>JANAVB010021600.1:33779005-34130384 GCA_029216955.1 Iris pallida | reverse complement strand
TAATTAAAAAAATTATATGGGCACATTAACTTAACTTTAAGGAAGCAATATTGTTGTAAATCTCCACACCTGAGTTCTGCTACATTCGCTCCGAGAATCTGCTCCATCTACTGCATGCCCTGCGTTGAGAGAAGTGCACGATATTGTGTCAAAGAAATCATCCTTGTTATAGACAAGCTATAATAGAAAGAGCACCATGAAAGAAAATGAAAGCAAAATATCTTATGTTCAAGCCTAAGCAATATCTTAAAATAATTTCTCTAAAAATCAGAAGTTTTTTAGTAGTGTTTAGTGAAAAAACTCATGGGAACAAAGAATACGAAAATAACAGCTTACTTTGTTTCTAGCAGGGAAATTGAGTGTAATCAACTTTGAGCTCAACACATAATAATGAATTGGAGTAGACTCTGCTTCAGTTAGAATTGTTTCGTGTTCTCCTTTCCAAGTGTTCCCCAAACTTCACCTTTTTTAAGCTTCTCATTCATGGTTGTAAAGTGAAATTCTTCGGAGAACCGAGTCACCCCAAGTTGACCCTGGAAATTTAAAGAAAGCACAAAAAATGCTATCCTATAAAAAAAAATTAATGACGAAATGATGATATGATGAGAAATTGGGCCATAAGTCAAAAAATGATTTACAAATAGATTTTCTGTTATCAAGGTGGTAATGGAGTGAAAACACTGAAGCAACAGGTAGCAATTGCTTTGTCCAAGTGCGATCAATGATCAAGGAGGTAACTGAGAGTAAAAGGGTATAGGGCACGATAAGAAAATAAATTCAGATGCAAGCTTATTATGCGTACCATCTGCAACAAGAATTCTTGAATAAGGCAATGTTTCTAGAGCTGCCGCAACATCTTTAACAAGTGCAACATCATCACCGGCGTGGATAACATAAATCATATTTTCGAGTAGCTCATTTATACCACCTTTAAGAGGTGGTTCCTACAAGTTCCAACTCATATGACAACTTTAATTAGAGTCACAATCAACAATTAAAAGGTTAATGAGTCAAAAATGATGAAGATTGGTGAGGTGAAATGGAGAACTCGGAATGAACCTGGAAGAGTGGGTGGCACCAATTCCAGGTCTCCCGTGCTTGACAGGCTTGTAAGAAATGGAGAACTCAGCAAGGTAGTGCCCAATAACATCGCCGGCTTGATCAACCTGGTTGAACGTCTTGCCGTTGTAGACCCCAATGATGCTGCCAATCATCTTGGGAACTATGATCATGTTGCGGAGGTGTGTCCTCACAGGTTCGGGCTTCTCACCAGCAAGTGCATATTTTTTCTATATCAAGCGACATACAAAAAAAATTATGTATCACATTGAAGAAAAAAAATTAGTTACTACAAACAAAAATTCACCACAATATTATCAATAAAATTCCATAAAATACATCAAGAATAAAGCAACAATAGTAGCTATTAAACTTTCAAAGAATTACAAGAAAGAAAGTTTACACCAACATAACAAAAGCTAAAACAATTTAGTAGGGTGACGTTTTTAGCAAGGTCCTGTGTGGACCGGATAGCTAGAAATGTTCCAATTGCAGTTACGTCAGAACATGCAGAATACCTAGACACCACAAAAGCCTTAGTTTAATATGTTGCATTTCTTGCATCAAGAATTGTATAACAAAAGCTCACAATTTCCAGGTCCAAGAAGGATCGAGATTTACATGCTGGCATAAAACAAAGAACATTGTATAGAGTGCTATATTTAACTTTCAAGAATCAGAGGTATTTTTACATCTATAGTTTCCTCCCTTCAAAGTTCAAAGTTTAATTCGGTTTGCATTTTGTGATGTTGTGAATGAAAAGGATTATAGTTGCTCTCAGTCTACGACCAAGGTCTTCCACAAATAGAAGGCCAAAGAAAGGAGGATCCTTGTGAGATACCATGTTATACTGCTACTTCAGAGCTTGAAGAACCTTCTTTCTTCCCTCTTTGAAACGGAATCGATCAAATTCCCCCTCAAAGCAAGCAAACATCATCAGGAAACAACAAGCCGTAAAGCAATATAAAATAAACAAACAATGGAAAATACAAGAAACCACCTCCCCCGGCTTCTCTTTCAGTGTGGTTAAAGCAAAAAATAGTCGCCATGGAGCCATTTTCAAAAATTGAAGGAATAAAAAGTAAATGCGTTACATATTGCTCAAAATGCACAACATCATCAAGAAACAAACTAATCCAGTTAATTTATATGCCAACATAATCTTCTTGAGTATATATACATTATACTATAATATATATAAAATTTTGGATATCGAAATCTGATATCCGAAATTTGCAATTTAAAATCGGATTGGATATTACCGGATTTGGATACCTTAATATCCGAATTCGTATCTGAATAAAGATAATATTCAAAAATATTCGGGTATCCAAATCTGATATAAGAAACTTTGAATAATATCCGAAAGTTCGGATACGGAATCGAATCGGATTCGAATTTTTGACTATGGTTTAGGTTGGATTTAGGAAGAGCAGTCTACAACTTATTTTACACAAAGGAAGCATAATCCACCCTTCCATCACTGGCTATGGAACTTCCAAGTAAATAACATAATTTGTCCAAATCTCAACCTACCTAAGAACTGACTAATAGCCCCAAAAATAAAGCAAAAACTAATAAAACATGTAGATACCAAGAGAGCTCTCCTTAAATATAAATTCCATCCAACCTCTTTTTGATCATTTTCTACCATCCAAGAAGGTCTGTAAAGGAATTAGTACATCAAAGCACAACATACTTAGAGAACATAGAAATAAGCCTTTAGATTAAAGAAAACAGGGAAAACATTAGGAAGGAGTCCATACTTGTTCATTATGAAGTTAATTGTTTCTTGCTCTTCGCGTCCGAACAACAACCCTTGCCTCAATGAGAATCCCATCTTGTTGCATTGCACCATTACACTGTGGCAAATTTAAGATGGTGAAGAGGCGAGCGACGGTTGCCATGACGTCGACACGATTAACAGATTCTAATGTGGGCCCCGGAAAGAAGAAGCGTTGGTGGTCAGAAAAGGGGAAGAAGCGAGGAAGAACCCGAGGTTTAGGGTCAGGGAGGAGGATGTGGTGGGGGGAGAGAGAATCTTAGGGTTAGGGTTTGGGATTTTCGTTTGTCAGGGAAAATAAGAGAAGAAAGAGAAAACGAGATAGGATTTAGAGCATCTCCAACCCTATTGTGACTTTGGAAAAAAGTTAATGCCACATAGGAATGACAAATTTTTATTCAAAAGTTCTTCTCGAATGCAATTGTCAACTCAATTATGAAGCTTATGTGACAAAAATTAAGGAAGACATTGTGAAGTTGATTGTCTTGTTCTAGACAATGCACTTGACAATGTCTTCTCTTCCATGTCATCAATTATGAATAAAATATTAGAAAAAAGAAAGAAGATGAGTAGTTGTCTTAAAAGTTGCATTGGAAGTTAGAAAAAATACTTTTTATTGTCTTCTCAATACTTTTGCATTGGAGAGAGTTTTTCTATCTCATTGTCTTTTGAGATATAATTTTGCCACATAAACAAGACATTATCTTGTGGTTCATGCCACATAGGAGCCACCTAAGACTCACAACACTTAATAAGACAATAGGGTTGGAGATGCTCTTACGGGGCTTGGGATTTGGAGAGGTTCTCAGTTCTGACGATTTTAGAATTTTGAATTTTATTTAATCTTAAGTAAATTAATTTTAGGAACACTTTAGCAGTTTGGAACGGTGAGGAAGTGTTTCCCGGTTTCGAAATGCCTATATTCCGTTCCAAAGCAAAATAATAAACGTTTCAAATTATCCTTTTTGGTGTAGTGTGACTTTTCACGCACGCAGCTCCCCTTGAGCGTGCGTGCTTTTGTGCGTACGCTTTTGATACTTTATCAGATATTATATGCCCATTTTATATCCTTACGCCTTTTGTCCCGAGCATGATATGAGCACGGATGTGACCCTGGAGAACAAAGTGTTCATACCCGATACCTGTACCTGAATGTCCCAGTTCTTGTTCATGCTCGATAAATGACTCGTAACTCCACGTGGCGTATTTGTAATAATGCATTACACTAAGGAGGGTAGCACATGTTGACATACTGATTGACATGGATCCTCTTTGGGGTACTCGTACTAAAGTACGACTTTAGGGGGGATAATCATGCAGGCCACAGCATGTGAGTCCAAGATTTCATCTAGGGTTAAATTAGGCAACTAAACATACTAGATGCATGGGGAGGACAAAATCCCGATATCGTGTGACACCAGCCGCCTTGAGATATTGTCTTGACGCGCCGGCTGGTCTCCACGGATACTGTGTCATCCGCTACGAGCGGATGACTGTATCCGATTAATTCCTGCTATTATATATGTTTTAGCGAGGTGGCCTTACGAGGGACCTGTGCTCAACCATACCTGTCTACGTGAACCCCTGTGTTGGCTAGCCTTGCTGGAAAGATACGATCTGAGGATTTTCTAATAACATGACGCGAGGATAACCTCGTCCCACTAGAAACTCGTAGACTTGATTGGCCGTGAAAACGACTTGCTTGTATCCTATTACCTTCCGCGAATAACGAGGGAAGCAACTGTTGTGGTACATGATCCAACCCATGTTCTTGTTTGATTGTTGGGTTGGTTATCGTGCTATGACCGGCTGTGGACCGAAGTTATGAATGGAAGACTTATTATGGTTGTGAAGTGCTACTTCTGTGAATAACTGAGGAACATGGTCAATTGTGGTACATGATCCAACCTATGTTCTTGTTTGATTGTTAGGTTGGTTATTGTGCTGCGATAGGCTATCGATCGAAGTCACGATCAGGAGATTTTATTGTTTATACCTTTAAACTTATGTGAAAGTTATAGAGTACGACACGTCCCGACTCCATGCGGCACCTTTTGTCCTTGTTTGGTTGTAAGGGTGCCATATGGGTTCGAGGATGTTGCGCTACCCTATAATAGTAGCATAAGTATTACTATTATTCATTCTATTAACTGGGTTTTTAATCTTAACTCTTGTGCCCCTTTGGCGGTACTTGCTATTCGGGGCTGACCCCGCTGGTTTTGATTGGCCAGATCTCGTAGCAGAGCCAGAGGACACGATCTTCCTCCCTGACATCCATGGTGCATACTAGGAGCATGGCGGTTCGGGGACTCGAGTGGATTTCTTCTCCACCACTCCTGCTTATACATTTTGCGACATTTAGCCACCGGCACTGTTAGCCGGATTACATGATATTTTGTGTCAGTACAGAATTGTAAATAAACAGACTGCAGCTGTGTATAATTTTGTACTCCTGACTCTCTGAGATAGCTAAATTATAAAGCTAGTCTCTCATGATCATTTTGATGAAACGTCAGGGACGCCTTATGCTTTATCTTTAATGTTCATTTTATTGCTGATGTGACTTAATTGATTGAGACATAGAACTCTGTGGGACCATAGGAGACTTGATTGTAGCATGTACCCCCTAGTCTCTCGACAGCCACGATCGTCGTATGACGTTACGTACCTCATATGGAGTAGCTGGCCTAGTCCGTCTCCGTATTTCGGTACTGGGGCGTGACAAGGTTTTAGTGGTGGGCCCATGCAGGCCTGATTTTCAGACTTGTGGGGTATTGCGAATTATTAGGAGTCTCAATCAAAACTTGTTCCCCTTGAAATTCTGTTTCGAATTCTCTGTCCTTGCCTTGATCTCTAACCTAACTTTCATCCTCGAAATCTTCCTCGTTCGGACTTGATAATCTTATATCTTTCTCTATAGGGGCTCTTCATTCTCAGTAGCGGGTGAGGCCCATGAGGAAGAGCAGCAAGAGCATGGCTCGACTGGGCGCCAGCAGGGGAGAGAACCTTCCCCAGGGCAGACACGAGCAGAAATGGAACCAGAGGCAGTACAGCCGCCGGTTATTGAAACTCCTGCAGCACCAGCAGCGATGGCAGCACCAGACGCCGTAGCACTCCTGGAGATCATCCGGGGGTTTCTTGTCACTAACCAACAGCAACAGACCCGACAGCAGGAGCAGAACGTATTGCTGAACCAAGGGATTCAGTTAGCTCTTGAGATGAGTGCCGGGGTTGACTCGGGAGCATCAGGAAGGTTCCGTCGCTTGAACCCGAGGTATTTTGATGGCACGGAGGATGCCATCACTGCGGATGCATGGATTCAAGACATTGAAGCCATTCTTGTGGCAGCCAAGGTTTCAGATGATGAGAAGGTTGATCAGGTCAAATTAGTACTTCAGGATCTTGCCCGCGACTGGTGGGCATCAGAAGAAGTTGGTGCAAGACGCCCTGTTCGTTGGACCACCTTCAGTGACAGATTCAAGGCCAAGTATTTTGGCATAGTAGCTCGATATGAACTCCAGCAGAAGTTTATCAGTCTCAAGCAAGCAGGCAAGACCGTAGATGGGTATGCAGCAGAGTTCTGCAGATTGTGCCGTTTCGCACCAGCAATGGTGGCAACGGAGCCAGAGAAAGCTATGAGGTTCCAGCAGGAACTTCATTTGGAACTACTATAGCTTGTGGAAGTACACGATTACCAGACGTTTGACGCTGTTTTGACGGCCGCATCGGAGGCACGAGCTTACTCAGCAGAGGTTGGCATCGAGGACAGGAGGTCAGAAGAGATCTCATTCCCAGGTTGGAAAAGAAGCAATACAGCGAACATCGGCACCAGCACCCGGTGTACGTATTCATGATGCAGGAGCACCGCGGAGGACTGCCGTGTCAACTAATACAGCGCTAGTTCGGCATCAGCAGCCGAGGAACCAACAACAGCGTCAGGGAGCACCCCAGGGCTGTACATTCTATGGGAAGGTAGGGCACACGAGGGAGGTGTGCCGGTCAACGAATGGCTTATGCTTGAGGTGTGGTAGTTCAGACCACCGTATCTCCACTTGTCCTGTGATGCAGAGGCCAGGAGGGCCAGCTCAGCAGTTTCCAGCATTGCCCGCTCCGGTGGCAACCCCGAGTGGGAGGGCCAGTATTAGCAGTAAGGCCCCTAGCCCAGCGTCTACCAACGCAGGCTCAGATGTTCCGCCAGTCACAGGAAGCCGAAGGCCCTCAGAGGCAGCAACAGCATGGTCGAGGAAGGCCGCAACAGGGAGCTCAGCGGGGCCAGGGACAGGCTCTCACATTATCCTTGAGAGAGGCTCTAGCGTCTAGTGACGTGGTGGCAGGTAAAATTCTCGTCACCTCATTTCCCGCTGTAGCATTATTTGATTCAGGCGCTACTCATTCATTCATCTCTGCACAATATGCTACACGGATTGGATTAGAGTTTGAGGCATTGCTGGAGAGATGGATATACTCACCGGCAATGGGCTCGTAGAAGTTAGCAGAGTGCGCTTTTCATGTCCGGTGGAGGTGTGTGGGCATCTACTGCCCGCATCATTGATTAAATTCCTATGGAGAATTTTGATGTCGTTCTTGGCATGGACTGGTTGAGAGACAGTCATGCGACAATTGATTGCAGAGGAGGTAGGATCATATTCAGCGTTCCTGGGATGGAGCAGTTCATCTTTACTCGAACCTTGAAGAATCAGGCCGAAGGCGTCATCTCAGTAGCAGTGTCAGAGCCAGGACAGATTCCGAGAGTGGTCGAAGATTTTCTCGACGTCTTCCCTGATGAGATCCCATGGATACCCCCAGTCAGAGAGGTAGAATTTAGCATTGAGTTGAACCCTGGAACGAGGCCTATTGCAGACAGAGTTTACAGAATGTCGCCGTCAGAACAGGATAAGTTGTATCAACATGAAGAAGAGTTGAAGTCTAAGGGATTCATCCGAGACAGTAAATCGCCCTGGGCCGCGCCAGTGATTCTAGTTCCTAAGAAGGATGGGTCGACGAGGATGTGCATCGACTACCGCAAGCTGAATGCAGTAACAGAGAAGAATAAGTACCCACTACCAAGGATTGATGACCTGTTTGACCAGTTGAGCAAGGCCAGCGTCTTTTCCAAGATCGATCTTCGATCAGGATACTATCAAGTAAGAGTCCGGGAGCAAGACATACCGAATACAGCATTCAGATCTAGATATGGGCATTATGAGTTTTTAGTAATGCCCTTTGGACTAACCAACGCCCCCGCAGTATTCATGGATTTAATGAACCGCATCTTTCTGTCGTATTTGGATAAATTTGTGGTGGTGTTCATAGATGACATTCTTGTCTATTCCAGCAGTGAAGAGGAGTATGAGAAACATCTTAGGACTGTCATACAGACATTGAGGGAGCATCAACTTTATGCGAAGCTCGACAAGTGTGAATTCTGGTTAGATCACATTTCGTTCCTGGGGCATGTAATTTCTGGGGCAGGAGTGTCAGTGGATCCGAAGAAGATTGAGGCCGTAGAGCATTGGCCAGTCCCGAGAACGGTTGCAGAAGTGCGAAGTTTCTTAGGATTAGCTGGTTACTACAGAAGGTTCGTGGCGGACTTTGCCAAGATCTCTGCGCCCTTAACGCGTTTGACGCATAAAGATGTAGAGTTTATTTGGTCAGCTAGCTGTCAGGCCTCATTTGAAGAATTGAAGAAGAGATTGATCTCAGCCCCGATCTTGATGCTTCCAGTAGGAGCGGAAGGATTTACCGTATATTGTGACGCATCTGGAAAGGGTCTTGGATGTGTATTGATGCAGCACGGAAAGGTGATAGCATATGCGTCTCGACAGCTTCGAGACCATGAGAAGAATTACCCGACTCACGATTTGGAGTTAGCAGCTGTGGTATTTTCACTCAAGTTGTGGAGGCATTATTTATACGGGGATCGGGTAGAGATCTATACTGATCATAAGAGTTTGAAATACGTATTCACGCAGCGAGATTTGAACATGAGGCAGAGAAGATGGTTAGAACTACTGAAGGATTTTGACTTAGATCTTCAGTATCATCCAGGCAAGGCGAATATAGTTGCAGATGCACTGAGTAGGAGAGACAGTGCCTTTATCTTGACCTCGCAGAAGCATATTTTAGAAGACCTTCAGAGTATGGGAATCGAAGTAGTTTTGCCAAGGGATATAGGAAGAATGACCAGTATGCAGATTCAGTCAACCTTAGTAGAGAGGATAAGGGCAGCACAAGCAGGAGATCCACAGATTCAGAAGTTGCGGTCGGAGTGTGAATCAGGCCGTAGGAAGGAGTTAGTGATTCATGAAGATGGTACGCTCAGGTTTGAAAACAGACTCTGTGTACCGAGTGGAGACCTTCGGCAAGAAGTTATGTCCGAAGCTCATAGTTCTATTTACTCCATTCATCCTGGAGGGACGAAGATGTATCGAGATATTAAGCAGTTCTTTTGGTGGAATGGCATGAAAAGAGAGATAGCGAGATTTGTATCCAAGTGTCTGGTATGTCAGCAGGTGAAAGCCGAGCAGCAGAGACCAGCAGGGTTGCTACAGCCGCTTCCTATCCCAGAATGGAAATGGGAGCACATCACGATGGATTTTGTGACCGGTTTACCTAGATCCCCGACTGGTAAGAATGCAGTCTGGGTAATAGTAGATCGACTCACGAAGGTCGCTCATTTTCTTCCCTTCCGAGTTGGACTGACTACTGAACAGCTAGCAGAAATGTACATGAAGCAGATAGTAAGGCAGCACGATGTTCCAGTTAGTATAGTATCAGATCGGGATACGCGATTTACTTCCCATTTTTGGCGGAGCTTACACCAAAGTTTGGGAACCAAGTTAAGATTCAGTACTGCTTATCATCCACAAACTGACGGGCAATCAGAAAGAACTATTCAGACGTTAGAAGATATGCTACGGGCATGCACCTTAGATTTTGGCAGATCTTGGGAGAATCACCTTCATCTAGTGGAGTTCTCCTATAACAACAGCTATCAGGCTAGCATTCAGATGGCCCCGTTCGAAGCATTGTACGGAAGGAAGTGCAGGTCCCCTTTGGCATGGGACAACATCGGAGAACGGAAGTTGTTGGGACCAGAGATGATCACGCAGACTGTGGAGATAGTTAAGTTGGTCAGAGAGCGCCTTCGAGTTGCACAGGACCGACATCGTCATTGGGCAGATCAGCATCGTAGGCCTCTAGAGTTCAGAGTTGGCGACCAAGTGTTTCTGCGGATTTCGCCTACTCGGGGTATCATCAGATTTGGAACCCGGGGAAAGCTTAGTCCAAGATACGTTGGTCCTTTTAAGATTCTCGCTCGGGTAGGCGATGTGGCTTATCGACTTGCCCTTCCGCCTTCGTTAATTGGCATACATGACGTATTTCATGTGTCCCAATTACGTGGGTATGTCCCGGATCCGAGTCATGTCCTCGATCATTCTGAGTTAGTCGTTGGTACTGACCTAACTTACGAGGAACAACCCGTGTCTATTTTGGACCGACGAGAGAAGGTACTTAAGAATCGGACGATAAGCCTTGTCCGTGTTTCTTGGAACCATCACTCTTCGGGAGAGTCAACCTGGGAGCGCGAGGACGAGATCAGATCTCGGTATCCGCATTTGTTTGACCAATAAGGTATATTCTGTACCTTATTGACACGATTCCATGCTTATCTGCACCTGCTTGTTTTGCACTTTGTGATGTATGATAATAACTGCTATGATAGTTAACTTGTATATGATTATGCTTTACTTGCCCTGATTTCACTATCCTGTCTTGGCTAGAATTCCGAGGACGAAATTTTTCTAAAAAGGGTAGAGATGTCACTCCCCAATCCTGGAATATGTATTTAATACGTAAACCGATAAATTATATTTACCTTGTATTTATACGATATTTATTATGCCGTATTTCTTCATGCATTTCCCAAAAATATTCGACAAAATATTATTTCCTAATTTATTTTCTGCATTTGGGCCTACAGTTTTGGCTCATTTGGGTAACCTATTCTTGGTTAACCAATGGTTCATCATGAACCCTTTGGTTCATCATGAACCCATGGGTCCAAGATCTTTATATATATAACTCATCTCATTCTCTCTCCTCTTATTTTACTTCCTCTTATTTATTTCCTCCACCAACCAAGGCAAGTACCAACTTGCTCAAGAGATGGATCCAAAATTTTGTCAATGATTTCTTACAAAACTATTTGCCAAAATATGTTCTTCTCCTCAATCTATACTAGTTTAGAACTAGGAAATTTCCATTTTGAAGCTTTGATTTTTGTAGATCTAAGTTTTAATCATTTTCGGATTTTGTATGGTTTGATCTACTTTAGTTGGATTTTAGGGGTTTTTGATGCCTCCATGTGGAAGAGCATTCAGTTTCACCCAAGTTGGAACTTTGGAAATCTGGATTTGGAGTTCGGATGGCCAAGTTATGATGCCTTGAAGCTGGGGTTCAGCCATGGTGTTCTTGCTGTTTGGAGAAGACAGTGAGCAGTGTGCTTCTGTTTGAGCATGCTTCCTATTGGAAGCGCGTCTCTCCTTGAGTTTGCGTGACTTTTCACGCAGCTCTCTCATTGAGTCTGCGTGACTTTTCACGCAGCTCTCTCCTTGAGTCTGCGTGACTTTTCACGCAGCTCTCTCCTTGAGTCTGCGTGACTTTTCACGTACGCTGCCTTGAGTGAGCCTGCGTGACTTTTCACGCACGCAGCTCCCCTTGAGCGTGTGTGCTTTTGTGCGTACGCTTTTGATACTTTATCAGCACGGATGTGACCCTGGAGAACAAAGTGTTCATACCCGATACCTGTACCTGAATGTCCCAGTTCTTGTTCATGCTCGACAAATGACTCGTAACTCCACGTGACGTATTTGCAATGATGCATTACACTAAGGAGGGTAGCACATATTGACATACTGATTGACATGGATTCTCTTTGGGGTACCCGTACTAAAGTACGACTTTAGGGGGGATAATCATGCAGGCCATAGCATGTGAGTCCAAGATTTCACCTAGAGTTAAATTAGGCAACTAAACATACTAGATGCATGGGGAGGGCAAAATCCCGAGATCGTGTGACACCAGCCGCCTTGAGATATTGTCTTGACGCGCCGGCTGGTCTCCACGGATACTGTGTCATCCGCAACGAGCGGATGACTGTATCCGATTAATTCCTGCTATATATTATATATTTTAGCGAGGTGGCCTTACGAGGGACCTGTGCTCAACCAAACCTGCTACGCGAACCCCTAATTTGGCTAGCCATGCTGGAAAGATACGATCTGAGGATTTTCTAATAACATGACGCAAGGATAACCTCGTCCCACTAGAAACTCGTAGACTTGATTGGCCGTAAAAAATGACTTGCTTGTATCCTATTACCTTCCGTAAATAACCGAGGGAAGCGGACTGTTGTGGTACGTGATCCAACCCATGTTCTTGTTTGATTGTTGGGTTGGTTATCGTGCTATGACCGGCTGTGGACCGAAGTTATGAACGAAAGACTTATTATGGTTGTGAAGTGCTACTTCTGTGAATGACTGAGGAACATGGTCAATCGTGGTACATGATCCAACCCATGTTCTTGTTTGATTGTTGGTTGGTTATTGTGCTGCGATAGACTATCGACCGAAGTCACGATCAGGAGATTTTATTGTTTATACCTTTAAACTTATGTGAAAGTTATAGAGTACGACACGTCCCGACTCCATGCGGCACCTTTTGTCCTTGTTTGGTTGTAAGGGTGACATATGGGTTCGAGGATGTTGTGCTACCCTATAATAGTAGCATAAGTATTACTATTATCATTCATTCTATTAACTGGGTATTTAATCTTAACTCTTGTGCCCCTTTGGCGGTACTTGCTATTCGGGGCTGACCCCGCTGGTTTTGATTGGCCAGATCTCGTAGCAGAGCCAGAGGACACGATCTTCCTCCCTGGCATCCATGGTGCATACTAGGAGCATGGCGGTTCGGAGACTCGAGTGGGTTTCTTCTCCACCACTCCTGCTTATACATTTTGTGGCATTTAGCCACCGGCACCTGTTAGCCGGATTACATGATATTTGTGTCAGTACAGAATTATAAATAAACAGACTGCAGCTGTGTATAATTTTGTACTCCTGACTCTCTGAGATAGCTAAATTATAAAGCTAGTCTCTCATGATCATTTTGATGAAGCGTCAGGGACGCCTTACTGCTTTATCTTTAATGTTCATTTCATTGCTGATGTGACTTGATTGATTGAGACATAGAACTCTGTGGGACCATAGGAGACTTGATTGTAGCATGTACCCCCTAGTCTCTCGACAGCCACGATCGCCGTATGACGTTACGTACCTCATATGGAGTAGCTGGCCTATTTCGTCTCCGTATTTCGGTACTGGGGCGTGACATAACTCTTAGGGCAGTGCTATTGTTGTTAATCGGGTCTATGTGCAGACTTTTTCGGTGGAGCGGGGATTTTACCAGCCTCCGAGGAAGTCGCGCACGTAGCACTGCCCTAAGAGTTAATCCAGGTCTATGTGCAGATTTTTTTCGGATGCTCCTAGTGGTAAAACCTCCGCTCTACCGGTTTTCCGTCATCGCACACAACTCGGGAAGATTGACTCGAACTTAGCTTTGCCCAGAAAATAAAATAAAATGAAGAGGAGTGTTTAGGGTAGGGAAGAGAGAAAGAGACATATTTTTTGATCTTTTGTTCATGTCAATTGCCTTTTCAAAGAAAAGAATACATGGAACATATATAGAGCCATGACCCATCCCATATAATTAAAAGGTTTTCAATGAGGCATAAAGAGCCATAAAATAGTATTTGAATGGTATGATGAATATGAATCAATAGGAATTTAATAAGATTTAACATCCAAATAAAATAATCCATTTATTAGGAATTAATTGTATTTGAAAATTGGTTTTTTTCATAATAATAACAACAATCCCCCCCCCCCCAAAAAAAAACCAAGTTTCTTAAAAAACAAAACAAAAACAAAGATAACAATATGCAAAAAATAAATAAAATCGAAGTACAAATTTTTTGGACAAGTGAATACTATGCATAGATGAGATGGACTACAGCCTTGAATCTCACGTAGTGACCATTGTCTTTGTCTGAAGAAGTGCTTGATGGACTATGCCTTGAATCAGACTTCTTAAACCAGATTCAGAAAATGACACACATAGTACGCTAGAGGTTCTTGGGTCTATCGGATGGCGCGATTGAATGGCCATGCGTACTTTTACACGTTCATGAGAGTTGCCTAGGATCGCCCTGTCCTATAGTCGCGGCCCTCACGACCTCTCATATAGGTAAGTGCTTAAGGGTTGGTGATAGGAATCAACCCTGCATATCATGCTTGGACTTATTAAGAGTTTAAACTCACCCTATCCATATCACAAAAGGAACATTGTCACCATAGGGATGGGGTATAAATGTACACATGTACAGCCTCCTGGGCTTTTATTTTAAAGAGAATTTAATCTCAGGTCAGTGTTCCATAATAGTTACCTAGTCCAGCTTGTTCCTACCCATTGAACCGACTTCTTGGAATCTTCAGTCAGACTCGGTTGGGTTGCCAATGCTGGTGACTATATTATGGGCTTAACCCCATCCCCCTCGATGATTCTAGAATTAATTTCCTAGACAAACTCTTCGTCAAGAGTAAACAGATTCTTCGTCAAGATATATGTATAGTTCTTTATGACTTATATAGTCAAGAACCACATTTTTGTCTTTTAGGCTCTTTTAATGCCTTAAAATGCAGCTGCAAGTACCTGTTCATCTTAGAATTCACAAGATCATGCTTTAGCAATTCTTTAGCAAAATTTATAAAAATGACAGGTACAGAAATATGTATATCCTGTATATGCATAATAAGATGCTTAACATATTCAATACTTCATGAAGTCATAGTAAGAGTAGAATTTAGGCCAGGATCTATTTGATATATATAGCAAGATATATGATCCATTCAGCTTTAGTACAAACTATGTTTAAATATACAATTTTAAATTCTTTGATACTCCTAGCTACAACAGTTTGTCACATGGACCTGTCAACTTATGAGTATCAAAGTAGTTTCACAGATGAATCCTTATGCGGGATCTCAGTAATTTTGAGTGTCTTTATATCCGAAAAAAATGTCATATCATGACTCAGAAAAAATACTTAAGAATCTTATGAAACCAATAGTAGTCCTGTCATGACCCGGTCCCAATTTTTTGGGTCGAATAGGATCATGCCCAGCCTGCACCGTTGTTGAGACGACGGCAGTAAGCTGTCTTACTCATGCAGGTAATCAACAACACAGTCTAATTGCCACAACTTTTAATACCTTGATAATTAAAGACTTGTCCAACACAAAGTTTCAAATACAAACAACAATTGAAATAAAATATTTGTTTCCCACATAATCATAAACTGGAAATAAATCTAATTAGCAGTCTCCTCATCATCATCCTCTGGTAGAACAGCCGGGTACAGCTCAGGATCATAGTAGCTACTTATCAATAGCTCAGTATCGTCCATAGTACCTACGGGAAATCCAGTCAGGAAAGGAGCAAAGTACACTTCATGATAATCCAACAATTGAAATAATAATAGAGTTATGCACTTTTAAACAATTTGAAATAAATAGTTTTCTAGCAGTTAAAATATTGTGATATGAATAGGCAATGAATATGACCGGATTAGGTTGTACAGTTGTATCATATTGATACGATATGGCTTATCCCCGTGTGTATGAGGGGTAAGCTAACACAATCATTATACTACTTTGGATATGGTCATACTCATTACACTACTCCTCCAGTACCCAACAGTCAATAAGTCAATGCTCTCAGAGAGAGTTCCGTGTTGCATCGTGGTTTAAACTTGCAATAAAATGATTACTAAATAAATGTAAACTAACACAAAATGTACTTACCTTGGTTTGACTGGATTGGGAAATGTCTCCGAGATTGGAATCAAACTTGTACTCGAAATCCTACAATCGAGAAGTCTGTCCTAGATTTCCAAAGTTCCTATGCTATAATTGCTAGTTACAATCTCTAAATTTGTCCTAATCGATTTTTAATCTTTATTAAACTATCACAAGCAAAATCTCGATTTTCTGGTGCTTTATATTTAATTATGAAGAAAAATCACTTTATATTTAATTTCGGGAAAACTTTGTATTTGTCGGTTTATTGGTGAAACTGGTTATTTTTATAATTATATAATAAAACTACATTTTTTTCCCTTTAAATGGAAAAAGCATGAATTAAATATTACAAACTTGAAATTGTAATGTGATGAAACATTATTATTTTCTTTTTGTAAAATAAATAATTTATTATTATTTTTATTACGTATTCACGACAGAACATTAGCCAGAAAACAAAATAAAGAATACTAAACGATTACAAATTGCACACAACAGAAATAAATGGGCTTATGCCCTTACAGACTATTTTACATGAATTTAATAAGAAGAAAAACATTTGTTAGTCTCTAAAAATTATCCTATAAATTAATCACAAAATAAAACTAGTAATTAAATTAAATTAAATTAATTTCGAGTCTCAGACTTTGGTCCAATCGTCAAAATAGCTAATGCCTCAACGTCCGGAAACTCCGGTTTCGTTTGCATTTAGCTAGGGCCCATGGACCAGTACGGTCGTCGCCCAAAAATTCAATTTATAAATATTTTCGAAAACCGATTTGAAATCCATTTGTATAATTTATAAAAATTTGGGCAGCACCTCCTCTATATTTGGGATAACCCAAAACTGGGAAAATGTGTCACAATCACCAATATAAGTCCCATACCCGGAAAACCCATTTAGACATATAAATTATATTCCCAAAATATTTTCGAAACGAATTCAGAAAAATACCACAGCATAATAACCAGAATACTATTATTCGGAAAATCCGAATTTCAGTCCACAGAACAAACCAAAACCAACAGAACACAAAGAAAAAATTCCACAGAAACCATTCTGAAACTGATAGAACGTTTCTGAAAGATTTCGGAAAGTCCGAAAATGCCATGCCTAAGAATTACCGATTTCCCGGGGGAAATCGGGGACCAAATCTCATCATAGACTATAAAAAATGGAAACGGGGAAACGAAAATATACCTTGGGTTGCTCGGCTAGAGCTCTAGATATTAAAAATGGAGAAAAGAAAATCCACGGACGACTGAAAATAGCTCGGAACAGCGCCTCGCCGGATCGCGGCTGCGCTACACGTACCGAACCGGGATCGGACAGCAAATCCGAGCACGCCTACGGGAACAGAAGATCGGCTCGGAAAAGAAGATCAGAAAAACTGCGGGGTTGCCGAGGAAACCACGGGAACAGAACGGCAGCGGGGTGCTGGACAGGGGACACGGGGCTCGCCTGGGCTCGGCCTCGGATCGGGGCCGAAGTGGGATCGACGCCGGGGTGGCGGCCGACGCTGGAAATGGGGCCGTTCGGGTCTGACCAGGCGGAGGAGAAGGGGGTCGGCCTGGAGGGCGGTGCTCGGGCCCGTGGGGAGGGTTCACGGGGTGGCGCCGCACAGGGGTTCGCCGGAGAAGCTGCAGTTGGCTGCAAATTTGGGACTCGGGATTTTGGGAAAAAAAATTAGCGATTTGAGGATGGATGATGGAGAAAGAGAGAGGAATGGGTTTTATTTATGGAAGAAGAATGGGGGTTTTGGAAGAGGAAAGGAAGAGTCAGGGTGGCGGCGACGGTTGGCTCGGGAAGGCCGAAAGTCGGCCGGTTGTGGAAGAGGAAACGAAAGGTTCGGCCAAGTGAAACATTTGGGAAGGAAAAGAAAGCTTTTCCTCTGATGGTTTAAATGAGAATTGGGATAGAGAGAAATTTTAATGTGTATTTAGAATAAAAGGTTTTGTTTTTATTAGGTATTTAGTTACTTACTTATTTAATTTATAAAAATAATCCGAAGGTGCATTCGGGTTCGAAAATGGGTTCGGATCTCGGGTGCGGGTTCGAAATGGGTTCAAGTCAGGTTCGGGTCAGGACCAACATTTAAAAATTCCAGGATAAGCTATTTTTCTAAAAATATGGTTTTCTATAAAATGATAATAATTAATTTTATAGGTTTTGACTAAACTCTAAGATTCCAGAAATAATAAAAATATAATAATTTTTTCCTAAATCAACATTTATTAATGATTAAAATAATAATTAGCTACTAAAATTTATAGGTTTGACCAGAAATAATAATTTAATCTAATTATAATAAATATAACACTAAATAAATTAATAAAAATTTTACGGGTTTCACAACCTTCCCTCCTTAAGAAATTTTGTCCTCGAAATTAAAGGATAGGGTTAGGAGTTACCTCAGGTCTCAAACAAATATGGGTACTTCTCCCTCATCTCACCTTCTCGCTCCCAGGTAGACTCGCCTGCGGAATCGTGCCTCCACATAACTCTGACTATGGGAGTCACCAAAGTCATGGTCCTCTTTTCGCCTCTGTCCAAAATTGCCACAGGCCTCTCTGGTACTGTGAGGCTGGGTCCAATCTCCAGCTCTGAATGGTCCAAGATGTGGCTCGGATCTGGAATGTAGCGTCTGAGCTGTGAAACGTGGAAGATTTTGTGCACGCCTTCAAGATTAGCTGGTAGAGCTAATCGGTACGCTACTTCTCCAATTCGGCTCAAAACTTCGAATGGGCCGATGTATCTGGGACTCAACTTCCCAGCTCTGCCAAATCGGATAGTTCCTCTGGTAGGAGAAATCTTCACATAGACACTATCTCCTTCTTCAAATTCCAGTAGGTGACGACTGCTATCTGCCCAATGCTTCTGTCTGTCTTGGACAATCCTGAGCTTGTCCCTGATCACCTTTACCTTCTCTGCTGCATCAGTCACCATTTCAGGTCCAAGCAGTACTCTTTCTCCTACGTCGTCCAATACAAGTGGAGTACGGCAACGACGTCCATAGAGTGCCTCGAACGGTGTCATACCGATGCTGGCTTGGTAGCTGTTATTGTAGGAGAACTCAACCAAGTGCAAGTGGTCTTCCCAAGACCCTCCAAATTCCAAGACGCAAGATCTCAGCATATCTTCTAGCGTCTGGATGGTCCTCTCCGATTGTCCGTCAGTTTGGGAATGATAGACAGTGCTGAACTTCAATTATGTTTCCAAGCTGTCATGCAAACTCTTTCAAAAGTGTGAGGTAAATCTAGTATCTCGGTCAAATACAATACTTATCGGTACTCCATGAATCCGGTAGATGTACCGCATGTACAGTGCCGCCAACTTCTCGGTGGATAAACCAACCTTGAAGGGGATAAAGTGAGCTGACTTCGTCAGTCGGTCCACAATAACTCAAATGGCGTCCTTCCCTCCTTGGGATCGAGGCAATCTCGACACAAAGTCCATCGTTATATGCTCCCACTTCCACTCCAGAATGTCCAGCGGCTGTAGAAGTTCTGCGGGTCTCTGTCTGCTAGCCTTCACTTGTTGACAAATCAAGCATCTAGCCACAAATCTGGATACATCCTTCTTCATTCCATACCACCAAACAATGGTATGCATATCCCGATACATCTTGTTAGCTCCAGGATGTATGGAATACTGCAACTGGTGTGCTTCTTGTATTAGCTCATTCCTCAGTTCGCCAGATGGTACACACAGCCTCGTACCATTCTTCAATGCTCCGTCACTGGCGATAGAGAATCCTTCAAGTGTTCCTGCCAGCACTTGATCTCTAAGTTTGCAAAACGTCTCGTCTTGGAATTGTGTCTCCTTGATTTTGTCCATCAAACTTGAACGTACTTGTAACTGCATCATGGTTGAGTCAGCTCCAGGTACAATAGCTTCTCGCCCCAGTTTCTTCATCTTTTCTTCAGGCAGTACAATCTCCAGACCAAGCTTCTCTATGTCCTCCAACAAGTGCCGCTCCTTAGTTAAGAACATCGCCACTAGGTATCGACTAAGTGCATCTGCAACCACATTAGCCTTTCCCGGATGGTACTGTAGGTCGATGTCAAAATTCTTCATCAGCTCCAGCCATCTTCTTTGTCTCATGTTCAACTCCTTCTGAGTGAAAATATTTTTCAGACTTTTTGGTCTGTAAATATTTTCACTCTCTCTCCATAGAGATAATGCTTCCATAACTTCAAAGCAAAGATGACTGCAGCAAGCTCCAGATCATGTATGGGATAGTTCTTCTCATGAGTCTGTAATTGTCTATATGCGTAAGCAATCACTTTCCCATGTTGTTGAAGAACGCAACCCAGTCCTTTTCCAGAGGCATCACTGTATATTGAGAAACCTCCGGTACCTGCGGGTAGCACAAGTATCAGTGTTGTTGTAAGTCTCTTCTTCAGTTCCTCAAACGATGCCTGGCAAGCTTTTGTCCAGATGAACTCTTCATTCTTCCGAGTGAGCTTCGTCATTGGTTCAGCAATCTTGGCGAAATCCTTCACAAACTTTCGGTAGTAGCCTGCCAAGTCCAAGAAACTTCTGATTTCAGCAACTGAGCTTGGGGTAGACCACTTCTCAACAGCAGCTATCTTCTTAGGATCTATCGAAATTCCTTCTCCTGTTACAACATGGCCAAGAAAATCCACCTTGTCTAGAAAGAATTCATATTTGGATAGCTTACCATATAGCTTCTCCTTCCTCAAAGTTCACAAAACTTTCCTGAGGTGCTCTTCATGCTCTTCTTCAGTCTTCGAGTAGATCAGAATATCATCGATGAAGACAACGACAAACTGATCTAGGTATTCATGGAAAACCTTGTTCATAAGGTTCATGAATACAGTAGGAGCATTCGTCAGTCCAAACGGCATGACCAAGAATTGAAATTGCCCATACTTGTTGTTGAACGCCGTCTTGGAAATGTTCTCCTTCCTGACCTTGATCTGATGGTAGCCAGATCTTAGGTCAATCTTCGAAAACACCTTAGCTCCACTCAATTGATCAAACAGGTCATCAATCCGGGGCAAAGGGTATTTGTTCTTGATGGTGATGTTGTTCAGCGCCCGGTAGTCGATGCACATTCGTACTGTTCTGTCCTTCTTGGATACAAATAAGACAGGTGCTCCCCAGGGTGAAGCTCCATCTCGGATAAATTCTAAAGCTTTCAGCTCATTGATCTGGTCTTTCACCTCCTTGGCCTCCTTAGTTGACTCTGTACCATCCCTTAGAAATAAGGGAAGAGCCGAAAACTAAGTCAATGGTGAACTCTATGTCTCGATATGGGGGTAACCCGAGAAGACTATCATGGAAGACGCCCATAAATTCTGCTATGATAGGATGGGGAGGTCCGGGTTCTTCTGTGATAGAGGTGTAGGTAACACACTCCATATCCTTCGGAGTTCGAGAGATTTCAAACTTCGGCTCTCCAGGTGGGCTGAAGACCACACATCCTCTGTGACAATCTATCAACGCATGCTGCTTACTCAACCAGTCTATCCCTAGGACTACATCATAATTGGGTAAGGGTGTAGTGCCCCATCCCGCGAAGTTAATCGGAGGAATCGAAACGCCGACGGCGTTCAGACTTGGCCTTACAACGGCGACTCGAAGACATTGCTCAGGTGGGGTAGTTTCGGTGAACTTGCCTCATCTCTGCCTTCACTTAATAATTCGTGTGGTTTCAACTTGCACAAGTAGGCTAATATAAAAGCTACGAACGCACATAGCTAAGGGAATAATCCCGACCCGTCGGAATGTCTTAGAACATGGAAAATGGTCCCACTGTCTCAATAGAAGTTGGCTCAGCGTGCTTTAAAATAACACTCGGTCCTTCGTCCCGTGGCTTGGGAGAAGGAAAGTTGGTATCCGACACAAACGATGAGTTAGCCTAAGTCATTGGCACCGCCCGCGTAAATGCTCGATAAAGCATGCACGTTTTCACTGCACAAGGCTTGGCATAGCCTTGGCTCGTCCCTTGGGTTAAGTTGTAGGCTTGACTAAGTTAGGCAAAGTTATGTCGATCGACCTAAGTCATTCCAAGTGCCGTCCCGCTCGTTCTGCGGTTGTCAAGTCAAATAGTCCTACGATCTCAAGGGCCGTCATATATCGTATGACTTGGGTGATAGCGTCGCGTAAGACGGAAGTCAGTTACAGGCACGAGCCACGGTTGGCACGATATAAAGTTAGCCACGGTCCATGGCACTTAAGGAACACGTTTTGTGCAAGTTAAGTTGGAAGGCTACGTAGTAGTCGTTCCCTCGAGTTTCAAAGATGTTCGAGGCGGTCCCTCGGTTGGGAGCCTCGCATCCTGTCCACGTTAAGCTGTTTCGAGGCGGTCCCTCGGTTGGGAGTCTCACGTTCCTATCTACATTGAGTATTCGAGGCGGGTCCCTCGGTTGGGAGTCTCACGTTCCTATCCACGCTATCCACGTTAAGTATTCGAGGCGGTCCCTCGGTTGGGAGTCTCGTATTCCTATCCACGTTAAGTATTCGAGGCGGTCCCTCGGTTAGGAGTCTCGCGTTCCTATCCACGTAAGATGTTAGAGGCGGTCCCTCGGTTGGGAGTCTCGCGGTCCCGAGGCACGTTATGCCAAGTGTGATTCAGAGCACGAGTTGCTAAGTATAGTTCCGGTCGTACCAACAAGTAGGCCATGCATTTACGTGAGTTTAGATGTCTCGTAGGTGCGTGGTCATTGGACACCTTGTCGACAAGGATTTCTGCCTAGACTGGTTATACGCCGGGGCACCGGGCCCAGTCGTCCTAGGAGGTAGACGTTATAGCAACGCATGCTTTTATTGCGTGGGTAGTCGGGGGCTTTCCATGGGGCTAGCTACCTTGCATCGAAGGACCCGCCGCCTACCCGAGCTATGTCCACGATGGCTTGTCATACCAGTGGCCTTTCATATAGATAATTGGCGTGCTAAGCGGCGAATCCGCATGCACAGTGTCGGTCGTAACAAAGAAAGTATAAGCACGGTATGCGTTGAATGGTAAAATGTGTGCTCGGTTGCACCCAAAGTATTATAAAGCCTACGATTCGGCTATACGTATAGACATGAGTTTCGCCATGAGATAGGCGTCGTACTTAAGTTCTCAACAACGGTTCCACAAGTTGGGTTATACGTTTCGAGTTAAGTCTGGAAGGGCCGTAAGGCGAGTGTATTGAGTGATTGTAATTTCGGCCTTGCGCCCCCAATGTAACCGTTGTTTCGATATCAATAAAAGAGTATTTTGAAATGACTTGTGTTTGCTTTCTAAATTTCCGCTGCGTGTTCAATGTCTCTGCTTGGGACTTCTGTGCGACGACCCCGTCGCAGCCGCTGTAATCGGCCGTTATGGAACCCGCCTTGCACGAGCGCAATCTAGGCTCATGCGGCATCACGCCTTAGCGAGGAGGATCGCTCCTACGGGAGCGGGGTGTGACATAATGGTATCAGAGCACGGCTTTACGTCCTTGGAATATCGATTGAATTCTTTAACTCCGTTGTTCCGTAAACTCTGAATTGTGCTTCCGCAACGTGAAATCGTTGGTGCGCTCTCTCTCAAACGTCCCTCGGCATGTCCATACAATAAGTCTAATATTTTCGAAAGCTCGTACAAGCGTTCAATCAAACGCATCGATAGGTGGTGGCCTTTGGGCCGAATGGTGCCGACCTTGAGTTGATAGAAGATACGTGCTAAAGTTAGCGAATCACGTGCGTGCCTAACGAGTCCTACGTCGACATTAGAAAATGAGCATGAAAACGCGGAGTATAGTCCATACGGGATAGTTATACGGCACAACTTAGTCTGCGTATCGCGCACCTCGACCTTTTGGTGCAAACGAGTCGCAATCGATATTAAGTACCGCTTGGCCGGGAATGGAGATACACTTGGAGTGTATATCGATAGGAACGTTATCAGACTAATGCTTAGGCGTACACGGAAGATTATTTTGCAATTTTGAGGAATAGTGCAAACGACTTAGTGCGTCGATGCGACGTGAACGATTACGTTAGATATTCGTCGAACGAATCTGAAACATGTCTTAGCGAATAACGCGAACGTGATTTAGTCTAGATTGGATGACTTGAATCCCGAGTGGTGTATGGTCCGTCTTGGAAATCATTCGAGCGGAAGATTGAGGATTGCATGAGTATGAAACGCGAAAACGATTGAGTTCGAATCGAGGAAATTGATACGGATCGTATACGAAAAGTTAACATGATGGGTAGGTAGCGTGCATGAAATATTCGATTTTAAAGTTATACGAATGACTCTGAGGATTGAAATCGATGTTGCTCGATGGTTTGAGTTGCATGGAATGATGCGAATTGAGGAAATACGTTAGTCGATGACTAAGATAGACGAATGAAACGATACGTGAATTTGGGTCAAAGAAATTGATGTGGTGAACGATTCGAGGAGATTATCCGATCGGATGATAGCATCATTCGCACGACTCAGAATTCGTTGCAAACGAAGATCGTCAGGTTACGTATATCGTCGATGATATTGAGGCGTATCAAAGACGATATACGATAACTCGGGGGTACTCTGACACGGTGAATGACGATCGTACAAGTGTTATCGTTCTGATGGATGCAATACTTAGGATCTTGATTGAGACGAATGTTGGGTAAAAAAATCGAGTTTTGATGGTTGCGTTGATAACCACAACGTCGACGGTCTTGTCTTGTGCGAGCGCAACTCTTGCCTCGCACATGCGTTGCGTCAGATTTGGGGCGATCGTTCCGCGTGAGCGCTGACATGGTGATTCATGTCACGGGAATGATCAAACTCGAAAAATCAGGACGCGGCAACTTTGATTGTCCCGACTTGTCGGTTTGATGCGAAGGTAAATTCGAGGATGTTAGTACTTGACTTGAGGATTAAGTAGGTCCGATCCGCGCATCATGAATGAACTAGTCTCGACCCAAAATAAGTATTACGTCCCGATGAGAATGATTATCTTGCAGGAGCGTGCATGGTGATTCGTGCCCACCGTGGATGATCGGAATCGCGTGAGATCGGAGCGTGGCATACTGTTAAGTCAGACGACCTTGTGATCGATTACGTGAATTGGAATAGATGATTTTGGAAGTATGAAATATGAATTATGGTTTTGTGATAAATCGTGTCGTTACGTGCTTGATTTGAGAATGAATAATAGGCGGATTATGTCGAACGTATTCAAAGAGATAGACTATACGAAACGGTTTGATGAACAAACGATATTGATACGACATGGAATTGGTTGAAATGTAAGTCATCGTAGGATGGGTTTACTAAACGACTTGGACCCCGTGCGTCGAATATTGGAATGTGCGTAGGAAATCGATGCTCGATGTTTAGAAATCGGAGTGATGCGAGCTTGGGTAGAAAACCCCGTACCAACGATTTGGTTTGACCTTAGGATGGGGTCAGTGTTGATATCGCTGTTTGGGAACTATGATTCCAGTACTGACGAAAAGACATAGCCTAGCGGTTAGGCAGACATTCGAGCACGAAGCGATAGGAGTTACGGAGGCACCACTCACGAGTCTCGGCTGACATGTACGCATATCAGGGACGCCCGAATATGTGCACGATCCGACTCGAGTGGTGATGGCGGATTCTCTATCGCGAGGCTTGGCTGAAATGTATGTATTTTTGAGACGCCTGGAATATGTGCACGATCCAACTAAGTGATACGTTGAATCAAGTGAGACTTGAGGAACAAAAAATGTCGAAGATTTTGAGATCGTGAGTTTTGAGGCAATGTTAAATGATCATTGAATTGAGACGAGTTCGAATGTTGATTGAACGGTTGGTGTGCCTTACGACTAAGTTAGCGATAGCACGAGCGTGGCTCGAAATTGAAGAAACGCGTAGGCTGAGTGTGTTACGATTAAGTCTTGGCCATAGAAATGGTAGGATGGCTTGCCTTCAGGAAAGTCTCGAGGACGAGACTGGTTCTGAGTGGTGTATGTTGTAGTGTTCCATCCCGCGAAGTTAATCGGAGGAATCGAAATGCCGACGGCGTTCGGACTTGGCCTTACAACGGCGACTCGAAGACATTGCTCAGGTGGGGTAGTTTCGGTGAACTTGCCTCATCTCTGCCTTCACTTAATAATTCGTGTGGTTTCAACTTGCACAAGTAGGCTAATATAAAAGCTACGAACGCACATAGCTAAGGGAATAATCCCGACCCGTCGGAATATCTTAGAACATGGAAAATGGTCCCACGGTCTCAATAGAAGTCGGTTCAGCGTGCTTTAAAATGACACTCGGTCCTTCGTCCCGTGGCTTGGGAGAAGGAAAGTTGGTATCCGACACAAACGATGAGTTAGCCTAAGTCATTGGCGTCGTCCGCATAAATGCTCGATAAAGCATGCACGTTTCCACTGCACAAGGCTTGGCATAGCCTTGGCTCGTCCCTCGGGTTAAGTTATAGGCTTGAGTAAGTTAGGCAAAGTTATGTCGATCGACCTAAGTCATTCCAAGTGCCGTCCCGCTCGTTCTGCGGTTGTCAAGTCAAATAGTCCCACGATCTCAAGGGCCGTTATATATCGTATGACTTGGGTGATAGCGTCGCGTAAGACGGAAGTCAGTTACAGGCACGAGCCACGGTTGGCACGATATAAAGTTAGCCAAGGTCCATGGCACTTACGGAACACGTTTTGTTCAAGTTAAGTTGGAAGGCTACGTAGTAGTCGTTCCCTCGAGTTTCAAAGATGTTCGAGGCGGTCCCTCGGTTAGGAGCCTCGCGTCCTGTCCACGTTAAGCTGTTTCGAGGCGGTCCCTCGGTTGGGAGTCTCGCGTTCCTATCAACGTTGAGTATTCGAGGCGGTCCCTCGGTTGGGAGTCTCGCGTTCCTATCCACGTTAAGTATTCGAGGCGGTCCCTCGGTTGGGAGTCTCGCGTTCCTATCCACGCTATCCACGTTAAGTATTCGAGGCGGTCCCTCGGTTGGGAGTCTCGCATTCCTATCCACGTTAAGTATTCGAGGCAGTCCCTCGGTTGGGAGTCTCGCGTTCCTATCCACGTAAGATGTTCGAGGCGGTCCCTCGGTTGGGAGTCTCGTGGTCCCGAGGCACGTTATGCCAAGTGTGATTCAGAGCACGAGTTGCTAAGTATAGTTCCGGTCGTACCAACAAGTAGGCCATGCATTTACGTGAGTTTAGATGTCTCGTAGGTGCGTGGTCATTGGACACCTTGTCGACAAGGATTTCTGCCTGGACTGGTTATACGCCGGGGCACCGGGCCCAGTCGTCCTAGGAGGTAGACGTTATAGCAACGCATGCTTTTATTGTGTGGGTAGTCGGGGGCTTTCCATGGGGCTAGCTACCTTACATCGAAGGACCCGCCGCCTACCCGAGCTATGTCCGCGATGGCTTGTCATGCCAGTGGCCTTTCATATAGATAATTGGCGTGCTAAGCGGCGAATCCGCATGCACGGTGTCGGTCGTAACAAAGAAAGTATAAGCACGGTATGCGTTGAATGGTAAAATGTGTGCTCGGTTACACCCAAAGTATTATAAAGCCTACGATTCGGCTATACATATAGACATGTGTTTCACCACGAGAGAGGCGTCGTACTTAAGTTCTCAACAACGGTTCCACAAGATGGGTTATACGTTTCGAGTTAAGTCTGGAAGGGCCGTAAGGCGAGTGTATTGTGTGATTGTAATTTTGGCCTTGCGCCCCCAATGTAACCGTTGTTTCGATATCAATAAAAGAGTGTTTTGAAATGACTTGTGTTTGCTTTCTAAATTTTCGCTGCATGTTCAATGTCTCTGCTTGGGACTTCTGTGCGACGACCCCGTCGCAGCCGCTGTAATCGGCCGTTATGGAACCCGCCTTGCACGAGCGCAATCTAGGCTCGTGCGGCATCACGCCTTAGCGAGGACGATCACTCCTACAGGAGCGGGGCGTGACAAAGGGCATCACCAGTAAAGGTGCTATGAACTGGCAGCCTGATATATTTATGGGACAGTTACAGGTCTCCGTGATGGGTAGGGGTCCACCACCGGTCATAACCCTACATTTCTTCTTGCTAAAACTCATAACTATGTGGTGTGCAGAGATGAATTTTGTTGATATAAAACTATGTGATGCACCCGAATCAAATAATGCTAAAGCAGGATGTGAATGCACATAAATGAAACCTGCGATGACATCAGCGGTAGATTCCTGCTCTGGCTCTTGTTCCTCTGCTGTTAGGGCAAAAGCTCGCCCAGTCTTCTGTTGATGTTGCCCAAACTGTTGTTGTTGAGTGGGTAGAGGACCTTTCCGTTGAGTTGCTCCAGTCCGGTGGATCGACGAGGGGCAGTCCTTCACTTTGTGGGTGGCAGACCCGCAGACTAGACAGTATCCCAGCCTCTTCCTGCATATGTTCGACTGATGTCCTGGCCTCTTGCAAAAATCACAGACAGGGATCTGCCTCTGAGGTGCTCTATCATTGTTTCTCGTCTGCTGGTGGTGCAAAAGCCTGTTGTTGTTGTTGGGCTTCTTCTGATTACCCTGGAAGTTGTTAGTTCCAGGATAATCCCTCTTTGAGCAAGCGGGTTGACTCTTCTCTATATCCTGAGCTCGCTCTAGGATCTTTTCATAAGTCTTAGCACCGCCTGAGATCACATCGGTGCGGATCTCTTCTCTCAACCCATATATGAACCTTTCAGCACGATCATCAGGGTCGGATACCAAGTTCTTGGCAAAACGACTGAGTTGGCCGAATTCTGCCGCATATTCTCCAACAGTCATATTTTCTTGCTTCAGGTTCTGAAATTGCCTCTCCATCTCCTACAACTCTGATGTTGGGAAGAACTTCCTCTGGAACAACCTCTTGAAGGTGTTCCAGTCAAGCTGTGTCATGACCCGCACCCGCTTTTTCCGGATACGAGACGTGTCCAAGCCAGCCTACGCCGCAGAGTCGGCGGTAGAACGCTGTCAAGCCCGCAAGAATTAAATGCTCAAAAAATTACATTTGCTGCTCATTCACATTTCTAATTTATTACAACATTTACAATTAAAGAAAATACAAGAATATACAATTAATAAAAATGGTACAAATGTTATCTATTTCTAGGTTGTCTTCAGCATACCCAAGTCTTCTCCAGTGCTAAGAGTGATGGCGGCTAAACCTGAAAAATGTTGATTTCCAGTCAGGAATGGAACAAGTACACAAACCGACGACATTGCGAAAACACAATAGAATTAACAAGACATAAAAATAACATATGAGATATCAAAGCTGGTAAATGACTGATGACATAGCACGATAGAGAAGTAAACAACAAAAAACTAATAACAGATATCTATCTAGGTGGTGTGAAATATCCGTTTCGACATATAAACGGCTAGGAGGGTAAATTCGGCACACTGTACGTGTCATGTGCAGCGGCTATTATTCAAGAATAGACTCATGGGATAGTTCTGGGTAGTTCACATATTTACTTAGATATTTCCCCTCCCGACTACTCCGTGTGACGAGCGTGTCAACAAGCAGCAAGATATATGTATAGACTTGAAATAAAAAGACTACTATGAATCAGAAAGCAATCAGAAAGTGCACTTGCCTGAGGTCCTTAGCTGGAGAAACCAATAACATTATACCACTCAACGAGCCACAATCAATCAACACATGCAGAAGTCTCCGGATGCTGAAATAAACAGTACCAACATTCTCAGAATAGTCAAATTAGCTAGGATTGCCTGTCCTTAAGTCCAATTCTGGACACAGGGGCAAAACGGTAATCTCGAGCAAAAACGATGTCCGCCGTTGGACCCGCTTTGCACCGAAAATTGTGCCAGAGTCAATGGTCTCTAAAGTCGTCAAATTATATGTCTACGGATCCAGTTTTTCGATACGAATCCAATCTTATGTCCAAAGTTGGATTCCGGCGGGCCGTGCACAAAATCACCCGTTGAGTGGGACCATGGGGCCCGCAAAACGATGATTTTATCAACGGTCTCAGAATCGGACCAAACTTGGCATACAGGACCAGAAAAATGATACAGTCCTGTTGGCACAAGTTTTGTCTCGATCAGACGAACGTGCACAAAGTAATTGAGAAATTTGCAAAGTGCACGATACGGTGAATTTTGACGGATACGCATCAAATTCGTCGCGCACACGCGACCAATTCGAATTCCGTCAAAGCCCACACGACCACGAAGCCGTTACGCAGCTTTCGATGTCTTCGGTTCGTGACCACGTCGCCCGGTTTGGCGGGACGCACGTCGTGTGGAACAATTTTCTAGTTTTTGAAACAGGTTTTTCATGATTTTGGAAATCTGATTTCCCGACGCACGGTCGACGAAATCCAATTCTACGAAAAGGGTTACGAAGCCCTATAGGTTGTCTAAGAACTTGTTCAATTAGAATTTCTATTATGGCCTTAGATCGATCGAAATCGATCGGCAAACATGGATATTCCGACTGTTATACGCCCTGTTTCCAAACAGGTTTTTCGACAGTTTCAACTCGAATTATCTCGAGTTTCGGATCATTATAACTTAAACTATTTGATAGAAATTAGAGAGGGTCATAACAAGATCTTACCAGATTTTACAAAATTCAAAACGATCAAACGATCGTGGAGATACTGCATCGCGAAGTCGCTGCGACTGTTGGCGCTCTCTGTTCTGGATCCGTACGGGCAGCCTGGAATCGGCGCGTGCGCTGTCCGGCGGTGCGCTCGGTGGCGTGCGCACGTCGGGCACGCCGAGGTAGGTGGTGGCGTGGTGAGCTAGGAATTAGGGTTTGAGGTTTTGCGAGTTTCTTTCGTTCGATATATTCGTATACATACACGATTTATCCGGTTTCCCCAGGGTCGGGCTCACTGCTGTGGGGATTTCCTTTGGGTCGCAGTGGGCCGGGCTCATTGCTGTGGTGCTGATACTAATTCTTTTTTTCCTTTCTTTTCTTTTTATCATTTCTATTTCTATTAACTAATGTATATATATATATATTTATATACAATTATACGTATACATATATACATATATACCTACTTAATATATTTATATATGCACACACGTATACACCATATGTATATTTATATATTCATAAACACACATATTCCTATATATACACGTATACATATAATTATCTATACATATTTCTATATATTTATATATTTATATATATACACACACATGTACATATATATTTATATATGCTGATACTAATTCTTTTTTTCCTTTCTTTTCTTTTTATCATTTCTATTTCTATTAACTAATGTATATATATATATATTTATATACAATTATACGTATACATATATACATATATACCTACTTAATATATTTATATATGCACACACGTATACACCATATGTATATTTATATATTCATAAACACACATATTCCTATATATACACGTATACATATAATTATCTATACATATTTCTATATATTTATATATTTATATATATACACACACATGTACATATATATTTATATACGTTATACACTTATATATATTTACATGCACGTGTACACCTTTATATAATACATTAATATATACATACAAATACACATCTATATAATATTTATTATACACATACATTCACATATATAATCTATATATATATATATATATATATATATATATATATATATATATATATATATATATATATATATATATATATATATATATATATATATATATGTATGTATGTATCATTTATATAATAAATAATTTAATAAATATGAATCGCCAATCCCTAGAAATATATACAAAATATTTGCATTTACCAAACATGTCTACAAGGCCGTATTTGGTCCCACTACATGTCTACATGGGCTTTGATTCGGTTCGGCTCAGCTCGGGCTAAATCGACACAAACGGGTCTCGTACAAGTCAGTTAATATTAATAATAAATAATTAAACTATTATAATGGTCATGTCACAACTTGGCCTAGTTTTCTAGTTAGGACATCGCTATGGCTCAGTCTTCCTTGGCATGGCTAAAACACTAGTCAAAGCATGTCACTGCACTATCCGTGCCATAATTCCTAGTTGTCTGGTACTTCAAAACTCAACTATGGCTAAAGTCATCTACCGTAATAATTAACTAAATAAATTTTATAAAATCTAAAAATCACCATTTAAATCAAATAAATAAATAAAAATATTTCAAAATTTCGGAAAGGGGAGCTACAAATCTACCCACCTTAAAAATAATTTCGTCCTCGAAATTCTACCTCATAACCATGTCTAAAATTTAAAAATAAAAGTCAAGGAATAAATCCACTATTACCACAATCTTCTCAAACTTTTAATTTCTCAAAAAAGTTTGTATTCTACTCCTAGCCGAATAGCCTCTAGGACTTCTACCCACCTTTGGTCACGCTACTCCTCAAACTAAAATCTTAAAATCTTCTAACTGGTTGCTAATAATCCTACCAACAAATATTTAGGCATAGGGTATCTATAATCCTCTCGTATCTGTCAACCAACCTAAAATCTTAACAAGCAAAATTTACACAAGTAGCTATGAATATTGATAAATTCTAATAAGTCTGACCATTCATTGCTCTGCACGAGGAAGGGCAGGATAAAAAGAAGAATAATCAGGAGCAATATGAAGTTTCAAGAACGGTCGAGAGTATCCAACGATACAGCTAAAAAGGGTGTTTACGAACCACTGACTTATTTGCTAGATTGGGCTACCCTAGTCCAGTCACTTGCTAAGTTTCTCAGAGGGTCTTATAATCCGTACAATACAGAAGTCTCGTTCTCGAAATTCTAATTCAAACAAGGTTCCATAATGGAACGGAATTTGAGAAATCAAGATTGTGGTCTAAAAGGATTCTCTATTTGGACATCAATCATTGGTTGGATGAATATTGGGTTTCAATCTATATGGACTAGACAAGATCTCAAGGATAAAACTATTTCTACTAGATTAGGGTATCCTAGAATAGATTTCAAATAAGTGATTGAGCTAGTTGCTAGTCGGGTTGGTTAGCTTAGGTCCATAAGCCTGAAATGCGCCTTCAGTGACTTTTGAGTTTAAGTAGCACATGAGGCCTCAATTAGGTGGCACACTAATGGCATGTGCATAGTGGGCTCCGAGTAGATCACAACCGTATATTGGATCAATTGACTTGAGTCGAGGTTGAGGCTCTAGTGGAAGTCGGGAAGTATACCGGTATTATGGTAAGGGTTATAGCTAGTCCTTTTATCCTGAAAGTCGTACCATAAAAATAGAGTACAAGGGGACGGGTTTGAGTGGGACATGGTATACCTAGATGAAGATGGACTCGTCTGAATCTTATATGTGAAATTTGTTGGAAGGTAATAGCTGGTCTCGTGCTCCGAATATTAATGATACGGCCGGGGACACAAAATAATCTAAGTGGAAAGTGGGAGTCCATGGGGCACTAACTATCAATCTAATGGAAAAATTATTCTAATCAACCGGTAATCCTCGTATATCTCAAAATTTTAGAAGGCTTACAGTCTAGCCACCTTAGAGGATAGGATATGGTGGCAAGGTTCCAGTCACAGGGCTGGCCGATGGTAGCTACACTTGCATATATAACTATCATAGCCATGAGAATACTCTGTATCTATCTATTAATTACGAGTTTTCGTCTTTCCAATCGGCGAAAGACGAAAACAATAAAGAGTTCAAGAGATGTCACTGAATACAATTACGTGATTCAAAGACAAATATATAATTTAAGAGGAATTGTCAAGGCAGTCGCGGATGAGATCCTAGATACCTATATCTCAATCCACGTAGTGTAATTAACGAAGAGCGAACCAAATGCATCATGGTTGATCAGACCGTAATACAATGATTCTGATTAAACAATATGTTAGTGAGCGTCCCCAATAAACACATGTCTTGAATCAAGCTCGATAAAAGAGTTAAGCTTGAAAAACTAGGCTGTAATAGCAGCATTGGTCAAGAGAGTCAAGATATAAATATGCGAGATTTTTTTTGAAAGAAGGAATAGGTAGTTTGAGTTTTGGGAAAATTAAAACCTTACATGGTGTCCTTACTTATACAGTCTTCCTATAATCTTTCTATCTCTAAGGCCTTGGTCGACTAATGGGTTATGGACTTCTGAGTTCCATTTTCTAAGTAAACCTATTAGTGTCAGTTAATTCTTTGTTAATGGATCACAAGGGCCACAGGATACTAGGTTGGGAGGCAGGCTACCAAACTTACAGGACTTTCACTATTTTGGCTTTGGATCTTACGGTACACACAGGGTATTTTTCTATTCTTTATACTATCCTAATCTTGTGATCACGTCAGAAATTATTTTACCGAGAATTATGCCTCGTCCATATAATCTGGCTGTGGCAAACCCTTGGTTCCATGATTCAATTGTGATAGGCTATCGGTACTCAACCTTATATTGACACAAGGGTATCTAAGATCTAAAAGAGGTCAATCGAGATCATAGCTTTAGCAATGTTCCATAGACTACGGTTCTTCGGGATGATTTCAATTCTGTGGGTTGTGCCTCGTCAGTGCGCTGCTAGCTGCAGTGAACCCTCATTCTCCGCTCTTAAATAAATGATGACAGTGCGCTGCTGTCTAACTATCGCAGTCGTTTTAATTACTCTAACTATATTCCTAAGGAATCCAAGGAGATGCTAGAAATTCAAACTAATTGACTATGCTAGGAAGCGTAATATCTGTCTATAAGTATCAATCCTTAAAGCAAAAGACTGGTCGGAAGAGACTATCTGAAGGCAATTGAAGTAAGAATACCCTAATCTTTATCTCATATATATTTCACTGAGGAAAAACTTTAAATCAAATCTAACTCGGGGTTCGTACAGGAATAATAGAATCAGGAATTATAAACCAATTCCTTACGGCAATAGAATTTAAAACAGGCAATTCTAATTTATGATGTGATGTTTATATCTAAATAGAGCAAAAGATAAATCGAACAGTTTATCACGATTAAAGCCTTAATTATAGATAAGCCTAACTTACCAAGTGAATAGTATATCTGCATGGGGGCATATTGTCATATCAAAAATAATTGTGTTTCTATAGAGATCTGCAAGTTATCTGAATTCAAAAATAGCATGGCCTATCTAACAACCTTAACTACCCAGTTAATCAAATAATTAAGGGACCCTTATCCTAGTTATTCTCCCAAATCATTTTAATCCTAATTGTGAATGATCATTTCCTGAGCGCAAGCTCGTAATAGTACGACTAACGTACCATCACGAGTTTGTAATATTTTGCGAAAACTGACCTGCATGGACCACCACAAAAACTTGTCACGACCCGCACCCGCTTTTCCGGATACGAGACGTGTCCAAGCCAGCCTACGCCGCAGAGTCGGCGGTAGAACGCTGTCAAGCCCGCAAGAATTAAATGCTCAAAAAATCACATTTGCTGCTCATTCATATTTCTAATTTATTACAACATTTACAATTAAAGAAAATACAAGAATATACAATTAATGAAAATGGTACAACTGTTATCTATTTCTAGGTTGTCTTCAGCATACCCAAGTCTTCCCCAGTGCTAAGAGTGATGGCGGCTAAACCTGAAAAATGTTGGTTTTCAGTCAGGAATGGAACAAGTACACAAACCAACGACAATACGAAAACACAATAGAATTAACAAGACAAGAAAATAACATATGAGATATCAAAGCTGGTAAATGACTGATGACATAGCACGATAGAGAAGTAAACAAGAAAAAACTAACAAAAGATATCTATCTAGGTGGTGTGAAATATCTGTTTCGACATGTGAACGGCTAGGGGGTAAATCCGACACACTGTACGTGTCGTGTGCAGCGGCTATTATTCAAGAATAGACTCATGGGATAGTTCTGGGTAGTTCACATGTTTACTTAGATATTTCCCCTTCCGACTACTCCGTGTGACGAGCGTGTCAACAAGCAGCAAGATATATGTATAGACATGAAATGAAAAGACTACTATGAATCGGAAAGCAATCAGAAAGTGCACTTGCCTGAGGTCCTTAGCTGGAGAAACCAATAACACTATACCACTCAACGAGCCACAATCAATCAACACATGCAGCAATCTCCGGATGCTGAAATAAACAGTACCAACGTTCTCAGAATAGTCAAATTAGCTAGGATTGCCTGTCCTTAAGTCCAATTCTGGACACAGGGACAAAACGGTAATCTCGGACAAAAACGATGTCCGCCGTTGGACCCGCTTTGTACCGAAAATCGTGCCAGAGTCAATGGTCTCTAAAGTCGTCAGACTACTTGTCTACGGATCTAGTTTTTTGATACGAATCCAACCGTATGTCCAAAGTTGGATTCCGGCGGGCCGTGCACAAAATCGCCCGTTGAGTGGGACCATAGGGGCCCGCAAAACGGTAATTTTATCAACGGTCTCAGAATCGGACCAAACTTGGCATACAGGACCAAAAAAATGATACGGTCCTGTTGGCGCAAGTTTCGTCTCGATCTGACGAACATGCATAAAGTAATTAGAAATTTACAAAGTGTACGATACGGTGAATTTTGACGGATACGCATCAAATTCCTCGCGCACACGCGACCAATTCGAATTCCGTCAATGCCCACATGACCACGAAGCCGTTATGTAGCTTTCGATGCCTTCGGTTCACGACCACGTCGCCCGGTTTGGCGGGACGTACGTCGTGTGGAACAATTTTCTAGTTTTTGAAACAGGTTTTTTATTATTTTGGAAATCTGATTTCCCGACGCACAGTCGACGAAATCTAATTCTACGAAAAGGGTTACGAAGCCCTATAGGTTGTCTAAGAACTTGTTCAATTAGAATTTCTATTATGGCCTTAGATCGATCGGAATCGATCGACAAACATGGATATTCCGACTGTTATACGCCCTATTTCCAAACAGGTTTTTCGGCAGTTTCAACTCGAATTATCTCGAGTTTCAGATCATTATAATTTAAACTATTTGATAGGAATTAGAGAGGGTCATAACAAGATCATACCAGATTTTACGAAATTCAAAACGATCAAACGATCGTGGAGATACTGCATCGCGAAGTCGCTGCGACTGTTGTCGCTCTCTGTTCTGGATCCGCGCGGGCAGCCTGGGTTTGGCACGCGCGCTGTCCGGCGGCTGCGGCCGGCCGGCGGTGCGCTCGGCGGCGTGCGCGCGTCGGGCACGCCGAGGTAGGTGGTGGCGTGGTGAGCTAGGAATTAGGGTTTGAGGTTTTGCGAGTTTCTTTCGATCGATATATTCGTGTATACATACACGATTTTGCCGGTTTCCCCAGGGTCGGGCTCACTGATGTGGGGATTTTCTTTGGGTCGCAGTGGGCCGGGCTCCCTGCTGTGGTGCTGATACTAATTCTTTTTTTTTCTTTCTTTTCTTTTTATCATTTCTATTTCTATTAACTAATGTATATATATATATATATATATATATATATATATATATATATATATATATATATATATATATATATATATATATATATATATATATATATATATATATATATATTTATATATAATTATACGTATACATATATACATATATACCTACGTAATATATTTATATATGCACACACGTATACACCATATGTATATTTATATATTCATAAACACACATATTCTTATATATACACGTATACATATAATTATCTATACATATTTCTATATATTTATATATATACACACACATATACATATATATTTATATACGTTATACACTTATATATATTTATATGCACGTGTACACCTTTATATAATACATTAATATATACATACAAATACACATCTATATAATATTTATTATACACATACATTCACATATATAATCTATATACATATATATATCTATCTATCTATATATATATAATATATATATATATATATATATATATATATATATATATATATATATATATATATATATATATATATATATATATATATACGTATCATTTATATAATAAATAATTTAATAAATATGAATCGCCAATCCCTAGAAATATATACAAAATATTTGCGTTTACCAAACATGTCTACAAGGCCGTATTTGGTCCCACTACATGCCTACATTGGCTTTGATTCGGTTCGGCTCAGCTCGGGCTAAATCGACACAAACGGGTCTCCTACAAGTCAGTTAATATTAATAATAAATAATTAAACTATTATAATGGTCATGTCACAACTTGGTCTGATTTCCTAGTTAGGACATCGCTATGGCTCAGCCTTCCTTGGCATGGCTAAAATACTAGTCAAAGCATGTCACTGCACTATCTGTGCCATGATTCCTAGTCGTCTGGTACTTCAAAACTCAACTATGGCTAAAGTCATCTACCGTAATAATTAACTAAATATTTTTTATAAAATCTAAAAATCACCATTTAAATCAAATAAATAAATAAAAATATTTCAAAAATTCCGGGAAGGGGAGCTATAAGCTGCTTGTCCTGGAGTCGGGGTTCATTCCGATACCAGGTGCTTGCTACATTTTGCAGTTGGAGTCCTACTGCTTCGGCCATTGAGGTCTTCTGGAAGTCGAGCGACGCTTAGGAGACGCTCCATGCTGTCGAGTCATTCGTCGGCATAAACGATTCCCTCGGTTCCCTTGAAGGGTCGAGGGTTCTGCTTCTTGAAACTCTCAATATCGCCCACCTTAGCAATATGACCCCCATTAATTTAAATGGCCTTAATGTTACATAAATTAATCCCTTAGATTTATGTTTACCTTGGCAGGCCTTGGTTCAAGTTGAGTTGCTTCTCCATGCTTTCCCTTATAATCGCGGTTTGCTCTTGATGAGCTTCCGCTTGAGCTCTATGGACTTCTAGCACTCCTCGTAGCAGACCTATGAGGTCGGTGGGGTCCACAGGCACCGGTGGGACAGCTGGAGTGGGTACTTCCACAGGGGGCTGCAGCTCTGTCTGGGAAGATGATGGATCCACCGTTGTAGCAGCATACATCCCACGGAGTACATTATGGGGACGGTCGGTCAGCTGATGGGGTGTAAAATTTGGACTTAGTTGAGGAGGTGGGGTATGATCGGGTGATGACATCCCATCGCCAGCAGGATTTGTGGCCATATTCTGGAAGGTTTAGGATTGCAAAACATAAGCAAGGTAGACTACCAGTCTATAACAAACAAAAATATTTATTTATAATATATTTCGGTCCTTGTGACAAATTAATATTCTAGTGTTCTAAATGTTTCTAGATATGTTTTCCTAAGTTGTTGATCGGACCTGCATGGGCCACCACTAAAAACATGTCACGACCCGGTTCCAATTTCTTGGGTCGAATCGGATCATGCCCAGCCTGCACCGTTGTTGAGACGGCGGCAGTAAGCTGTATTACTCATACAGGTAATCAACAACACAGTCTAATTGCCACAACTTTTAATACCTTGATAATTAAAGACTTGTCCAACACAAAGTTTCAAATACAAACCACAACTGAAATAAAATATTTGTTTTCCACATAATCATAAACTGGAAATAAATCTAATTAGCAGTCTCCTCATCATCATCCTCTGGTAGAACAGCCGGGTACAACTCAGGATCATAGTAGCTACTTATCAATAGCTCAGTATCGTCCATAGTACCTACGGGGAATCCAGTCAGGAAAGGAGCAAAGTACACTTCATGATAATCCAACAATTGAAATAATAATAGAGTTATGCACTTTTAAACAATTTAAAATAAATAGTTTTCCAGCAGTTAAAATATTGTGATGTGAATAGGCAATGAATATGACCGAATTATGTTGTACAATTGTATCCTATTGATACGATATGGCTTATCCCCGTGTGTATGAGGGGTAAGCTAACACAATCATTATACTACTTTGGATATGGTCATACTCATTACACTACTCCTCCAGTACCCAACAGTCAATAAGTCAATGCTCTCAGAGAGAGTTCCGTGTTGCATCGTGGTTTAAACTTGCAATAAAATGATTACTAAATAATGCAAACTAACACAAAATGTACTTACCTTGGTTTGACTGGATTGGGGAATGTCTCCGAGATTGGAATCAAACTTGTACTCGAAATCCTACAATCGAGAAGTCTGTCCTAGATTTCCAAAGTTCCTATGCTATAATTGCTAGTTACAATCTCTAAATTTGTCCTAATCGATTTTTAATCTTTATTAAACTATCACAAGCAAAATCTCGATTTTCTGGTGCTTTACATTTAATTATGAAGAAAAATCACTTTATATTTAATTTCGGGAAAACTTTGTATTTGTCGGTTTATTGGTGAAACTGGTTATTTTTATAATTATATAATAAAACTACATTTTTTTCCCTTTAAATGGAAAAAGCATGAATTAAATATTACAAACTTGAAATTGTAATGTGATGAAACATTATTATTTTCTTTTTGTAAAATAAATAATTTATTATTATTTTTATTACGCATTCACGATAGAACATTAGCCAGAAAACAAATAAAGAATACTAAACTATTACAAATTGCACACAACAGAAATAAATGGGCTTATGCCCTTACAGACTATTTTACATAAATTTAATAAGAAGAAAAACATTTGTTAGTCTCTAAAAATTATCCTACAAATTAATCACAAAATAAAACTAGTAATTAAATTAAATTAAATTAATTTCGAGTCTCAGACTTTGGTCCAATCGTCAAAATAGCTAATGCCTCAACGTCCGGAAACCCCGGTTTCGTTTGCATTTAGCTAGGGCCCATGGACCAGTACGGTCGTCGCCCAAAAATCTAATTTATAAATATTTTCGAAAACCGATTTGAAACTCATTTGTATAATTTATAAAAATTTGGGCAGCACCTCCTCTATATTTGGGATAACCCAAAACTGGGAAAAATGTGTCACAATCACCAATATAAGTCCCATACCCGGGAAGCCCATTTAGACATATAAATTATATTCCCAAAATATTTTCGAAACGAATTCAGAAAAATACCACAGCATAATAACCAGAATACTATTATTCCGAAAATCCGAATTTAAGTCCACAGAACCAACCAAAACCAACAGAACACAAAGAAAAAAAATCCACATAAACCATTTTGAAACTGACAGAACGTTTCGAAAGATTTCGGAAAGTCCGAAAATGCCATGCCTAAGAATTACCGATTTTTCGGGGGAAATCGGGGACCAAATCTCATCATAGACTATGAAATGGGGAAACGGAAATATACCTTGGGTTGCTCGGCTAGAGCTCTCAGATATTAAAAATGGAGAAAAGTAAATTCACGGACGACTGAAAATAGCTCGGAACAGCGCCTTGCCGGATCGCGGCTGCGCTACACATACCGAACTGGGATCTGACAGCAAATTCGAGCACGTCTATGGGAACAGAAGATCGGCTCGAAAACGAAGATCAGAAAAACCGCGGGGTTGCCGAGGAAACCACGGGAACTGAACGGCAGCGGGGTGCTGGACAGGGGACACAGGGCTCGCCTGGGCTCGGCCTCCGATCGGGGCCGGAGTGGGATCGACGTCGGGGTGGCGGCCGACGCTGGAAATGGGGCCGTTCGGGTCTGGCCAGGTGAAGGCGAAGGGGGTCAGCCTGGAGGGCGGTGCTCGGGCCTGCGGGGAGGGTCGACGGGGTGGCGCCGCACAGGAGTTCGTCGGAGAAGCTCCAGTTGGCTGCGAATTTGGGACTCGGGATTTTAGGGAAAAATTTAAGGGAGTTGAGGATGGATGATGGAGAAAGAGAGAGGAATGGGGTTTATATAGGGGAAAAGAATGGGGGTTTCGGAAGAGGAAGGGAAAAGTCAGGGTGGCGGCGACGGTTGGCTCGGGAAGGCCGAGAGTCGGCCGGTTGTGGAAGAGAAACGAAAGGTTCGGCCAAGTGAAACATTTGGGAAGGAAAAGAAAGCTTTTCCTGTGATGGTTTAAATGAGAATTGGGAGAGAGAGAAAGTTTAATCTGTATTTAAAATAAATGGTTTTGTTTTTATTAGGTATTTAGTTACTTACTATATTTAATTTATAAAAATAATCCGAAGGTGGATTCAGGTTCGGAAATGGGTTCGGATCTCGGGTGCGGGTTCGAAATGGGTTCAAGTCAGGTTCGGGTCAGGACCAACATTTAAAAATTCCAGGATAAGCTATTTTTCTAAAAATATGGTTTTCTATAAAATGATAATAATTAATTTTACGGGTTTTGACTAAACTCTAAGATTCCATAAATAATAAAAATATAATTTTTTTCTTCCTAAATCAATATTTATTAATGATTAAAATAATAATTAGCTACTAAAATTTACAGGTTTGACCAGAAATAATAATTTAATCTAATTATAATAAATATAACACTAAATAAGTTAATAAAAAAATTACGGGTTTCACAAGTCCATTTCTTTAGAAATTTTTGGTTTGACTAAGCCAGATATTTGGATTGCCCTTAAATTATATTTTGTGTCATCAAAATCAAAGTGTGTGATTCCACTAATTACTGTATAAGTCCTAAGATGGTGAGCCAAAACGCATCTGAGTCTATCACCTCTTAAAGTAAGACACAGTAACTTTCAGTCTTGGCTCTAAAGATTTATCTTTACTAGCCATGTTTGCAAAAATGACAATATAAAGTATTAGAATAATAGTTTAAGAGATTTTGCTGATCAACCTTAAAAAATCTTTAGTTTATCAAGTGTTGATTAATTTGGGTTAGCTGTACGGGCCGGTTCCCAGCTAGCGGAGGTCCACAGGGGGACGATTAAGTACCGTGTCGCTTAGGAATATTTACGTCCGGTTGAAAGAAGGACCCTTTCGGCTTGTACCCAAAATAATCTCAACTTTAAAAACTTAGATTTAAAGAAATTTACAATTTCACTAACTATTTTCTTGTAACTAAATTGTCTGAATGAATCAAAGAATTGTAACGTCAGGAAATATAAGCAAAACAAAGTTTTTCTCAATATTTTGACTGAACAATATTCTAATTTATTTTCGGACTAGAAAGTCTAATATTGTAATAATATAGTCATTTAAGGTTCACACTAACATGCGAAGAATATCACTTTTATACAAGAATATACAGAACCATGTGTATAAACCAAGATAATTGGCTCATAGATTTCAACAATATATTTCTCTAATAAAAATTAGAAATAAAAACGACCAGAAAATATATATTATAAATACAAAAATTACCTTTCCAATTGATCGGAGCACTTTTGTACTTCTAGTCTTGATTTCGGCTTAGTAATAGCAATTCAAAAGAATATATCATATTGTATTGAGATAGTTCCATTATTCCTGCTAAACAACCATTAATATCCACAAATTTGGAAAATATGATTTATTAAATATAACATTCGAGCAAAGAACCTTTTTTTTTACGTACCTTCACCTTAGCATATTTGAGCATTTCCTAGCATGCCACAATCTCTAATATATATTCTAAAGTGAAGAAATAACTATACAAGAATCATGTATGAAAAGAAAAAAAAATTCTAACAACTCTTCTTCAAGAAAATAAATGTTACTAATCTTCAGGTAGGTAAAAATTGTAGTTACTTTGTCTAATTCTTTTAGACAATAAAATTTCAACATAAAGAAGTATTTCTGACTTTGTATTTCTAACAAACCACAATATTTTGCAAAAAAAAAAGATGAAAATAAAATCAATTAGACCAAATGTATACAAAATATATTGTCACCAATGACAAATATCAGAAACTACATATCAAGGAAAAAGGATGGAAGAAAATCTCAAATTCTACTACAGACAATATGATATGAATGTGTTCCATCACTAGTTGAACATATAATTTTGAGTATGATTTAAAATTATTTATTTAATATAGCAATGATCCAACATTAAAACAACAACATCCTAGGGAAACATCATCAAAAATCCAAGGTAAGCCACAAGACATGCAAACCAGACATATCGGATCAGAAATCGAATACTCAAAAATAGAATAAAACTTACACAAAAGAATGATAGGGAAACTATAATTGATCTTTCCTCAGATAATGATTGGTAAATAAACAAACAAGCACACTCATTTGCATGTATGAGATTGTGTTTATGTTTGATCAAAAGTCTGACTCCTTCAAAGGAATGAGAAAATAAATAAATTATATATAGAAGGAACAACAACAATAATGTTAACATGAAGAAATAAAAGGTTGAAAGTTTGAGATCTTTTGATATGGGAAGGGGAGATCTTTGGTTCAAGACAAGATAACCAGTGAAGCTAGAACACAAGTTATACTTCTTGTATAATTAATTTCAAGTTAACTAAGAAATAAACTGCATCATACAATATACGTCTAAGATGCCAAGTGAAAAAACATTATTATTACAAAAACACCCAAGTCACTAGTGTTTATATGTATGGAAAGTAGATCACTTCATCAAAGACTTTGACCAAATTACATAAAATAGTTAACAACAGAAATGTAGAAATATAAATAAAACTTTCTCCAAGGAAATATAAGGGGCAAACTCTCATTCTACATGGACATGATATACTTTCATGTCGCACAAAAACTTGGCCCCTTCAACAAAGGAACAAAAAAAAAAATTGATATGGCAAGACCAAGAACAACATAAATTATACATACAAGTGATTTCTTATTAGGAACTTCTAATGAAAGAAAATAAGTACGTAAAGAGTTGCAGTTTTCTTATGTAAATAATCAATATATATATATATATATATATATATATATATATATATATATATATATATATATATGTATATATATATATATATATTTTTTTTATGTAAATAATCAATATATATATATATATATATATATGTATATATATATATATATATATATATATATATATATATATATATATATATATAGTCTTAATACAATGTATACATACAAGTCAAAAAAAACATAGTATTGTCGGCCAATAACGATACAGTTTAGCATGGATGAAGACGGTGCCAAAACTTGAAAGAAATATAATGAATTATTTGAAAAACAATAAGACAATAATTTTTGATAGCTCTTGAGGCTCCTTGGTCCATATCCCTCCACATAGTACCTCTTTAGCGAAAGTCTTTGAGGACTCGGCCATCACAATGACAAAACATGGCAATAACTAGGAGAACAAGTATCTTAGCCAAGTTTATTCCTAAGAGGAGTACTGAGAGAGCAAGGGGCAATGAGAAGGAGGTAATGAGTTTTCATATTTATATCTTTTTCTTTTCCAATAGGGCAAAATGAATATATATATATATATATATATATATATATATATATATATATATATATATATATATATATATATATATATCCCCAGACCAACAATTAAATGGGTTTAATGAGAATTAAAATCTAATAAGACCACCAACAGCCAATGACCATTTAATAGGATCAAGTAATAAGCTAATAATTTGGTCATTTAGGAGTCACTAAATGAGTTGTTAAAAACGGTCAGAATTGAAGAGCAAAATAAAAGACATTAAAGAGAGGATGTGTAGCCAATAACACTAAGAAAATATTATTATTATTTTTTCAGAGAAAATAATACAATCCCCTCAAAGAACTTAACTATAGTGTATAACTTTAACTCATAGATCAAACCGTTACCAATTCCATTCATAAACATTTTTGGATATATTAGTAACTCTTAGATTGTTGGAAATAATTTGAAACGTTTAGATCAACAGAAGCTTTCTTTTCAAATGTTGAGGAATTTGAAAAGTTTAGATCAACAAGCAAATATAAAAAGATTTTGATACAGTACACAAAAATACGGTAAAAAACTTTAAATGTGAATAGAATATAAAATTGGAATATAAAAAGATTTTGCTGCCAATATAATATCCAACATTTGTTCCTGTTAGTCCATTAAATATTCTGTTAGTCCATTTTAACATTTATTCTATTTCTAACAATTGTTAGTCTATTTTTTAACATTTGTTCCATTTAACATTCAATATTTTGTTAGTCTATTATATAACATTTGTTCTGTTAGTCCATTTTAACAGTCCATATAATATCTAACAATTGTTCCTGTTATATAATATATTTAATATTGTTGTCATCACATATACAACATATTTAATATTCTGTTATATAACAAGTTGTCATCACATATATAACTGTTCATTTCATTACATATTGGTCTCCTTAACAAGTTGTTAAGGAAAATTTTGTACTGTTAACTTCACAATTTTGTTAAACAATTTTGTTAATTTTTATTGTACTATTAACAAGCCTTACGAACAAACCTCTTAATTAGATTGTACTGTTAAAGTGTTGAACTCTCTGGACAACTTGTCATCTTTCTAATATTGTCGTTAAGTTGTTGAAACAAATCCTTTGAAATTTTTTGTCAAACTAGTAATAATTATCATTATTGGCTAAATTTACATCTTAGACAAATATTATTGCGTTATTACATATTGTCAATACTAGTTCTCTTTTACTCAATATTTTAATTTAGACTAAATAAAACATTAATTGATTTAGTAAAATTCTTTTAATTTTAAAGTTCTAAAGTTAAGATTTGTTTGGGAACAAGCCGAAAGGGCCCTTCTGTCAACAAGGCAAAAATTCGTCTAAGCGACCGGTACTTAAGAGTTCTTAGTGAACCTCCGCTTGCTGGGATCCGGCCCCTACAGCTAACCCAACCTTATCAAAACTTGAAAAACTAAAATCTTAAAGGTCTATTACTAAAATCATTTTAATTGTTAATTTTAGTTTAAAGCCATCTTATTGAGTAAATATAATTTTTTCAGACCTTAGAAATATGACTTCCAAGGAAGAGACTTTCTCTGCAAAGCCTGCAAAATTTAATGGCACATATTTCAAGAGGTGGCAGAGTCAGATGAAATTTTGGCTTACCACTTTAGGTCTGATTTCTGCCATCGATGGGTCTACGCCCATCTCAAATGATTCTGATGAGACTGAGTCTAACGTAGGGGTTTCCAAGTCTTCCTCTTCTACCAAGCCTAAGACCCCTAAGGAAATTGACTACCACTGCTTCCACAGAATCTTAAGCGCTATGTCGGAGTCACTCTACGACATATTTTTTGAGTATAAAAGCACCAAAGAACTCTGGGATGCTTTGGAAGATGAGTATGGTTGTGATGATGCTGGAATTGATAGATTCAATTCCACCACATTCAACCAATATGTCATGGTAGATAACAAACCTATCAATGACCAAATCCATGAGTTCCAAGAACACCTTAGGCAGGTTCAAGCCAAAGGAACTTTCTTTTCTACTGAGCACAAAATAGGATGCTTGATAGATAAACTCCCTCCTTCCTGGTCTAAAGTGGCAAAGGACCTTCTACATCTACAAGGATCTATTACATACTCTCAAGCTCTACAGAGAATTAGAACAGAAGAGCAATATAGGTCCAAGACCAAAGCTAGGTCAAATGCCACAGCTAAGGTAAACCTTGTAGAAAGCCATGCAAAACCTAAGTCAAACAACCATCTCAAATCCAAGAAAAACTCCTTCAAAAAGAAGCATAATTTTCAACCTCCTCACCAAAACCATCATCACCAAAATCATCATCACCAAAACCATCACCACCAAAACCCTCAACCCCAAAAACCTAAAACTTTGGTCAGACTCAGGATCATAGAAGATTTTGTTTTGTGTGCGGTAGAACCAACCATACAGCCATCAACTGCTTCCAAAGGAAGAAAGAACCTATCCAGAACTCCTTCAAAGGAAAAGGAAAGCCAGAGGCTAACATGATTCTGAATGGGTCTTCCAGCTCCTTCAGGTCTGTAAGCTATCAACCTGTAGTAAACCTTTTTTTTCTATTCTGATGATTGGTGGTTGGATTCTGGAGCTAATGTTCACGTTTCATTTGATCGCTCCTGTTTTTCAACCTATCAGGAATCAGGTGGAGGAGGCGTGACTCTAGGAGATGGCTCAACGGCACAAATTGTAGGAAGAGGAAGAATAGATCTGAAAATGACATCAGGAAAAATTTTGCCTCTTCATAATGTGCTTCATGTGCCGTCTGTTAAAAGGAATCATGTTAGTGGATCCCTCCTTGTAGACTCAGGATACAAAATTGTAATGGAGGCCAATAAAGTAGTTTTTTTTAAGAATAATTTATTTGTGGGGAAAGGATTTGTGAAAGATGGACTCTTTATCTTAAGTACCATGAATAAAATTTCCAATCCTTCTTTTGTTGCAAATGTTGAATCATCAAATGTTTGGCATGGTAGATTATGTCATGTAAACTTAGGATCTATTAAAAGGATGATGAACTTAGATCTTATCCCTAAGACCCCTATAGGGGATGAACACAAATGTGAGATTTGTGTTCAAGCCAAACACACTAGATTATCTTTCGAATCTGTCTATAGAGATTCTGAACTCCTAGAACTTATCCATAGTGATGTTTGTGATTCCAATAGGGTCTTGACCCGAGGCGGTAGGAAATACTTTATAACTTTTATAGATGACCAATTCAAAGTATTGTTACACCTACCTCCTTAAGACCAAAGATGAAGTTCTAGACAGATTCAAGGTCTATAAATCTGAAGCTGAGAACCAGTTGGATAGGAAGAATAAGATCCTTAGATCAGATCGTGGTAGATAGTATACCTCAAATGAAATGACTAACTTCTGTGAAGAGCATGGAATTATTCATGAGGTAATTGCTCCTTATTCATCACAATCCAATGGAGCTGCAGAAAGAAAAAATCACACTCTTTTAGATATGGTCAATGCCATGCTTCTCAGCTCAGGTGCCCCTGACAATCTTTGGAGAGAAGCCTTATTGTCAGCCTGTTATATTCTTAATAGGATACCCAATAAGACTAATGATAAAACCCTATATGAGTTATGGAAAGGTCGAACCCCTAGGATTAATTACCTCAAAGTTTGGGGATGTCTAGCTACAGTAGGAATTCCTGAACCCAAAAAGAGGAAGATAGAACCTAAGACTGTAGATGTTGTATTCATAGGATATGCCCTAGATAGTAATGCCAATAGATTTCTTGTAACCCATTCTGAAGTAAATAAAATCTCTAATAACACAATCATTGAAGCTAGAGATGCAGTTTACTTTGAGAATATTTTTCCCTTCAAGGATAGAAACCCTTCTCTTACTCCGTCTACTAGTTCTCATGACCAAATGCCTAATTTTCAATCTGAACTAGTCATAGAACCTAGAAGGAGTAAAAGAGAAAGGATTGAAAAGAATTTAGGAGAAGGATTCTTCACATTTTTTATAGCAGGTGATCCCTCAACTTATGAAGAAGCCATATCCTCTCCTGATACCCCTTTCTGGAAAGAAGCTATTAACAATGAGTACAACTCCATCATGGAGAACAATACTTGGTTTGTAGCAGACCTTCCTTTAGGCAGCAAACCGATAGATTGTAAGTGGATCTTTAAGAAGAAACCTAGAGCCGATGGTACCATAGAAAAATATAAGGCTAGATTAGTGGCCAAAGGATTTACCCAGAAGAAAGGATTAGATTATTTTGATACCTACTCTCCTATAGTTAGAATATCTTCTATTAGAACCCTTCTAGCTTTAGCATCCATTCATGATATGTTGATCCATCAAATAGATGTAAAGACGGCATTTCTAAATGAAGATTTAGAAGAAGAGATATATATGGAGCAACCTGAAGGTTTTATTGCTAAAGGTCAAGAAAAGAAGGTTTGCTGCAGATTAGTAAAATCTCTTTATGGCCTAAAGCAAGCTCCCAAGCAATGGTACAACAAATTTGATAAAGTCATTATGGAATTTGGTTTTGTGCCAAATGAATATGACAAATGTTTGTTTTCTAAAATACAAATGGGAGTTGTGTTATTTTATGCTTGTATGTTGATGATATCCTTATTCTAGGATCTTCACTGGAACTGATAAATAACACTAAGAATTATTTGTCTAACCAGTTTGATATGAAAGACCTAGGTGAAGCAAACCTGATCCTAGGAATGCAAGTATCAAAAGGAAAAGAGGGCTATACTCTATCTTTAGCACATTCAATTGAGAAAATGCTAAGAAAATTTGAGTATTTTGACAAGAAACCTGTCCTTACCCCTTATGACAGTAATGTTGTTCTCAAGAAGAACGAAGGATCACCTATAGAACAATATAGATATTCACAAATGATTGGGTCCCTTATGTACATAACAAATAGGACTAGACCTGACATTGCATTTGCTATTGGAAGACTAAGTAGGTATACTAGTAACCCAAATCAATCACATTGGACTGCATTGGACATAGTATTTAGATATCTTAAGGGAACTCTAGATTATAAACTTCATTATACTAGACACCCTGATATCATAGAAGGTTACTCCGATGCAAATTGGGTAACTTATTCACATGATGTGAAATCCACTACTGGATATATTTTTACCCTAGCAGGAGCTGCAATCTCCTGGGAATCATGTAAACAAACTATCATAGCCAGAAGTACAATGGACTCTGAAATGATAGCTTTGGATACTATATGTACAGAGGCCGAATGGCTCAGAAATCTTATTATGCATATACCTGTTTATGTTCATCCTATTCCTGCAATTTCTATAAACTATGATAATAAATCTGTTATAGAACTACTAAAGCATGATTCTGTGAATGCTAAGATGAACAGTCACCTGCAACTGCGCTTCCAGTCAATAAAGAGCCTATTGGGCAAATATGTGGTTCTTGACTATATAAAGTCAGAAAAGAACCTTGCAGACCACTTGACAAAGGGTCTGTCTAGGATATTGATCCTAGAATCATCGAGGGGGATGGGGTTAAGCCCATAGTATAGTCACCAGCAGTGGCAACCCAACCGAATCTGACTGGAGATCTCAAGAAGCCGGTTCAATGGGTAGAAACAAGCTGGACTAGGTGACTATTATGGAACACTGACCTGAGATTAAATTCTCTTTAAAATAAAAGTCCAGGAGGCTGTACATATATACATTCATACCTCATCCCTATGGTGACAGTGTTCCTTTTGTGATATGGATAGGTTGAGTTTAAACTCTTAATAAGTCCAAGCATGATATGCAGGGTTGATTCCTATCACCAACCCTTAAGGACTTACCTATATGAGAGGTCGTGAGGGCCGCGACTATGGGATAGGACGATCCTAGAGAACTCTCTTGAATGTGTAAAAGTGCGCATGGCCAATCAAACGCGCCACCCGATAGATCCAAGTACCTCTAGCGTACTATGTGTGCTATTTTCTGAGTCTGGTTCAAGAAGATTGATTCAAGGTGTAGTCCATCAAGCTCTTCTTCAGGCAAAGATAATAGTCACTACGTGAGATTCAAGGACGTAATCCATCTCATTTATGCATAGTATACAACTGCCCAGATATTCTCTTATTCTTCTTTTATCTTTTTGTCTTCTATTACCTTAGAACTTGAGCTTTTGGGGGGATTGTTAGCTAATGCTGTGAGCAAAAGCTCAACCCAACCTTTTATTTTTAGTCCCACATCGGTTGGACATAAGAAAGTTTGTGTGAATATATTACCACTCACTCCTTTGCTTCATTAAAAGTTGTGTGTGAGAGCTCCATGGGCCACACGTGCGCGCCGCCGTCGTCGCCCGGCCCGGCTCGGCTCGGTTCGGTTCGGCGCGTGTAACGGGTGCGGGTACGTGCCCACATCTGCGGACACCGAATGCCGATTCGATTTCCACTTCGGGTTCGGGCCGAGACCCTAAAAGATTTTTGCTCTTTTCTTCAAATTCTGACCGTTACAAATTTTAAATTCCATAACGTTCACTATTCAAATTCCGTCCAGGTTCAATGAACTTTGTGCTGAAAAACGTTCTGTAACGTTTATTTTAATTGACTCATTAAATATGTCATTATTCTCCTACGTTGGAAAATCCCTATAAATACCTTGTCTCATTCCTTCATTTTTTACACTCAGAAATTACTTTCCATCTCTCAAATTCTCGTACTCTCAACATCACTGATGTTCTCTATTGTTGCTCTGGGCGGAGCTAAGTCGGGGTCATTCTCTCGACGTCGTGTGCGGCAACGAGATTCCGGTGGAACGAGAATTTTACCACTAGGGGTTTTCGGATTCAGTCTGCACATAGACCCGAGCTAACTCTTAGGACAGTGCTACGTGCACGACTTCCCCGGAGGCCGGTAACAATTTAATTTAATATTTTTTAGGCTTAATTGCTAATTGTTACCCTCAACTATCACACTTTTTCAAGTTGATACCCTAAACTTTTTTTCGTAACAGATTGATACCTCAACTATTTTTTTTTTCAACTTAATACCTAACATTTTAAAAAAATCCCAAAATGCCCTTATCCCTTCCATCCCTCCACCCCCTCCCCCACTCCGGCCACCCCCCCTGCTAGCTCCGGCCGACCCCCCCCCCCCCTCCTCGCTTCCGGCCAACCTCCCCCTCCCCCCCCCCTCTTCGCTTCCGGGCCACCTCCTGCCCCCGCCTCCCGCCCCGCACCCCCCTTCCCAGCCCTCCCTCCTCCCGCTGCCGAGCCCTAGGGGAGAGGCGGGAGCGGGCGGACGGCCGGAGCGAGAGGGGGGGGGATGGCCTGAAGCGAGCAGGGGGGTGGGGGGGGGGAGCTGCGGCCGGAGCTAGCAGAGGGGGGCGAAGCGAGCACGGGGGAGGGGGGTTAGGGGTAGGGACATTTTTGTCCAAAATAATATCCGGGTATCAAGTTGTTACAAAAAAAAGTTTAGGGTACCAAGTTGAAAAATGGTAATAGTTGAGGGTAGCAATTAGCAATTAAGCCTATTTTTTATTGCAGATACAAACCGAAGTGTTATTGAAAAAATTTCCAACAATTACCATAATGCATGAAGTCCTTCACTTTTAACGAAAAATCGTCAATGACTAATAGTCAACTCTTTAGACCTAGGTAAATAAATAATAATAAAATTTAATTTCACTCAAATTATTTTACCATAATTCAAAGTGCATCTCACTTATTTGAGGACATTTCGGTCATAATTCAAAATGCACCACACTTAAAATGGAGGTTAAAAGTAGTTAACTGTTAGTCATTGATTGTTCCCGTTAGATAATTCAGTATGTACATGTTAAATTATGGTAAAACAAGTGGAAGATAACTCAAAATTTCTCAAAACTCTTAACTCTCTAATCCGACCCAAAGTCTACCTTGATCTATCCCGGTTGGTGAGATCGATTGTGTTTGCTATTTTGTTATGAATTTTTATTTCATACATTGTCGAGAAAGATATTGACGAATGGATGTCATGCATCCGTAATTTGATATTGTATATTGGTGTGAACCATGGCGTATTGGCGTAGATGGATATTTGGTCTCTAACTGACGTACATGAAATATATAATATTTTATGATTGGTACGGCTTATATTGACACAACCAGGCCGAGTCCAAATATTAACTACTAGTCTTGTTTAGGAGTTGAGACGTTGCTAAAACCAAATATTTTATGATTAAAAATGTATATATTTTGAAAATAATAATTATATAGTCTAATTTGAACACAACTTAAAATACAACAAATGTATGTATAAACTTATAATTTAACTACGATTCCAACTTTGAGTTCGATCCGTTAAACAATAGCAATAGTCTAACCGAACAAACCGAATAGATTATTCGGTTCGGTTTCGATTTTGAATTTTTAAATTTTCAGTTTATTCTGTTTTGACAATTTCGATTCGGTTGAAACCGAATACTCACCCCTATTTTATGTTCACCTTGTCAAAAAAGGGATAAATTACGTCAACTACCCCCTTGTGTTACACTTACTACACGGACCACACCTACTTTGAAACTAATTACACGAACACCCACTATAGTTTATATTTTCTATATAAATTTATAACACTGATCATCCCTATGTTTTATACCCCTATATTTTATAAATTGTATAAAGAAGAGAAATAGTCAGTGTAATTATTTTCTTCTATTCTTCAAATTGAAAAAAAAATATCGTTTCGATTCTTCATAAAATCTCTATTCTTTTGGAATGAAATCTGGTTCCGAATTCCTTTCAAAATCGAAACCAGATTAATACAATATTTCACAACTCCAAAGCGACAGTCCAAACCACTATTTAGTAAATCTCAAATAATCATCTATTATTAATCTACACAATCAAAACCATTTCTTCTTCTTTTTTGACTTTTTATAAAAAAAAACATTTTGTTGCTAATTGAACAACGAATACTACAGCAGCAGCAATAACAAAGTAATTATTTGTCTTACAAAGTTGACTCATAGGTTGCACCACTCTGATCTATCCACTCGCTGCCATCCAGAAATGCATGCACTGTATACTTAGACGCCTCCTCGGCGCTTATCTCGGGCCTGTAACCAGCCCACTTGACCCGGCCCTCGACCATCGAGCCCGGCCCGGTGTTCTGGAACTCAGCGTAGTTTATCGTGTCCGGCGGTGCGACACCCGGGGTCCACGCAAGCCACCCCTCCCTGTCGACGACCGCGCCGATCTCCGTCTGCATGACGATCGTCGTCGAGTAGTTCTTCCAGGGCCGGCCCAAGTAGGTCTGGGCCGTGACGTCCGTGCTGTATGGAGCTATTGTGCAGCCTTGGATCGATATGCCCGTGCTCTCGTTCGGGTCCTTCTTTCCCTGGGCCGTGATTATGTTGCGCTGGTTCGCCAGTGGCTGCCTGGGCCTTATGGTGCACTTCTGGAACACGGCCGTGGCATCGCCGAAGATGAAGTCGATGGTGCCGGAGATGTCGCACTCGCGGTAGAACTGACGGAGGGCGTGGACGTAGAGGGTGTCCTGGAAGGCCTCAAAGGAGCAGCGGTAGTAGACGGACCGGTCCGCGCCGGACCGGAAGGCCACGGCCTGGTGCTTCTCTGGGCCTGCTGTGTTCTTGAAGCCCATGTCCCGGGCCATGAATCCTTTTCCAACAGTAGCTGTGGGGGAAGGAATGCATTTGTCAGAACATGGACATCCACACACAAAAAAAAAAGGAACAATATATTCACATTATACTATTTTGTTATCATTTTCGTATATTATTTCTTTAATGTTATATTTCAAAGTTTTTTCTTACAAATGTGTGATTTGAGTGGAAAATATGAAACCAAAAGAAATTAGTGCAACTTACGATCATTTCCAGACTGAAGGATATAATTTCGGTTTTAATCTCGCAATCTCGATTTGTCATGCATACTATGGTTAAGTTAGAATGTGAGAGCTAATTAAATTCTCGAGTTGACACGTAATAAATATGTTCCGAGTCTAAGTCGCTTACACTTTACCCACTTGCCTAAAAGGTCAAATTTTTCCCATAGTCCATACTTCAGTGACCCGACAAAGAAAATATATAGTAAAAAATATGACATTCATAAATCTCTCTGTAACTTTTTTTTTTGAATATATATTTAGTTTAAATTTGATATTGTTCCTGTCATTTGAGGATCCCCAAGGAAACTTCTGGTAAGGTCACCTAGTGGGAACACGTGGTTCTCGGAAACCACATGGAGACATGCAACTGACTTTCCTGTCTTCCGTTGCAATCCGACACACCGTGATGTGGTAGTGGGGCTCAAAGTGCACAAGAAGACACTTCGCAGCACATGTTGTCATGTTAGGTGGGTCCCAACAGACCTCATCTGCTCCCATCTCTTTATGAAGAAATTTGGGTTTGTCAATTTTTTTTTAAATGGTGACCAGCGTTTGCATCATTATACAACTAAATCTTGACATAAAAGTTTGATGACAATCACTGTCTTAGCTGTTTGAAATTAAGATTTTTGTTTGGTTGGAAGAAAGAAAAAGTGAAAGGAAGGAAAAAAAAAAAAAAGTAAAATTTATTTTTTTTCTATATGGAAAAAAAAAAATTTATTTTCTTAATGATGGAAAAGAGGAGATATATATAATTTTTTTTTTAGTATGGAAGAAAAGAAATTAAAAATATATAAGGTTTACCAATTCTATTATCAACTAAATAAATTATATCATTTGATTTCATAAATAATTTTTAAATAATTCATATAGGATATAATTGTTTGATTAATATAAGTCTCTACTTTTTCTCCCACTTTTGAGAAAATAAATCTCTTTTCACTTTTTCTTCCTCTATTTTTTCTTCCTTCCACTTTTTTCTCCTACCAAACACACCTAAAGGCCAACTAATACCAATGAAATTTAATTTTTCTTCTTTAATCAGAAATTACTATTGCAAACGAAGAAGTGGAAAAAAAAACATGGATGAAAATGATTTATCATGGGAACATATTTTCAATTCTCAGTAGCGTAAAGCAATTTATACTATATTTTTACCTATATTCCTTTTAGGCCATTGCAGATATACTAGACAGCTCTTTTAATTATCATAATTATCATTTCTCTTAATTAGTTTATTTATTAATTTTAGGTTGTGCTACTGCTTAATTTTGGCTAAACAATTGATAATAGAGATATAAATACATTTTATTGGATTAAAATATCACAACATATCAACTCGAATGGATACAATCCGAGAGACAATTAAACTAAAGGAAAGATTGATGTGTATGTAGAAGACACAATTTATAACTAAAGTTATTCGATTGAAGGGCGCAAGTCAAACAAATCCTATTCAATCTTTACAATTTTATAAAATATTTTTATATTCCAATTTCAACATAAAGTCATGCATTCACTCTCCTAAGCTTTATGTTGTACTGTGATCCATAATGGCATGCACTTGCACATAATATTTAGGATTAATTAAAGTTTAGATCCTAGAATTTATAATAGCTTAGAGTTTAGATTATAACATGTCCATTCATAGAGTTTGAATTTTAAATTTAGTGTTTTTGGAACCTTGAGTGTACACAGTATCATCGAATTTCTGGTTCACCAAAGTCTACCAATATTCCAAATTTCAATTGCAATACACGTCTTCTACAATACTAATAACAAAGCAAAATATTGTGCCAATTCCAAGCCAGGTTTGGTAAACCAAACCCATTTTATAATTAAACATGACCAAACAATTCAAACGAATCAATCAGAAAATGAAAGTCTCTCACCGAATGTCGCCGTGGAGAAGGTGGGCGTCCCGTCGATGAAGTTGAGGCTGCCGGTGACGACGGTCTTGTACATGCCGTCCCCGAAGAACATGACGTTCCACTTGCTCTTCTCGACCACCACGTTCTCCTCGTACACCCCTTCCTTCACGTATATCACGAACGGGAACGGGCTCTTCTTCGGCACCAGCTGCACCGCCTCCCCGATCGTCGCGAACTGCCCCGACCCGTCCTTCGCCACCGTCACGTTCGGCTTCAGCTCGCCCGGCGCCGCCTGCAGGAGCGCCCTCCGGTGCGAGCCCAACACCCACTTCGGCAGCAGCGCAGAAGACGAAGATGAGAGCAACTTCCTGTGGATAGGGATGTCCAGGTCCCGCAGGATGCCCAAGATGCCGGCCACGATGGCCAGGCTGTTGCTGGTGAACTGCGTGGAGTTCGTCATCGCGGCCTCCATCTTCTCCCTGAGGCCCCCCGTGGTCCCCTCGAAGCCGTCGAGGCAGGTCTCCTGGTCGGTGACGGCGGCGCTGAGCCACGACTTGAGGTCGCCGATCTTCGAGTCGGTCAGCACCTTCCCGCCCCCCGCCGCCGCCCCCAGCGACGCGATCGAGTCGTTGAGCCGGCCGACCGCGTCGTCGAACAGCTCCCTGCAGTCCCGCAGCGCCGCCGCGAGCCGCGCGTCGTTGGCCGGGACGGCGAACGTGTCCGGGAGGGAGGACGCCCGGGAGACGGCGTCGGCCGCGACCCGGAGGGAGAGCTTGAAGAGCTCCTCGGGGTCGGAGGTCGAGCCGGCCTCCTTCAGCGACGACACGCTCGAGAAGCACGCGTCCGGGTACCGCGTCACGCTGCACATTGCCTTGATGGAGGTGGCGGATGTGGACGGGCTGCGGTCGGAGTCGTCGTCGTCGCCGCCGCCGCCGCCGCGTTTGTTGGCGACGACGCCGATGACGACGCCGACGACGATGACGAGGAGAATGACCGCGGAGGAGGCGATGAGGATGAGGCGCTTGCGGGTTGTGCGCTGGAATTCGCGGTTGTCGGCCTCGTCGACCTTGCCGTAGCCTTTGAATGACTTGACGGTGTCCATTTTTATGTGCTTGCTTTTTCTTCTTATGTTTCTGTACTGTTTTTTTTTTTTTTTAGGAGCTTGATGTAGGGGGTCTTATAGAAGTGAACTAATGAATTTTCTTTTCTTTTTTTAAAACACTAAGAATTTTCTACGTAGCTGCTGATCCCAGTTGTCAATTGCTAAGAGGCATCTCATTTTTTTAGATTCTAGATTTAAAATGTAGAAGTTTATTTTGTAGAATAGTAAGTCTTGTCTCTAAGTTCTAATTTCTACAATTTTGGTCCCAATCCTTCCATAGTTGCTAAGGATTGGATCTTCCAATTTCTAAATTCTAGATTGTAAGAAATCATTTTGTAGAATAGTAAATCCTAATTTGTAGCCTACATTTCTAGATTTTAGAATTTATATTATTATTTTTCATATCCAATTTTGACCACACAATTTTTTGGACCGGAGTTCTCACTTTATCATTTTCTACTATTCTCATACAAATCCAAACCATTCTACATTTACCATTTTTTTTTTTTTTTGAAATTTTGTGTCCCAAATACATGTATTTGAGAGTTCCAACTACTAGTGATGCTATAACGACGGACAATTAGAAGCTCGAAAACGAATTCGAGCGGCTCTTATGGTTACCAAGGAGAAGTATAAGATTCTAACTAAGTGACGGAAGATCAGTGGATCGAATCACAAAGGCATATTATTTTATTTGGTGAGAGTGGATCGAGTTACGGAGGCGTATTATTTTTCTATTTATTTGATGAAAGTTAAAAAATAGTAGACCCAATGGACATACAATATAGTATATATAGTGTGAGTAAAGTTTTGTATGTATCGTCGGACATGTGGACATCTTAAAAAAAAAAAACAAGGAGAAGCTTGATTATTCTTATTAGCTCAATGGTTTGAGAGTGGTGCTTGGACACGTGACCCAGACCCAAATCGGAACCGGCCAAGTAAAAGGTGAGAGAGAAGTAAGAACTTTGATTCGGCATTGTGGCATCCAATCCATAGGACCATAGGTGTAGGTGAGATGTATGTGAAACGATATCTTACTTTAGTACTACTGACGTGTTGAACAACTATAGGACCTCATGATGTTGTTTGGAAGGGACAAAAAGTCCAGGACTAAATATAAAAGGTGAACCTGAAAAAAACCATCGTTAGATTTTCATTTTTTGTATTAAAAAAATTTATGTTTTTAAAATTTTTTTAAAGTATAAAATCTGTTAATTTTGTCATATTTTCATTAACTACTGTTAAGTGGAATATGTAATAATCATTTTACCTCTCCACTCTCTCCCCCCTCTCCTCTCCCACTCTCTCTGGTGGTACGGGAAGGAGGAGGAGGAGGAGGAGGAGGGGGCGGACTGGCCGGGGCGGAGAGGAGGAGGAGGGGGCGGACTGGCCGGGGCGAAGAGGAGGAGGAGGGGGACAGGGCTGCCCGGGACGGGGAGGAGGAGGGAGGTGCTGGTCGGAGTAAGGAGGGAGGACTGAGGGGGGCGAGGAGGAGGGGCTGGCCGGAGTAAGGAGGGGGGGGGGGGGGGGGCTGAGGGGGGCAAGGAGGAGGGAGGAGGAGCTGACCGGAGTGAGGAGGGGTGGGAGGGCTGAGGGGGGCGGGGAGAAGGAGAAGGGGGGGGGATGCTCGCCGGAGTGAAGGGGGGGGGGAGGACTGAGGGGGGCGTGGAGAAGGAGGAGGGGGCGGAGAGGAGGGAGGGGGAGGGGGGCTCAGGAGGGCGGGGAGGAGGAGGAGGGGTGTCACGACCCGCACCCGGTATAGGGGCACGAGAAGTGGGTACGTCCAGCCTACACCGCAGTATCGGCGGTAGTAAGCTGTCCTAGGTTGCTAACTAATCTCATGCAGTGAATATAAAAAGTACTTGTCCAGATATCAGCTCCGAATGGAGGGCAAGTAAAGGGTATGATCTACTCAAACACAGTCTAAACACGAAAAGATAACACAGAAGTTATACCTAAGGAATTAAAGACAACAACAACTAACTACTAAAATAATACACCAATATCTCAAACCAACTTAATACAGACTCAATATCTTAACTTTAATACAACAAGCCAAAACATGAAAGCTAAAGTAGTCTACTAGCTAATCTCCTGAATCACTCCCGAGAGTCGGGACCAAAGGTAGCTAATCCCTCGCCAGGTCCATGGTAAGTAGGGGTGCAACTCGGGCGGGCTAAACCCGAACCCGATCGGGTAAACCCGTTAATGGGTTGGGTTAGGGTTGAAGATATTCGGGTTCGGGCTTGGGCTCGGGTTAAAATATTTGAACCCGATCAAAAATCGAGTTGGGCTTGGGTTCATGTGTTGGGTAACCCGAAGAACCCGAAACCCGACATATATATAATTTATATATATATTGTTTCATACTACTTAAATAAAAAGTTTAAACTATAATTTTTTTCGTCCAAACTCTTCAATTCCTTGTCCTAAATCTTATTTCAGTTTTATTTTGTAATGATTGAGGCTTGATTGCTATTTGATTATGCATTTAATATTACTCTTGTTTAAAATTATTTCAGATGTCATATTAGAGTCCGATAAACCCGATGGACCCGACCCAACCCGATCCTCCGGGCTTGGACTTGGGCTTCATATGTTGAACCCGAAGTCGGGTCGGGCTTGGGCTTGGGCTTGGCTTATGATCTATCGGATTGGGCTCGGGTTGACCTCAAACCCGACCCAACCCGCCCGAGTTGCACCCCTAATGGTAAGCAGGGCATGTGTCCTCAGGATTATCATCTGTAATATTTTCAACAGGTCCAATCAGGACGGGAACGAGTACAACTCATCTAGAAAAACCCAAGTAAATGACAAAGAACTATAAAGCAGTTATAGACAGTTTTATTGATGAACATGGCAGTTTTATACAGGTAATGATGGCATAGAGAAACAGTAAGATACAAGAAAAGAAAGGTAACTAAAACAAGAGAAGAATCATGGCAATGAAGACTGTAATAAAAGCTAACTGAACTAGAATAACATGTGTGAGTCCAGACAGTACGATATAAGTCTAATGTAATCCCAGTGTGAGTCCAGTCCATATAATCCGTTACCAGATGATTTCCAGTACAAGATGAGTCCAACAGTGATCAATGAATCCAGGGTGAGTCCAACTATGATCTAACAGTGTGTTTTAAAATACCGAGGTCGACATGTAAACGGCTGTAGGTATCAGGCACATCTCTCACTGATCGGGCAAGAGATGGCTATGCTTCCGGTAGATTCCAGTGGGAGATTCCGGATTTGGGGTATGTCTACATGTCTTACTCAATATTTCCCCGCCCAGCAAGTGAATCCAAAATCGACAAAAGAATCGAGATGAGTCTGGCCAATACGAGATGATTCCAGAAATGATTCCGGAATGATTCCAATGACTCCAGTAATAGAGGCCAGCAAGTAAGGTATGTGTCGATACATGAATCCAGAAATATCCATACGTGTTGATACAGAGAATCACATAGAACTAACTAGAACTGAAATACAGTAATCGACAAATAAATGAGAGAACTATCAGAGAATGTACTCGCCTGATACTCTGAAAAGAGTAGTGTAATATCAGATGTCTGTACCAGGGTCACAATGTCCTAAAATAGAGCAATACAGTTATGACATGTCTAATATGAAGGTAAATAAAATCTACAATGCAATCTATATGAATTCTAAGCCAATCTAGGTCAAAGTCAAACTAGGTCAACACTACAGTCAAACTAAGTCAAATCAAGTCATATTAGGTCACAAGAAGTTAAACTAAGTCATACAAGGTCAAACAAGGGTAAACAAGTCTAATCTAGGTTAAAGTCAACTCTTGGTCAAACATTCTAGCCAAACTAGTCAACTCTAGTTACTTGGGTCCATATGGTCAAGTCTTAGTCTAACTAAGGTTTTGGTTAATCATAGACTAGTCAATAAGGTAATTAGGTTAATCTTGACTAATGGTCAACATCCAGTCAAACTCTATAAGGCTAACTCAAACCATCATAGGCTAACATGTCTTAGAATACCTAAGATACTATACTACAATTACCTATACAAAGTATACCACACATAAATACATATAGTACAATACCAACCTTAATCCTATAATCAAGCTAATCCCATTCTCCAACTCAAGTCATGACTCAACTCTAAGTATCTCACTTAACCCCATACATATCTTCATCTATATAGGATTACCCTCATAATCTATATGGTTAACCTAATCATCTAGTTAGGGTTTAGTCAAACCTTAGTCAAATAGTCCTTCTATGTCCTGCCATGCCGTGTTCAATTATTAATAACAAACCTATTAAATAAATTCATGATTGTCAAGTTCATGACAAAAGGCGTAAGGATATAAAATGGGCGTAAAATATCTAATAAAATATCAATATACAGGGTTATAGAAGAGCCAAGCTTAAGGAAAATAAAACCAAAGTGACATGCTGACATAAGACCAAGTCAGGCAAGGCCATACGCTCAGTGCAAAAGTCATACGCTCAGGTCAGGCTACGCTCAAGTCAAGCTACGCTCAGGTAAGCCTACGCTCACAAAGGGCAGCTTATGAGGTCCATACGACCCCTTGTCACACAAGTGAGCGTATGCAAGACATACGCTCCAAAAAGGCAGCGTATGAACTTTATACGACTCCTTGTCACACAAGCGAGCGTATGCGAGTCATACGCCTCCAAAAGGCAGCGTATGGACTCCATACGACTCATGGCTATCCAAGTGAGCGTATGCAAGTCATACGCTCCAAAAAGGCAGCGTATGGACTCCATACGACTCCTTGTCAAGCAAGCGAGCGTATGCGAGTCATACGCTTCCAAAAGGCAGCGTATGGGGTCTACTGTGCTGCGCTAAAGAGCGCGCACAACTCAGTGACGCCAGCTAAAAAGCTCGCGCACTGCTCACTGTCTTCTCCAAACAGCAGGAACTCCATGGTTGAACCCTAAGCTTCCAAAGTCCATAACTTGGTCAAAACAAGTCCAAATCCAACTTTCCAAAGGTCAAAATTAGGTAGAAGGAAATTCTCTACCACATGGAACCATCAAAACTTGAAAACAAGGGAATTTAATAGATCAAAACCATGAAAATCCAAAAATGACTAAATTCTAGATCTACAAAAATCCAAGCTTCAAAAGAGAAAATGACAAGTTCTAATGTGGATTAGAAAGTTGCAAAGAAGAGGTTAGAACAATAAAAATGGTGGGTTTCTTCATGAAGCAAGATTGCACTTGCCTAGGCTAGGGTTTTCTTGGTTGGTGGTGGAGAGTAATGAAGAAGGAAGGAAATAATGAGGAGAGAGAATGGGAAGAGGTTAATAAATAGGGTTGGTTGTGGTAGGTAGGGGGTTCACCCTTGGTTCATGATAAACCAAGGCCAATCAAGCCTAGCCGAACCAACCCAAGCCAACCCAAACCAAGATGAACCATGGCCTAATACGAGATAAAATATGTACACGTATTATTAAATACGTAATACGAACAACAGGCATTACAACTCTACCCACCTTAAAAGAATTCCGTCCTCGGAATTTAATTAAGATGTTAGAGAGACTAGAACGAGCTATACTAATTACATGCAAACTATAACTAGGCAAGCAATCACTCATTCAAGCAAGGAATCGAAGACATGAGGCATAAGGAAGACATTATACCTCATGAGTCAAACAAGTCGGGATACCGCGATCGGATATCTTCCTCACGCTCCCACGTTGACTCCCCCAAAGAGTGATGACCCCAAGCAACTCGGACTAACTTGATAGTCTTGTTCTTGAGGATCTTCTCTCTCCGGTCCAATATAGACACGGGCCTCTCCTCATACGAAAGGTTGGTACCAACAACCAATTCCGAATGATTCAGGATGTGGCTCGGGTCCGGGATATACCATTGTAATTGGGATACATGGAACACGTCATGCACCTCGCTTAGCGACGGCGAAAGAGCGAGACGATAGGATACACCTCCTACTCGCTCTAGGATATCGAACGGCCCTATATACCTAGGACTAAGCTTTCCCCGTACGCCGAAACGAATGACGCCACGGTTGGGCGAAATCCTCAGGAATACATGATCGCCGACCGAAAACTCGAGAGGGCGCCGATGAGAATCGGCCCAATGACGCTGGCGATCTTGGGCAACTCGAAGATGATCTCTGACCCTTCTGACCACTTCAATGGTCTGAGCAATCAATTCTGGACCAAGCATCTGTCTTTCTCCAACATCATCCCAGGATAGCGGGGATCTGCACTTCCTGCCATACAGTGCCTCGAACGGTGCCATCTGGATACTGGCCTGGAAACTGTTGTTGTACGAGAATTCTACCAGGTGCAAGTGATCTTCCCATAAACCACCGAAGTCAAGTGTGCAAGACCGCAACATGTCTTCAAGAGTCTAGATCGTGCGCTCCGACTGACCATCTGTCTGCGGGTGATATGCTGAACTGAACTGGAGATGAGTCCCTAAACTCGCCTGCAGGCTACGCCAAAAGTATGATGTAAATCTGGAATCTCGGTCCGAGGTGATGCTAACTGGCACACCGTACAATCTGACAATCTGTCTAAGATACATCGCCGCTAGCTGAGCCGTCGACTGACCAACTCTGAATGGAAGAAAGTGAGCCACTTTCGTGAGCCGATCAACTATAACCCAAATAGCATCTCTACCAACTGGGGATCTAGGTAATCCAGTCACGAAATCCATGGTCACATGCTCCCACTTCCACTCTGGAATCGGCAAGGGCTGAAGCAGTCCTGCCGGTCTCTGATGTTCAGCTTTAACTTGTTGGCAAACCAAACACCGAGAGACAAACCGAGCTATCTCCCGCTTCATGCCATTCCACCAGAAATACTGCCGGATATCTCGGTACATCTTCGTACTGCCCGGATGGATAGAATACTGCGAACTATGAGCTTCTGCCATGACCTCCTGCCGGATATCTCCGCTGGGTACACAAAGACGCTTACCATGTCAAAGTATACCATCCTCATGAACGCATAACTCTGGTCTTCGTCCCGCCTCACACCCTGCTCTGAGTCGCTGAAGCTTGGAATCTGCCGACTGCGCCATCCGGATTCTCTCGACTATAGTGGACTGAACTTGCATACTGGCCATCAAGGCCACACTGGAAGGGAGAACAACTTCAATATCCATTTTCTGAAGATCTGCTAATAGCTCTGGTTGTGCTGTTAGAAAATAAGCTCCCGCTCTCCTGCTCAATGCATCCGCAACAATATTGGCCTTCCCAGGATGATACTGCAGGTTGACATCATAATCCACAAGTAGCTCCAGCCACCTTCTCTGATGCATGTTAAGATCCTTCTGGGTGAAAACATACTTCAGGCTCTTGTGGTCGGTGAAAATCTCCACCCTGTCTCCATACAAGTAGTGCCTCCACAACTTAAGTACAAATACCACTGCTGCCAGCTCCAAGTCATGGGTTGGGTAATTCCTCTCATGATCACGAAGTTGTCGTGACGCATAAGCTATTACCTTCCCATGCTGCATCAGAACACATCCTAAACCTCTGCCTGAAGCATCACAGTACACTGAGAATCCTCCGGTCCCATCTGGAAGCGTGAGAATAGGAGCCATCATTAAGCCTCGCTTCAACTTCTTAAAAGATTCCTGGCACTCTGCTGTCCAAGCAAACTGTACATCCTTGCGAGTCAACTGGGTCAGCGGCGCCGAGATCCGAGCGAAGTCCGAAACAAATCGCCGGTAGTAGCCGGCCAATCCAAGAAAACTACGAACCTCTACAACTGTGCTGGGTACTGGCCATGACTCAATGGCCACGATCTTCTGGGGATCCACTTCTACTCCTCCTCTGGTGATGATATGACCCAAGTACGAAATGCGATCGAGCCAGAACTCGCATTTACTGAACTTGGCATATAACTGGTGCTCCCTGAGTATCTGAAGAACAACCCTGAGATGCTGCTCATGCTCCGCCTCATTCTTGCTGTAGACCAGAATGTCATCTAGGAATACGATCACAAACTGATCCAAGTAAGGCATGAAAATGCGATTCATGAGGTCCATGAATACTGTCGGTGCATTGGTTGCTCCAAATGGCATAACAAGGAACTCCCAATGCCCGTATCTCGATCTGAAAGCTGTCTTCGGGATGTCCTGCTCTCTGACTCTGATCTGATGATATCCTGAGCGCAAGTCAATCTTCGAGAATACAGCTGCCCCTTTAAGTTGATCAAACAAGTCATCTATCCTCGGGAGAGGGTATCTGTTCTTGATTGTCACTGAGTTCAAGGTACGATAATCTACACATAATCTGGATGTACCATCCTTCTTTTTCACAAGAAGCATCGGGGCTCTCCAAGGCGATCCACTAGTACAAATGAATCCCTTGGTTCTAAGCTCTTCAATCATCTTGTACAATATCTCCAACTCTGATGGCGCCATCCTGTAGACCCTCTCTGATACTGGGGCTGTCCCGGGAATCAAGTCTATAGTGAACTCGATCTCCCGCTCCGGAGGCATACCTGGAAGTTCTTCTGGAAAAACATCTGAGAACTCATCCACTATCCTGGGCAACTGAACTGCTGCTACTGCCATCCGCAATACTGGAGGAGATGACTCAACTTCGCCTCGGGAGAAAGAAAACTCCGGCTCTCCTGGAATGCTAAAAATAACCCTGCCAATGCGGCAGTCTATCCTAGCATACTGGTCCCTCAACCAATCCATCCCTAAGACCACATCATAATCGGCCATCGGGAATTCTATCAATCTAGCGGGAAATTCTCTACCGCTAACTATGATCCGACACGAGGAAAACACTCTATCTACACCCACAAGTCTGTTACCAGTAAGTATATTAAGCCTTACTGATAATGACTCGGGCTCCAATCCTACCCGTGTCGCGAATCGTGCAGACATAAATAAATGCGATGCACCAGAATCAAACAAAGCTGAAGCTGGAAAGGTGTTGACGAGAATAGTACCTGCCACTACCTCACCTGGTGTTACTCCTTCTTCTCCCATGGTCAAGGCCAGCACTTGACCATGTCCTCTGGGGGCGGGTCCCCTCTGCTGAAAATTCCTCTGCCTGCTCTAGATCAGGGCTTGGGCCTGAGCATACTGCTGCGGTCTCTGCTGCTGGAATGCCTGGGCCTGCGTCAGCAATGGCCTCGGGAACGGGTACTGCAACTGCTGCTGCTGCTGGACTGGCGCTGGTCCTCTAACTGAAGGACTAGAGAAAGCTGATGAACTCCCCCTGTTCGGGCAGTTCCCAATCCTGTGGTCCGGGGTACCACAAACCAAGCACAATTCCTGTGCTCTGCGACACTCTGACACCACATGCCCTGGCTTCCCGCAGTGTGAACATCCCACTACGGAGGACTGCTTCTGCTTCTGTTGCTGAGGGTGCGTCGGGGTAGAATGCTGAACCGACGTCACCGAGGCCGTCCGCCTCGGAGTTCCAATAGTTAAACCTCTAGCTGCCGGGGCTGGAGCTGATGATTGGTGCATCTGACTGTGGGACCGCTTCCTACCTCCGGTCCTATCCACGATCCGCTGGGAGGTGTACTCATGCCTCCTAGCCGCCCTCAATACTGCATCGAACGTCTGGTGTTCGAAATGCTCAACTGCTAGTAAAATCTCCAAATGCAGCCCCTGCTGGAACCGCTGGGCCCTATCAAACTCGGTTGCCACCAAGGTGGGGGCAAACCTACTGAGTCTAGAAAACTCAGATGCATAACCATCGACTGTTCTGCCTCCTTACTTCAGGTTGGTAAACCTCGTCTGCAAGTCATACCGAGCCACAGCATCAAAATACTTCGTCTGGAATCTCTCTCTGAACACTGCCCAAGCAACGGGTGCCACTAATCCCTCGGCCTGCGCCGCCCACCGACTGCGGGCAAGATCTAATAGCTGCAGGCGTACAACGGCCACCTTCTCATTTTTTGGAGTCCTGGCTGCTTCTAGAATCACTTCGGTATCCTGAAGCCAAGCATCCGCGGCGATCGCATCTTCGCTGCCGTCGAAGAATGGAGGGTTCAGGCGCTTGAAGCTGTTGGCCGCGATGTTACCCTGATGACCACCCCGGGTCAAAGCATCCGTCACTGCCTGGTGCAAGGCATCTCCACGTCGGTCTTGGAAAGCTATCAAGGTCCTGACGAGTCCTACCAAAGTGCCGTCATCATGTTCTACTGGTTGAACTGGCTGGACTGGTGGCTCTCCGCCAGAAGGCACGACTCTAGAGGCTACTCCGGAATGCTGGGCTTGATCTCCAGGTTGCTGCTGGCCCGCGGAAGGTGCTCCGCCTTGCTGGTCAGTAGGACCACGAACAATGCCGCTGAAGAAGACGACATAGGGAACAATAAGAAAGGACCAGGACAGATCAACGATACAAGCATATGATCAGGACAAGAATCCAGGAATTCAAAAGATACGAGCAGAGATCAAGGACGAATACTGATTGAGACATCTATTCGGTAAACCCTCACATATCTTGATTTAGAAGACCTGCATGGGCCACCACTTAAACCATGTCACGCCCCAGAACCAGAATACTGGAGAGCGGGGGCAGACATAGCCAGCTACGTATATGAAATAGAATCCATCTCACTATACGGTCACGGCTGTCTAGATACATGAGGGTTTAACTATAAGCCAGCAGTCTCCTAAGGTCATGAACAAGCCTATTGTCTCAATCACAAGCAAGCAATAGTAATTACAAGATGTCAGAGCACCAAATATATAATAGAAGGCGTCCCATACATTACATATTGGATGATCATGAAGCTAGTCGTACAAAATGCCAGGACTAGCAAGAGTTCAGTCATACATGATCAACCCTAGGATCTGTCAATCATGTTACAGCCCGTGGGCAGACAGTAAATAAAGATGCAATCGAGCTAACACGTGCTCGCCGGCTAAACGCCTCAAAAGAATAATTTTTACAAATAAGTGGGAGGACAAAAAGAAACCCACTCGTTGCCAGGGTTCCGTCTAGTGGTCACCATCTGGCTGGAAGATCGGTGGATCCTCTGGAGCTGCTCCGATATCTGACCACACAAAACCAGCTGGGTCAGACCCCAGAAAGAGCAAGTGCCACAAAGGGGGCTTCACTTAGAAACTAAAACCAGCATATAGTAAGGAACATTAAGTTAAATTATCAGGAATAACAACAATAATTGAGTACGAGGAAACCATTCAAGTAGCCAGACTACAACCCTTAAACCAAACAAGGACCGGGGTTGCAATCCTTCACCTGAATGGAAATCCGTCTCAAATACTATGGATAAGGTAATAAGACAATAAACGAAGAGAAGACACAGAACTGCTCCGGGAGCCAGGTTACAACCCTTAAACCAAACAAGGATCGGAGTTGTAACCCTTCGCCTGAACAGAACTGGACTCCTGATCTTTATTGTTAAGGCCATTATAGATAATCATGTTGCTGAAGTAAGATAGAACATGACAAGCATGGCACGGGGTACAAATAAGACAATAACCGAAGGAAAGACGCAGAACTGCTCCGGAAGCCAGGTTACAACCCTTAAACCAAACAAGGACCGGGGTTGTAACCCTTCGCCTGAACAGAACTGGTCCCCCGATCGTTATTGTTAAGGCAAGCATCAATAATCGTGTCTTATCACGATCTTGCACAGGATCAGGATAAGACTAAGCTGGAATAACTTCATCCAATCAATCACGGCCAATCAAAAGTACGGTTTGATACTTTAACTAGCTAGGGTTATCACAGGCCTAGTTACTAGCAAGATGCAATGAGATTATTTCAACAGCCACAAGCCCTGCAGACCATCCAAGTTATCCAGGTCGAATGTCCATTTATGAAGGATGCACCACATGACTGTGTGCTGGAAGTGTGCCCTACTCGTCGGTAGGCTACAAGTCCACTTAATGCGCCCAGATAACGGGATTGCTTGTAGCTGGGAATCTCTTCGTGTCTACTGAATTATTCTAGTTTATTACTCTTAGTTAATTACAGTAGGTATCCCTGACCGTGGTACTCAGGGATCCCATCCTAGACATGATGCAAGACAATACTGGTTTATTGCGCAAACGCAATCATCCACGGTGTCCAGGTTAGTCATTCTTGTTAGGTCATGTCACGTTAGCCGTCGCAACCACAATTCGAGATAATCATGTCAGGTATGCTTGTCCTGCCATGCCGTGTTCAATTATTAATAACAAACCTATTAAATAAATTCATGATTGTCAAGTTCATGACAAAAGGCGTAAGGATAAAAAATGGGCGTATAATATCTAATAAAATATAAATATACAGGGTTATAGAAGAGCCAAGCTTAAGGAAAATAAAACCAAAGTGACATGCTGACATAAGACCAAGTCAGCCAAGGCCATACGCTCAGTGCAAAAGTCATACGCTCAGGTCAGGCTACGCTTAAGTCAAGCTACGCTCAGGTAAGCTTATGCTCACAAAGGGCAGCGTATGAGGTCCATACGACCCCTTGTCACACAAGTGAGCGTATGCAAGACATACGCTCCAAAAAGGTAGCGTATGAACTTCATACGACTCCTTGTCACACAAGAGAGCGTATGCGAGTCATACGCCTCCAAAAGGCAGCGTATGGACTCCATACGACTCATGGCTATCCATGTGAGCGTATGCAAGTCATACGCTCCAAAAAGGCAGCGTATGGACTCCATACGACTCCTTGTCAAGCAAGCGAGCGTATGCGAGTCATACGCTTCCAAAAGGCAGCGTATGGGGTCTACTGCGCTGCGCTAAAGAGCACGCACAGCTCAGTGATGCCAGCTAAAAAGCTCGCGCACTGCTCACTGTCTTCTCCAAACAGCAGGAACTCCATGGTTGAACCCTAAGCTTCCAAAGTCCATAACTTGGTCAAAACAAGTCCAAATCCAACTTTTCAAAGGTCAAAATTGGGTAGAAGGAAACTCTCTACCACATGGAACCATCAAAACTTGAAAACAAGGGAATTTAATAGATCAAAACCATGAAAATCCGAAAATGACTAAATTCTAGATCTACAAAAATTCAAGCTTCAAATAGAAAATGACAAGTTCTAATGTGGATTAGAAAGTTGCAAAGAAGAGGTTAGAACAATAAAAATGGTGGGTTTCTTCGTGAAGCAAGATTGCACTTGCCTAGGCTAGGGTTTTCTTGGTTGGTGGTGGAGAGTAATGAAGAAGGAAGGAAATAATGAGGAGAGAGAATGGGAAGAGGTTAATAAATAGGGTTGGTTGTGGCAGGTAGGGGGTTCACCCTTGGTTCATGATGAACCGAGGCCAATCAAGCCTAGCCGAACCAACCCAAGCCAACCCAAACCAAGATGAACCATGGCCTAATACGAGATAAAATACGTACACGTATTATTAAATACGTAATACGAACAACAGGCATTACACCACGTGTTATGTCGTGTCCGCAATCAGTGTCGGGTAGCAGGACAGCGTGCACAGTCTCGTACACGCGTGTCGAAGGGTCGTGTGCTCCACACGTGGCACGTAGAGCCTTGTGCTTGTGTCAGTGGGTAGGTGGGGTGGTTAGGTTTGTGTCTAGGTTTCTGTATCGTGTCTACGACACGTGTAGACACGACACGAAGTGTCAAACAGTGGGGTTTTTCAGTGTGCACAGTGGTTTATAACAGTGTGTTCGTGTCCCGTTTTGGACACGGACACGACTCAAAGTGTGCTCAGTCAACTAGGGTTGTGTCCTACATATCTAGGGCTACCCAAAAATATAATTTGTTTTGGAAAATAATAACTTTTGTTCCTAAGTGGCATTTCACCAAACACTGCAATTAAGACACAGATACGAGTCCGATACAGACACCAAACCAAGCCTATTTCCTACCAAACTTGACCTACAGTTAGGGTATACCTATATGCATGCATTTATGAAGAAAAATCACAATAATAACTAGGTTTGGGGATTTTTACCTATGAGTGCAAGATCCTCAAATATAAGCCTATTTGAATGAAATCCTCCTTCAACTCCCAATGTCCAAAGCTCCACAATTCCTTGTTAGCAAGCCACAATTGGTATCCTCTAGTGTAGGGGAGTCCAATGCAAGAAACTAGGCTCAATTTGGATTTGAAATGGTTAAGTGGTGAGGGTGTGAAGTTGTAGGAAAAATAGATTTTTAGTGTATGTAAAAATGACATGAATGAAGGGGGGGTGTTTATATAGGATGGGGGTAGGGTGTGGCTGCCATGGGGGGGGGTAGGGGGTAGATATTTAGGGTTCATCCACCTAGCAAAACTTAGCTCCTAAGTCTTTGACTAAGGGGATAGATATTTTAGGTTTCTAAAATATCTAAAAGTAAAATATCTAGATATTATCAAACCTAGATATTTACACATAAAGCTAACATCCTCTACTTAGTCTCCTAGGTTAGTTTCTAACCTCTAGATTAGTGCTAAACTAGGTTAGGAGCTAACATGACACTAATCAACTAATTAAATAATAATAAATCACATAAATCCAAATAAATTTCTAACAAATTACCAAAATACCCTTTTGACTAAAAAGTGGTAATTTGATATCCTAATCACATGGTTAGGCTTACATGGTCATGGTTAGTCTCTAGGTTATGAAATCTCTAGGGTTTACACTAGGGTTATACTAGTAAAATCACAAAGTCATAAGTCGTGACTTAGAAAAATAGTTTTAAATTAACTAAAATCACCAAAAATCATATCATGGCTAAAACACCATTAATAAATAATAAAAATAATAATTTTTCAAAAATACCCCAATTTCAGAAAATTGGGTGTTACAAGTCTACCCTCCTTAGAAAAATTTCGTCCTCGAAATTAAGATAATCGTACTCCTCCTAGGTCAAAGCCCCAGTCAATCAAAGTCAAAAAGATAACATGCAATCATAGTCCTACTGGTCGTGATTCCACAGTCTCGAACAGGGTAACTATACTATCTAGCACATCACAAGCATATCCTGACAGGTACTAATGGAATCATACAACAAGATGGGAAAGGAAGGACAGAAAAGACAAACCTGCTAACCCGTCACCTGCAGCGTTGGTCTCCTCGACCGTCATCGTAAAAGCTCCACCCCTCTAGTGCTGAGCTACAGGTGGCCTAGCCCCCATATAAGGAGGTGCAATAGGACAATCCATCTTCTGGTGAGTATCAGACCCACAGGTATAGCAAACCTTCAGCCTCTTCCTACACTGCTCCCTGATGTGTCCCTGCTTCCTGCAGTATGAACAACTAATTATCTTCGGGTCCTGACCTCGATACTGATGCTGCACCTGCTGAAATGGTCTCTGCTGCTGTCGGGGTCCCGGGGCTCTAACTGGCAGGGTCGAATGATGTGGTGTGGGAGGATGATATGTCTGCTGGTGTAGCGTCGGCACTTTCTGCTGGAAAGCCTGACGCTTGGAGGGTCCCTCAATGTGTAGAAGCCGGCCTCTTACAAGACAGAAGACGGTCCTCGATACTCCGGGCTAACTCTAAGCTCTGGTAGTAGTCAGTCATACCGTTTGCCACTATAAGAATGCCAATGTCTGGAACTAGACCATGGCAAGACCTACGCGTCATCTCCTCAGGGTCAGCAACCAAACTAGGAGCGAAACGGCTCAGGCGACTAAACTCTGCCGCATACTCGTCGACAGAACGGTTTCCCTGCTGGATGTTCTGGAATCGTAGCCCCATGGCAACCCTAGCGGTGGTCGAGAAGAATTTCTTCTTGAACTGGGTCTTGAACTGATCCCAAGTGGCTCTCCCTCTCGCGAATAACGGCTCATTTCGGAACCAAACTCCTGCCAAGTCTATCAGCAGAAATCCCGCTGCCTCGACCTGGAGATCATCCGGCATCCTAACTCCTAGGAGCTTCCTCTCTACCGAGTCTAGCCAGTCATCTGCTACTACTATGCCCTCAGTCCCTAAGAACTCCTTGGAATTCAGACCCATGAAGTCCTTGATCGTCCCTGCTCTCTGCCGCGGCTCTACAGGTGGTGTGATCACGGTGCGTTCCTCGGAATGCTCCATGCTCTGGCGGAGTAGGGTGGTCTGCTCCTGATGAGTTACTAGGAACCCCCTGGATCAGAGTGAGCAGTTGGTTCCCGTCGAGTGTGACGGAAGCCTGGGTAGGTATAGTGATGGGGGTGGTGGAAGTATTGGCTCCTGCCGGGACTGTGAGGTGGAAGGTGGTGGAGGCATCTGGGTTTGTGGATCTGTGGAGTGGGGGAAGGTGGTAGGTGGAGGTGGAGGTGTATCAGTCAACTGGTCAGCTGACTGGATGGGGAGTGTGCCATTCTCAGGTGTGACATGCTGGGATGAACGAGTAAGCACCATCTAATTACAATAAAAAGGACTTATAAGGACTCTTTAAAGCAAAACAATCATAGACAAGAAAATCTAATTATAATAGCAAGCATGTGATGTATTTCCTACATTGCAATCCTAATATTCCTCTAGGTGTTCTAAGTGTCATTCCTAATGTTGTCTAATTACCTTAAGTTCCTAATTGCAGGCATGCTTGGTACAATAACGTAACCAAACAATTTAGTCTCGAGACTTGCATGGGCCACCACTAAAAACGTGTCACGACCCGCACCCGATATAGGGGCACGAGAAGTGGGTACGTCCAGCCTACGCCGCAGTGTCGGCGGTAGTAAGCTGTCCTAGGTTGCTAACTAATCTCATGCAGTGAATATAAAAAGTACTTGTCCAGATATCAGCTCCGAATGGAGGGCAAGTAAAGGGTATGATCTACTCAAACACAGTCTAAACACGAAAAGATAACACAGAAGTTATACCTAAGGAATTAAAGACAACAACAACTAACTACTAAAATAATACACCAATATCTCAAACCAACTTAATACAGACTCAATATCTTAACTTTAATACAACAAGCCAAAACATGAAAGCTAAAGTAGTCTACTAGCTAATCTCCTGAATCACTCCTGAGAGTCGGGACCAAAGGTAGCTAATCCCTCGCCAGGTCCATGGTAAGCAGGGCATGTGTCCTCAGGATTATCATCTGTAATATTTTCAACAGGTCCAATCAGGACGAAAACGAGTACAACTCATCTAGAAAAACCCAAGTAAATGATAAAGAACTATAAAGCAGTTATAGACAGTTTTATTGATGAACATGGCAGTTTTATACAGGTAATGATGGCATAGAGAAACAGTAAGATACAAGAAAAGAAAGGTAACTAAAACAAGAGAAGAATCATGGCAATGAAGACTGTAATAAAAGCTAACTGAACTAGAATAACATGTGTGAGTCCAGACAGTACGATATAAGTCTAATGTAATCCCAGTGTGAGTCCAGTCCATATAATCCGTTACCAGATGATTTCCAGTACAAGATGAGTCCAACAGTGATCAATAAATCTAGGGTGAGTCCAACTATGATCCAACAGTGTGTTTTAAAATACCGAGATCGACATGTAAACGGCTGTAGGTATCAGGCACATCTCTCACTGATCGGGCAAGAGATGGCTATGCTTCCGGTAGATTCCAGTGGGAGATTCCGAATTTGGGGTATGTCTACATGTCTTACTCAATATTTCCCCGCCCAGCAAGTGAATCCAAAATCGACAAAAGAATCGAGATGAGTCTGGCCAATACGTGATGATTCCAGAAATGATTCCGGAATGATTCCAATGACTCCAGTAATAGAGGCCAGCAAGTAAGGTATGTGTCGATACATGAATCCAGAAATATCCATACGTGTTGATACAGAGAATCACATAGAACTAACTAGAACTGAAATACAGTAATCGACAAATAAATGAGAGAACTATCAGAGAATGTACTCGCCTGATACTCTGAAAAGAGTAGTGTAATATCAGATGTCTGTACCAGGGTCACAATGTCCTAAAATAGAGCAATACAGTTATGACATGTCTAATATGAAGGTAAATAAAATCTACAATGCAATCTATATGAATTCTAAGCCAATCTAGGTCAAAGTCAAACTAGGTCAACACTACAGTCAAACTAAGTCAAATCAAGTCATATTAGGTCACAAGAAGTTAAACTAAGTCATACAAGGTCAAACAAGGGTAAACAAGTCTAATCTAGGTTAAAGTCAACTCTTGGTCAAACATTCTAGCCAAACTAGTCAACTCTAGTTACTTGGGTCCATATAGCGTCAAGTCTTAGTCTAACTAAGGTTTTGGTTAATCATAGACTAGTCAATAAGGTAATTAGGTTAATCTTGACTAATGGTCAATATCCAGTCAAACTCTATAAGGCTAACTCAAACCATCATAGGCTAACATATCTTAGAATACCTAAGATACTATACTACAATTACCTATACAAAGTATACCACACAAATACATATAGTACAATACCAACCTTAATTCTATAATCAAGCTAATCCCATTCTCCAACTCAAGTCATGACTCAACTCTAAGTATCTCACTTAACCCCATACATATCTTCATCTATATAGGATTATCCTCATAATCTATATGGTTAACCTAATCATCTAGTTAGGGTTTAGTCAAACCTTAGTCAAATAGTCCTTCTATGTTCATCCAAGTCATTTCTAGGTCAATTTGGTCAAGGTTTGACCTATAGTTGACTTTGATCAACAATGGTCAACAATGGTCAATTATCTAGTCAAACTAGGTCTACTAGACCTATTGGTCAATCCTAACTTGCTACTAACCATAGGCTACTAATCCTAGGGCACTATGACATATATACATTACATATATACATAGGCCATAGGCTAAGATATCAAGTCTATATCATATATATACATATCTAATTTACATACCCAACTATATATATAATACCATAATTTATATATATATATATATACCCATACACATATATATAATACCCTTATATATATATAACATATATATATATAGGTATATAGGTAGAGAGAGAGAGGAATGGGAGTGAGAGATGGTGAGGCAGTGGTGTGTCACTGTGACAGTGGGAGGGGGATTAATCTCAGAAATTTGAGATGGGAACCCATAACACTCACACACACACATATATGCATATATATACATATATACATACATACCTATATACATACATACACACACATACATACACTCACATACTCACATACACACACACATACATATATACATATGTATACAATATATATACACCCAAAAATACGTATACATATTCATAAAAATCAATTTGAAATTCAATTTAAATACTGAAAAATAACAGGGATTTACTGTTCATGACTGAACATATAGGTAAATCCCAAAATTGATACAAAACCTAACTAATACCCTAATCTAAGGGTTGGTAATCGAGCCCCTAGGTGTACATGTGTCGTAGGTGTCCTTAGGAGTCCACCACGACACGACACGGCGTGTCCAGTATCAAAAAACCCAAATCGGGTAAATACAGTGCACAGGAATTGCACTGTATCGTGCACGAGTTCATGTGTCTCGTGGACACGACACAAGGGTCTAGAAGTCTCGTGATCACGTGGGTAGATTTGCCTATGGTTACCCTAAGTGTTCAGCACCCTGAATCGAGTCGGGGTCGTGTCGTGTCCGAGTAAGAGAGGTGTATCAGAGCCTCGAGTTCGTGTTTACAGTGTCAGTGAGTGACCAGTGCAGAGGCGATTTCGTGTCCGATACGACACGTGGTCGCATGAAACTTCGTGGGTGGGTTGTCAGAGGGTGCCCCTACCCTCGTGCCAAGTGGCACGTGTCCACGTGTTGTGTCGTGTCCGCAATCAGTGTCGGGTAGCAGGACAGCGTGCACAGTCTCGTGCACGCGTGTCGAAGGGTCGTGTGCTCCACACGTGGCACGTAGAGCCTTGTGCTTGTGTCAGTGGGTAGGTGGGGGTGGTTAGGTTTGTGTCTAGGTTTCTGTATCGTGTCCACGACACGTGTAGACACGACACGAAGTGTCAAACAGTGGAGTTTTTCAGTGTGCACAGTGGTTTATAACAGTGTGTTCGTGTCCCGTTTTGGACACGGACACGACTCGAAGTGTGCTCAGTCAACTAGGGTTGTGTCCTACATGTCTAGGGCTACCCAAAAATATAATTTGTTTTGGAAAATAATAACTTTTGTTCCTAAGTGGCATTTCACCAAACACTGCAATTAAGACACAGATACGTGTCCGATACGGACACCAAACCAAGCCTATTTCCTACCAAACTTGACCTACAGTTAGGGTATACCTATATGCATGCATTTATGAAGAAAAATCACAATAATAACTAGGTTTGGGGATTTTTACCTATGAGTGCAAGATCCTCAAATATAAGCCTATTTGAATGAAATCCTCCTTCAATTTCCAATGTCCAAAGCTCCACAATTCCTTGTTAGCAAGCCACAATTGGTATCCTCTAGTGTAGGGGAGTCCAATACAAGAAACTAGGCTCAATTTGGATTTGAAATGGTTAAGTGGTGAGGGTGTGAAGTTGTAGGAAAAATAGGTTTTTAGTGTATGTAAAAATGACATGAATGAAGGGGGGTGTTTATATAGGATGGGGGTAGGGTGTGGCTGCCATGGGGGAGTAGGGGGTAGATATTTAGGGTTCATCCACCTAGCAAAACTTAGCTCCTAAGTCTTTGACTAAGGGGATAGATATTTTAGGTTTCTAAAATATCTAAAAGTAAAATATCTAGATATTATCAAACCTAGATATTTACACATAAAGCTAACATCCTCTACTTAGTCTCCTAGGTTAGTTTCTAACCTCTAGATTAGTGCTAAACTAGGTTAGGAGCTAACATGACACTAATCAACTAATTAAATAATAATAAATCACATAAATCCAAATAAATTTCTAACAAATTACTAAAATACCCTTTTGACTAAAAAGTGGTAATTTGATATCCTAATCACATGGTTAGGCTTACATAGTCATGGTTAGTCTCTAGGTTATGAAATCTCTAGGGTTTACACTAGGGTTATACTAGTAAAATCACAAAGTCATAAGTCGTGACTTAGAAAAATAGTTTTAAATTAACTAAAATCACCAAAAATCATATCATGACTAAAACACCATTAATAAATAATAAAATAATAATTTTTCAAAAATACCCAATTTCAGAAAACTGGGTGTTACAAGGGGGCGGGGAGGTGGGAGGAGGAGGGGGCTGAGGGGGGGGGGAGAGAGGTTACGGTAGGGGGGGACAGAGGTTAGGGTAGGGGGGATAGTTTGGAGATTTTTTAATTTTTATTTTTTTTTAAAATATCATTAACGGTCAAAACTAACGGTCAACAGACGGTAGGGGGCTGGCCGAGCAAGCCATACATTACGGGGGTCTTTACTTGTTAAATTTGACTAAAATGTCTTTCTACGCAAAAGGTGCACATTTAACAAGAATTTTTTTGCAGTTTACCCAAATATAAATTTAGGAATTTTGTAATACCTAGAGGCTATTTATTGGACTAATTAGAGTTTAGATATTGAATTTTATACTAATATTTTAAGTTCTAGTATGTCCAACCTAAATTTTTATTTTCGTTTTATTTTTATTTTTTTCCACTATATCCTCCCTCTCATGTTTGACAATAAAATCTTTCCATATATACTAGGGAGGGAACAGTGAAAAACATGAAACAAAAATAAAAAAAGAATTTAGTATCTAAATTTTCCAATTGGACACGTTATGGTTAAACTCTAAGTTGGTAATAAAATTCAGGATCTAAACTCTAATTAGTCCATATATATTTCTTTCAATGTATACTGCATAATATTTTGAATTGCTTAAACAAGTGAATAATTTACCAACGTAAGATATTAGGTTTTATACTGTGTTCATCACTTTATAACGATGTAAGCGGTGGATTGTAAGCTCAAATTTTGTATTTATTTTACCATTTGACTGGTATGTGCCAAAAAAAAAAAGATAATTGTAACCTTCAACAAATTCAGTTATTACAAAATATGTTCAACCAATTAGTTCTTTCCTTTCCCATAGTTCAAGCAACATTAGAAAAAACTAGTTGAAAACCTTTTCAATTATCAAATTTATTTTTGTTGTCCAAATGCGCATTTAGTTAAAAAATTAGTAATTAATTTTCGGTGGAAAAAAGTACTAAATTATTAATTTATTTTCGATGTTATTGTTAATTTTAAGGTGATCTTGAGTTTGAAATAGCTTATGTTGTGTTGATAAAAGTATTTCTGTATTTGAGGATAAATTTATATATATATATTTTTTATGCACTAGTAAATTTGTATATAAAATGATCCCATATTTGGAAGCAAAATAGTTAATTTATATATTTATAATAATACACTTTAAAAAATGATAAAATAAAGTACATAATTATAAAACAATAAATAATATGTACATTTTAAAACATTAAGAAAACACTCTCTTAATATATTACCTCCTAAATTTTGCAAAAAACAAAAAACAAAAAAAAAAAAAAAAAAAAAAATCTACTTATTGTAGATAGTAAAAGATTCAATAACAGTTCTCTTGTCACCCTCATCTCGTCATTACCAAACTATAAACAAAGTATTGACTGTCATTAACCGAGTTGGTTCTGACCCAGGTGATTAAACCCATAAGTCTTATTAGTGAAATTAGTGAAGTGCATATAATGGTTCATCGGTGGGTTAGTTAAGTAACAATTATGCTATTTTGCTTCCAAAATATTTGGGTGATGTCATCTTCCATTAGGTGACGTCTGACATGGCAGCTAACATGACAAATTTTAACCCAAAAAATTAATTATCCAAATTTTTTAATGTTAATATTAATACTAATTTTAATATTAATGTTAATATTAATATTAATGTTAATTAATTCTAATATTAGTATTAATTTTAATGTTAATTTTAATGTTAAAATTAATCTTAATGTTAATATAATGTTAATTTAATATTAATTTTAATGTTAAATTTTGTCATATCAGTTTTTTTTTTTTTTGACAGAATAAACTCTTTATTCATTCAAGTAAATCAATCAAATGGGGTGACAAAAAAATCAGCATCCATAGAGAGTTGCTGGATGATAAAAGCCGGAGGAGAGACCATCAGTGTGGAGGAGGCCTTAAGAAGCGCGTCCCTCGCCAGAAGATGAGCTGCTTGATTTCCATCACGACGAGTAAACAAATGTTCAAAGTGAATACCTGTTCGCTTCATCGCAGATTGGATGATACGACCGTTATCATAAAGTCTCCATGGAACCAACTTGTTATTGCCTGCTAAAATCCTTTGTGCAATAAGTGAGTCCCCTTCGATGATGATATTCTCCAAATTCAACTCATCAGCTAACTGCACACCAAGATATATCGCTTGAAGCTCGGCAAGAAGGCTTTTTTCTTCCTCAAAGGCATGGCAGGGTGATAGGTAAAAGGTTTTAGCTGCAATGAACTCACCACTGCTGTTTCTGGCAATGGCAGCACCCGCCAAGGAGGAGGAGGCAACCGCCCCGTCCACATTAATTTTGATAAAATCAGGGGGTCTCCATACAGAAGTGCCCAACAAAGAATGGATAGCCTCAAGCCTGTCGTTCTCCTTGGAGGAGCCCGGGTCGTATGTGTCAAACATGACTTTAGCATTCAAAATAATCGAGGAGATCTTCGGCGCTTTCTTCTCGAAGACACACTCACATCTCGCTTTCCAAATGGCCCAGAGTAGCGCTGCTCCCATCCTCATAGCTTCAACCGCCCCAGAGTTTGACATCCACTCATCACATAGTTTGTGTATATTCATCTCATTGTCGACTCGAAGGCCGAGTACACTAGCAAACCAAATAGCCTTGGTGATGATACAGTGTAAGAAGAGATGATTGATGTCTTCTTCATGAGATAAGCAGAATGGACATTGATTGTTGATGTTCTGGATCCGCTTACTGATCGATGAGAATAGAGGAAGAGCATTATGAAGAAGTCGCTACAAAAATAGCTGAATCCTGGGCGATATGCCCTTAATGCGCCACAAATGACTCCATTTAATGCTGTCATGAGCAGCATGGATGGAGGAACTGCCTGGTTCTTGCATACGCAACTCCTCGTACAGGGATTTTGAGGAGAAAATCCCATTAGATGACTTCGTCCATATGATTTGATCATTGCCTTCCCCTCCGTTGATGTTAATCTTTAAGATGGCAGCAGCCTCTACCGGTGTAAATATAGATTGAATGAGATCCATGTTCCAAGTCCTGGTTAATGGGTCAATAAGCTCTCTAACTAGTGTCGGACCGCCAGGAGAAGGCCTACTATCCAGGATTCTGTGACCAATGATGTCAGGAACCCAAGGATCATCGAAGATTTTAATCCACCCACTATTAATTCTCCAAAACAGATTGTTCTTCATCAACTCCCTCATGTCCAGGAGACTATTCCATGTTGCCGATGCTCCTCTCTTTCTCTGTGTATTCCAGATGGAAGTATTCCGCAGGTAGCGCCCTTTAAGTAATTGTACCCAAAGCATGTCCGCATTCTCAATGAATCTCCAAAACAGTTTTCCGACGAGCGCCTTATTGACCCAATCAATCCTTCGGATCCCGAGTCCCCCGACTTTCTTCGGTTGAGTGATATTAGCCCATCTCAGGAAGTGGAGTTTATTATCCGTAGTAGCATGCCCCCACCAGAAAGCTCTTTGATGTCTTGATAGTTTATCAGTGATGTACTTCGGGATCAAATGCGTAGACATGTAGTATATAGGTAGAGCACCTAAGGTGGACTTAATAAGAGTGGTACGTCCCGCATGAGATAACAGCTTATTCTTCCAGCCCTGGAGTCTGTTATTGCTTCTCTCGATCAGTCCCGAATAAGAATGTGTTCTGGATTTAGAAGACAAGAGGGGTTGACCTAAATACTTTTCTTCCTCATTCATGATAGCAAAGTTGAGTTCATTTGCTAGAGAATCCCGTACTTGGCTGGTTACATGACGGCTGAAGTGGATGCTTGATTTGGTGAAATTAACGAGCTGTCCCGACCATTGAGAATAAGTGTTGAGGATATTGTGAACCGCTTTGATGGAGGGACTTGTCGCCTTGCCAAAAATAAGAATATCGTCAGCAAATAAAAGGTGGGAAATAGATGGAGTATACCTATTCAGCCGAATACCATGGAATAAGTCCTTCTGCTCATATCTGTAGAAAAGTTTAGATAGAATCTCCGAACACATAACAAATAGAAAGGGAGATAATGGACATCCCTGTCGGATGCCCCTAACTGGGGTGATGAATCCTTCAGGAGAGCTATTGACTATAACCGAATAGGTTGGCGATGTGATGCATCCCATAATGATATCATTCGAGTGCCCCTGGATCCCCATTCCATGAAGTACTTTTTGTATAAATTTCCATGAGAGTCTATCATAAGCCTTGGACATGTCGATTTTCAGAGCAAAGGCATTCTTCTTACTCGGTAAAGATTTCATGGCATGAATTAACTCATGTGCAATAATGGAGTTATCGGTTATTTGCCTCCCGGGAATGAATGCATTTTGGTAGGGTGAGATAAGAGAACTGAGTAACGGCTTCAATCGATTAGTGATAATCTTCGATACAATCTTGTATGCAACGTTACAAAGTGCAATCGGCCGAAAATCCGAAGGAGTAGAAGGGTTCACTTTCTTCGGAATTAATACCAGGTTTGTGTGGTTCAATCTGCAGGGAAGCCTTGCCTTGATGAAACATTGTTGGATCATGTCGCAAAGGTCTGCACCCAGAGTATCTCATTGCTTTTGGTAAATCAAAGCAGGGCAACCGTCGGGCCCTGGAGCCTTAACCGCTCCCATGTTCATCACAACCTTCTTGATCTCATCATGACTCGGCACCATCCCGATGAGGAGATTATCAGCTTCCGATAGTGGAGAGTTGGTCACGGTAAAGTGAGGATCCATGGGTGTAGATTCATCAGAACTCAGAATGCTATTAAAGTGATTGATAAGAGTATTGGCAATACTGACCTGATCGGAGCTCCACGAACCGTCAGGAAGTTGAAGAGTAAGGATCTCGTTTCTCTTTTTCCTGATAGTTGCTTTAGTTTGAAAGTACTTCGTATTCTTATCACCATCCTGAATCCATTTGCACTTCGCCCTCTGACTCCAGTAAGTCTCTTCAATGGCTAAAAGATTATTCAATTCTGCTGAAAGCTTACGCTCTTCAACCAACAACTGGTTTGAAGGGGTCAATACTTGGAGGGATTTGATATTTTCCTGCAGCTGAGAGATACGAAGTTTGATATTGCCAAAATTACGACGCCCCCATTGATCCATTTTGGAGAGAGTGAGTTGCATGGTTTTCATGAAGTCATTGCCTTCTTGTCCCTGGACCGATCGCCAAGTCTGATCCAACACCTCACCGAAGTTGGGATTAGATAACCAGTGAGCTTCGAATCGGGCTGGACGTTTCTTACGCTTGTGTAGAGTGTTGGTGTTGAGTAAGACAGAGGCGTGGTCACTGTTGAGACGCGGAAGAGTACTTACTTTGGAGTGAGGGAAGGAGCAGCACCACTGAGAGTTAGCTAACGCTCTATCAAGACGCTCGCGAATGTGAAATTCAGGGCTTCTCCCGTTCGACCAGGTATACGCTGGACTGCTACAGCCTAAATCAATAAGGCCGCAATGATCCACCATTTTTTGGAAGTGGGCAGCAGCTCGGTGATCAAATCTACCTCCGTCTTGTTTTTCTTCTGGGCTTGTAATGACATTAAGATCTCCAATACAGCACCATGGATGAGAAAACGAGCTAGCCATAACAGTGATTTGCTCCCAGAGCTTAGGTCTATCGCTCTTCCTGGGACACCATATATACATAGAAGATTCCACGCCGGAGTGTTTCCAGATTCCTCGATGGAGAGGAGGATAAGGTTAGAGGAAAAATAAGTGACAGTAGCTTTAATATGGGAGTCCCAACCCAACCATAAGCCACCGGCTCGACCATTCGGGGGGACGGAGAAATAGTTAGTGAAACCAAGATGGGGAAGGATTTGATTTGTGTGGGAGGGGGTGGACATTGTTTCAGAAATGAAGAGGACGGCGGGGCGGATGGCGGTGAGAAATGATCGAATAGTAAGAACTGTCGAGGCATTTCTCGCCCCTCGACAGTTCCAGGATAGCACTAACATTGACCTTGCGGCTGTTGAAGGTCAGCCGCCACGACCTGTTCTACAATCCAGGAAGGAGTTTCAGAGCGTCTCTTCTTATTACTGGATTTGTCATCGGGAACTAGAATGGTTCTTTTCCTGTTGCGTAATGGGATGGAGGGGAGAGGGTCATTATCTGATTTATGCTTGCGCGCTAGACGTTTCCACGAGAACTTCTTATTGTTGGCTAATCGGGTGATAGCACCGTAATAGCCCATAGATGAGGAAGCTTCTCCCTTAGCTCTGTCCAGCTTAAGTGCATTCTCTTGAGTAGAGAGGACTCTGATACGTCCTGCATCGATCTCGAGTTCTTGCTCTTGGAGTCGACTAGGATTCTCCATGACATCGGTGTCCATTGCTACAGCAGGTTCCCCCTCGAGATTGGATGGAATCCCTTTTGGAGGATTAGAAATCAATGCTTCGAACTGGCTGTTGGAACTGGAATTGGGTATATCGCTGATTGAAGAACCAGAGGGAATAGGTTCTGTTATATTAACCTCATCCTTCGAGTAGCTTAGTCTACGACTGGGAGGAATATATTTCACGATATGGTTGATCTGAGGACTTGGTATGTTTGCCTCTCTTGGGGACGAATCTTCTGGGGGGTCATTGAAGTGACTGATGGGCGATACTGGGGGAGAGCTTGCTGAGGGGGTTGTCCTTTGTCGTAGGGGAACGTCCTCTCCCGGTGAATAATAGCTGCCTCGAGGCGGGAAGACCCTAAGGGCTTCTGCCCTATAATCTTCAACTTTAATTCTGGGGCGCAGGAGTTCTAACATCCGATTCTTCTCATCAGTCGACCAATCCTCTCCGATGAGAGATTCAAAATTCTTCTTCTCCGAGCAGTATTGATATGTGTGACCGAGTCTAGCACAGAAGGTGCACATCCGAGGAAGCCTTTCATACCTGATTGAGACTTTGCCAATACTGTTGCCGTCCATTATTGTCGAAATCATCTTCTTAACTGGGACCGAGATGTCAACCAATATTTTAAGACGGGCAAAAGTCGTCCATTGATTCTCCTCTGCCTCAGTTATTCTTCTAGGCGTGCCTATGGCCTCTGCTAATTTGGATATAGCAATCCGATTAAGGAACTTCGGGGGGATTTTGTGAAATTGGACCCAAAGATCAGCCAAGTTGAATCTATATTCTTCTGGAAGTTTTTCCGGATCGCACTTCTCCAGCGCCAATAGGTCTTCGTTAATACTCCATGGCGCCTCCTCGAGAATTCTCGATACTTCCTCTGGAGAATCCAATCGCACAAGGAAGGATCCTGCTTCGATATCCAACTCAGTGACATGTGGGGAGTTCACCGTTTTCCATAGTTTATTCAAAATGGATGAGAGACCTGAACGGGAGAAACTGCGACTGGAATATGGTTTGACTGCAATAGTCGAAGTCCAATGATGAGGGGTCGAGCTTTCTCTGGCCGTCAGGGATATGGTGTCAACCGGTCCTTGCATACTGAAAAGCGAGGACATCTTTTCTACCACTTCTTTATAGGTTGCCATTAAAGAATATGATCCAGATAAACTCTTGATAGATACACAGGGGAGACAACGGAGAGATAGGAACGCTGGCTTGATGAGGGAGGACGGTTGGGCGGAGATCAGAAAATATCCCGATGAGATGTGCTACATGGTGGAGGGCGTTGAGGTGAAGGAGGTGAGGAAGGTGGGAAGGGTGGTTGGCGGAGGAGAAGGGGAATTAATCGGCGGCCGTGGAGAGAAGCGAGGAGAACAAAACCCTAGGATTTTGGAGGAGAACTATGATTTTGAATTTTGTGGTGGAAGTGTCATATCAGTTATTATGTCAACAACTATGTCATATATTATATAATGGAAGATGATATCATTCAAATATTTTGGGAGCCACGTAGTATTTTTTGGTTAAGAAATTAAAAGTCTATAAATTAAATTTGTTTTTGTGATGAGCTGTCCTGAAAGGGACCAGGGTTAGGAATCTGCATACCAGCTAAGCAGTTGGCAGCAACACTATCTTCCTACTCGGTTACCGGTTTTGTAGGCAAACATTGCACAGGAATTTCAGTCTAACAACCAATTTGCCACTACATTTTATGGTTTTAGTTGAAAGAATTTTTTTATGATAGCGTTCAATATTCCTATTGCTTGCCAGGTTTGATACACGGTTTGGTTCACCGATTTAAGAAGTCAAAAATGATGGATTTAGTATTGCTAAGACGAATAATAAGAACGGAGCAAAAGAAAAAAAAAATAAAAGATTGAAAATTTTACTATACAAGAAAGAGCTTACAACTTTCTGGATGGTGATGAACAAATGAACTAGCCTCCCACTTATTTATAAGGTATCAAAGGATTTACATGAAACTTCTGAAACTAGCATATTTTAGGGATTACTATAGAAAATATTTGCGGGCCTAGATATTTTCTAGAAACCTTCTAAAACATTTTATGAAGATTTCATGAATCTTCAAAAAGACTTCAGTACATTCTACCATATTTTGGAAAACACTGAAAACTTCTAGCAAAATTTCAGTCCGTAGGGGATTTTTCAGATCCGTCTCGGTGGGACGAAAAATCTTGGACGTGACAAGTGGGTCCAAAAGTTATACAATGCAGTGTGCACAAAAAGTCTTGAACATTACGTCGGATGCCACCCAAAAAGAGTCAAATTTATTTATTTTCTTTATTTGATATTCATAACTTTGAAATTATTGAATTATTTTGCTGACAAAGAAAAATAAAATAAAAGAGAAGATGGTTATTCTTGAAACCCATGAAATTGATTTTTCTTTCTCTTTTCTACCATTTATTACAAAAATTTAGAACAACAATAATTCTACTTATATGTGTTATTGTCTATTTTGACCATGAAAAAATATGCATCAACTAAGTACTGGAAAAAATAAATCAAATAGCCTTTTTGAATACTTTTCTTATTTTACCAAACATAAAACAAAAACATAAATTTTGATATTCTGGTCCCTATATAAGAAAAGAAAATGAATTAAAAAAAATTCCGGAGAACTAAAAGCAGGCCTCAAAGTATTCAATACCGTTTCTAAATCACTTTGTTAGAGCATCATTAGTAAGGCCCATCCCATTTTCTAGATTCTAGATTTAGAATGTAGGAGCTCATTTTATAGAATAATAAATCTCATTTCTAGTCCCAATTTCTACAATTTCGGTTCCAACCCATCCATGGGTGCTAAGGGTTGGGCCTCCTAATTTCTAGATTCTAGATTGTAGAAACTCGTTTTGTAGAATAGTAAGTTCCAATTTGGAGCCCAACTTTCTAGATTCTAAACTTTATATTATTTTTTTTCCTACATTAATTTTTGACCACACAATTTTTGGGACCGGAGCTCACTTTATCATTTCCTACTATTCTCATACAAACACAACCCATTCTACATTTACCTTTTTTTTGAAATTTTGGGCTCCAAATTGCATTGGAGAGTCCCAACTATTAATGATGCTCTTAAATATATTTTTTTAAAAATATGGGACTTTATTGCTATACGGGGGAGCCTAAGCTCAAAGATGGCATCGAAAGAATACCCGACGACCTACAAAAGTATACGTGCCAGACCTTAGTCCTGGCATACCAAAATAAAACTATCCTCCCCAGAGAGACCGGAGGTAAACAAAGAAAATTTCAAACTATCCACCCCGGAGGTACCGGAGGTATACAAAAGTGAGAAAGAAAATAGAAGAAAAGGGACCCCCTAAGGACCCGAGAGGTCCTTAAGCAGTGCGTTGCTGGTCGCCGTTGGAAGTTCGGAGGTGTGGAAGAAGATTTGGTCACGTCTGGAATCCCGAGTTAGAGACGTCAGAGCTTTTGTCACGCCATTTGCACTAGAAGAGATGTGGTTAATGTCGATAGCCGGGTTGAGAATTTGTTGAATTTTGCGGGTCTTGTATCTGAGAGTCCAGGGAGGTTTTGTTGGCAATGATGTTGGTATGGTGGATGGACGAGCTTTCAATTTCACTGTAGTGGATATTCTAGGAGTGACACCAATGTAACGCCAGGAGAAAGGGGTCAAGTTCCAGTAGAGGGCTAGTAGTATCCGCTTTGAACATGGAGAAGGTAAAGATCATGTTGCCGAGGTTTTCTCTGATGATACCCCCACACCCCAGACCTGGATATTTTTCTATCTTTGCCGCAATGTTCGGCTTCTTACCTACCCCCGGTGCCACCCATCGAGCAGAGATCCCCGAGTGGTCTCTCGTATTCGTGCTGATACGTCCCAACACATCCGTTCCCAGATTATGAGCAGAGAAGGTATGTTGCAGATGCGAGGTAACTCGGCGGATGATCTCCCGGTAGTTCCCAGTTCCATCGCCAAACTTAATGGAGTTCCTTTCCTTCCAGATCTTCCATAAACAGGAAACGAAGATAATGTTCCTGCTGATGTCCGCCGAGGAGGGGAGAGAGAGGAGTTACGAAGCTATACCAGAGCAAGTTGATCGATAGTGGAGTAGTAGGTGGGAAGGTGGAAATTGGTAGCGAAGTGGAGCCATATCTTTTGAGCCATCTCGTCCAAAACGAAAAGATGATCATTTGTTTCAGTGTTCGGGTTAGTACAACACACGCATCTTGAAACAAAATTGATTCCCATGAAAAGAAGTCTGATCTCAACCGCCTTTGTTAAATATATTCATGCTGAAACTTTAGATGATCACCTTATGTCTTAAGTATTTTTTAATTAGAAAACCAGAAGGAGACTTCACCGGCGCATTATTTTCGGGCAGGGCCTGTCACTCCCAGTTTTCAAATTAGGGGTATTTTCGTCATTTTTCAAGTTTTATAATTTTTAGGAATTTTATTTGATTTTATGTGATTTTTTGGGATTTATTTGGTTTGGTTTGGATTTTATCCAATTCGGACTCAAATTGGAGACCCGGGTAGCCTGGACCCTAGTGGGACCCACATACTAGCTGGACTTGGCCCACATGCCATCATAATTAGGCTAGAAATTATTAACCCAACTTCCATGGCTAAATTAGTCATTTTAGAGACTTAATTAGTCGTTTAGAATCAAACCGAATCAAACCGAACCAACCCGATTTCAATTTGAACCAAACTTAGGTTATTGGGTTATGGGCTATTGGATCCCAACCCAATAGCCCTTGGATTGGAGTGGCCGGCCATGGATAAAGTCCCCCCCCCCCCCCCCCCCCCCCCCCCCCCCTTCTTTGTTACTTCATGTCAAAGTCTTCTTCCTTCTTCAAATTCTTTTCTTCCCAAGCTTCTTCTTCCTCCCAAGCAAGTTAGGTATGCCATTAAAACCCCTCATTAATTCTCCTCTCCATTTTTGACATTCACAATAAGTGTAGAGAATTCAATTCTCTACACTTTGCCCCTATTTTGTAGGCTTTTCTCTAGAATTCTAGTTAAGTGGTTAATTAAGAGGGGATTATATGTTAATGGTATATATATATGTATATATATATATATATATATATATATATATATATATATATATGGATATATATGTGTATGTATAGATATGTATATAGAGGAATATATATGTATGTATGTATTTGTGTGTGTGTGTAGAGAGTGGTGGGAGAGGGAATGAGAATGGTGGTGTGGTTGTGTGTGTGAGAGTGTGTGTGTGAAATTATATAGGTATATGTGTATTTGTATATATATATATGTATATGTATGTATATATAATATGTATGTGTGTGTGTGTATATATGTATATATGTGTGTGTGTATAGGTGTAGAGATATATGGATATATATATATATATAGAATTAGATAGATATATAGATAGATAGGTATATATATGTATTGATATATATATATATATAGAGTAGAGGAAGAAGGAGGGAAGGAGGTAGAAGAGGAGAAGAAGAAGAGATCAGCCACAGCAGCAGCAGCTCTTGCTGCTTACTGCAGGGCAGCAGTGGCAGGAGCCACACAGCAGCAAAGAGCTGCTGATTTCAGCAGCTTTCCTCCCCCCTTTTAGTCCCCTTTTGTCCATAAACCCCCCCTATCTATATATATATGTATGTATACATATATATATATATATATATATATATATATATATAGATATAGATAGATGTTTTAGAAAGGAAATGAAGAGTAGAGAAGAAGAATTAGAGGGTAAGAAGAATTAGGAGAAGTTAAGAAAAGAGTTAGAAGAAAAAGGTTAGGAGGAAAGAGGAGAGGTTAGAAATTAGAGGAAGAATAGGGAGAAGGAAAGAATAGGAAGAGGGAAAAGAATAAAAAGAGTTAGAAGTTAGAAGGAGAATAGGAAGGAGAGTTAGAAGGAGGAAAATTAGAAGAATAGGAAGTAGAAGGAAAATGGGAAGTTGAATGAGAAGTAGGAATGAGAATTAGAATGAGAGTGAAAAGGGACTTTTTGGTAGAAATCGAGTTAGAAGGGGAAATTGAGCCCGGAACATCGGATCGCGATGAAACTTGACATAGGCCTAGGTTACGTGATTTAGATTTTGCGGGTAAGCTCCCGGGTGGAAATTGGGGTCATAGGGCGCCGGTATCGCGCCGTGTCAGTGCGTATCTCGAAATCTTCGAGATATCTGCAACGGGCCGTAAAGTGGACTAGATGTCTACTTTACTTAGGTATTATGGTAGATAACGAACCTATAGGATAGTACCCTAATACCCTAGGGAGATCGGGTCAAAATAGCTAGCGTAGGTAGGCTAACGGGATTATCGCCGAGGGTAGAATTTTATCCTTAAAAAGGGTAAAATAGGGATTTGGCCTACGGCCAAGATTTGAGTTTCCAAGTCCAAGATGGACTTGGATATGGGTTGTATAGGTTGGTAATGAGTAGGATTAGCTGTCTAAACCTAGTCTTGGACCCGGTTGACCACGGTTGACTTTTTGGACTAAAAGTCAACTATGGGTCAACACTTTACCCAATTTAGTCCCAAATTCTATTAGACTTGTGCAGTTGACCGAAAGTCAACTGTTAGTCACCAGTAACCTAGGGTTGACCTAGAGATGACCTAGAGATGACCTAGAATCGACCAGAGTTGACCCGTTGACCAAAAGTCAATGGTAAGCCAATTTTCGACCTAGTTTGATTCGGATGGATTTCCAATGTCCTTCCATGACCAAGTATGACCCAACTAGACTTGTCTTGACCTCGTATGACTTTGTTAGGTCTAATATGACTTAGATTTACCCCATACAATCTAGTTTGACCTTGTTTGACCTAGATTGACTTAGTTTGACGTGTCTTGACCTATTTTGACTCAGTATGACTTAATTTCATTTCCAAACCATTATATTGATACAGTATTCCATCTATAGGTCCTCGAGGCACTGATCTTGGACTCAGTCGACTTATCCATCACAGTACAGGCGAGTACATTCTCTGATAATATTTCTGTTTTATGATATCGTCTTTGTTTCTAGTATTTAGTGCAGATTATCCTTGTTCTCTTGACACATTGTTCACACGGATTGATATTTGTCTGGATCCCGTCATAAGATGTTATTCCTCTTATATATGGTATACACTGGACAAGTCTACATTGTTTATTGTTCATTGTATAGATACGATTCCTGCGAAGGCTAGCTACCCTCTCAGAGAATATGTATCATGACGTGTCATGACTGGATCCACTATATTGGTCAGGGATGGGGGTGTTAGCGTAGAGATGTGATCAATACCCCACAAATATTATTGTATCATCATTGTATAGTGTTAATCATACACTCACGTATGATTAGCCAGGCCAAACATTGTATCAAGTTCTAAGCCGATCACATGTTGAAACTAATACTAAACTCACATAGATATAGTTCCAGATTCTTGTACATGATTTATACTGTTTTTCCTGTTCTTACATTCAGATTACAGTCTTGATATGCCTTACCATGATTCATGTACACATTATTTATCTCGTAGATTCTCTCTATTTACTGCTACATTTTCAATATCGTCTAACTAGAACTGTTATGGAGGTTTGTGCTCGTTCCATCCTGACTGGATATGTTGACAAAATTTTACAGATTATGGCGAGGAGGATTGTCCTACCTACTACGGTCCGGTTGACGTAGTGGACGTAGACTTGGAGACCTTGGTTCAGCAGGGCTTAGCTCCGCCCGACGAGCCTTTAGCTTAGTTTAGTTAGGTTAGACATTTTGGACTGGACCTTGTCTCCAGCTTGCTACTTGTTATTTTATTATATTCTGGGACTGTATTAGAGACTTGGACTGTATATATTCTTGTGTTGGACTTGACAGGCTATATATTATTTTATCGTCTTGTTGTCTTTTCATTTCAGTCTTTACTTTGTTATCTTAGAGTCGTGATTGAGTACTCGTATATATATTCATTGCTTGTCCTCCGTTCGGAGTTGACCATGGACTTGACAGGTTTTTGTTATATATATAAACTGTTTAGAAGTAGAAAATCCACAGCGTTCCACGTCGATTTTTCGGTGAGGGCTGGGCGTTGTCGCGTCACGTGCCCTTTTAGCGGGTGCGGGTCGTGACACGTTTTAGTGGTGGCCCACGCAGGTCCTGAAGTCGCAATTAGTGCGATGTCGTAGTTGCGCTCGACTTAGAGTGCTATTACGAGCCTGCGGTACGTATCTAGGATAGGCTATAGGCTAAGGGTGCTCAATCACAGTAGGATCTTTCCTTGCTTATCTTGCTTACCGTCTTTGATATCGATTTACTGCATTCTAGCTGTCCTCCTTTGATATTGCCTTTATGTGCCATATTGATATCTTCTTCTCAATTTGTCTCCAGGATATTGATGACTCATTCTCCTGGCGAGGAGCACGGGGAGACGGAGAGGTCTGCCACCTCTGGCGGACAGGCTCCGGTCACTTCCCCGGCTGATGGGACTTCTGTTGGGGCTCTTGGAGGTACTCCTCCAGCTACCTCTATGACCGTCCCTGGGGCCATTGCGGGTGCTCTTCCCGTAGTGCCAGGGGCTACAGCGGGAGCTGCCGGGGGTATTCTTCCTCCTCAGCAGGGGACTCCTCCGGTGATGATGGGAGCTATTCCTCCATTGCCTCCTCTGCCCACAGACATGGGGCAGATGCTAGCGTTCTTCCACCAGGTGCTTGAGTCCCAGCGGGCTCAGCACGAGGCTCAGTTGAGGCAGACAGAGGTTATACACCAGGGCATGGAGGATGCGCACAGATTGGCTATGGCGGCAGTGGAGCGTCAGGCTCCACAGAGGGAGGTTCAGCAGCAGCAGCCGAAGATTGGGGATATCCAGGCTTTCAAGAAGCTTGGTCCGAGGGATTTCAGGGGGACAGAGGGCATTATTTATGCTGATGACTGGCTCGAGGATATCGAGCGCCAGATGGGGGCCTGCCGCCTGGCAGCCGACCTGAGGGTCGAGGCGGTTGGGTTGCAGTTGTTAGATATTGCCCGGACATGGTTCCGGAACGAGCCGGCTCTTGCAGGAGAGGGCCATACTTGGGCTGAGTTTCGGGCCCTGTTCAGAGAGAAGTTCTTTTCCCCCACGGACAAGATTGGCCTGGTGCGGCAGTTCCAGAACCTGCAGCAGGACAGTATGACCGTAGAGGAGTATGCGGCGGAGTTCGGCCGGCTGAGCCGATACGCCGAGTACATGGTGAGTGACCCGGTGATCCGAGCGGAGCGCTTCCGGGAGGGATTGGCATGGGATATCAAGATCCTGATCCCTTCCTTCTACGCGACATATGCGGAGGTTTACGCAGAGGCTCGGAAGGTGGAGAGGGAGTTGGGCTTGAAGCCCAAGAGGGACCGTGATCAGTTTTCGGGGACTACTAGCAGCGCGGGGGCTGCTAAGCGTCCTCAACTCCAGCATCATTCTATTCTGCAACGCTCGCAGCAGATTCCTGCTCCGATCAGGGCACCAGTTCAGCAGGTGCCCCGGCAGCAGCAGCAGGGACCGACGCAGCAGGCACCTACTTGCCACTACTGCAAGAGGTCCGGACATCTCTGGGAGGTTTGCAGGAGACGTTTGGGATTGTGCCTATACTGTGGCACCGAGGGGCATCAGGCGAGGGATTGTCCTTCGAACCATCGCCGTGCAGCTCAGGGAGCACAGGGTAGGCCACCTGTGGCACCGCATCACGCCCTCCACCAGCAGCGGGATATACCTCGCCAGGACAGGGCTTTTGCGATGACAGTTGAGGATCCTGCACGCATTGGACTAGGAGGTAGGGTCTTGCTCTTTCTTTTACCTGTTCTTTCCGTCCATTGATTGATGATTACTTTCTTAGTACCTTTAGTTTGCATATGTGATGATCATGCTAGATTAAATAGAAAACCCCAATGAAGACTGCAATAACATGATACTGTAGAGATTTAAAACCATGCATGTGTTCTGATTTTCTAGATTACATGTTATATAACTTAGGATAAAATTTAGTAGACCTTGATTGTTGGGTGCTTGACCTAGAGAAGAGTACGACCGTTTGAATTTCGAGGACGAAATTTTTTAAGGAGGGTAGATTTGTCACCCCCAGTTTTCAAATTAGGGGTATTTTCGTCATTTTTCAAGTTTTATAATTTTTAGGAATTTTATTTGATTTTATGTGATTTTTTGGGATTTATTTGGTTTGGTTTGGATTTTATCCAATTCGGACTCAAATTGGAGATCCGGGTAGCCTGGACCCTAGTGGGACCCACATACTAGCTGGGCTTGGCCCACATGCCATCATAATTAGGCTAGAAATTATTAACCCAACTTCCATGGCTAAATTAGTCATTTTAGAGACTTAATTAGTCGTTTAGAATCAAACCGAATCAAACCGAACCAACCCGATTTCAATTTGAACAAAACTTAGGTTATTGGGTTATGGGCTATTGGATCCCAACCCAATAGCCCTTGGATTGGAGTGGCCGGCCATGGATAAAGTCCCCCCCCCCCCCTTCTTTGTTACTTCATGTCAAAATCTTCTTCCTTCTTCAAATTCTTTTCTTCCCAAGCTTCTTCTTCCTCCCAAGCAAGTTAGGTATGCCATTAAAACCCCTCATTAATTCTCCTCTCCATTTTTGACATTCACAATAAGTGTAGAGAATTCAATTCTCTACACTTTGCCCCTATTTTGTAGGCTTTTCTCTAGAATTCTAGTTAAGTGGTTAATTAAGAGGGGATTATATGTTAATGGTATATATATATGTATATATATATATATATATATGGATATATATGTGTATGTATAGATATGTATATAGAGGAATATATATGTATGTATGTATTTGTGTGTGTGTGTAGAGAGTGGTGGGAGAGGGAATGAGAATGGTGGTGTGGTTGTGTGTGTGAGAGTGTGTGTGTGAAATTATATAGGTATATGTGTATTTGTATATATATATATGTATATGTATGTATATATAATATGTATGTGTGTGTGTGTATATATGTATATATGTGTGTGTGTATAGGTGTAGAGATATATGGATATATATATATATATATAGAATTAGATAGATATATAGATAGATAGGTATATATATGTATTGATATATATATATATATATATATATATATATATATATATATATATATATATATATATATATATATAGAGTAGAGGAAGAAGGAGGGAAGGAGGTAGAAGAGGAGAAGAAGAAGAGATCAGCCACAGCAGCAGCAGCTCTTGCTGCTTACTGCAGGGCAGCAGTGGCAGGAGCCACACAGCAGCAAAGAGCTGCTGATTTCAGCAGCTTTCCTCCCCCCTTTTAGTCCCCTTTTGTCCATAAACCCCCCTATCTATATATATATGTATGTATACATATATATATATATATATATATAGATATAGATAGATGTTTTAGAAAGGAAATGAAGAGTAGAGAAGAAGAATTAGAGGGTAAGAAGAATTAGGAGAAGTTAAGAAAAGAGTTAGAAGAAAAAGGTTAGGAGGAAAGAGGAGAGGTTAGAAATTAGAGGAAGAATAGGGAGAAGGAAAGAATAGGAAGAGGGAAAAGAATAAAAAGAGTTAGAAGTTAGAAGGAGAATAGGAAGGAGAGTTAGAAGGAGGAAAATTAGAAGAATAGGAAGTAGAAGGAAAATGGGAAGTTGAATGAGAAGTAGGAATGAGAATTAGAATGAGAGTGAAAAGGGACTTTTTGGTAGAAATCGAGTTAGAAGGGGAAATTGAGCCCGGAACATCGGATCGCGATGAAACTTGACATAGGCCTAGGTTACCTGATTTAGATTTTCCGGGTAAGCTTCCGGGTGGAAATCGGGGTCATAGGGCGCCGGTATCGCGCCGTGTCAGTGCGTATCTCGAAATCTTCGAGATATCTGCAACGGGCCGTAAAGTGGACTAGATGTCTACTTTACTTAGGTATTATGGTAGATAACGAACCTATAGGATAGTACCCTAATACCCTAGGGAGATCGGGTCAAAATAGCTAGCGTAGGTAGGCTAACGGGATTATCGCCGAGGGTAGAATTTTACCCTTAAAAAGGGTAAAATAGGGATTTGGCCTACGGCCAAGATTTGAGTTTCCAAGTCCAAGATGGACTTGGATATGGGTTGTATAGGTTGGTAATGAGTAGGATTAGCTGTCTAAACCTAGTCTTGGACCCGGTTGACCACGGTTGACTTTTTGGACTAAAAGTCAACTATGGGTCAACACTTTACCCAATTTAGTCCCAAATTCCATTAGACTTGTGCAGTTGACCGAAAGTCAACTGTTAGTCACCAGTAACCTAGGGTTGACCTAGAGATGACCTAGAGATGACCTAGAATTGACCAGAGTTGACCCGTTGACCAAAAGTCAACGGTAAGCCAATTTTCGACCTAGTTTGATTCGGATGGATTTCCAATGTCCTTCCATGACCAAGTATGACCCAACTAGACTTGTCTTGACCTCGTATGACTTTGTTAGGTCTAATATGACTTAGATTTACCCCGTACAATCTAGTTTGACCTTGTTTGACCTAGATTGACTTAGTTTGACGTGTCTTGACCTATTTTGACTCAGTATGACTTAATTTCATTTCCAAACCATTATATTGATACAGTATTCCATCTATAGGTCCTCGAGGCACTGATCTTGGACTCAGTCGACTTATCCATCACAGTACAGGCGAGTACATTCTCTGATAATATTTCTGTTTTATGATATCGTCTTTGTTTCTAGTATTTAGTGCAGATTATCCTTGTTCTCTTGACACATTGTTCACACGGATTGATATTTGTCTGGATCCCGTCATAAGATGTTATTCCTCTTATATATGGTATACACTGGACAAGTCTACATTGTTTATTGTTCATTGTATAGATACGATTCCTGCGAAGGCTAGCTACCCTCTCAGAGAATATGTATCATGACGTGTCATGACTGGATCCACTATATTGGTCAGGGATGGGGGTGTTAGCGTAGAGATGTGATCAATACCCCACAGATATTATTGTATCATCATTGTATAGTGTTAATCATACACTCACGTATGATTAGCCAGGCCAAACATTGTATCAAGTTCTAAGCCGATCACATGTTGAAACTAATACTAAACTCACATAGATATAGTTCCAGATTCTTGTACATGATTTATACTGTTTTCCTGTTCTTACATTCAGATTACAGTCTTGATATGCCTTACCATGATTCATGTACACATTATTTATCTCGTAGATTCTCTCTATTTACTGCTACATTTTCAATATCGTCTAACTAGAACTGTTATGGAGGTTTGTGCTCGTTCCATCCTGACTGGATATGTTGACAAAATTTTACAGATTATGGCGAGGAGGATTGTCCTACCTACTACGGTCCGGTTGACGTAGTGGGCGTAGACTTGGAGACCTTGGTTCAGCAGGGCTTAGCTCCGCCCGACGAGCCTTTAGCTTAGTTTAGTTAGGTTAGACATTTTGGACTGGACCTTGTCTCCAGCTTGCTACTTGTTATTTTATTATATTCTGGGACTGTATTAGAGACTTGGACTGTATATATTCTTGTGTTGGACTTGACAGGCTATATATTATTTTATCGTCTTGTTGTCTTTTCATTTCAGTCTTTACTTTGTTATCTTAGAGTCGTGATTGAGTACTCGTATATATATTCATTGCTTGTCCTCCGTTCGGAGTTGACCATGGACTTGACAGGTTTTTGTTATATATATAAACTGTTTAGAAGTAGAAAATCCACAGCGTTCCACGCCGATTTTTCGGTGAGGGCTGGGCGTTGTCGCGTCACGTGCCCTTTTAGCGGGTGCGGGTCGTGACAGGGCCGGCCCTGGACAAGTGCACCAAGTGCACCCGTCCCGGGCCCCATATTTTCGGGGGCCCCATAATTAAGATGTAAATTATTACTTATTAGTCAAAAAAAGAAATTAATGAGCATTAATGTTAATGACTAAATGCTATGAGAAGAGAATTCAAAAAGTAATTTGAATGGTAATAACTAACAGCTATCAAAAAATCATTTCAATGCTAACTTAAATGCTATGTTCGGCTATCATTTAAATATTTAATCAATGGGCATATTTTTGGGGGCTATGTGTCATTTAATTGCTAAGTGAATGATGAATATATGCTAAGTCCGGTTGGCACCCCTCCATATCATTTAATTCTTTTAAATGCTATCAAAAAAATTATTTGAATTTTGAATGATAACTATGTGTTATGCTTGGCTGCCCTCCCCCATATCATTTTTTTAATTTTTTTAAAATTGAATAAGCATTAAATTGTAGTCATAATCAACTCAGAATTCAAAGAGCCATTTATCAATGCAGAATCCAAAGAGTCATCCTCGTTAATATTTAAAAATTCTTCTTCTTATGTTAAGAAAGACTTGCAAATGCCAAATGGTTAGGCTGACTGGAGGGAAAAAAGTTGTAACAATTAACAAAACTCTTTCTTTGAAAGCTTCCTTGATTCCTTCTCCTTCACGAATCACCAGTAGAAAGAACCCCTCTTGGTGGAGAAGGCTGAAAGTCAAAAACCACTCTTCTTTTTCAAAGCTCCTCTTGGCACAGAAGGTAAATAATATAGTTAATACTCTTCTTTAAATTTTCAGAATTCAAAGAGTTTCTTGTATTTTCTTTATTTTTATTTTTTACTTTGAGAGCCATAGCAAATTCTTGATTTTATTCTTCACCAATCTACAGACTTTGAGAGCCAAAGCTAAAATCTATTGGAGGATCTATAGATTTTCGATTGGCATCTTGGCACTTGGGAGTCAACAAAAATAGGTTCTATTGTTCTTTTTTTTGAATTTTAAAAGCAGTTGTTATTTGAATTTTTAGCATTTTACTTTAGTTACTATTATAAACATGTTTCATAGGAAATACGAATCAGGTAGTGAAAAAAGAAAAAAAAGAAAAAGATTAGAACAATTGGTTGAATCTCAAAAAGATTATAAATTTTTTACAGGAATACATAAGGACCCAACTTTGATTCTTCGTCCCGAACCTCTTCAATGTCAGGACCGGCCCTGTTTTCGGGTACCACCAGGCGCATGACCCGTAAAATTCTCTTGTCGGCAATCTACCATCTCTTCCTGTCTATGAATTGTATTAGTCCGAGGAGCACAAAATAAACTATAACATCACTTTCTTCCTATATGACAAGCAAAACTTACTCAAAACTGTCCAAGTACTAATAAGTTTGTCATTCAAAATTTTTTTACTAACAGATTTTTTAAACATTCAGTTTGAATGATGGTCTTCCGTGAACCTATTCTTAGGTTACGGGATTAGTTATATTTTCACTAAAAAATAATTGTACATAAAAGATAAATCCTACCATAACCAAAATTTCTATAATCCTACTTCTGTCCATCTCCTCCATCGAACAAGATTGTTGACTGATCGTTAGATTCTTCAACGGATAAACGATATTGAGGGTCATTGGATTCATTGTATCTCGAAAATAAATTATCATCATTTAAGTTGTACAGTTCCTGGGGGGACAAAATCTATTTTAAGGACATTGTTCGTTTTGTAAATTGTCTCGAATTATTTACTCTCTGTTCTTTAATTTAGTTTTTGCGGTTTCCTTATTGCATGTTTTAGGTTAAAACTCCACATAATCTTGACACAGTATTTATCCTTAAAATTAAAAAGAAAAATTAGTAAAAGAAAAAGCTCATTTAACATTGGAACCGCGGGATTAGTTCGTAGTTTTGGCCTACCGTCACGTGGCGTAATTCTATTACCCCTCTCATATTTGCTTGGATTCGTCATCACGGGACGGACCAGCCAAAACCGTGGTCGAATCGTGCGGTTAACGTAGCATCGTCATTTACCGATGGAAAATGCTAAGTCTACAACCAAACGTTTACAAACTTCTTACAACATATCTCTTCCACCCTTTACACATGGGTCTCACCTCCTCTCTCACCCTCCTCTATATGGGCTCTATCTGATCCCACCACTTCTCCTCCTCCAATCGAAGTCCGACACGTAACGGTTGTAAGAGAATTGTAAGCATTTGGTTGTAGGCATAACAAATATATATATATATATATATATATATATATATATATATATATTTATTCTCTATATATATATTTATTCTCTGTTGCATGTAGATGGGTTGACCCTGTGTGTTCATGTGAATTCCTTTTAAGATGTGGGTGGGTTCTGCGCCATGATTAGCTCCACTATGGTATGTTTTCTCTCTGTTAGTCTGTACTCTTGTCAACACATTCACGTCATAATAGTACTCTCGAAGCACATGGTATCTCATGGTTAAACCACATGTTACAGTCAGTCGTCATGAGAAAAAGGAGCTACAAACTTTGCGAAACTACATTGAGAAGACTAATATTGTATGTGACACAAATTATTGTTTACGGTTTAGGTCATCGACAATGCAAACCTAACCAACCTACTCCATTTTGTTGTTTCTGGAGTGGTTTGCGTCTCTCCAATCTGCTTAATACATTTTAGATGCCATCATTTTTATTGTTGATACTACAAGAATTTGTTCATAAAAGTAGCCAGGATTTTCATCTAGGACATAATAATTACTATTAAAAAAATAATAAATTATAACAAATATATTTATTATCTTAATTTTTTTTATATTACTATTAGATATCATAAACTATTATAATTACTGAATAATTTTTTTAACAATAAGACTTTTTGAGACTTCAATTTCTAAAAATATTGCATGATATATCTTCCTGTTAATGTCATTCAATACGTCTCTTTCAATATGTCATCGAACAATTATTCATCATCTCATCTCCCATTCGATGTAATGAAGTATTGATGGTTTTTATTGCAGAAATTACTCTCTACCATCGCAGTTGCAACGAATAATAGCATTGCCAAATTAAAGAGCAAATATACTAACAAATATGTATAATGCTTCTTTGACTGAACCATCTTTCTAGCAATTACACAACCCCCCACAATATCAAAGATTTGGTCATCATGGCACATAACCAAAATGTAGTTGTCAAGTTGATGATCAAGATCCATTAACTCAATGTTAAAAATATCTGATGGGTAAAATTCAGCATAGAGAAACAATTTTCTCTTATCATAAGCGATTTTTTACGTAATTAACGACATTTCGATTGTGTCGTTTTTTATATAAATATTATGGCATTCAATGCACGTCATAAATAGACATAACAAGTTAACTTTTGGCTTTTTCACGTCATGCAGCAAAATACACGTGGTGTGTCAATTATTTACAGTGCACTATTTGGACACGCCTTAATTTCAATGCAGTAAAAAGTCCTTTTCTTGTAGTAAAATTTCAATAAGTTAAAAGATTAATTATCGTAACTCAGTAAGTTAGAAGATTAATTATGTTAACCCAGTAAGTTCAAAGATTGAGTTAGAAAATTAAGTTAGTAAGTTAGAAGATTAGACTATATTAACTCGATAAGTTAGAAGATTAATTAATTTCAATTAAGTTAGAAAATCAATTAATGAATTATTTTTTAATTACAAATTATATGATTTCAATTGCAAAAAAAATACTACTCTCAATCAAATATCGTTTCACAAACTCAATACTCAATTCGACTCAAATATCGTTTCACAAACTCGCTAAGTAAATAGAACAATATTACTCACTCTCAATCAAATAAAAAAAATTCTTATCTCAAGCAAGTCATGCAGATGACACACGAGTAAATGAATCAAAGTATAAAGATAATTAATAATAATAAAAGAAAATAAAAGAATAAAATTATTCCTCGGGTTGGGATCGCTTATCGATGTTGCTTTTGCTTTTTTTTTTTTTTTGTCTTTTTTTTCTTTTTTGAAAAGCAGTTGTTAAGAGAGACCCCACCAATTGTTTTTCTCAACTTAACGATGACCGAATAATATCCAAGTTTCCAAAAATGCAATGCAATCATGAAGCAAATTAAACTTACTGTTAGAAATCTTATGTCTTACTCAATGAATCCTTGTAGAAAAGAAAAAGAAAAAGGGGAAAAAAAAAATCCAAAATTCTATTTTGTCCGCAGGGGCGGCCCTGGCTCAGGGCAGGCCGGACGACGACCAGGGCCCCCTGACGAAAGGGGGCACCAACATGGAACTGTCTATAAAAGAACTAATATATATCATGTGTACTTCCTTTAACAAAAAGCATTGTGGTTTAGTGATTACAATGCTAGACTTATATTTAATAGGTCCTTGGTTCAAATCTTGACTACAACAAAATTTGTTTTATTTATATTTTTTTACATTATGTATGAGGACCCATTTTGAAAGTTTCGTCTCGGGCCCCCAATTGCTCAGGGCCGGCCCTGTTTGTCCGGGAGGACCCGTCAAGTCCATGCCCGCAAATTCCGTGTCCATCCTCCAACGAAGGGACGACACGTGGCCTGCAGGCTACGACCGCGGTCCAAATCCGCTGGCAAAGTAGCACCTCTAAAAAAAAAAAAACCACATTGCTATCATATGCACACCTAATGCTCTATTCTCACATATGAAGTATTGTCTTCAGAACTCCTCTCATGCTCCATAATGGGTGAGTATTCGGTTTCAACCGAACCGAATAACCGAAAATCGAATTCGACCGAAACCGAATAAGCAAAACCGAAATCGAACCGAATTGGTCAATAATCAAACCGAACCGAATTAAATCAGTTCGATTTTCGGTTTATTCGATTTTTTTGGTTTTTTTGTGTTTTTTTTTGTTAATATATATAATAACTAAATATACCTAGATATATTTATTATATACATATAGTATATACCTCTATATATATATATATATATATATATATATATATATATATATATATATATATATATATATATATAGTATATACCTATAATTAATACCTATATATATATATATATATAAAAACTAAAAAAATTTATTCGGTTTTCGGTTTTGGACCGAAACCCGGTTTTGGAGCGAAACCGAATTAAATCAGTTCGGTTTTCGGTTTATTCCATTTTTTGTGTTTTTTTTGTTAATATATATAATAACTAAATATACCTAGATATATTTATTATATACATATAGTATATACCTCTATATATATATATCTATATATATTTAGTATATACCTATAATTAATACCTCTATATATATATATATATATATATATATATATATATATATATATATATATATATATATATATATATAAACTAAAAAAATTTATTCGGTTTTCGGTTTTGGACCGAAACCCGGTTTTGGACCGAAACCGAAACCTAAAACCGAAACCGAAACCGAATAAGAAAATTTAGTATTTTCAAAACCGAAACCGAACCGAATCTCTTATTCGGTTCGGTTCAGTTCGATTTTCGGTTCAAAACCAAATAATGCTCACCTCTACTCCATATAGGAAAGTTCTATGTTCTTGCCAAATGTTCGCGCTGAGATGGTCCATAACATGTGGAGCCAGACCAATATTTTAAAAATCGGACCGATGATTGAACCGATTTTTTTTTGTATAGGTCGGACCGGAGTTCAACCGGGTTCAACCGGAGTTCAACTAGACTTTGTTTGGTTTGGTTCAAATAGATAACATATGGAATCCATATTTACTTCTTGGGTTGGTTCTTAGCATGTTTGGTTTGGTTTAATTTACAACTATAAGGTCTCTCAAAACCAAACCAAGAACCAAATGGTCCAAATCTCACACAATAAATTTTTTTGAGTTTTTTTTGGAAAAAAAACCAAAATTTCCGGTTCAATTGCGAACCGGTTCGGACGGTTCACTGGTTAAACCTGGTCCTGGAAAAAAAATGACGGTTCTTCAAAAAACTCTGGTTCATATCAGATCGGACCAAATTTTTTGTCAAAATCGATCGGATCCGGTCGGACCGCCAGTCCGGTTCGGTTCTGACAACACTGAACCAGACATATTAAGGCTAGGGTACCTTGCTTGCTTGACACAGTTTCCAGATACTGCGGCTATCACATTAATATGATATCAGAGAACTTTGTCTCTATTCATGACAGCATTTCTTTCTACGTACGCGTTGAGAAAACTTGATCAATTCAAAATAATATATATAATCGCAACAGAGTCCCTTCCATGAAGCTACGATCATATCGATTGTCCACACAGACTGTGAGGAAAAAAATAAAAAATCAACCATGCATGTGAAATAGTATGGATACGTGGCTGATATATATTATGTTAGCATGCATGATATCTCCACAGCAGCTTGTTGCTTACAAGCTTGTCGCACAATCGCATCATAATATCTTCAGCAAACCAGCCAACAAATCATAAATAATACTTACGACAGTCCCTTGTTAACAATCATCCGAATAAAACTCGTATTATATGCAAATTTTTTCGTATCTTTCAAAAACGTATAATACTTGCGTACTTTTGAACTATTTCGATAAATACGTAAATTTTAAGCATACGAAATTTTAAATGTGTTTCGTATAAATTATTAAAAAATTAACATAAAAAAAAGTGGTGGAAACCTGTTTAATTATTCCAATTTGACAATATATTTAAGAATGTAAAATTTCGAACCTCAATATTTCTATTTTTGAAATATTTGACCTAAGTATTTTATTTGCACTGAGCCGATTTATAATCGTACTTTACCGTCCCAAAATTTTCCGGTTTGCCGAATTGATAACAAGAGAACAGTCTACTTAAACCCTAGATTGCTCTATTGTATGTGTTTCACAACACTGCCAATGAAATTTTCAAGGAATATCATAACAAATTAATTGACCAATAAAAACTCTACAACCCACAGTAGAATAATTTTTTTAGTCCATTCCTAAAGCTAGCTCTACATCAAACAGAAACCAGTTGAAAATAATGTTTTTTTATAATTAATTAAGAGTTGGATCATCCACAGCACAGATAATTCGAAAGGACAACAAACTCCTTTCTCTATCATGTTACCAGAGTTGTTTATGGAGTGGTTTGTCCCACCTGCTTCATACTTTAGATGTTATCATGTTTAAGTAGTTAGTTTATAAGTATATGTTTAACATAATAGATCTAATTAATCTCATCAGAAAACAAAATATTAACAAAATTAGGTCCGGTTTGGTTCAGTGTATGTAATCGTAATCGCAATTTACGTAATCAAATGAAAAAATATATATGTTTTTCATTTGATATTACGATTACAATTATATTACAGTGTACCAAACGAGACCTTAGTAGTTTAGTAGTTTATAAATATCTGTTTAAGTTTAACATAATAGATCTAATTAATCTCATCAGAAAACAAAAGAGTTATTTGTATTTACCCCCCCAATTGCTACTCCTATTTCTATTTCCCCCCAATTTTATTTTAATTAGTGTTACCCCCCACCCCCAATCTTTGGGTAAAGTACAAATAAACCCTCCTTAGATTTGCATTTTTTGTATTTGAAGACCCCTTGTTTAAAAAAAAATCTCCCACATTTAAATTTTTGCTTAGTTTGCACCAATGTCATTAACAGGCGTTAAAATACGTCTAAAAATACGATTTTACCCCTCCCCCTACTCTCTCCTCCCTCTCTCTCCGGTGGTGGGGGCTTGTCAAGCGGGGCCGACTAGAGGAGAGGGAAGGGTAGCCGGCTAGCGGAGGGAGGAGGGGACATGTCGAGCTAGGGTTGAGCATTTGGTTAATTCGGTTCAAAACGAACCGAAAATCGAATAAGCAAAATCAAAACCGAACCGAATTGGCCCATTACCATATCACAACGAACTGAAATTCGCAGACCAGGGCTCATGTCTAACTTTCAAACTCGTGATCATAGAAAGTACTTGTTACCAATTGAGTGGGTCGCAGACCAGGTAACTCATGCTATGCTCAATGTGTTGTGCAAGTATGTCATAAAGTTCTAATCAAAATTCGAGAGCTTCAACAAGATTTTTGTAAAGTCATAACTAGATGGATCCATCTACAAAGCTTCTCCAGTTCTAGCGTCCAAGCTTCTATATACTGACACGGATAAGAGAAGATTGTTAGCCTGTCAGTCAACTGGAGGAGCCAAATAGATGTTTATTGGTTTAGACATAAGGCTAATGTCAGAAATCATCAAGTCCGCGCGTGTATCTATGAGTGTAGTGTTGGAATTATTCAATAATTAAGGAACCACACATGTAAAATTAATTGTGTTTGGGCTATCTAAATAATTAAGCCAAATTAAAGTGATCTATTTGAAAATTGGCTTAAGGGTATAATTGTCATGGAATTAATGTGTAGATACCGGAGATAATTCTAATTTGATGAGGGACCAAATTAGAAATATCACAACACACATATCTATATATATATGTGTATTCATTAGGGTTATGGTCCCCAACTTATACGGCCACAAAAAGAGAGGTTTTCTCTTTTTCTCTTCTGCATCTCCATCAACAGAAAGAGAGGGACAAAGTATTCGGATTCTTCTTTGTCATTAAGGGTTGTAGCAAGTTGGAAGATCGAACCCCACAAAAGGACGACCGCTTCAAGATCCATCAAGCCTAGCAATGGATTCAGGTACGCTTCCGTAATTTAATTTATGTTCTTCATCTCATGAATCGACAGGGCACAATAAAGTTCTAACAAGTGGTAGCAGAGCCTCCATGTTTGATTTATGAGATCAAAATTTCAGAATAATTTTTTTAGTATTTTTCAGGAACCCTAGATCGTTTCATCTAATTTGATTTAGGGTTACGATTGTTCAAACAATTTTTTTATGATGATCCATTCAATTTAGAACATATACATCTAATGTTGCTTTAGAAATCGTGCATTCATTATGGAGATTCATACTTATGTTGAATAAGTACGAATATGGGTGACTTCAACTTTGGAGATTTATTTAATGTGTCAATTTAGTTCAAATGGATTTATTTATTATTTTTTAACTAATGGTGAATATGAGATGGCTTGGGTTTAGTATTTGGTTTTAATATTCGTTGTTTGAACTAAATTGACCATCAATTTTTAATATTATTAATTATTTTTAATACTGAAGATGTAAATTCATCCGTATTTATTATTAAAATAATGGTGAATATGAGATGTCAATATGAGATGGCTTGGGTGAATATGAGATGTGCATCCTTATTGACATCAATTTTTAATACTGAAGATGTAAATTCATCCGTATTTTAATATTCGTTGTTTGAACTAATGGTGAATATGAGATGGCTTCGGCTTAGTATTTGGTTTTAATATTATTTATTTATGGATTTATTAGTCTAAATTTATCTCGTATTGGGGTCTGATCTAGAATATTGTAATATCAGGACCATCAATTTTTAGTACATATACATGTGATGATATGAAAATAATATTTTTAAATTATACAAAAAGATTCACATGTTTATCATGTAGTAGATAAATTTCGGTGTAATCTTTATGGCTTATTTGGTATAATCTTTTCATGCATATATTCAGTACAATCTAATTTGTTGATTATGATTATTTAAATCTAAAATATGCATGTACATAAGATTTTGGACATGATTCAGTTTTGTAAAATTTAGTCAACATTCAAATTTTTTGTGCCTTTTGTGACTAGCAATAGTCGTCTAATATTCTAAATAGACCCATTGAAACAAGATGTCGCCAAAGTGACCTCTCTTGCGTAGATAGACCCATTGAAACCGGGGTTGTAACCCTTCGTCTGAACGGAACTTGGTTTCTCTCACCATTTATCGGCAAGATAAATATAAGAAAATAGGTCGAGTAACATTCTGGAGTGACAATCATTATAGTGACAATCTGGAGTGACAATCATTATAGTGACAATCTGGAGTGACAATCATTATAGTGACAATCTGGAGTGACAATCATTCAATCATTCTGGTACAATCTTACAATTAATCAATTCTAGACAATACTATACTGGACTAGACTCCATCCAAGCAATCACGACCAAACATTGCCTACGGCTTTCTACATTAACTAACTAGGGTTATCACAATCCTAGTTTCTAGCAAGATGCAATGAAATGCTCCAAGTAGTCACAGGCCCTGCAGCTATCCAGGTTATCCAGGCAATCATTATAGTGACAATCTGGAGAGTACAATGCATTATAGTGACAATAGAGTTCAATTATTAAAGTGACAATCAAGAGTGCCCCACATGACAGTGGGCTGGAAATATGCCCTACTCGTCGGCAGCCTACAAGTCCAAACATTTGCGGTCGGGATAACGGGATCGCCTGTAACTGGGGAACATCTCTTCATGTCTAGTGAATTATACTAGTCATTAACCTTAGCCCATTTCAGTAGGTACTCCTGACCGTGGTACTCAGGAGTCCCCTCCTAGACATGATGCAAGACATGACTGGATTATTTGTACAAGCACAATCGCCCACGGTGTCAGGATTAATTATACAGGTCATGTCAGGTAGCCGTCGCAACAGCTATTCAAGATATATCAGGTCCGGTTATTATATCAAGTGTACTAGTCAGGAGTGCGCCACGACGGGCCACTATCAGGTCATGTCAGGTTATTGTGTCAGGAGTGCACCACTACGGGTCACTATCACGTCATGCTCAATTATCAATTTCAAACATATCAAGTAAATTCGTGATTTTCAAGTTCAGGACAAAAGGCGTAAGGATATAGATTGGACGTTAAATATCTAATAAGATATCAATATTCAGGGCTATAGAAGAGCCATGCGGCTAAAGCATATGCGGCCAGGAATGATCACATGCGGCTGGAAGAGAACAGCCCATGCGGCTGAATGGATATGGGTTCATGCGGCCCGAAATCCGAGTTCATGCGGCTCAGAAAGGTCGGTCTCAAGGCAGTACGGACGTGCGGCGCATGCGGCTACAGCAGCTTTATGCGGTCAGGAAAGGAGGGGTCTTATGCGGCTGAAGGGAATCAGGGTCTATACGGCTCGGGATCAGTCAGTCATGCGGCTGAGAGGACTCGGGTCCTCATGCGGCAGCGGGAGACTGCGGTCTATGCGGCTCGCGAGTATTGGAGTTCATGCGGCTCGAAATGGGCGAAGTCCCATGCAGCAGCGGGGAGCAATACCTATGCGGCTGGGAGCAAGGGTGCATATGCGGTTCGGGAAGAAGGGCCCCATGCGGCTAGAAGTACAAGAGCCTCATGCGGCCGAACTAAATACTTGCCGCATGAACTTGTCATGCGGTCAAGTCCAGTTGATAGTGCATGCGGTTTCGAAGCTGACTTGCCGCATGAATATTCATGCAGTCAAGTGCTATCATGCGGCTCAGAACTGTGCTTCTTCTCCAAATTCCGAGAAGAAGTACACCATAAGCCATGGCTTCCAAGCTGCATAACTCTATCATCCGGAGCCCAAATCCGAACTTCTATAGGTCAAAATGGGGTAGAACGAAATTCTCTACAACATGGAATCATCAGAACTTAAAAATAATAATGTTAACTAGATCAAAACCTAGGAATCTGGAAAGTACTATAAACTTAGATCTATACAAATTTAACCATGAAAATTAAAAACACCAAGTACTAAAGAGTGCTAAAATCGCATGAGGAAAAGAATGGACAATTAAAAGGTGGGTTCTTTCATGAAGCAAGATGCACTTGCCTAGACCTCTCTCTCCTCTCTCTGGTAGGTAAGGAAGTAATGGGGAAGAAGAAGATGAGTAATGAAGAGAGAGAAAGAAGAAAGGGCAATAAATATCAAAGGTGGTGGTAGGTAGGGGGTTCACCCCTTGGTTCATGATGAACCAAGAGCAATCCCAGACCGAACCAAGCCAACCCAACCAAGAATAAACCAAGCCCAGGGAGAAAATTAAGCAAGAAAATCATATAATACAAGAATAAATACGTACACGTATTCCAAGAATACGAAATACGAACACAGGCATTACAACTCTACCCACCTTAAAAGAATTCCGTCCTCGGAATTTAATCAAGAGGCTAGAGGAGCAATGACAAGCTACATTAATCACATGCAAGCTATAACTAGGCAGACAATCACTCATTCAAGCAAGGAATCGAAGGCATGAGGCATAAGAAAGACACTATACCTCACGAGTCAAACAAGTCGGGATAACGTGATCGGATATCATCCTCACACTCCCACGTTTGTCTCTCCCAAGGAGCGATGAACTCAAGCAACATGAACTAAACTGATAGTCTTGCGCTTGAGGTCTCTCCCCTTGGTCAAACAGGGACACGGGCCTTTCCTCATACGAAAAGGTTAAGGCTATTGGTACCAACCTTTTCGAATGATCTAGGACATGGCTCGGGTCCGGGATGTACCGTTGTAATTAGGATACATGAAATACGTCATGCACCCCGCATAATGACGGTAGAAAAGCAAGATGAGAGGACACATATACCTCTCGGTCGATTCTGAACCTGAGCCTGGACTAGGGCAAACTGCCGCGGATTCTGTTGCTGGAAAGTCTGGGCCTGAGTCGGCAATGGCCTCGGGAATGGGAACTGCTGTTGCTGGTGAACTGGAGCTGGTACTGGTGCTGGTGCTGGTCCCCTAACCGAGGGACTAGATACTGTCGATGCTGAATCAGCTCTGAAAGGGCAGGACCCTACCCTATGATCCGGTGCTCAACACAATAAACACAATTCTAACGCCTTGCGACATTCTGCTACCACGTGTCCAGGCTTCCCACAATAAGAACAGCCTACGACGGAAGACTGTGCTTGCTTCTGTTTCTGCTGAGGGTACGTCGGGGTTGAGTGCTGGACCGACGTAACTGAGGTTGCTTGTCTCGGAGTTCCAATAGTCAAAGCCCTAGCTGTCGGGGCTGGTGCTGAAGACTGATTCATCTGACTATGGGACCGCTTCCGACCTCCGGTCCTATCCACTATTCGCTGGGAGGTATACTCGTGCCTCCTTGCTGCTCGCAACACCGCATCATAGGTCTGATGCTCGAACTGTTCTACTGCCAATATAATCTCCAGGTGAAGTCCCTGCTGGAACCTCTGCGCTCTGTCAAACTCGGTCGCCACCAAGGTGGGAGCAAACCGACTGAGTCGGGAAAACTCGGCCGCATATCCGTCGACCGTCCTCCTCATCTGCTTAAGATTACTGAACCTGGTCTGCAAGTCATACCGAGCCACTGCATCATAATACTTGGTCTGGAACTTTTCGCTGAACACTGCCCAGGAGACAGGTGTTGCCAATCCTACTGCCTGTGTGGCCCACCAACTGCGGGCTAGATCCAATAACTGTAGGCGCACCACAGCCACCTTCTCGTCTTCTGGAGTCTTCGCGGCTTCGAGAATCACCTCTATATCTTGTAGCCAAGCATCGGCAGCAATGGCATCCTCGCTGCCATCGAAGAATGGAGGGTTCAGGCGCTTAAAACTGTTGACCGCACTGTTCCCTCGGGGTCCACTTCTATTCAGAGCATCCTCCACTGCCTGGTGCAAGGCATCGCCTCTACGATCTTGGGAAGCTAACAATGATCTGATGAGACCCACCAAAGTGCCATCATCAGGATCTGCAGGCTGGACTGGCTGAACTGGCGGCTCTCCTCCAGTAGGTACGACTCGGAAGGCTGCTCCTGAGTGCTGGGCCTGATCTTCTGGTTGCTGCTGGAGGTGTTCTGCCTTGCTGATCGGCAGGTCCAGGTTCAATGCCGCTGAAGAAGACGACATGGGAACAATAAGGAAGGACCAGGACAGATCAACGATTACAAGCATGTGATCAGGACAAGAATTTTCAGGAATCAAGAGGATACGAGCAGAGATCAAGAGCGAGTACCGATTGAGACATCTATTCGGTAAACCCTCACACATCTTGATTAATCAAGACCTGCATGGGCCACCACTTAAACCATGTCACGCCCCAGAATCAGAATACTGGAGAGCGGGGGCAGACATAGCCAGCTACGTATAATGGAGTGGAATCCACACCGCTATACGGTCACGGCTGTCTAGATATGTGAGGGTTTCACTACAATTCATCAGTCTCTTAAGGTCATAAAATAGCCTATTGTCTCAATCTCAACCAACTAATAATAATCACAAGATATCAGATCACCCAATATACAATTGTAAGGCGTCCCAAACATTACATATCCAGATGATCATGAAGCTAGTCGTACAAAATGTAAGGACTAACAAGATTTAAGTCATACATGATCAAGCTCGAGTTGCCAATCATGATTACAGCCCGTAGGCAGACAGTAAATAAAGTTGCAAATGAGCTAACACTTGCTCGGCGGCTAAATGCCTTAAAAGAATAATTTTACAATAGAGTGGGAGAGCAAAAATAAACCCACTCGTTGCCCTGGTTACGCCTGGTGACCACCATCGGGCTGAAATGCAGGGAGATCCTTTGGTGCTGCTCCGGTATCTGGCCATACAAAACCAGCTGGATCAGACCCCAGTAAGAGCAAGTGCCACAAAGGAGGCTTCACTTAAGAACTAAAACCAGTAATTAGCACAAGAGTATAATTACATAATAAAAGGCAGTAGTTAAGAAAAAGCATGATGGGTAATTATAAAAGACAATCTTGTATAGAATCACTAAAAGACAGGACATATGGAAAGAAAGCATGACAGGATGATATACGATGAGATAACCATGGGACTATTCAGATAGCCAGGTTACAACCCGTAAACCAAACAAGGACCGGGGTTGTAACCCTTCGTCTGAACGGAACTTGGTTTCTCTCACCATTTATCGGCAAGATAAATATAAGAAAACAGGTCGAGTAACATTCTGGAGTGACAATCATTATAGTGACAATCTGGAGTGACAATCATTATAGTGACAATCTGGAGTGACAATCATTATAGTGACAATCTGGAGTGACAATCATTCAATCATTCTGGTACAATCTTGTCACGACCCGCACCCACTGTTAGGGTACGAGAACGTAACAACGCCCAGCCTACGCCGCAGTGTCGGCGGTAGAACGCTGTCCTAGGTCAATCATCTAACAATACCAAAGTACCTGTACAGTTTATACTCTCCGAATGGAGGTGACATAACAATATACATCTCAATCACATCTAGGGTAGAAGAACGAAAGACAGAAGATAGATAGTAACTCAAAGAGAACCATAGCATAGATGAAATAAGACTAAGTGTCTAAGATACATAACATCCAGAATGTCAACTCATAATACAAGACTAAGAGTCTATACATAACTCAACATCTCAAAATATAACTCAGATGTGAGACAAAAGTAAATATAGAAAAGACTGCCTAGGCTAAACTGGTCTAGACTACTGGAACAACATCCTCAGCTGCAGGTGGATCCTGCTGAGGGTCCACAACATAAGTATCATCTAGTCCTGCTCCATAATAGGTAGACACCAGGGCCTCCTCCTCATCCTCTGTAATATTTTCAACAGGTCCAATCAGGACGGGAACGAGCACAATACATCTCACGCAGTGCATAGAATGATAGGAGATATAAAGCATGCAATAGAGTAAAATACAGGAACTGCTGAAGGAAGATACATGTAGCAAAAGAGATAGCTGTAAAGGAAATATCTACTGTATATAGAGAACTAGCAGTGTCTAGTGAGTCAGAGTAAAATATAGACATGTGAAATGGCATAGGAGATTCATGACTACAGCTAGAAGTGATTCATGACTACAGCTACTGGGGTAATATCCACATGACTATTTCCACTCCCCCATCCCCAATCAATACACAAGGATCCATTCAGGTTATGTTAAGATTCGTGATAAGCCCATAATTGGGTGATACGTGAGTGATTCATGAAGATTCATGGAGGCTCGGTGATCATGAGAGTACATGAGTCACTAGCTGATACATGAAGATACATGAAAATAGAAGCATGAGATACATGATGTAAGTGAAACACACATGACAAAAGTACCTGATGCTCCCGAGGGGGATAACATCTCATGAAAAGATCCATATAGTACCAATCCGTGATAACAATCGTGTCAGCATCAAGTAAAGTAAGCTAGAGCAAGAATATAAATCCTGGCAAATATGAAACGGTCAGAGAATGTACTCGCCTGATAACTGAATGTCTGAAGAAGATATACTGTCTGAGGAGAGGTGTATGGCTCCTAATCAGAGCAATACAAGTCACAATGTATCCACAATGGTAAAAATAGAGTGTACAATGCATACTACATGATTCTAGGTCAATCTGGTCAAAAGTCAACTCTGGGTCAACTCTAATAGTTAAACTAGGTCACAGGAAGTCATACTAAGTCAAATAGAGTCAAACAGGGTCAAACAAGTCAAATACTAGTCAACATGATCAATCTGGGTCAAGTCTAGGTCAAACTTAGACCAACTAAGGTATTGGTCAAACAAGGTCAGTCAGTAAGGTAATTAGGTCAAACAAAGACCAGTCAATAAGGTAATTAGGTCAGACTAGTTAAACTAGTCATTTTAGGTTAGTCCGAGTCAAATCTAGGTCAATTAGGTCAACTTTGACCTAAGGTTGACTTTGGTCAACCCTTAGTCAACAAGGGTCAATAAGTTGGGTTTTGGGCCATTAGGGCTAGCCCCAAACCATAGGCCAATAACCTTGGCCATAGGCTAGTGTTTAGGTTTCTATATAAACCTATACTAGAAGTCATACTATATATATATATATATATATATATATATATATCTATCTATATATATAGACATACACTATCTATCTACTACCCAATACCAATATGTAATACTCTATATAATACAACCCACACTCACATATATATATATATACATAATACCATGTATAATCTAACACAATATATATATATATATATATATATATCAATATATATATATATATATATACATATTTATATATATATAACTTATATGTATTACTATATATATAGAGAGACAAAAGGGTGAGAGAGAGAGGCTGGAATAGGGGTCAGGACAGGGGGGGATTGGTTTCCAGGTTCTGGAACCATATTCCAGAACCAACACACACACACACCTAACACATATACACACATATGTACATACATATGTACATACACACACACACTACCAAAACTCCCCAAATTCGACCCACACTCACAAATACATATATACTACACATATACATACTAAAATACACTAGTCTAATGGATTAATTCAATCAAAATCGTGTTTGAAATCCATTTCCAAAAACTGGAAAAAAATACACTAACCTGTGAACAGTGGACTGATACTCGAAAACTGGGTAACCCAAAATACGTACACGAAACCGAGCTATGGCTCGAATACCTAGGTTGGTAATGGTAGGGTAGGGTCCACTCTAGTGTCCTAGGTGCCTGAGATACGACCAAGACACGACACAACGTGTCCACGAGTCGAAATTCGAAAACAGGTAAATTATTAGGGCACGTGTCGGCTGAACTTTACGTGTCTCGTGTACACGACACAAGACACGTCGTGTCTCGTGCTCATGGGGGAAAGTTCGCCTAGGGGTTTACTAGGTGTCCACTAACCTGATTCGTATCCAAGTGTCCGCGTGTCCGAGTTCTACGTGCGTATCAGAGAGGTCTGAAACGCGTGTGCTGTGCCAGTGTACGACCCGTGCGAGTGGATTTTCTCCCTCGACACGACACAACGTGACACAAGACTTTAGGGGTGTCTTATCAGACACTGCCCCTAGGTCTGTGCCAAGTGGCACGTGTCCACGTGTCGTGTCGTGTCCACACGAGGGGTCTGGTAGCAGGGGAGCTACGCAGTGCCTCGTGCACAAGTGTCGGGGGTTCGTGTACTTCACACGTGGCACGTGGGGCCACGTGCTCGTGTCAGGGGGTAGGCCTGGGGTCTAGGTTTGTGTCCATGTGTCTGTATTGTGTCCACGACACGTGTGGACACAATACAAAGTGTCAAACACTTGGGATTTAACAGTGTACACAGTGTTGTTTTACAGTGTGTTCGTGTCCTGTTTTGGACACGGACACGACTCGAAGTGTGCTCAGGGTTATGGTTCTATGACCTACACCTATAGAGCTAAAAACTTGTTCAAATAGTTTTCAAAAATAATAACATTTAATTTACAGAGGCAATTCATCAAACACTTGAATTAAAACCTAGATACGTGTCCGATACGGACACCAAACCAACTCAAAATCCTACCAAACTTGTCCTACAGTACCCTAGTACCTAGATGCATGCAAATATAAAGAAAAATCAGAGTTTTAACTAAGTTTGAGAGCATTTACCTATTTGGTGAAAAATCAAGAAAACACCCAAGTAGGGGGGGTGTTCTTCCACTTGGTGATGCCCAAAGCTCCCAAATTCCTTGATAGCAGGCCCTAACTAGTACCCTCTAGTGTAGGGGAGTCCAATGCAAGAAACTAGAGGTGATTTGGATCAAAATTGATCAAGTTATGGCCTTGTGTAGGAAAGGGGAATTTTCTAGGTTTTAATTCATGTAAATTGTTCATGAATTAATTCAAGGGGTTAATATAGGATGGTGGGCTGCCAAGGGGGGGGGGGTCCTTGGCTGCCATGGCAAGGGGGGGTGTCCTAGGCTTGCTTCTAGGTTAAGGCAAGGACTTTGGTAAAGGGTTTAAGATATTTTGCATAAATCAAGCAAAATATCATATGATAAATATCTAGATATTTATCTCACTTTAACCTATGATTAATATCTATCCTCTTAGTCATTCTAGGTTAGTAACTAACCTCTAGATTAGATTAAACTAGGTTAGGGGCTCTCATGACACTTAACAATAATTAAACAATAATAAAAACACATAAACCCAAATAATTCCAAACAAATCCTAGAAAATTACCAAAATACCCCTTAAGCTAAAAACCACTAAAATGATATTCTAAGCCTATGGTCAAGTTCTCATGGTCATGGCAACTTCTAGGTTAGAGAAACTAGGGTTTACACTAAGTTATACTAACCAAAATCACAAAGTCATAAGTCATGACTTAGCATGACTTAGATAATGGTTTAATCACACTAATAATCACTATAAAATCATACCATGACTAAAATACCACTAATAAATAATAAAAATAATAAATTTTCAAAAATCCCCAATTTCAGAAAACAGGGTGTTACAAGTCTACCCACCTTAAAATAATTTCGTCCTCGAAATTTAGATGGTCGTACTCCTTCTTGGTCAAACATCCAACAATCAAGGACGAAGCCACTATCTAGGCAACATACAAGGTCAACAAGCAAAATATGGGTAGTAGACCTATACTGAGTCATGTCCAAAAATTGGCTGACAGTTTTAGGTCATAAGGTGTCCTGAATTCAAATCGAAGCCAAAAGTAACTCCATGGGGTAAATCAGGATGGAGCCTCGGGTCAGGAAAATCGTACTAAGCAAATGAAGCACACAATGGTATGCCTGAGTGGGACACTAAGGTCATGGCTGTAGTATGTCGTGTCTAGGTCTGGTATGTGAAATCAGTTTTGAGAAAACAACTAGTCTTGTGCTCCAAATTTAAAAATCACGGTAATGTACCTACGATGATCATAAGTTAGAGTGGGAAAGGTCTATGGCCTAAATTGAACCAAAAATCGTGATGAAATAGTGGTACCAGGGGGACAGGTTAAATGGAACAGTCTGTGGTCTCATCTAGGTGTACTAGTCATTCTAGATCAATACTGTCCTATGGTATCAAAACGTACAAGCAATCTAAGGTGTCCTAATTGGGAAGGTAAGGGAACAACAATCATCAAGGCTATAGGGTCGTCTACCACCCTATATGAAAATGGGTCATTAACAAGTGAGAAATCATTAAAGTTACCATTCCATAAAAAGAAAATTGAAAATTTAGGTACAAACAATCACGAATAGATTTTTGTCTTGACATGATCTAAGTTGATCAATTTTAGGATAAATTGAGATTGGACAAGATGGGAAATTAATGAAATCAAGTATGAGCACGAGCATCCAATGATGAAGATCCAGGTCATGATTAAATTTAATCCAACTGGGTATGAATACGAGGTTCATAGGTGATAAAATAATTCCAAGAAGAATTGTCAAGGCTATTGTGGATAAGATTCTAGGGTAAGCTTAACTGTGTCTCTATCCACGTAGATTAATATATGAAAAAGCGAACCAAAACGCAATAGGTTGATCAGACCATCATGCGCCGGTTCTGATTAGATAATATATTAGTGGGTGTACATCCAATAAAATATATCGTGATCAAGCTCGAAAAGGATAAGCTTGTAAATTTAAGGATAAATTTGTAGCATAAGATATAAGTAAGGGTGGAATGATGAAAGAAGATACATAGTCCAAGATTCTTAACCAATCGGGTCATGCATTCAAGGTAAGGTACAAGGTTAAGTATTTGAGGGTTTAAGCAGAACACCATCACATGCCAGGTCGAAAGAATTGAGCCAAGGTGGATCTCTAATTGAAATAAGAACCAATTTGGTATCATGGTAGAGGTTATAGTTTAGCCATTTGACCAGAAAATCATATCAAGAAAATAGAGTACAAGGGGACGGGTTTTAGTGGGACATGGAATACCTACATGAAGGTAGACTAGTCTAGGTCTTACATGTGAAGTTTGTTGGGAGGTAACAGCTAGTATTATACTCTGAATATCTAAGTCACGGTAAAGGACGTCCAATGATCTAGAATAGAAAGTGGGAGTTCGAGACGTGACAAATTGATGCAAAAATTGAAGAAGATCAATTTAACTCATGAAATAAAATTAATCAGGAATCTAGTAAATAATTTAGGAACACAGTCCTAGGGATAGATAGGCTACTAGATGAATATAGTTGGGGTTCGATCAATCAAGGGTCAAGGTTAGAAGGTCTCAATAAAGTCTTGATTTGAGGAAATGTCGAGTAAGTCAGGTTTGGGATACAGTCACATAGTTTGGTAGAAGGAGCTGAGCAAGATGCAAAATAGAGGGGACAGTTCTTTTAAATGAAAAGCAATTAGCAAGAGGATTAGATGGCAAGAAACAGATAAGAGTTTTCTCATAAATGTGATTGAGTACCTTAAAATAAAAGATATTAATCTAACACTAAGAAATTAAAATCAACAACTACAAAAAAAAATTTCAAAATCATCAACTAACACCAGGATTCAAAGTTCTACAGTGAATCCTCCAAAATCAAATTTAATCAAGGGAAAAGGAGTTTAAATCGTAATTTCAAATGAGATTCTCAAGGGTCATCCCAGGAATCTCTCAAAGTATCCAAGCAGTGATTGAGTATCCACTCTCTCTAAGCCTATTCCTCAAATCCTATCGCAGGCTGTAGTGATACTCTAGTTCGAATACCACTACATAAACTCGAGACCTGCATGGGCCACCAATAAAAACGTGTCACGACCCGCACCCACTGTTAGGGTACGAGAACGTAACAACGCCCAGCCTACGCCGCAGTGTCGGCGGTAGAACGCTGTCCTAGGTCAATCATCTAACAATACCAAAGTACCTGTACAGTTTATACTCTCCGAATGGAGGTGACATAACAATATACATCTCAATCACATCTAGGGTAGAAGAACGAAAGACAGAAGATAGATAGTAACTCAAAGAGAACCATAGCATAGATGAAATAAGACTAAGTGTCTAAGATACATAACATCCAGAATGTCAACTCATAATACAAGACTAAGAGTCTATATATAACTCAACATATCAAAATACAACTCAGATGTGAGACAAAAGTAAATATAGAAAAGACTGCCTAGGCTAAACTGGTCTAGACTACTGGAACAACATCCTCAGCTGCAGGTGGATCCTGCTGAGGGTCCACAACATAAGTATCATCTAGTCCTGCTCCATAATAGGTAGACACCAGGGCCTCCTCCTCATCCTCTGTAATATTTTCAACAGGTCCAATCAGGACGGGAACGAGCACAATACATCTCACGCAGTGCATAGAATGATAGGAGATATAAAGCATGCAATAGAGTAAAATACAGGAACTGCTGAAGGAAGATACATGTAGCAAAAGAGATAGCTGTAAAGGAAATATCTACTGTATATAGAGAACTAGCAGTGTCTAGTGAGTCAGAGTAAAATATAGACATGTGAAATGGCATAGGAGATTCATGACTACAGCTAGAAGTGATTCATGACTACAGCTACTGGGGTAATATCCACATGACTATTTTCACTCCCCCATCCCCAATCAATACACAAGGATCCATTCAGGTTATGTTAAGATTCGTGATAAGCCCATAATTGGGTGATACGTGAGTGATTCATGAAGATTCATGGAGGCTCGGTGATCATGAGAGTACATGAGTCACTAGCTGATACATGAAGATACATAAAAATAGAAGCATGAGATACATGATGTAAGTGAAACACACATGACAAAAGTACCTGATGCTCCCGAGGGGGATAACATCTCATGAAAAGATCCATATAGTACCAATCCGTGATAACAATCGTGTCAGCATCAAGTAAAGTAAGCTAGAGCAAGAATATAAATCCTGGCAAATATGAAACGGTCAGAGAATGTACTCGCCTGATAACTGAATGTCTGAAGAAGATATACTGTCTGAGGAGAGGTGTATGGCTCCTAATCAGAGCAATACAAGTCACAATGTATCCACAATGGTAAAAATAGAGTGTACAATGCATACTACATGATTCTAGGTCAATCTGGTCAAAAGTCAACTCTGGGTCAACTCTAATAGTTAAACTAGGTCACAGGAAGTCATACTAAGTCAAATAGAGTCAAACAGGGTCAAACAAGTCAAATACTAGTCAACATGATCAATCTGGGTCAAGTCTAGGTCAAACTTAGACCAACTAAGGTATTGGTCAAACAAGGTCAGTCAGTAAGGTAATTAGGTCAAACAAAGACCAGTCAATAAGGTAATTAGGTCAGACTAGTTAAACTAGTCATTTTAGGTTAGTCCTAGTCAAATCTAGGTCAATTAGGTCAACTTTGACCTAAGGTTGACTTTGGTCAACCCTTAGTCAACAAGGGTCAATAAGTTGGGTTTTGGGCCATTAGGGCTAGCCCCAAACCATAGGCCAATAACCTTGGCCATAGGCTAGTGTTTAGGTTTCTATATAAACCTATACTAGAAGTCATACTATATATATATATATATATATATATATATATATATATATATATATATATATATATATATATATATATATATATAGACATACACTATCTATCTACTACCCAATACCAATATGTAATACTCTATATAATACAACCCACACTCACATATATATATATATATACATAATACCATGTATAATCTAACACAATATATATATATATATATATATATATATATATATATATATATATATATATATATATATATATATATACATATTTATATATATAACTTATATGTATTACTATATATATAGAGAGACATAGAGAGAGACAAAAGGGTGAGAGAGAGAGGCTGGAATAGGGGTCAGGACAGGGGGGGATTGGTTCCCAGGTTCTGGAACCATATTCCAGAACCAACACACACACACACCTAACACATATACACACATATGTACATACATATGTACATACACACACACACACTACCAAAACTCCCCAAATTCGACCCACACTCACAAATACATATATACTACACATATACATACTAAAATACACTAGTCTAATGGATTAATTCAATCAAAATCGTGTTTGAAATCCATTTCCAAAAACTGGAAAAAAATACACTAACCTGTGAACAGTGGACTGATACTCGAAAACTGGGTAACCCAAAATACGTACACGAAACCGAGCTATGGCTCGAATACCTAGGTTGGTAATGGTAGGGTAGGGTCCACTCTAGTGTCCTAGGTGCCTGAGATACGACCAAGACACGACACAACGTGTCCACGAGTCGAAATTCGAAAACAGGTAAATTATTAGGGCACGTGTCGGCTGAACTTTACGTGTCTCGTGTACACGACACAAGACACGTCGTGTCTCGTGCTCATGGGGGAAAGTTCGCCTAGGGGTCTACTAGGTGTCCACTAACCTAATTCGTGTCCAAGTGTCCGCGTGTCCGAGTTCTACATGCGTATCAGAGAGGTCTGAAACGCGTGTGCTGTGCCAGTGTACGACCCGTGCGAGTTGATTTTCTCCCTCGACACGACACAACGTGACACAAGACTTTAGGGGTGTCTTATCAGACACTGCCCCTAGGTCTGTGCCAAGTGGCACGTGTCCACGTGTCGTGTCGTGTCCACACGAGGGGTCTGGTAGCAGGGGAGCTACGCAGTGCCTCGTGCACAAGTGTCGGGGGTTCGTGTACTTCACACGTGGCACGTGGGGCCACGTGCTCGTGTCAGGGGGTAGGCCTGGGGTCTAGGTTTGTGTCCATGTGTCTGTATTGTGTCCACGACACGTGTGGACACAATACAAAGTGTCAAACACTTGGGATTTAACAGTGTACACAGTGTTGTTTTACAGTGTGTTCGTGTCCTATTTTGGACACGGACACGACTCGAAGTGTGCTCAGGGTTATGGTTCTATGACCTACACCTATAGAGCTAAAAACTTGTTCAAATAGTTTTCAAAAATAATAACATTTAATTTACAGAGGCAATTCATCAAACACTTGAATTAAAACCTAGATACGTGTCCGATACGGACACCAAACCAACTCAAAATCCTACCAAACTTGTCCTACAGTACCCTAGTACCTAGATGCATGCAAATATGAAGAAAAATCAGAGTTTTAACTAAGTTTGAGAGCATTTACCTATTTGGTGAAAAATCAAGAAAACACCCAAGTAGGGGGGGTGTTCTTCCACTTGGTGATGCCCAAAGCTCCCAAATTCCTTGATAGCAGGCCCTAACTAGTACCCTCTAGTGTAGGGGAGTCCAATGCAAGAAACTAGAGGTGATTTGGATCAAAATTGATCAAGTTATGGCCTTGTGTAGGAAAGGGGAATTTTCTAGGTTTTAATTCATGTAAATTGTTCATGAATTAATTCAAGGGGTTAATATAGGATGGTGGGCTGCCAAGGGGGGGGGGGGGGGTCCTTGGCTGCCATGGCAAGGGGGGTGTCCTAGGCTTGCTTCTAGGTTAAGGCAAGGACTTTGGTAAAGGGTTTAAGATATTTTGCATAAATCAAGCAAAATATCATATGATAAATATCTAGATATTTATCTCACTTTAACCTATGATTAATATCTATCCTCTTAGTCATTCTAGGTTAGTAACTAACCTCTAGATTAGGTTAAACTAGGTTAGGGGCTCTCATGACACTTAACAATAATTAAACAATAATAAAAACACATAAACCCAAATAATTCCAAACAAATCCTAGAAAATTACCAAAATACCCCTTAAGCTAAAAACCACTAAAATGATATTCTAAGCCTATGGTCAAGTTCTCATGGTCATGGCAACTTCTAGGTTAGAGAAACTAGGGTTTACACTAAGTTATACTAACCAAAATCACAAAGTCATAAGTCATGACTTACCATGACTTAGATAATGCTTTAATCACACTAATAATCACTATAAAATCATACCATGACTAAAATACCACTAATAAATAATAAAAATAATAAATTTTCAAAAATCCCCAATTTCAGAAAACAGGGTGTTACAAATCTTACAATTAATCAATTCTAGACAATACTATACTGGACTAGACTCCATCCAAGCAATCACGGCCAATCATTGCCTACGGCTTTCTACATTAACTAACTAGGGTTATCACAATCCTAGTTACTAGCAAGATGCAATGAGATGCTCCAAGTAGTCACAGGCCCTGCAGCTATCCAGGTTATCCAGGCAATCATTATAGTGACAATCTGGAGAGTACAATGCATTATAGTGACAATAGAGTTCAATTATTAAAGTGACAATCAAGAGTGCCCCACATGACAGTGGGCTGGAAATGTGCCCTACTCGTCGGCAGGCTACAAGTCCAAACATTTGCGGCCGGGATAACGGGATCGCCTGTAACTGGGGAACATCTCTTCATGTCTAGTGAATTATACTAGTCATTAACCTTAGCCCATTTCAGTAGGTACTCCTGACCGTGGTACTCAGGAGTCCCCTCCTAGACATGATGCAAGACATGACTGGATTATTTGTACAAGCACAATCACCCACGGTGTCAGGATTAATTATACAGGTCATGTCAGGTAGCCGTCGCAACAGCTATTCAAGATATATCAGGTCCGGTTATTATATCAAGTGTACTAGTCAGGAGTGCGCCACGACGGACCACTATCAGGTCATGTCAGGTTATTGTGTCAGGAGTGCACCACTACGGGTCACTATCACGTCATGCTCAATTATCAATTTCAAACATATCAAGTAAATTCGTGATTTTCAAGTTCAGGACAGAAGGCGTAAGGATATAGAATGGACGTTAAATATCTAATAAGATATCAATATTCAGGGCTATAGAAGAGCCATGCGGCTAAAGCATATGCGGCCAGGAATGATCACATGCGGCTGGAAGAGAACAACCCATGCGGCTGAATGGATATGGGTTCATGCGGCCCGAAATCCGAGTTCATGCGGCTCAGAAAGGTCGGTCTCAAGGAAGTACGGGCGTGCGACGCATGCGGCTACAGCAGCTTTATGCGGTCAGGAAAGGAGGGGTCTTATGCGGCTGAAGGGAATCAGGGTCTATGTGGCTCGGGATCAGTCAGTCATGCGGCTGAGAGGACTCGGGTCCTCATGCGGCAGCGGGAGACTGCGGTCTATGCGGCTCGCGAGTATTGGAGTTCATGCGGCTCGAAATGGACGAAGTCCCATGCGGCAGCGGGGAGCAATGCCTATGCGGCTGGGAGCAAGGGTGCATATGCGGTTCGGAAAGAAGGGCCCCATGCGGCTAGAAGTACAAGAGCCTCATGCGACCGAACTAAATACTTGCCGCATGAACTTGTCATGCGGTCAAGTCCAGTTGATAGTGCATGCGGTTTCGAAGCTGATTTGCCGCATGAATATTCATGCGGTCAAGTGCTATCATGCGGCTCAGAACTATGCTTCTTCTCCAAATTCCGAGAAGAAGTACACCATAAGCCATGGCTTCCAAGCTGCATAACTCTATCATCCGGAGCCCAAATCCGAACTTCCATAGGTCAAAATGGGGTAGAACGAAATTCTCTACAACATGGAACCATCAGAACTTAAAAATAACAATGTTAACTAGATCAAAACCTAGGAATTCGGAAAGTACTATAAACTTAGATTTATACAAATTTAACCATGGAAATTAAAAACACCAAGTACTAAAGAGTGCTAAAATCGCATGAGAAAAAGAATGGACAATTAAAAGGTGGGTTCCTTCATGAAGCAAGATGCACTTGCCTAGACCTCTCTCTCCTCTCTCTGGTAGGTAAGGAAGTAATGGGGAAGAAGAAGATGAGTAATGAAGAGAGAGAAAGAAGAAAGGGCAATAAATATCAAAGGTGGTGGTAGGTAGGGGGTTCACCCCTTGGTTCATGATGAACCAAGAGCAATCCCAGACCGAACCAAGCCAACCCAACCAAGAATAAACCAAGCCCAGGGAGGAAATTAAGCAAGAAAATCATGCAATACAAGAATAAATACGTACACGTATTCCAAGAATATGAAATACGAACACAGGCATTACATGATTAGAGCATCTCCAATAGACGGGGTTGAAAAATACATCATGGGACATAAATTTATAGTAAAAGGTTGGGCAGGGACATGTTGGAATAATATAAAATGAGTTGGAACACATTTGAAATATTTTTTCTCACTCCTACATTCTGAATGTAGAAATTCTTAGGTCCATGCTACAGCTAGTGGCTAGGACATATGGGGTTTCAATTTTTTAGATTTACTATTCTAGCTCCCGAATGAAATTAAATTGGAAGAAGCCTTACCCTTATGGACAAAGGTAATATATAGGGTCAATGAACGTGCACAAAAATGAACTCTAAGATAAAGAAAATGTTATTACTGAGGATGAGTAAAACCTCCTCAAAGAGAGAAGAAATAAGAAGAGAGATTATAATTGGGTGGCAAGAGGCATTGGGACAAGTGGTGGCTCGGATATATGATCACGCGATTAGGTTTACAATAATGCTAAGTTTACAACCACTTGTGATTGTAAATCTTTACAACTGTATAAGTAACGATTGTTAATTGGTTCATCTCTCATTTCTCTGCCCCACATGAAAAAGGGGACCAATTGGCAACAACTACGTGACGGTTGTAATGGACTACAACCTCAACTAACATTGTACTTGAGTTTGTGATTAAAGCTGGCTTCCCGCTTATCTGACATGTGCTACTTCCTGCATTTGATCATTTTATAACTATCTTTGACAAACTTCTACCATTCACAAAATCGTTTGTTCGGTCTTGTACGAAGAACAGGTTCGTCAGGTGTCACAACCGGCACCCGGTATAGGGACACGAGTGCGTAACAGTGTCCATCCTACGTCGCAGAATCGACGGTAGAATGCTGTTCTAGGTCGCTAACTAACAACTCACGCAATGATATAATGTACCTGCCATATATTTAAACTCTGAATGGAGGACAAGTATAAGATATGGTAATACTCAATCACAGTTTAAAGCACGATAAGATATCACAGAAGTCTAAAATAACTATAACAACTCAACAAACAACAACAAAAATAATATCTGAAACAACTCAAATACAATGTCAAAATTATCACTTATTACAACACAAGTTCTAAATAGAAATCTAAACAAGTTCTCTAAACTAGTCTCCTGGTCACTCATGAGAATCGGGACCCAAAGTAGCTATCCCCTCCTCAGATCCATGATAGAAAGGACATGTGTCCTCCGGACAATCATCTGAAAAATATATCTAATCAGGATGGAACGAGCACATCTCATATAGCAATCCTAAGTAAATGAGAAAGACTATAAAGCAGTTTTAGACAGTTATACTTGATTTATCATGAAAAGTTGAGACGGGTAATGAAATAGGACAACAGTCAAAACAAGTAAAGTAATACAGAGAAATATAAGAGTATGGCAATAAAACTGTAAATAGAGACAACTAACTAGAACAATGTGATACGAGTCCAATCTGTAAAATATGAGGCAATGTGATTCTAGTACAAGACACTAATCCAGTGTGTTTGAAATATTGTTCTTGTCATGTAAACATGTAACGAGTAAATACGGCACACCGCACACTTGACAAACGTGCGACGACTATCTTTCTTGTTTAGATGAGTAAATACGACACATGGTACGCTCGGACAAACGGCGATGGCTATCTTCCTTGTAGTGATGATTCTTGTATGAATTGAACATTTAGTACTTGTAGGTATTTCGAGTAGATAGTTTTTGTGAGTGGTTCGAGTAATAGAGGTTAGACGAGTCAAATACATGTATTGCGAGTGAGTGAATCCAGAATACCAATACATGTTGTGACAGAGTATTAAATAGAACTATATTAGAAGCTGAATCACAATAATCGGCAAATAAATAAAAGAACTATCAGAGAATGTACTCGCATGATATCCTGAGCAATTGATGTATAACACTACAACAAAAATACCTTTTAATGACGGCTAAAAACCGTCATTAATTAAGAACCATGACGCTTTTTTTTCTTAATCCAAGCGTTATGAAATCGGGTGTTATAAATATTTTTTAAAGCGTTATAGATAATTCTTCCGAAAACGTCATTGATAGGTTGAATTTCTGCTACGTTTTATTTTTAAAGCGTTATGTATAGTTATGTAAAACCGTTATGAATAGTTAATATGGTTTAGAAGTCAGGACATTTTAAAAATGTTATGAATGGTCATTATATCACATTTATAACGCTCTATACTGCATGTTATACATTCCAAACACTGCTCAATTCAATTCGAAAACAACTACTTTGAACCATATTCACAACAAAACATTGAAATGTAATATAAAGTACCATTAATCTCCATTTCATTGTCTCAAAATAGGGTACATCAACATCTCATAGATATAGAGTACTTTATCTAGCTACATTCCATTGTCTCAAAATAGAGTACTTTAGCTATCATTCTACATTTCTTAGGCCATATACATCTTCTCAAAATATATAGAGTATCCAATATAGAGTACACTTTAGCTACATCAAAACTATCCACATGAAAACATCCCACACTTTAGCTTCAACTTAGTCACATGAAGACCTGTGTTCACAGCACATGTACCCTACAAAAGATAAAACAAGGTTTAATAAATGTGATATAATGATGTATATATATGTAACTATCGGATCTTGAATGATGTATAAGTCCTGATTAAAAACACACATTAAGATCACAATGCAACATATGTTGTGGGAAACTGTTGTGTGGAGTTTCTATCAGATTCATCTATGTGTATATATATGTAACTATCAGAAAGAACTACACTAGTGAGCAAAGGTTAATTAAGGACCCAATTAGTAAGAGAGCATGAACAAGAAAGATATCATAACCTGAAAATCATGTGCTCTTTGTGTTGCATCATTGTCCTCTTTTTGTTTGTCATATGTTCGAACCAAATGACAACGAAAGATATCATAAGCGATCCTTGTTGGCTTGCCTGCATTGGAGTTGAACCAAAAACTTCAATTTTCACTAAGGTACCGTTCCTCTCAAAATAAGCCTTTGTATCAGAGTTCAGTATCTGTTAGCACATTGTTACGAACAGATACATACATCACTATGTAGAAAGATATCTACCTTAGCCATGAATTCCTCGCACTTATTCACATGATATGGGCTACAAGAGCCAGAATCTTAGAGCACAGGTGCTATTTAAATCAATGGATTCTGATGCGCATAATGGCCCAATTATCAACAATAAAACGATTTTGCCTCTCCTTTTGCAGCAGATGGAAATCTAAAAATATATGAAATATAAAACACTCATATCGATCGAGAGTGCTTACAGAATCCTTGAGAACGTTTCTCTGTTCTCCTTGAGAGTCCACTGGTCCTCATTGCCTGAAGCATCGTAGTAGTAAACCATCTTTTATCATGGCGTAATTCTAAGGTTGACATAGTTATATATGTTCAGTGTCAATATATGTTCAGTGTCAATAAATTGACATTGTTATATATGTTTATCAGGGTCATGATCTTTTTCAGAACAATGGCCTGTCAATTATGGGGGCACAAGAATTAACAATCAATGTAATCCCACGAAGGAACCATGACTTGAAGAATATGATTACTTACCTGTCAAGAGAAGAGCTTCAAGTTCAAATACTGCTTGCAAAGTACTTACATCACCGAGGTTCTCAAGAAGAACATTGTCCAAGTCATGGCTGTGAAAAGGAAAGCAAGAAATCCAATATGAAAGAGTTAAGGACGCTGAGCTTGTCACCAAGAAGGCAAGAACTTCATAAACAGATAATTACAGGCAAAAATCAAACACTAGCAAGTATAAGCGTGAAGTACAACATACATAGCAATAGTTGGTTCGACAAGCCACGGCTCTGGAACATCAAGATTCGTAGTCAAAGTTTTGGACAAAGGCATATTTGAAAAGAATGCTTTAGGGCCATTAACTGAATGATCGACAACACTAAAATCATCCTACAAGGTCATTTGTATTAGAATAGATGTAGAGGAAATCAGTTCGAGTATTGACACAAGTGCATCAAATCAGTAGCAATACCATAGATGGCACAACAAATCTGTAGAATTTCTTCAACGGAAGATCAACAAGAGAACTCTGCAAAACGAGAGAGAAAAAAGTGATCAGTTACATCCCAGTTACCATGTTTTATATAAGATAAAAGATTTTTTTTAAACTGTGTAGAATAAGAATTAAGGTTCACTCTCATCTAACGGACAATGGCAGATAAAAAGCATAACATCAACACACACACACACATACATAGTGAGACTAAACGGTGAGAAAAATCCCCCCATGTTCCATTATACACCACACTATTTTCAGAACAGAAGATAATTCCTAAAAGTTTTCAGTACATGCTAGTGTGCACAAGAAATATATTCCAAAAATATACCTATTAATATTTAAGTTGAGCATATTTCCTGGACATGACAATTCACAGTACAATATACCATAACCCTATAGCAAGCGGCACAGCTGTTTTATACCGAAAAGAGGAGAGAAGAGACATTCACAATTCCGTTTGTCAAAAATGACATCAAAAAAGAAAACCAGCTCGTAAGAGTTACAAGTCCCTAAAAGAAAACCAATTTACTTTGGGCACCATAAGTGCCTGAAGGACTTTTACTTCAACAATTGTCACGCAATTTCTTCTGGCAGTTGGCACTCACCACAATGATGAATCTTTTTCCATATTGCACAAATCTCCCCATCTTAAAACTCACTCTAGACTAAAATGGGGGTGCTAGCGTCAAGAGGTTCCCCACTTATGAAGGTTCTGGGAATGGTAGAGATGTAAGCAGAGTTACCCACATTTGTAGATATGCCAATTCCGCACCTCAAACATACATCCTCTAGGATGCAAGCACCAAGAACTACCAGCATACCAAGAGTCACTCTTACCACTTCATCAGACTATTACGAAACTGGGAGTGGTTGCTTCTTGTTTTCATTAACAAACATAAATCTACCAACTGCTTTGTCTTGCGCAGTTTTAATTTTTAACCAAGGTTTTAAGTTTTGGCCAAAACCAATACATTCTGCTGTAACTAATGGGGTTTGGTAATGTCTGATCTGAAATCGAGACTGAAACTCGGTTATGGCCAATACTTAACCAACACTTATATATATAACCAAAATTTATAAACTTTAACTTTGAAACAAAAAAAAAATAACTGAAAATTAAATATGCATTATTTAGTTCAATGTAAAAAAAATTAATTGTATAACTTAGATAAGAAGTCTAAAATTTTATTACTTAGATATAAAATTGGTATAAATTACTTGGATAAGTTGTGGTTATTGTTGTATTTACTTATAACATAAACTATTCTATAATAAGTCAATTTGAAGATGTAATGGATCAGCAATGTCGTTATGTGCTAAAAGATGGTCAATAAAAATATATAATGTGTTCTAAAACTTAGTCAATGAAAATCATATTTATTGTTCATATGTGATTCAAGAATGTGATCATTATTTCATTTGAAACTAAAAGAAATTACATAAAACACTAACTCGAAGAAACCACTATATGCTACAACATTATTCTCGTGCATAAAACATATGAGAGACGGTGCTTTTAAATTTAAGAAATATCTTAGACACCCAGAAGCTAAAGTCACATCAACTTCAATTCAAGTCTAACTAGTCCACAATGGATCCTTAGAACTCCATTGTGAGTTTACATGCAATACTTAAGCTATACTCATGTGGTACTTTGTGGAGGGTAAACAACTGCTATTCATATTTTAAATGAATCTGAAAGACAAATGATAACGAAAGAGGTTCCTCAACAATATATTTGATCAAAATTCAAAATAAGTCTATAACTGTTCAAAAACATCACCATGAGCAACGACACCAGAACTCATCTTGTGCACTTACCAATGTCAAACTAAAACATACAAGATGGTCACAGGACAACAGCAGCCTGTGATAGAATATAAGAGCTCCTTAAGTTAAATCACATTGATATAAGATCAGCCATGCTCTATGGATCAGAGTACTGGGCAATTAAAAAACAACATGTCCACAAAATTAGTGTAACCGAAATGAGGATGCTAAGATGGATGACTGGCAATACAAAAAGGATAGAATAAGAGATGAGTGTATCCATGGGAAGTTAGAGGTGGCGTCAATTGAGGATAAAATGAGATAAAATCGACTTTAGTAGTTTGGACATGTGCAACACAGACCAATAGATGCTCAAGGAGGAGCAATAATATACTCGTTAATGGAGTTGCTAGGACAAGAGGTATGCCTAGACGAACATGGTTTGAAGTATTAAAGAAGGATATAAATTTTGTTAGTGTTACAGAGGACATAAACCTTAACAGAGCCGAATGGTAGAAGAGGATTCAAACAACCGACCCAAGAAATTTGGGATGAAGGCTTTCTTATTGTTGTTTCTTAAGTTAAATCACATTATCATGATCTTGACAAGATTTTTCAATTGAAACTCTTGTAAAAGCCAGAATATAGTAATAAGATATAAACAAGAAACTCACTATTGGATTAAGCACAATTCTCATGCTTGGCTAAATGCATTTCCAAAGTATACGGAGAAGTAGAGAAAGCTTTTGGCCAGAAGGACTTAACGGATCAATTACCGCATCAATATGTATACTAGAATTTCCACTATTCAGAATGACTGCACTGGAAACAACAAAAATAAGGTGTCAAAAATAAAATATCTTACAAGAAGAGAATCACAAAATGCAGCTTCATGTTTCATTATGATCTCCTTCAGATGCCTATCCTTCTATAGTTACTTAAAGGAATTCAAATATAGGTCACATAAGGATGATTTTCATTAAATAAAATTTGATGAAGACAACACGGTATATGACAAGTGACATGCTCAGGTAGAAATCTGCACTGAGGCACACAAAAATCGACCCTTCTCCCCTGCATCTAGTGCATAGTCAGTGGCCCTGCATCAACCTCTCCCAGTGTCTATTTTGATGATTTCGACTATTGCATTTGTAGTATTGTACCAAGTAATGGAGGTCAAAAATTAGGTCAAAAATTAATGCGAAATTAGGTCAAAAATTAGGGAATTTTACTAAAATCATGTCGAGGCAGAATTTAGGGCATAAAATAAGAAATAATCGAGACATAATTTAGGACAAACCTTGGGGAGCGGGGAGGGGGGAGCGGGCTGAGGGCAGTTGGGGAGCGGGGAGCGGGCTGAGGGGAGTTCGGGAGCGGGGAGCGGGCTGAGGGGAGTTCGGGAGCGGGGAGCGGGCTGAAGGGAGTTGGGGAGCGGGAGGAGAAAGAGAGAAGGAGAAGGAGTTTAGACTTTTCCTTAAGTGCGGGAGTAAGTGCGGGAGAGTCAAGGTTTCGACTTAAAATTTTGTGTTTTTTTCATAACGCTCGTATCACTGAGAGACAATCAATAACGTTTATATAGAAAATCGTCATAGAATATAGTCTTGCTGAACTTTGATGACGCTTCTTTATCAGCCGTCATGAAATCCACTTATCAAGCGTCATTAATAGGTCTTTTTGTTGTAGTGTATATAGATGTCCAAACTAGAGTCACATGGTCCTATTTAATGATATACAGGTTACAATGTGTGCAATATTGAATATTAGAATTAAACAATGCAGTCTATATGCCACTAGGTCTCTCTAGGTCAAAAGTCAACCCAAAGTCAACTCTGGTTAGCTTAGTCAACTTAGACTATTGGTCAACCCTGGGTTTTAGCAAGTCTAGTCTAAAGTTGGTCAACTAGGCTACTTCTAGGGTTAACCATCTAGTCAATTCTGCAGTTAAACTAATCCTATACTCTAACTCATATATCAAGCTAACTCGAAATCCCTAATTATAACCATATCAATATCGTAAGTTCAACCCATACACATGTATACTCTATATTAAACTAGACTCAACTTCTAACCCGAAGCCATCCATACAATCCATATATCACATAGATAATTATCCATGCTCATAACCATACCTTTATTTATACAACAACTTACATTCCTATCTCATCCCAATATTGCCTATACACTATGCTACCAATACCTTCCCTTGTGTATCTCAAGTAATAATAGGTCCTAGTATCAACCTCTACTACTAATATCTATCTTATGTACATACACTAACCTACTAACTTGACTAACCAACCTTATAATACTTAACATCAACTAACCTGCACCTACCTCTAAAACACTAATCACGGAGCCAATATTTCACCCTATACACTCACACACACGCACACAAAATCCACTCCCTTACCTCACTTAAGGGTACCAAATCACACACATGAACCCTATACTGTACTGCCCTGCAGAGGCATGGGCATATGCCCTGCTGTCAGGAGGACCTATCACTTCCAATTTTCATAATTGAGGGTAAAATGGTCATTTTCCATTTTCTAATATATTGCGATTATTTATTTATTAATATTGATATTTGGGGATTAGTTTAGTCGGGTTTGATTTTTGCCTCGTTTCGACTTGTGTTAGTGGCCCGGATAGCTTAGACTCTAGTCGGAACCCAAAGATTAGTCAGACATAGCCCACAAACTCCACTAATTAGTCTAGTGTAATTAGGCTAATCCCACATGACTAGATAGGTTCAATTAGAGATTAGAACTTGACCCTTTTGACCCCAAACCTTGACATGACTTAAGTTAACCCAAGGGAGACAAGTAGGGGCATTTTGGACTTTTCAATTGGATACAAACTAGGGCATATGGCCGACCAAAGAGGGAAGGGTCTCTCTACTTTTTATTTCAAGAGTAGCATCATTTTCCCCAAATTTGTTCTTCCCCAAAACTTGAGAGCTTTTCTCTTGGTTTTGATCCCTCAAACCCATCCAATCTTCCTATTTTCCTCTCATTTCACCAAGAAGGAGTTGCTAGCTAGGAGTGGGAGCAAGAAGCAAGGAAGGGTGTCCAATTTTAAGAAGTTTTCGTGTCGGAACCATGTCCTTTTAAGTGTATCATTGGGATCAAACTCCCAATAGGTATAACCATCTCTCTATTCAACTTTTCTTTGCATTTTTGATAGATTTGAATTCATAGGATCCACCCCCATGCATAACCACCATTAGATTTGATTTGAGGCTCTCTTGAATCCTCTTTAGGAAGTTGGGATAGTTTTGGTGTTCCCATGGAGAGTTTCCAATAGGAGGCACACCATGTATTTGTATTTATGCCTAATAGGCTAATTTGTCTTTTAATTTCATATTTACATTTGTTAGAGAGTAGATTGGCAATGGTTAGGATGGTTATACTTGTTTTCATTTGAATATATATATGTTGATAGCCAAGTGGTTTAGCCTACAATGTCATATTTATATGTATACATGTCAATTTGGTATCTATTTATATAGTGGACTGTTATATATATATATATATATATATATATATATATATATATATATATATATATTCTAGATATGTGTTTGTGTTTAGAGAGAGGGAGGATTGTATGTTATATGTTGGTGTTTGATTTTGTTTATGTTAGTGTGAGTGTTGAGTGAGTGTGTGGTTGTGAGAGGGAAGAGATGAGTGGAGATGTGCTTGTGCGTTGGCTTGTGGTTGTGAGAGGGAAAAGATGAATGAAGGTGTGTGTGTGTGTGTGTTGGCTTGTGTGTTGTGAGAGAGTAGAGGATGAGAGTGTGTGAGTATGTGAGGTAGTGAGAGGGAGGGGGGAGCTGCTGCCCCGAAACATTAGAAATTAGGCACAACAGTGGCAGCAACCATGCTGCCAAGATGAGGCAGCAGCAGCTGCAGCAAATTTAGCAACAACAGCAGCAGTTGGGGCTGCTTGTAGCAGCCCCTTGGTAGCATGGTTGCTGCCACTGTTGTGCCTAATTTCTACTGTTTGGGGGCAGCAGAAATTAGGCACAACATTGGATCCACCCCCATGCTGCCCCCAAACAGCAAAAATTAGGCACAACAGTGGCAACAACCTATGCTGTGATGAGTTTTTCTTAGTCTAACAGGTTCCCCAATAGTACTCTATAGCCTAAGTACTATTAGGACAGACCTGCATGGACCACCACTAAAAATATGTCACGATCCGCTCCCGAATAATCGGACACGAGTCGGACACGCCCAGCCTACGTTGGAAGACTCAACATAGTAAGCTGTACCAAGCTGAGAAACTAACAAGTCAATATGAATAAGTACAAATCACAGCATCTATAAACGATCCCAGAAAGATCACCATAATCCACAAGTCCATAAAACGTAAAGGTACCAGAGTCAACAAGAATGAAATACGCTATGAACTCTAAAAAAATAATATCTATGAGTGAAGCTAAAAAGTCTAAACCTGAAACCTCTAGCTAAGTCATGTCTCCATCCTGCTCAGGCCCATAAGGTAGAACAATATCCTGCAAGTACACCTACAACATATCCAGTCAAGAGCGGAGCAAAGTACAATTCTAGGTAATGAACAAGAACATCATGATATGAAAAGTATAAGAGAACATGTAAAGCGCAGGAAAGAACAGAAAATTACATGAATGTAAAGTACAGGAAATAAAGTATGTCACCCCCAGTTTCCAGAAACAGGGGTATTTTTGTCATTTTTCACTTTTGAAATTATTTATTTATTGTATTATTTTGGGGTTTTTTGAGTCGGGTTCGAATTTCAACTCATTCCGACTTGTTTCGACTTGTTTCGGGAACCCGGGGTAGTTTTGACTCTAGCGGGCCCACACACTAGTTAGCCATGGCCCACATGTTAGTTATTTTAGTTAGTGACTAGACTAATTATTTTTGGTTAAGATTAATTTGGATTAGTGGTTTAGGATTGACCAAACTACCCCCAACTTAACCCCTTACCAATGTATTAGTAAATAGACTAGAAAAGGGGCTTTTGGACTTTTCCCAATTGGACAAAACCCACCATTATGGCTGGCCACTTTTGGCATGGATAGGCACAAGTCACTTCATTATTTCCTTTTCCATTCTCTCTCTTGTTCTTCCCCAAATTTTTCTAGAGAGCAAACCCTAGAAATTTCTCCACCAAATCCTCCCATTTCTTCACCAAATCTTCTTCCTCACTTCTCCATTCTATCCAAGGAAGGAGCTCCTCAAGTTTGGAAAGATTCGGAGCTCGTTCGTGTCCTTTTGGAATCTCTACGTGTCGGTGTCGAGTCGGAAGGCTTTTTTCCTTTGAATTTCTCTCCCGGAAGGTATAATCTCTCCTCTAATCTACCCCTACATGCATATAGGAATATTTTGAACCCGTAGGAATGACTCCCATGGTTGTATCTCCATTTGTGTCCATTTCGTGTCCATTTGGAGGTCATAGGAGTGTCCTTTGTGTTGTGCTTCGTGTCCATGTGGGAAACCCCCAATTTTGGACACACCATGTGGTTTATATTTGTGTGATTGAATATTTCCTATTTTAATTTCAGATTTTAGATTCCTATAATATTGCTCTTAATGTTTCATATATATATATTCATGTGTGTGTCTCTCTCTCGCTCTCTCTCTCTCTCTATATATATATATATATATATGTGAGTGGATATGTATATATATTTTCATGTGTCAATATATATATATATATATAAGTATTGAGATGTGGGGGTGGAGTGATATGTGTGAGTTTGTATAGAGGATAGAAATTGAGATGGAAGGGTGAAATAGAGAGAATGGGTTAGAGAGTGATAGAGATTTTGGATATAGAGAGTGGTAGTAGAGTTGGCTTTTGGTTGTGTGTGTATGTGTTGTTTTGAGAGAGTTAGTGAGGGAATTAGAGAAGGGGATTAGAGGGATTGAGGGAGAGGATTGGAGAGAGTGATAGGAGTGATAGAAGGGGGGATGGCTGTTGTAAACAGCAGCTATATCAGCCCATGGACAGCCATGAAGTTGTCCAATTTCAGCCATTGGGCTGTCCTAAAACAGCCCAGTTTTAGTCCACAAACTGCCCCCCCTAATTTCAGCTATAAGCAGCCCCAAACCACCCTATATTCAGCCCCACAAATCAGCCATTAGCAGCCCAAGAAAAGCCCCCTTTGACAGCTCAAAACTGTCCCAAACCAGTCCTTGTTCAACTCCATTCAGCCCTATATTGGCCCTTAGGTTCAGCCATGAAACCCCATACATAACACCCTATATTAGCCCCTATATCTAACCCTTTTGAACAGCCATTTGGAGCCTTAAACCCAGCCCCAAGCAAGTCCTAAACTTGTCCCAAAATTAGTCCTTATTTGTCCTAAAAACAGTCCTAAAATAAGCCTATGTGTGTGTGTGTATTTGTGTGTGTGAGCTTATGTATAAGTGTGTGTATGTGAGTATATATGTATAGATAGTATCCTATAGGTGTTAGCCCATATGTAAACCTATAGGTAGAGCCTATATGTGACCATGTGTGAGTGAGAGAGTGAGTGAGTTGGTGTGTATGTGAGTGTTGGGTAAATGTGAGAATGGTACAAGGGTAAAGGTAAGGTAACGAGTAGATGACCAACATGTGATCCAAGATAGGTTAGATATCTAGGAAACCTATGTATCTTGGTAGGTAACCCTTAGATAGGATAGTATCTAGCTACCCTAAGAAGCCTAGGCTAGTATCCTGAGATCTAGAGGGGTTTCCTTTGTAATGGGTAAGGTATTGGTATTTACCTTGTGAAGGGTAAATGTAGGTAATAGGGTATTGTTAAGATATTGAGCTTCTGATTGCTAGATGGGGTTAGAAATAGGTTATCTAGGTAGGTAATGACTAGATGAGGGTACTTTAGGCTAGTCTTGACCTCCGTTGACCAAGAGTTGACTTTTTGACCAAAAGTCAACTTCAAGTCAACACTTGACTTAGAATTGACCGAAATCAAACTAGAGTTGACCAGTTGACTGAAAATCAACTATTAGTCAACATTTGACTTGTTTGACCTAGGGTTGACCCAGGGTTGACTCAGTATTGACCAGAGTTGACTTTTTGACCAAAAGTCAACTGTAAGTCAACCCTTGAACCAGATTGACCTAGTTTGACTTGGATTGACTCCCAGTGACCTGGTATGACCTAGTATGAGCCAGTATGACCTAGTGTGACTCAGTCTGACCTAGATTGACCTAGTTTTGACTTAGACTTGCATTCATGACTTGAATTAGCTTCCTTTTTCAGTATTTAGTCCTGTTTGACTCATAGTATCTTATTTTAGGTCTGTGATTACTCTGAGCGTCTGTTCACCCTATCAGCTCAGGACCACAGGCGAGTACATTCACTGATAGTTTTCATTGTCTTGATATCTGCTATATCCGATTCAGTTGTAGTGTTATACTCAATTTTCAGTCACGACAGTTCACGGACTAGTATATGTTGGATCATGACGTGGGATGTTATTCCTAGAGTTACATGGTATATTGGTACATATTCTGTCTTATTTCAGTGTATTGGTATAGACACCGATTTCAAAAGGGGACTTGCTACCCTCTTATGGAATCCCGTGTCATAACGTGTCATGTCCAGATCCATTGTACTATTCGGGGATTGGGGAGTTATTAGTGGTTGTGTGATCAAATTCCCACATGGTTTTATGGTACATATGGTTCATAGCTATACCCTCGCCACATGACGGGTAAAGCCTTACCCTATACGGTTCATAGCTTTCCATGGTGACTGGCCTTATCGTTCTATTGTATACAGGGTTCATAGCCGGTCGGATGGAAAGCCTGAGCATATTTTTCCCAAGCCGATCACATGACACACTAATAATTCAAGGCACCTTTTATATTTATTATCTTGGTGACTAAGTTCTGTTCGGGAGAAGGGTTACAGCCCCGGTCCTTATTTGGTTTAGGGGTTGTAACTCGGCTTCCGAATAGTTTCCAAGTCGCCCTATATACATTCATATCGTCGTCCCTTTTCAGTACTCACATCATGATATGTATTTCCAGTTGATTTTGTCTTGTATTTCATTACACTGTCTCTTATAGAATTTGTCAATTCATATGGAAATGTTGTTGGTGTTTGTACTTGCTCATTTTCCTGACAGGATACCGTTGACATATTACAGATGATTCCGAGGCTGATTGTCCGACCTACTATGGGGTAGAGTCTGACGGAGTAGACTTAGACCGTGGCTTGTTGATAGAGCCACTAGATTTTGCTCACCCTGAGTAGTATAGCTAGTTAGGTTTGCCTGGCCTGCGAGCCAGCTAGCACTGTCAGTTGTAGTATCTATTATATATATTTTCTGAGACCATGGATGTTTGTGTATAGCTCTGACTTGTGAATCTTGGACTCATTTCCTGTTTCATCTATCGTATTTTCCTTTCCATGCTATCTACCTTAGTTTGATATATGTGATTGAAACTGTATTGCTATGTCACCTCCATTCGGAGTGTATATACTGCACATGTACCTTTATTTGTTTTAGTCGTAGTATTTACAGACCCTATATACAGCGTTCTACCGCCGATACTGCGGCGTAGGCTGGACGTAACCACGTGCTCGTGCCCCTCTTCAGGGTGCGGATCGTGACACGTTTTTGTGGTGGCCCATGCAGGTCCGTGTCGCAATTAGTGCGATCTCATAATGGTGCTCGACTTAGAGTGCTAATTACGAGCCTGCGACTAGGACGTAGGATCTAGGGTATGATAGGAGTTACTCAATCACATTTTTGGAAATTTTTGATCTTTTGATTACCATGACAACTTTTTTTGCATTTGAATTCAATTGTCCTCCTTTGATAATATCTTATCATGTGCCATATTGATCTCTTGGGTTCAATTCATCTTCAGAATGACGGTGACTCGTTCTCAGGCGGCAGGGCCTAGTACAGTTCCAGAGAGGTCAGATCCGGGAGGTCTTCCACCTTCGGCTACGGGAGTAGCAGTCAAGAGAGCAGTAGCCACAGTCCCTGTCCTTCAGGCAGGAGTAGCAGCGGCAGTTCCCGGAGGTCTTCCACCTCCAGCTGAGGGAGCTATAGTTCAGGGAGCTGCCACATCAGTCCCTGCCCTTTCGACGGGAGCAGCAGCAGCGGCGGTTCCCGGAGGTCTTCCACCTCCATCAGCGAGACCGTCCATGGTCATCCCTGACATTCTTCCACCGCCGCCTCAGTTACCGACAGACACTCAGGGGATGATGGCCCTTCTGCAGCAGATGCTGCAGACACAGAGAGCACAGGCAGAGGCACAGCACCGTCAGACAGAGGTGCTGCGACAGACCATGGAGAACTCGCATCAGCTAGCTATGGCAGCAGTGGAGAGGGGTGCACCGGCTACAGTTCAGGGAGCACCAGCACAGCAGCAGGGTCAGGGGAGGCCCGGTACACACCTCCACTTCAGGAAGATGAACCCGCGGGAGTTCAAGGGTACCGAGGGTATCCTATACGCGGACGACTGGCTAGAGGATGTCCAGCGGAGTCTGGAGTTGGCAGAGGTCCCAAGAGGTCTGTGGGTGACGTCTGCAGCGAGCCTGTTCTTTGACATAGCGCTGACTTGGTACCGCACGGATCCGCATGCGTCAGTGAGAGGTATATCTTGGGAGGACTTCAGGAAGCTCTTTAAGGAAAAGTTCTACCCAGATGTAGCCTTGACAGCTTTGGAGGGGCAGTTTGCCAGTCTGGTTCAGGGGAACTCGTCGGTAGACGAGTATGCAGCGGAGTTCTTCCGCCTGAGCAGGTTTGCACCCAGTTTGGTCCAGGATGAGGGGTGCAAGGCCCGGAAGTTCCGGAGGGGCCTTATACATGCAGTGCGCACTCGCACATCTGGGCGACGAGATGCGACGTTCGAGCAGATCCTTATGGAGGCTCAGATTACAGAGGACTTCGGCCTCAAGACGAAGAGGAGCAATGACGCTCTTGGAGCTAGTTCGAGTGCAGGGCCAGCGAAGCGCCCACATTTCCAGCAGAGGCAGTTTCAGCAGCAGCAGCCTCAGTTGCAGTTTCAGCAGGCACCGGTGCGGGCCCAGCAGTACCAGGGACAGGGCCGGAGGCAGGACATCCAGTGTGCCTTCTACAAGAAGATGGGGCACACCCGGGAGGCTTGTAGGATGAAGCTGGGAGTCTGTTTATTCTGTGGAGCTCCAGACCACCAGGTGAAGGACTGTGCGGTCCGTGCAGCCAGACAGGCAGGCCAGGACAGAGTGCAGCATGCTATAGGAGGCCAGCAGGGACGAGCTTTCGCCATGACAGTTGAGCCCACTCAGGCAGTAGCAGAGCATATAGCAGGTTCCAATCTTTCGAATCTCATTTCCGCATTTGCTTCCTTATAAACTGTTTAAAATTCGATTCTATCTGTTCCTTGTCTGTTTGATGAAAGTTTGTTCTTGTGATGTAATTTTTTCTGAGATAAGTCGTATGGGCTAGGTCGCCTCGATTATAAGATTTTAGAATCCTCTAGGGTCATCATGCTAGCAGGCAGAGTGAGGACATATAGTCGGACTATGGACGTATTTCTAGGGTGTGGGAATTTAAGGTTTTCGCTGCCAAGCTAGCGGCAATGCGAAAATTTTAAATAACATGATTCTAGAGGTACGTACCGTAGTTGAGGACTCTGTGATTATCGTAGCCTTGCTCACTGGTATGACGAAGATTCTGAGTATCATGATTATTGGACAGACGCATACGATCATCGAAATGCATGAATTTTCTGTGTTTACTTTGTTTTAAGTTTTTGGGATGATTCTTTTAAGGTGGATAGACTTATATTTGAGAGTAATTTTAAATTTTATAATTTTTAGTCATTTAATTCATGCTTTGATTTTGAGATTTTAAATCATTTTAAATTTTAAACCATGACTTGTGATTTGAGATTCTACTATTGTTTGGTTTTAATTTCGAGGACGAAATTTTTTAAGGTGGATAGATTTGTCACCCCCAGTTTCCAGAAACAGGGGTATTTTTGTCATTTTTCACTTTTGAAATATTTTTGAAATTATTTATTTATTTATTGTATTATTTTGGGGTTATTTAAGTCGGGTTCGAATTTCAACTCATTCCGACTTGTTTCGACTTGTTTCGGGAACCCGGGATAGTTTTGACTCTAGCGGGCCCACACACTAGTTAGCCATGGCCCACGTGTTAGTTATTTTAGTTAGTGACTAGACTAATTATTTTTGGTTAAGATTAATTTGGATTAGTGGTTTAGGATTGACCAAACTACCCCCGACTTAACCCCTTACCAATGTATTAGTAAATAGACTAGAAAAGGGGCTTTTGGACTTTTCCTAATAGGACAAAACCCACCATTATGGCTGGCCACTTTTGGCATGGATAGGCACAAGTCACTTCATTATTTCCTTTTCCGTTCTCTCTCTTGTTCTTCCCCAAATTTTTCTAGAGAGCAAACCCTAGAAATTTCTCCACCAAATCCTCTCATTTCTTCACCAAATCTTCTTCCTCCCTTCTCCATTCTATCCAAGGAAGGAGCTCCTCAAGTTTGGGAAGATTCGGAGCTCGTTCGTGTCCTTTTGGAATCTCTACGTGTCGGTGTCGAGTCGGAAGGCTTTTTCCTTTGAATCCCTCCCGGAAGGTATAATCTCTCCTCTAATCTACCCCTACATGCATATAGGAATATTTTGAACCCATAGGAATGACCCCCATGGTTGTATCTCCATTTGTGTCCATTTCGTGTCCATTTGGAGGTCATAGGAGTGTCCTTTGTGTTGTGCTTCGTGTCCATGTGGGAAATCCCCAATTTTGGACACACCATGTGGTTTATATTTGTGTGATTGAATATTTCCTATTTTAATTTCAGATTTTAGATTCCAATAATATTGCTCTTAATGTTTCATATATATATATATATATATATATATATATATATATATATATATAAGTATTGAGATGTGGGGGTGGAGTGATATGTGTGAGTTTGTATAGAGGATAGAAATTGAGATGGAAGGGTGAAATAGAGAGAATGGGTTAGAGAGTGATAGAGATTTTGGATATAGAGAGTGGTAGTAGAGTTGGCTTTTGGTTGTGTGTGTATGTGTTGTTTTGAGAGAGTTAGTGAGGGAATTAGAGAAGGGGATTAGAGGGATTGAGGGAGAGGATTGGAGAGAGTGATAGGAGTGATAGAAGGGGGGATGGCTGTTGTAAACAGCAGCTATATCAGCCCATGGACAGCCATGAAGCTGTCCAATTTCAGCCATTGGGCTGTCCTAAAACAGCCCAGTTTTAGTCCAGAAACTGCCCCCCCTAATTTCAGCTATAAGCAGCCCCAAACCACCCTATATTCAGCCCCACAAATCAGCCATTAGCAGCCCAAGAAAAGCCCCCTTTGACAGCTCAAAACTGTCCCAAACCAGTCCTTGTTCAACTCCATTCAGCCCTATATTGGCCCTTAGGTTCAGCCATGAAACCCCATACATAACACCCTATATTAGCCCCTATATCTAACCCTTTTGAACAGCCATTTGGAGCCTTAAACCCAGCCCCAAGCAAGTCCTAAACTTGTCCCAAAATCAGTCCTTATTTGTCCTAAAAACAGTCCTAAAATAAGCCTACGTGTGTGTGTGTATTTGTGTGTGTGAGCTTATGTATAAGTGTGTGTATGTGAGTATATATGTATAGATAGTATCCTATAGGTGTTAGCCCATATGTAAACCTATAGGTAGAGCCTATATGTGACCATGTGTGAGTGAGAGAGTGAGTGAGTTGGTGTGTATGTGAGTGTTGGGTAAATGTGAGAATGGTACAAGGGTAAAGGTAAGGTAATGAGTAGATGACCAACATGTGATCCAAGATAGGTTAGATATCTAGGAAACCTATGTATCTTGGTAGGTAACCCTTAGATATGATAGTATCTAGCTACCCTAAAAAGTCTAGGCTAGTATCCTGAGATCTAGAGGGGTTTCCTTTGTAATGGGTAAGGTATTGGTATTTACCTTGTGAAGGGTAAATGTAGGTAATAGGGTATTGTTAAGATATTGAGCTTCTGATTGCTAGATGGGGTTAGAAACAGGTTATCTAGGTAGGTAATGACTAGATGAGGGTACTTTAGGCTAGTCTTGACCTCCGTTGACCAAGAGTTGACTTTTTGACCAAAGGTCAACTTCAAGTCAACACTTGACTTAGAATTGACCGAAACCAAACCAGAGTTGACCAGTTGACTGAAAATCAACTATTAGTCAACATTTGACTTGTTTGACCTAGGGTTGACCCAGGGTTGACTCAGTATTGACCAGAGTTGACTTTTTGACCAAAAGTCAACTGTAAGTCAACCCTTGAACCAGATTGACCTAGTTTGACTTGGATTGACTCCCAGTGACCTGGTATGACCTAGTATGAGCCAGTATGACCTAGTGTGACTCAGTCTGACCTAGATTGACCTAGTTTTGACTTAGACTTGCATTAATGACTTGAATTAGCTTCCTTTTTTAGTATTTAGTCCTGTTTGACTCATAGTATCTTATTTTAGGTCTGTGATCACTCTGAGCGTCTGTTCACCCTATCAGCTCAGGACCACAGGCGAGTACATTCACTGATAGTTTTCATTTTCTTGATATCTGCTATATCCGATTCAGTTGTAGTGTTATACTCAATTTCCAGTCACGACAGTTCACGGACTAGTATATGTTGGATCATGACGTGGGATGTTATTCCTAGAGTTACATGGTATATTGGTACATATTCTGTCTTATTTCAGTGTATTGGTATAGACACCGATTTCAAAAGGGGACTTGCTACCCTCTTATGGAATCCCGTGTCATAACGTGTCATGTCCAGATCCATTATACTATTCGGGGATGGGGGAGTTATTAGTGGTTGTGTGATCAAATTCCCACATGGTTTTATGGTACATATGGTTCATAGCTATACCCTCGCCACATGACGGGTAAAGCCTTACCCTATACGGTTCATAGCTTTCCATGGTGACTGGCCTTATCGTTCTATTGTATACAGGGTTCATAGCCGGTCGGATGGAAAGCCTGAGCATATTTTTCCCAAGCCGATCACATGACACACTAATAATTCAAGGCACCTTTTATATTTATTATCTTGGTGACTAAGTTCTATTCGGGAGAAGGGTTACAGCCCCGGTCCTTATTTGGTTTAGGGGTTGTAACTCGGCTTCCGAATAGTTCCCAAGTCGCCCTATATACATTCATATCGTCGTCCCTTTTCAGTACTCACATCATGATATGTATTTCCAGTTGATTTTGTCTTGTATTTCATTACACTGTCTTTTATAGAATTTGTCAATTCATATGGAAATGCTGTTGGTGTTTGTACTTGCTCATTTTCCTGACAGGATACTGTTGACATATTACAGATGATTCCGAGGTTGATTGTCCGACCTACTATGGGGTAGAGTCTGACGGAGTAGACTTAGACCGTGGCTTGTTGGTAGAGCCACTAGATTTTGCTCACCCTGAGTAGTATAGCTAGTTAGGCTTGCCTAGCCTACGAGCCAGCTAGCACTGTCAGTTGTAGTATCTATTATATATATTTTCTGAGACCATGAATGTTTGTGTATAGCTCTAACTTGTGAATCTTGGACTCATTTCCTGTTTCATCTATCGTATTTTTCTTTCCATGCTATCTACCTTAGTTTGATATATGTGATTGAGACTGTATTGCTATGTCACCTCCATTCGGAGTGTATATACTGCACAGGTACCTTTATCTGTTTTAGTCGTAGTATTTACAGACCCTATATACAGCGTTCTACCGCCGATACTGCGGCGTAGGCTGGACGTAACCACGTGCTCGTGCCCCTCTTCAGGGTGCGGGTCGTGACAAAGTACAAGAATGTAAACTATGAACCTGAAGTACAAGACATGACATGTGCACAATGTTTGAAATACAACTAGCATATGTGACCGGCTGAGGTAAGTACATGAATAAGCACAGGAGCACAGGAATAATGGTACGACTTAGGGCCCGCGTGCACGGTGCGAGGCCTAAGCTCTCAACATGAATTTTTGATCTCTGGGTTTGGTCACATAGCTAGTGTATTTCCCCTCCCCGACCACAAGTAAGTACAAGAACATGAAAGTACAAGATAACATGATATCGTGTCATGACGTGTCACAGGAAAAGCACAGGATATGAATGTAAATGAACATAAACCATAGAATGTACTTGCCTTGCTCCGGAAGGTCGGTATCAAAAATATAGCAACCTCCGGGTTCACCTAAAAGTGATTTGGGAATAGATCAAAATCTAAACAATAATAATTAGTTTACTTATGGCTATCTAATTATCATCCAAACTAACCACTTACTTAAAATAGGATAATAGCTTTTAGGAATAAAGCATATAACTTGGTAATAAAACAAGTCTAGGAAACTATACAATCAAAATAATACATCTGAACTTAGCAACATACACTAAAATATTAATAGTAAGCTTTTATAGTAGTTACATATCTATGATATTACCTGGATACTAGGAAGAACCCAAATGTGCTACTAATAGTAATTAGGAAATTTTAATTTAGAGTCAAAAATGATTTTTAGCAACTACCGAAGCTAACAATATTCAATAATAGCGAACCCAAGCGTATGACCATTCCAACCCAAGAAGCATACAATCATTATCAAAATGAATAGTCCATTGAGGGTCCTAACCCGAATCAACAACATATATGCAGGTTAACTATTAACTGGCCCAGCCTGACTTAAGGCTTATGCTCCGATCACCATTCAGAATTAAGACTCTAGCATCTTCTGTACAATCAACCTAACAAGTGCATACAACATTCGAAAACCCAATCGAGCATAACCAAGCCTCCGCTAAGCCCATAACAAACAAATAGCAAGGTAATTCCAATATTGCTTTGTATTTGACATCTACCAACACTTCTACAGCAAGCAAGCAACCAGCAGTAGCTAAAACTTACCAATTATATACAATAATATATGCCATCCCATCCAAGCTCATTTACTCAACATAACCTGCACCACCAATATACTTCTATTGTAATCCCTATACAACATACCTGAGCAATAATCTAAGGTTTTGACAAGGACAACCTTTCTCCCAGCTATATTTAGTTAAAATCCACACATTACCATAACTCAACAATGTTTGAATAAACAAAGCCAGTTTTCAATATACCACTCAGAAATGTTCAAAATAGCAAAAATCTATTAACCCATCAACCTGCAATTGTAGTCAACACACAATGTTCGTTCCAACATACTCTCTACTTGAGAATTCAAAAAGAACAACTCACAACTTCACTCTAATGGCTATACCAACAAAAGGTTGGAGACTTCAAGAATACACACATAAAATCCAATAGAGTAAATCAAGAGAAAGTAAATAGAAGATTAAATACAAATTATAGAATACAACCAAATCGAATTCTAATAAAAGAGAATTCCAAATCCATCTCAGAAGAACTCTGCACTCGACCCTTGCCTTTGAAAATACAGCCAACGCACATGGACACGTTCACTGGTTGGACACGACAACCTTGGTAACACACTCCCGAATACTGCTACGACAACATAGCCACCACAAACTAGCTCCACGGACACACGCCAACATAATTCAATGGCTGGACACGAAGAAGCCTCAGACACGTACACACGAAAACTGCTATGGTCCGACACAAGCCACTGGACACGCCGACACCAAATCAAATTCAGAGACGAGTAACAAATTTCTATAATGCTGATGTAGATAGGTACCTGAAGAATGGAAATCCAGAAGGGAATGCAGACACAATCTCGGAGAGTCGGACACGGTTCTTTGCGTGTCCAGAAGTGATCCAGCATTGGTTGAGGCGTTTCCACGAACATTTGTTATGCAAGAAAAATGAATGATTCTAAGGAGTGTTTTCTTGATCCGATTCAACAAGAAAAGAATAATAATTGCGAATTCATAGAAATCAAGGAAAATAGTTACTGACCTGCTCCTTAGATCTCGAATTCTTGATCGACAGAGTCGATCAATGCCGGAGAACTCGTGGTGAAGGAAGAGTCAAACCAGAGTGTCTTGATGAAAATCTGCTCACCATGTCGTGTCAGAGAGCTGTGTCTACCCGCCACTCGATGTTGTTGGAGAAGGCGATCTCGCCGTCACCGATTCGTCGCCTAATGCCTGTCGGTAGCCGCCGTCGTAGCGGTGGTGGCTCCACCTGCAGTCCTCGGGGAAGACAACTAGCCGTCGCCATGACTGCTGCTGTCGCCCAGCTGTTGTTGTCTCCCGACACCGTCAGGGAGATGAGCGCCTAGCCGCTCGTCGCTCGATGTGGAGAGGAGACCCGCCTGGGGTCGTGGAGAAGAACGCCATTCGTCGCCGAGGAAGAAGCTCCGTTCATCAGCGCTGGGAGGACACCGTACACCTACGCAGTTGAGATGATGACCTCCTAACTGCGACGGAGATGTCGCCTTGCCGTCGGCCCGTGCGGTGATGCTTGCGTCGCTATGATTGATTCTTGAAATTAGGGTTAGGGTTTGGGTCAGAATTTTTGGGGAAAATTTGGGAGAGTTGAAGAGCTCGAAATTGATGAAGAAAACCCAGCCAAAGAATAGAGCATTCTCTCTCCTCCCCTGACTTTATAAGAAAGGTTAAGAAAAAGCAGTTTTGCAAATAAGTACTCCTCATTTGGTTAAATGCAATCTTAACCTAAAGTTCTTAAAAGTTAAAATAAAAATGAAATTTGTTAAAATTCTTGGAGGACACCCTTTGGAGGACACTCTAAGTTAATTTCTAGAGTCTTCCTCTAAAAAGTCTTTAAGAAAATAAATATATAAAAAAAATCTACTATCATAAAACTCATAAATCACAATGATGTTATTATTAACCAGGAAATTAATATTTACCAGAAATAATAAATTCTAAAATTCTAATAATAAAAAATTACCAAAACTCATTAAAATGGGAAAGTGGTGTTAAAAATCTCCCCCCCAGTAAATTTCGTCCTCGAAATTTCAAAGGTCCGATGGAAAATAAAATGTCATAAGGTCAAAATCAGTCAGGCATGAATAAAAGAATCCATTTAGCACAGCTTAGGCACGAATTAATAATCAAGAAATTCGAGGCGATATGATAATAGCCAAAAGGTTAGGTACGAAATAATATAGTCACGACTAAGTCATGGTTAAGAAAAGATTTAAAATACTTGTCTAACTACCGGGAACAACTAGAAATTATCAGAATCATGATTAATGAAATCAATTAGTCCTGATCAAGTAATCGAGGCACGATAAGATTACTTAGGCATGATCGAAGAACGCGAGTTGGCACGATTATGACAAATCAGATTTAGGCACGATCAAAAACAAAATGACATAGTTCTGGTCGAATACAGAATCTAAGTTACTTAGACACAATCAGAATATAATCACAACAAATAATCACTTCAGGCACAAACTTCAAAAGCATGATCAAAATCGAAATTTTACCACAGTTGGACAAAGACAAGATAGGAAAGTCATGATTAGGATCGTAGTTTAAACGAAACACGATCAAAGTATAGGTACGGTAAAATCTTATGGAACGGAATCAAAATCTATCAATGTATATTTATTGAGAAAGTCAAATGATCCGACAATAAATGCAAGAAGAGAAATTGCAAAAGCTGATTTGAGAAATCATATGGAAAGTACCCAGGAAGTAATAGTATCAATCAAGAGAAACGTGAAAGGATTTGTGATTCTCGAAAACCAATAATTATATAAAAATGGGATATAATCTCCAGGGTATTCGAGAACATATAGATATTTGAAATCACTTTACTTAGAGTCCCTGCCCCGCCAGTGTATATCTGGCTGCAGTGAAATTTCGGCTCCGTGACTCGAATAACAACATGTTACCGAATATTCTATCAACTTTATCCATTTTTTCAAAAATTATCAACAAAGCAACCCAAGAGTTCAAGATACGAAGAATTTGGGGACAAAGTCTCAATAATACCCGAAAACCTATGAATGTCTGAACCACTTCAACTTAGAGTTCCTGCCTCGCCAGTGCGCTGCTGGCTGTAGTAAACTTTCAGTCTCTGTAATCCAGATAATGGCTACAGTGCGCAACTGCCACGCCCTAGTAGATCATCGAATAGTCTCTCAACCTTATCCACAAGAATTCCAAGGGGTTTGCGATAATTCAAGATGATTTCTAAATCATGATAGTAGATAAAATCTCAAATGGCAATCTAGTTTCATATAGGAGCCCAACCCCGAATAGGTAACAAAATCTTAAAGGTGTAAAGAAGGCAAGGTATCGAATATAAAACAAAATCTCGAAGTAAGGAACAATTTCTTGCATAGAAAACAAAGTCTAACCAAATCTGGAATGGCAACAAAGTCTTGAACAGTACCCCGAATGAAAAAGAAGTTTTAATAGGGAACAAAATCTTAGATAGGTAATCAACTATCAACAAAGTCGCGAATAGGAAACAAAATCTTCAATAAATTCTCAAATAGGGAGCAAGGTTACGAAGAGTGAATGGAACAGAGTATCATTCAGCAAATAGGAAACAAGGTTTTGAATCGCAAATATGAAACAAACGAAAATCTCAATGAGGTCGAAACAAAATCACAAATAGAGAACAATATCGAACGAAAATAAAGTCATAAATAGGAAACAGAATCTCAAATAAAGAACGGGTCAAAATCTCAAGAATTGAAAACAAAATCTCTCAAGCTCTTAAACTGGAACACGAAAATTCTAGAAGATTTAAATTGGAATGTGAATCACGACCCATGGTCTGCTCCAATCATGCAAGAAAAGCCTTCAGTCTTCAGCATGTCTTCAGTATTTCTCCGGGATGGGAATTGCTTCAATTTCTTCAGCTGTCCTGACGTAGGCTGGTTATTGCGGTAGTGCTCCATACGGTTGCTGAATTTGGAGAGACGTGTCCCTTTGCTATAGTCCTGGTGGTCCTCGTTCTCGTCTTTGGGCAGTACGATCAGCGGTATCTGGGCAATCCTTGACTTGATAGACAGGCGATCCGCAGAACAAGCATATCCTTAGTCTCCTGTGGCACTCGTCGTAGTGGTGTCCTGTCCTCTTGCAGAAAGCACAATGAAAGCGAGTCTGAATCTGCCTCTGGTGATGCGACTGAAGAGGCAATGTCTGAGTATTGCGACGCTTTACGGGTCCAAAGTAGTTGCTACTTTCGTATCAAGTCTTCAGGTCTCTCTTGGCCTTCAACTTCCCGTCTTGTTCTGTTGCACGTGCTACGTGCTGGATCTCCTGGTTGGTGACTTCAATCAGAGGAGTCAGATCCTCAGAGACTTGAGCGATCTCCAGAAGTGGCGGCTCCAGGTTCTTGTTCTACTTTTCGGTGCAAGGAATGCACTCGGTGTCGGAAAGTCCAAATCTGAGAGTCTGGAAGTCAGAAGTCCTCTCTAGCTCGAAAAATGCATCTACAAGTCTCGTTCGAAAAAAAATGGCCTCCTCCCTTTGGTCACCAAGGAACTCCTAGAATATCTCCATCAACTGCGTACTACCAATGGTGATAGTAGGATGACACGAGGTGGTGAAAGTTCGGAAACGTCAAGTGTAGGTGAATCGATAGTTCCTATGTTGTGTGTCTGAACTATCTAAAAAACAGAAAATGGTTAAAATGGCCTAACTATAGATAATAGGTAACCTAGTAAATAGTATGTATAACCAGACTTAGTAATAACTATAACCATTTTTCTGCAATCCTATGTTGTGATGAGTTTTCCTTAGTCTAACAGGTTCTCCAATAGTACTCTATAGCCTAAGTACTATTAGGACAGACCTGCATGGGCTACCACTAAAACATGTCATGATCCGCTCCCAAATAATCGAACACGAGTCGGACACGCCCAGCCTACGTTGGAAGACTCAACGTAGTAAGTTGTACTAAGCTAGAGAAACTAACAAGTCAATATGAATAAGTACAAATCACAACATCTATAAACGATCCCAGAAACATCACCATAATCCATAAGTCAATATAACGTAAAGGTACCAGAGTCAACAGGAATGAAATACGCTATGAACTCTAAAAAAATAATATCTAGGAGTAAAGCTAAACAGTCTAAACTTGAAGCCTCTAGCTAAGTCATGATTTAAATTCAAAATTTAAATTGAAGAGGATAAAAACCTAATTATGTTGGAAGAGATTTGATTAAATTTGGTTCAAAAAATTGAGGAAATTCCAGGATTTAAAGGAGGGAAGAACAGAGAATAGAGCTTCTATGCTGGCTTCAGGCGCACAGGTTTGGGCGAGGATTTCATCTCGTGAGATTTTAGGTTTTTTCTTTTTTTCATTTATATATATATATATATATATATATATATATATATATATATATATATATATATATATATATATATATATATATATATATATATATATATATCACACCTTATGTGATAGGTAAAAGCAATATTTATAAAATTATTCCAATAGTTGTAACATATCTATTAATTCTATTTACTATAATTTATATAAATAATACTCTATTTATGTGGATTGTAGAAGCATGGAAAATATTGCTTTTAGTCCCACATCGGAAAGGAGAAGAAGAAAGGGCTCACTCCATTTCTATAAATAGAGCCCCCTTGCCTCCTTTGAAAAGGGTACCAACTTCCCTTCCCTCATTCCAACTTGGACTCTTCCTACTACGCACCTTCGGGGGCTAAGTCGAAGAAGTCTAGGGCAGTGCGGGCTCAACAAGCCCGGTCAACTGTCCCAACTACTGACCATCAGAGAATCTCGCTAACTGTTATGCGGACCTCTGATGGAAAGTTGTACAAAACCGCCCGTGTCCAGCCCCCGGCGGCAAACGGACAAGGTGGTTCTCAAAAGCCTCCCAACACTGATCGAGGGCAAGTACTTTAACTAGCCCCGCATCAGGGAGCAAACATGATGCCCACGCACTCGTGTGCTCGGGATACCCGGTCCCACAAAGCGAGTGCAAAGGTTGATCGAGATGTCCTTGACTTGCGAGATGTGATCCTTCACAAGCGCAAGGAAAGAAGGGGATTCTCTATGCGGCTCGAAATCAACATGAAGCTTCATGCGGCTCAAAACCCAGGAAGCTTCATGCGGCTCAAAACCAAGGAGGCTTCATGCGGCTCACAAAACCCAGGAAGCTTCATGCGGCTCAAAACCAAGGAGGATTGATGCGGCTCACAAAACCCAGGAAGCTTCATGCGGCTCAAAAAGACCCAGAAAGCTTCATGCGGTTCAGAAAGCTTCATGCGGCCCAAAAGCAGCGGGGAGCCTTATGCGGTTTGAAAATAGCCTAAGCAATAAATGTATGAAGCAGGTCATAATTGCTCTGACACAAAAAGTGACAGCTCTGACAAAGATGACAGCTCTAACATAAAGACGAGATGTGACATGCCCCTAAAAAGACGAGAAAATCATCATGATACCCAGCACAGTGCACAGTTCTAAAGAAGACTCTTCATGCGGCTCGGTCATGAGACATCTCTCATGCGGCTCAGTCAGGAAGCATACCTCATACGGCTCGGTCATGAGACGTCCCTCATGCAGCTCGGTCATGAGATGTCGCTCATGCGGCTCGTTCATAAGACGTCTCTCATGCGGCTCGGTCATGAGACGTCTTTCATGCGGCTCGGTCATGAGACGTCTCTCATACGGCTTAGTCATGAAACGTCTTTCATGCGGCTCGGTCATGAGACGTCTCTCATGCAGCTCGTCACAAAATAGCAGTTGAGACACGTGGCAGAAATTGACCAAGTCTTGACAGTTCAGATTTATGCAACAAACAGATCATGATCAATCTCAACCAACCCCCAGTTGACCGAGTCTCGAGGCACAGTTACAAGGATGTGGCCCAAAATTTGCCACGTGGCTGTACATCCCACTCATGAATTCCTATAAATAGCAAGGTGCTACTTCCTTGCAAAACAACTAGCACCCCCTCACATACATACAAAGAGCATTTCTTCACCAGAGCAGAAGCTGCATTCGATCGTCCAAGGAGTAAGGCAGAGTTGATAGCACTTTCCCGAGCCTCAACCGTCACCCTCCAGAATCTAAATTAAATAATTGTACTTAGATTACTTTTCCTAGGTTTTGTTCCTAGGCTCTCTTTTGTACAAGCGAGTTTGTAATTGTGAATCAAAGTTCAGTCCTCCCATAAAACTGTTCTGTTCTTAGATAATCAATGGCAAACACGATGGCGACTCTGCTGGGGACTAACTTCTCCACTGCTGAGAAGTTGGTGATGCAATCGGACGCAGCCAAACTCGGCTCCATGTAACATATGTTGGTTGTTCTCTTCGACCAGCAAGCGTTTGAAGAGATGCTCTCCGACGGGAGCGCTAGCCCGATCCAGAAGCGAGCCGGCACGAAGAAGGCCCGCAGGGAGTGGAGGCCCAAAACCGTTGCTCCTCCCTAAGCTCTGGAAGAAGTATTCTCTGTTGTCCAAGACGGCAGAGAAGACTCACATGCGGCCCCACTTCAGGCCGCAGAGGACCCTGCTGTCCCCATGTCTGGCAAAGAAAAACACTACGATGCTGGACTTGTAGGGGCAAATGAGAACTCTATGCGGTCCAAGAAGAGACCGCATAAGGGTGCCAGTCGCATGCAGAAAGCTCATGCGGCCACAAATGCCAGCCGCATGTAGAAGGCTCATGCGGCCACAACTTCCAGCCGCATGCAGAAGGCTCATGCGGCCACAAATTCTAGCCGCATACAGAAGGCTCATACGGCCTCCAATCTCAGCCGCATGCAGACTGCTCATGCGGCCACCTAACCCATCCGCATGTAGAATGCTTATGCGGCCGCCAAGCCCAGCCGCAGGGAGATGGCTTATGCGGCATCCAATCCCAACCGCAGACCATCTACCCTATGCGGCTCGGGTTCAGTCTTTGACCGCCTCTCATGCGGTCCTGACCTCAGAAGCTCCCATGAGGATGTGCCAGACTCTGTACGTCACAGCTTGGACTCTTCCTACTATGTACCCTCGAGTGCTAGAGCGAAGAAGTCTAGGACAGCGCGGGCTCGTCGAGCTCAGTCAGCTGTCCCAACTTCTGACCATCAGGGAGTTTCGCTAACTGTTATGCGGGCCTCTGATGGAAAGTTGTAACAAACCACCCGTGTCCAGCCCCCGGCGGCCAACGGATAAAGTGGTTCTCAAGAGTCTCCCAACAATGATCAAGGACAAGTACTTTTACTAGCCCCGCATCAGGAAGCAAATATGATACCAATGCACTCGTGTGCTCGGAACTCCCGGGCCCACAAAACGAGTGTAGAGGTTGCTCGAGATGCACTTGACTTGCGTGATGTGATCCTTCATAAGCACAAGGAAAGAGAGAAAACCTTGGTGTGCAGAGAGTCCTTCCATGGACATCACTGCACTCAAGTCATTATCAACTGCTGCTGCAACAAGACAGCAGTACAAGAGGACCGGTCCTAGAACAAATCTCGGATGACGAGACGCTTCCTTTCGCCTTCTGTAATTCTGCCCGGAAGGTCCCTACCAGCAAGGAAGGGAAAAAAATAAATACCTCCAGCCCGACAATCTCAACCAGTGTGGCCAAGAAACTCTCATCTAAGCGGTTGTCCACAGCCGTCACAGGAGGAGTTTATCAAGGCACCCGCTCAAAGACAAAATCTTCAACACTTGGAGGTTCGTCATCGTCATCCCTGGGGGTAGTTGAAGCTGGGGGCAGCACTCCTCGGAACATCCACAATAATCCGGTGTTCCAAGAAGAAGAACCAGGGGAAACAATCCCCCCAACAGATGCAGCAGACTCTGACGTCCCTGACGACGTCCACAAGTGCCAAGATGAGGCAACCTCCTATGCAGGGGGTGGCACTTCCTCCGAGTCCGAACCAGAGGAGAACATTTCCACATATCTCGACGACTTCTCTATTCAAGGGTATGATTCGGAGAGCACGTCTTCTACAGTTCCTTCCACTGCTCCCCATGTGAGAACAATATTCATGACTGAGAATGACCAAGACGGTCCCAGTGATCGACAATACCTCGACACTCTTGAGGCCATACTTCATACCTTGGTTAAGTCGGTGGACGAGATCAAGGCGGCCCTACCGGCTCTCCAAGGAAGGACACCTGGCCAAACAAGCTTGGGTTCCGCCGTCAATGCAGACTCAAACACAACCACACCAACCCCGGGCGACAATCCACCCGAAATGTCGGCTCCCACTGCTGCAAAAGAGGCCAGGGAGGCGAGGATAGAAGTCCAGGAGCTCTGGACAATATTTCACGCCCGAGAAAACTTTCAGGACCTCAAGATACGACAGCCGTATCCAGCTGCATGGCGAGATGTCCCCTTTCCCCCATGATACAAACCATTCAATATCAATCCATATGACGGAAAGACCTCTAAAAGCCGGTATATGACTTACTTCGAGGTCACAACAGACCATCTGTCGCATGACGACGCCATCCTCATGCGATTATTCATCGGGGCATTGGTGGGGGTCGCATTCGATTGGTACCGCAGCCTGTCGGATGACTGTATCCATTCCTTTGTCGGCTTCAAACATATGTTCTTGGAAAGATTCTACGAGGTGGGACAAGATGTGACGATATCAATCCTCATGGACGTTGTTCAAGGAGAAAAAGAACTGACAAGGAATTACATCGAGCGGTTTTGCCAAACCGCGATGAAATTGCCCTTTGGTAACCCGGACTCTTCTTCAATTGAGATTTGCCAAAAGAGGCTGCTCCCTACAATTAGCCTCTGGATGGGCGAAGATCAATTTAAAGACTGGAAGGTCTTCATCATCAGCGCCACTAGCGCAGAAACAAAATTGAAAAAGGCTCGCCAACTGGGGCTGCATATCTCGGATGGAGAGGATAAGGGCAAACGCCCTAATACCAACAACAACGGCAAGTTCCTCCAGAAAAATTTTGTCTAAATGATATCTTCCAACTATCTCTCAGGTTGTGAGTTATGTACCCTCTGGTACCGCTGAACTTACACTCTGACCTCAAATCTCTCAGATTATGAGTTTTGTACCCTCTGGTACCGCTGAACTTACACTCTGACCTCAAATCTACTAGATTGTTGAGTTATGTACCATCAGGTACCACTGAACTTACTCTCTGACTGCTCCATCTCATCTCCTAGTCATAACTAGGAGCCTCCACATTAAATGTTTTTCTCCTCCAGAGTTTGCCTGAAAATCTATTACCCGCACCACCAGTACGCAGAAAGGTAATAGGTCCACAAAACTTATCCTAATCTATTACCCGCACCACCAGTGCGCAGAAGGGTGATAGATCCACAAAACTTATCCTAATCTATTACTCGCACCATCGGTGCACAAAAAAGGGTAATAGGTCCACAAAATTCTCCAACGGGGAAAAACAATCACGTCCATATTACCTCTGAGTTATTTTCCCGTCCATCACAAACAAATCACCCAATACATAGAACTTCTACGTTGATAACACCTCTGAGTTGTTCTGTGTATCCCCATTTGGCCTACTCCTACCACGTCCTCATTACCTCTGAGTAGGGAGGCTCTACTTTAGACCCATATTTACCACGTCCTCATTACCTCTGAGTAAATATGTCGGTTCGCTCTACTTATTATCAGTACTCGCATCGTTAGTACACAAAAAGGGTAATAAGTCCACAAAAATTATCCTAATCTATTACTCGCACCATCGGTACGCCAAAGAGTAGTAGGTCCACAAAATATCATTCAAATCTATTTGCTCGCATGTTTAGATGCACAAAAGGACAATAGGTCCACAAAATTCCCCAAACGGGAAAAACAACTACGTCCATATTACACCTCTGAGTTATTTTTCCGTCCATCACAAACAAACCACCCAATACATAGAACTTCCACGTTGATAGCACCTCTGAATTGTTCTGTGTATCCTTATTAGGCCCACTCCTACCACGTCCTCATTACCTCTGAGTAGAAAGGCTCTACTTTAGACCCATATTTACCACGTCCTCATTACCTCTGAGTAAATATGTTGGTTTTCTCTCCACTTATTATCCGTACTCGCACCGCCAGTACACAAAAAGGATAATAGGTCCACAAATATCCTCTGTTGACCAAAAATGTTGTATTAGGTCCTCTAGTACATGTACCCCTTTTTCACAATCATATGCTTCTGGAACCCAGTTGTTCCATGGCATTCATTACCCGTTACGTAGAACTTCCACGTCCATATTACCTCTGAGCTGTTCTATGTATCCTCATCTGAGTCCACTCCTACCGCATCCTTATTACCATCAACCCTATATTTACCATGTTCTTACCACCTCTGAGTAAATATGATGGTTCTCTCTCTCAACTTATTATCCGTACCTAATACCAAGGTACACCAAGGATGATAAGTTCACATAAAATCCCCAGCAGAAGTACCCAAACCTATCACGTCTATGCTACCTCTGATAGGATTGCCACACCCAAACAACTCTACTTTCCATGCTTCTTATTCAAAGTATTCCAAATTTGCAATTTAAAAACTTTGAAGGAGGTCTTGTAGAAGCATGGAAAATATTGCTTTTAGTCCTACATCGAAAAGGAGAAGAAGAAAGGGCTCACTCCATTTCTATAAATAGAGCCCCCTTGCCTCCTTTGAAAAGGGCACCAACTTCCCTTCCCTCCTTCCAACTTGGACTCTACCTACTACGCACCTTCGGGTGCTAAATCGAGAAGTCTAGGGCAGTGCGGGCTCAACAAGCCCAGTCAACTGTCCCAACTACTGACCATCAGAGAATCCCGCTAACTGTTATGCGGACCTCTGATGGAAATTTGAAGAAAATTGCCCGTGTCCAGCCCCCGGCGACAAACGGACAAGGTGGTTCTCAAAAGCCTCCCACCACTGATTGAGGGCAAGTACTTTTACTAGCCCCGCATCAGGGAGCAAACGTGATGCCTACGCACTCGTGTGCTCGGGATACCCGGGCCCACAAAACGAGTGCAAAGGTTGATCAAGATGTCATTGACTTGCCAGATGTGATCCTTCACAAGCGTAAGGAAAGAAGGGGATTCTCTATGCGGCTCGAAATCAACATGAAGCTTCATGCGGCTCAAAATCCAGGAAGCTTCATGCGGCTCAAAATCAAAGAGGCTTCATACGGCTCACAAAACCCAGGAAGCTTCATGCGGCTCAAAAAGACCCAGAAAGCTTCATGCGGCCCAAAAGCAGCGGGGAGCCTTATGCGGTTTGAAAACTGTCACTCTCCGATCCTGGAATACGTATTTTAATATGTAAAACCGATAAATTGTATTTACCTTGTATTTATACGATATTTATATGCTGTATTTTTTCATCCGTTTCCCAAAAATATTCGACAAATATCATTTCGTAATTTATTTTCTGCATTTGGGCCTACAGTTTTGGCTCATTTGGGTAACCTATTCTTGGTTCACCTATGGTTCATCATGAACCCATGGGTTCAAGATTCTATATAATAACTCAACTCATTCTCTCTCCTCTCATTTATTTTCTCTCATTTACTTTCCTCCACCAACCAAGGCAAGTGCCAACTTGCTCAAGAGATGGATCAATAAATTTTTGTTAATGTTTTCTTACAAAATTATTTGTCAAAAATGTTCTTCTCCTCATTCTATACTAGTTTAGAACTTGAAATTTTCCATTTTGAAGCTTTTATTTTTGTAGATCTAAGTTTTAGCCATTTTCGATTTTCTTGGTTTTGATCTAGCAAACTTCATTATTTTCAAGTTTTCAGTGTTCCATGTTGTAGAGAATTTTGTTCTACCCCATTTTGACCTATAGAAGTCCAAATTTGGGCTTAGGATGAGGATTTTATGGTCCTTAGAAGTTCTAGGGCTCATGGTGTTCTTGCTCTCAGCCAAGAGGAAGAAGATGACCCTGTAGCAGTTGGCGCGCGCAGCCCTGGCCCGGCGCTTTTTAACGAAGGGTGCAGCTCTCTCGTGGCCCTGCGCCTTTTGGCGCTAGGCGCTTGAACCCTGCGCAGTCTGACCCTGCGCAACCTGACCCTGCGTAGTCTAACCCTGCGCAGTCTGACCCTGCGCAACCTGAACCTGCGCAGTCTAACCCTGTGCAGTCTGACCCTGCGCAACCTGACCCTGCGTAGTCTAACCCTGCACAGTCTGACCCTGCGCAGTCTAACCCTGCGTAGTCTGACCCTGCGCAACCTGACCCTGCGCAGTCTAACCCTGCGCAGTCTGACCCTGCGCAACCTGACCCTGCGCAGTCTAACCATGCGCAGTCTGACCCTGCGCAACCTGACCCTGCGCGATCTGATCCTGCGCTGTCTAACCCTGCGCAGTCTGACCCTGCGCATTCTGACCCTGTGCACTCTGACCTGGACTCCCCTATATTTTATATTTTTTTTATTATATATTGCTTATATATATGTAAATGTTTGTGTATGCTATATATCCTTACGCCTTTTGTCCTGAGCATGATATGAGCACTAATGTGACCCCGGTGAACAAAGTGTTCCTACCTGATACATGTACCTGAATGTCCCAGTTCTTGTTCATGCTCGACAAATGACTCATAACTCCACATAGCGTATTTGCAATGATGCATTACACTAAGGAGGGTAGAACATGTTGACATACTGATTGACATGGATCCTCTTTGGGATACTCGTACTTGAGTACGACTTTTAGGAGGATAATCATGCAAGCCACAACATGTGAGTCCAAGATTTCACCTAGGGTTAAACTAGGCAACTAAATATACTAGATGCATGGGGAGGGAAGAATCCCGAGATCGTGTTACACCAGCCGCCTTGAGATATTGTCTTGACGCGCCGGCTGGTCTCCACGGATACTGTGTCATCTGCAACGAGTGGATGACTGTATCCGATTAATTCCTGCTATATATTATATGTCTTGGCAATGTGGCCTTACGAGGGACCTGTGCTCAATGATACCTGTCTACGCGAACCCCTGGGTTGGCTAGCCTTGCTGGAAAGATACGATCTGAGGATTTCTAAATAACATGATGCGAGGATAACCTCGTCCCACTAGAAACTCGTAGACTTGATTGGCCGTGAAAACGACTTGTTTGTATCTTATTACCTTCCGTGAATAACTGAAGGAAGCGGACTGTCATGGTACGTGATCCAACCCATGTTCTTATTTGATTGTTGGGTTGGTTATCGTACTATGACAAGCTGTGGACCGAAGTTATGAACGGAAGATTTATTCTGGTTGTGAAGTGTTACTTCTGTGAATGATTGAGGAACATGGTCTATCATGGTACATGATCCAACCCATATTCTTGTTTGATTGTTGGGTTGGTTATTGTGCTGCGATAGGCTATCGAACGAAGTCACGATCAGGAGATTTTATTGTTTATACCTTTTACTTATGTGAAAGTTATAGAGTACGACACGTCCCGACTCCATGCGGCACCTTTTGTCCTTGTTTGGTTGTAAGGGTGCCATATGGGTTCGAGGAGGTTGCGCTACCCTATAATAGTAGCATAAGTATTACTATTATCAATCATTCTAATAACTGGGTTTTTAATCTTAACTCTTGTGCCCCTTTGGCGATACTTGTTATTCGGGGCTGACCCCGCTGGTTTTGTTTGGCCAGATCTCGTAGCAGAGCCAGAGGACACGATCTTTCTCCCTGACATCCATGGTGCATACTAGGAGCATGGCGGTTCGGGGACTCGAGTGGGTTTCTTCTCCACCACTCCTGTCTTTACTTTGTACGGCGTTTAGCCACCGGCACCTGTTAGCCGGAATACTTAATATTTTGTGTTAGTACAGAATTGTAATTAAACAGACTGCAGCTGTGTATAATTTTGTACTCCTGACTCTCTGAGATAGCTAAATTATAAAGCTAGTCTCTCATGATCATTTTAATGAAGCGTCGGGGATGCCTTACTGCTTTATCTTTAATGTTCATTTAATTGCTGATGTGATTTGATTGATTGAGACATAGAACTCTGTGGGACCATAGGAGACTTGATTGTAACATGTACCCCCTAGTCTCTCGACAGCCACGATCGCCGTATGACGTTACGTACCTCATATGGAGTAGCTGGCCTAGTCCGTCTCCGTATTTCGGTACTGGGGCGTGACAAGGTTTTAGTGGTGGCCCATGCAGGTCTGTTTTTCAGACTTGTGGGGTATTGCGAATTATTAGGAGTCTCAATCAAAACTTGTTCCCCTTGAAATTCTGTTTCGAATTCTCTGTCCTTGCCTTGAACCTGACTTGCATCCTCGAAATCTTCCTCGTTCGGACTTGATAATCTTATATCTTTCTATATAGGGGTGCTTCATTCTCAGTAGCGGATGAGGCCCATGAGGAAGAGCAGCGAGAGCATGGCTCGACTGGGCACCAACAGGGGAGAGAACCTTCCCCAGGGCAGACACGAGCAGAAATGGAACCAGAGGCAGTGCAGCCGCAGGTTATTGAAACTCCTGCAGCACCAGCAGCGACGGCAGTACCAGATGCCGTAGCCCTCCTGGAGGTCATTCGGGGGATTCTTGTCACTCACCAACAGCAACAGACTCAGCAGCAGGAGCAGAACGTGTTACTGAACCAAGGGATTCAGTTAGCTCTTGAGAGGAGTGCCGGGGTTGACTCGGGAGCATCAGGAAGGTTCCGTCGCTTGAACCCGAGGTATTTTGATGGCACGGAGGATGCCATCACTGCGGATGCATGGATTCAAGACATCGAAGCCATTCTTGTGGCAGCCAAGGTTCCAGATGATGAGAAGGTTGATCAGGTCAAATTAGTACTTCAGGATCTTGCCCGCGACTGGTGGGCATCAGAAGAAGTTGGTATAAGACGCCCTGTTCGTTGGACCACCTTCAGTAAAAGATTCAAGGCCAAGTATTTTGGCGTAGTAGCTCGATATGAGCTCCAGCAGAAGTTTATTAGTCTCAAGCAAGCAGGCAAGACCGTAGATGGGTATGCAGCAGAGTTCTGCAGATTGTGCCGTTTCGCACCAGCAATGGTGGCAACGGAGCCAGAGAAAGCTATGAGGTTCCAGCAAAGACATCATTTGAAACTATTATAGCTTGTGGAGGGACACGACTACCAGACGTTTGACGCTGTTTTGACGGCCGCTCGGAGACACGAGCTTACCCAGCAGAGGTTGGCATCGAGGACAGGAGGTCAGAAGAGATCTCATTCCCAGGTTGGAGGAGGAGCAATGCAGCGAACATCGGCACCAGCACCAGGTGTACGTATTCATGATGCAGGAGCGCCACGGAGGACGGCCGTGTCAACTAATACAGCGCCAGTTCGGCATCAGCAGCCGAGGAACCAGCAGCAGCGTCAGGGAGCACCCCAGGACTGTACATTCTGTGGGAAGGCAGGGCACACGAGGGAGGTGTGTCGGTCAGCGAATGGCTTATGCTTGAGGTGTGGTAGTTCAGACCACCGTATCTCCACTTGTCCTGTGATGCAGAGGCCAGGAGGGCCAGCTCAGCAGTTTCCAGCGTTGCCAGCTCCGGTGGCAACCCCGAGTGGAGGGCCAGTATTAGCAGTAAGGCCCCTAGCCCAGCGTCTACCAACGCAGGCTCAGATGTTTTGCCAAGCACAGGAAGCCGAAGGCCCTCAGAGGCAGCAACAGCATGGTCGAGGAAGGCCGCAACAAGGAGCTCAGCGGGGCCAGGGCCAGGCTCTCACATTATCCTTGGGAGAGGCTCTAGCGTCTAGTGACGTGGTGGCAGGTAAAATTCTCGTCACCCCATTTCCCGCTGTAGCATTATTTGATTCAGGCGCTACTCATTCATTCATCTCTGCACAATATGCTACACGGATTGTATTAGAGTTTGAGGCATTGCCGGAGAGGATGGATATACTCACCGGCAATGGGCTCGTGGAAGTTAGCAGAGTGCGCTTTTCATGTCCGGTAGAGGTGTGTGGACATTTACTGCCCGCGTCATTGATTGAATTCCCTATGGGGAATTTTGATGTCGTTCTTGGCATGGACTGGTTGAGAGACAGTCATACGATAATTGATTGTAGAGGAGGTAGAGTCATATTCAGCGTTCCTGGGATGGAACAGTTCATCTTTACTCGAACCTTGAAGAATCAGGCCGGAGGCGTCATCTCAGCAGCAGTGTCAGAGCCAGGACAGATTCCGAGAGTGGTCGAAGATTTTCTCGACGTCTTCCCTGATGAGCTCCCAGGGATACCCCCAGTCAGAGAGGTAGAATTTAGCATTGAGTTGAACCCTGGAACGAGGCCTATTGCAGACAGAGTTTACAGAATGTCGCCGTCAGAACAGGATAAGTTGTATCAGCATGAAGAAGAGTTGAAGTCTAAGGGATTCATCCGAGACAGTAAATCGTCCTGGGCCGTGCCAGTGATTCTAGTTCCCAAGAAGGATGGGTCGACGAGGATGTGCATCGACTACCGCAAGCTGAATGCAGTAACAGTGAAGAATAAGTACCCACTACCAAGGATTGATGACCTGTTTGACCAGTTGAGCAAGGCCAGTGTCTTTTCCAAGATCGATCTTCGGTCGGGATATTATCAAGTAAGAGTCCGGGAGCGAGACATACCGAAGACAGCATTCAGATCTAGATATGGGCATTATGAGTTTTTAGTAATGCCCTTTGGACTAACCAACGCCCCCGCAGTATTCATGGATTTAATGAACCGCATCTTTCTGCCGTATTTGGATAAATTTGTGGTGGTATTCATAGATGATATCCTTGTCTATTCCAGCAGTGAAGAGGAGCATGAGAAACATCTTAGGACTGTCTTGCAGACATTGAGGGAACATCAACTTTATGCGAAGCTTGACAAGTGTGAATTCTGGTTAGACCACATTTCGTTCCTGGGATATGTAATTTCTGGAGCAGGAGTGTCAGTGGATCCGAAGAAGATTGAGGCCGTAGAGCATTGGCCGGTCCCGAGAACGGTTACAGAAGTGCGAAGTTTCTTAGGATTAGCTGGTTACTATAGAAGGTTCGTGGCGGACTTTGCCAGGGTCTCTGCGCCCTTAACGCGTTTGACGCACAAGGACGTAGAGTTTGTTTGGTCAGCTAGCTGTCAGGCATCATTTGAAGAATTGAAGAAGAGATTGATCTCAGCCCCGATCTTGACGCTTCCAGTAGGAGCGAGAGGCTTTACAGTATATTGTGACGCATCAGGGAAGGGTCTTGGATGTGTATTGATGCAGCACGGAAAGGTGATAGCATATGCATCTCGGCAGCTTCGAGACCATGAGAAGAATTACCCGACTCACGATTTGGAGTTAGCAGCTGTGGTGTTTTCACTCAAGTTGTGGAGGCATTATTTATACGGGGATCGGGTAGAGATCTATACTGATCATAAGAGTTTGAAATACGTGTTAACGCAGCGAGATTTGAACATGAGGCAAAGAAGATGGTTAGAACTGCTGAAGGATTTTGATTTAGATCTTCAGTATCATCCAGGCAAGGCGAATATAGTTGCAGATGCACTGAGAAGGAGAGGCAGTGCCTTTATCTTGACCTCGCAGAAGCATATTTTAGAAGACCTTCAGAGTATGGGAATCGAAGTAGTTTTGCCAAGGGATATAGGAAGAATGACCAGTATGCAGATTCAGTCAACCTTAGTAGAGAGGATAAGGGCAGCACAAGCTACTTCGATTCCCATACTCTGAAGGTCTTCTAAAATATGCTTCTGCGAGGTCAAGATAAAGGTACTGCCTCTCCTACTCAGTGCATCTGCAACTATATTCCCCTTGCCTGGATGATACTGAAGATCTAAATCAAAATCCTTCAGCAGTTCTAACCATCTTCTTTGCCTCATGTTCAAATCTCGCTGCGTGAACACGTATTTCAAACTCTTATGATCAGTATAGATCTCTACCCGATCCCCGTATAAATAATGCCTCCACAACTTGAGTGAAAACACCACAGCTGCTAACTCCAAATCGTGAGTCGGATAATTCTTCTCATGGTCTCGAAGCTGTCGAGACGCATATGCTATCACCTTTCTGTGCTGCATCAATACACATCCAAGACCCTTCCCTGATGCGTCACAATATACTGTAAAGCCTCCCGTTCCTACTGGAAGCGTCAAGATCGGGGCTGAGATCAATCTCTTCTTCAATTCTTCAAATGATGCATGACAGCTAGCTAACCAAACAAACTCTACGTCCTTGTGCGTCAAACGCGTTAAGGGCGCAGAGATCCTGGCAAAGTCCGCCACGAACCTTCTGTAGTAACCAGCTAATCCTAAGAAACTTCGCACTTCTGCAACTGTTCTCGGGACCGGCCAATGCTCTACGGCCTCAATCTTCTTCGGATCCACTGACACTCCTGCTCCAGAAATTACATATCCCAGGAACGAAATGTGGTCTAACCAGAATTCACACTTGTCAAGCTTCGCATAAAGTTGATGCTCCCTCAATATCTGCAAGACAGTCCTAAGATGTTTCTCATGCTCCTCTTCACTGCTGGAATAGACAAGGATATCATCTATGAACACCACCACAAATTTATCCAAATACGGCAGAAAGATGCGGTTCATTAAATCCATGAATACTGCGGGGGCGTTGGTTAGTCCAAAGGGCATTACTAAAAACTCATAATGCCCATATCTAGATCTGAATGCTGTCTTCGGTATGTCTTGCTCCCGGACTCTTACTTGATAATATCCCGACCGAAGATCGATCTTGGAAAATATGCTGGCCTTGCTCAACTGGTCAAACAGGTCATCAATCCTTGGTAGTGGGTACTTATTCTTCACTGTTACTGCATTCAGCTTGTGGTAGTCGATGCACATCCTCGTCGACCCATCCTTCTTGGGAACTAGAATCACTGGCACGACCCAGGGCGATTTACTGTCTCGGATGAATCCCTTAGACTTCAACTCTTCTTCATGCTGATACAACTTATCCTGTTCTGACGGTGACATTCTGTAAACTCTGTCTGCAATAGGCCTCGTTCCAGGGTTCAACTCAATGCTAAATTCTACCTCTCTGACTGGGGGTATCCCTGGGAGCTCATCAGAGAAGACGTCGAGAAAATCTTCGACCACTCTCGGAATCTGTCCTGGCTCTGACACTGTTGCTGAGATGACGCCTCCGGCCTGATTCTTCAAGGTTCGAGTAAAGATGAACTGTTCCATCCCAGGAACGCTGAATATGACCCTACCTCCTCTACAATCAATTGTCGAATGACTATCTCTCAACTAGTCCATGCCAAGAACAATATCAAAATTCCCTATAGGGAATTCAATCAATGATGCGGGCAATAAATGCCCACACACCTCTACCGGACATAAAAAGCGTACTCTGCTAACTTCGACGAGCCCATTGCCGGTGAGTATATCCATCCTCTCCGGTAATGCCTCAAACTCTAATCCAATCCGTGTAGCATATTGTGCAGAGATGAATGAATGAGTAGCGCCTAAATCAAATAATGCTACAGCAGGAAATGAGGTGACGAGAATTTTACCTGCCACCACGTCACTAGACGCTAGAGCCTCTCCCAAGGATAATGTGAGAGCCTGGCCCTGGCCCCGCTGAGCTCCTTGTTGCGGCCTTCCTCGACCATGCTGTTGCTGCCTCTGAGGGCCTTCGGCTTCCTGTGCTTGGCGAAACATCTGAGCCTGCGTTGGTAGACGCTGGGCTAGGGGCCTTACTGCTAATACTGGCCCTCCACTCGGGGTTGCCACCGGAGCTGGCAATGCTGGAAACTGCTGAGCTGGCCCTCCTGGCCTCTACATCACATGACAAGTGGAGATACGGTGGTCTGAACTACCACACCTCAAGCATAAGCCATTCGCTGACCGACACACCTCTCTCGTGTGCCCTGCCTTCCCACAGAATGTACAGCCCTGGGGTGCTCCCTGACGCTGCTGCTGGTTCCTCGGCTGCTGATGCCGAACTGGCGCTGTATTAGTTGACACGGCCGTCCTCCGCGGCGCTCCTACATCATGAATACGTACACCGGGTGCTGGTGCCGATGTTCGCTGCATTGCTCCTCCTCCAACCTGGGAATGAGATCTCTTCTGACCTCCTGTCCACGATGCCAACCTCTGCTGGGTAAGCTCGTGCCTCCGAGCGGCCGTCAAAACAGCGTCAAATGTCTGGTAGTCTTGTCCCTCTACAAGCTGTAATAGTTCCAAATGAAGTCTTTGCTGGAACCTCATAGCTTTCTCTGGCTCCGTTGCCACCATTGCTGGTGCGAAACGGCACAATCTGCAGAACTCTGCTGCATACCCTCTACGGTCTTGCCTACTTGCTCGAGACTAATAAACTTCTGCTGGAGCTCATATCGAGCTACTATGCCAAAATACTTGGCCTTGAATCTTTTACTGAAGGTGGTCCAACGAACAGGGCGTCTTATACCAACTTCTTCTGATGCCCACCAGTCGCGGGCAAGATCCTGAAGTACTAATTTGACCTGATCAACCTTCTCATCATCTGGAACCTTGGCTGCCACAAGAATGGCTTCGATGTCTTGAATCCATGCATCCGCAGTGATGGCATCCTCCGTGCCATCAAAATACCTCGGGTTCAAGCGACGAAACCTTCCTGATGCTCCCGAGTCAACCCCGACACTCCTCTCAAGAGCTAACTGAATCCCTTGGTTCAGTAACACGTTCTGCTCCTGCTGCTGAGTCTGTTGCTGTTGGTGAGTGACAAGAATCCCCCGGATGACCTCCAGGAGGGCTACGGCATCTGGTACTGCCGTCGCTGCTGGTGCTGCAGGAGTTTCAATAACCTGCGGCTGCACTGCCTCTGGTTCCATTTATGCTCGTGTCTGCCCTGGAGAAGGTTCTCTCCCCTGTTGGTGCCCAGTCGAGCCATGCTCTCGCTGCTCTTCCTTATGGGCCTCACCCGCTACTGAGAATGAAGCACACCTATAGAGAAAGATATAAGATTATCAAGTCCGAACGAGAAAGATTTCGAGGATGCAAGTCAGGTTGGAGATCAAGGCAAGGACAGAGAATTCGAAACAAAATTTCAAGGGGAACAAGTTTTGATTGAGACTCCTAATAATTCGCAATACCCCACAAGTCTGAAAAATAGACCTGCATGGGCCACCACTAAAACCTTGTCACGCCCCAGTACCGAAATACGGAGACGGACTAGGCCAGCTACTCCATATGAGGTACGTAACGTCATACGGCGATCGTGACTGTCGAGAGACTAGGGGGTACATGCTACAATCAAGTCTCCTATGGTCCCACAGAGTTCTATGTCTCAATCAATCAAATCACATCAGCAATTAAATGAACATTAAAAATAAAGCAGTAAGGCGTTCCCGACACTTCATCAAAATGATCATGAGAGACTAGCTTTATAATTTAGCTATCTCAGAGAGTCAGGAGTACAAAATTATACATAGCTGCAGTCTGTTTATTTATAATTCTGTACTGACATAAAATATTAAGTAATCCGGCTAACAGGTGCCGGTGGCTAAACGTCGCACAAAGTAAAGGCAGGAGTGGTGGAGAAGAAATCCACTCGAGTCCCCGAACTGCCATGCTCCTAGTATGCACCATGGATGTCAGGGAGGACGATCGTGTCCTCTGGCTCTGCTACGAGATCTGGCCAAACAAAACCAGCGGGGTCAGCCCCGAATAGCAAGTACCGCCAAAGGGGCACAAGAGTTAAGATTAAAAACCCAGTTATTAGAATGATTGATAATAGTAATACTTGTGCTACTATTATAGGGTAGCGCAACCTCCTCGAACCCATATGACACCCTTACAACCAAACAAGGACAAAAGGTGCCGCATGGAGTCGGGACGTGTCGTACTCTATAACTTTCACATAAGTAAAAGGTATAAACAATAAAATCTCCTGATCGTGACTTCGGTCGATAGCCTATCGCAGCACAATAACCAACCCAACAATCAAACAAGAACATGGGTTGGATCATGTACCATGATAGACCATGTTCCTCAATCATTCACAGAAGTAACACTTCACAACCAGAATAAATCTTCCGTTCATAACTTCGGTCCACAGCCTGTCATAGTACGATAACCAACCCAACAATCAAACAAGAACATGGGTTGGATCACGTACCATGACAGTTCGCTTCCTTCAGTTATTCACGGGAGGTAATAAGATACAAGCAAGTCATTTTCACGGCCAATCAAGTCTACGAGTTTCTAGTGGGACGAGGTTATCCTCGCATCATGTTATTTAGAAATTCTCAGATCGTATCTTTCCAGCAAGGCTAGCCAACCCAGGGGTGCGCCTAGACAGGTGTCATTGAGCACAGGTCCCTCGTAAGGCCACATTGCCAAGACATATAATATATAGCAGGAATTAATCGGATACAGTCATCTACTCGTTGCAGATGACACAGTATCCGTGGAGACCAGCCGGTACGTCAAGACAATATCTCAAGGCGGCTGGTGTAACACGATCTCGGGATTCTGTCCTCCCCATGCATCTAGTATATTTAGTTGCCTAGTTTAACCCTAGGTGAAATCTTGGACTCACATACTGTGGCTTGCATGATTATCCTCCTAAAAGTCGTACTCAAGTACGAGTACCCCAAAGATGATCCATGTCAATCAGTATGTCAACATGTTCTACCCTCCTTAGTGTAATGCATCATTGTAAATACGCCACGTGGAGTTACGAGTCATTTGTCGAGCATGAACAAGAACTGGGACATTCAGGTACATGTATCAGGTAGGAACACTTTGTTCACTCAGGACAAAAGGCGTAAGGATATATAGCATACACAAACATTTACATATATATAAGCATTATATAATAAAAAATAATAATATAAAATATAGGGGAGTCCAGGTCAGAGTGCGCAGGGTCAGAATGCGCAGGGTCAGACTGCGCAGGGTCAGACTGTGCAGGGTCATGTTGCGCAGGATCAGATCGTGCAGGGTCAGGTTGCGCAGGGTCAGACTGCGCAGGGTTAGACTGCGCAGGGTCAGGTTGCGCAGGGTCAGACTGCGCAGGGTCAGACTGTGCAGGGTTAGACTGCGCAGGGTCAGGTTGCGCAGGGTCAGACTGCGCAGGGTTCAAGCGCCTAGCGCCAAAAGGTGCAGGGCCACGAGAGAGCTGCGCCCTTCGCTAAAAAGTGCTGGGCCAGGGCTGCGCGCGCCAATTGCTACAGGGTCATCTTCTTCCTCTTGGCTGAGAGCAAGAACACCATGAGCCCTAGAACTTCTAAGGACCATAAAATCCTCATCCTAAGCCCAAATTGGGACTTCTATAGGTCAAAATGGGATAGAACAAAATTCTCTACAACATGGAACACTCAAAACTTGAAAATAATGAAGTTTGCTAGATCAAAACCAAGAAAATCCAAAAATGGTTAAAACTTAGATCTACAAAAATAAAAGCTTCAAAATAGAAAATTTCAAGTTCTAAACTAGTATAGAATGAGGAGAAGAACATTTTTGACAAATAATTTTGTAAGAAAACATTAACATAAATTTATTGATCCATCTCTTGAGCAAGTTGGCACTTGCCTTGGTTGGTGGAGGAAAGTAAATGAGAGGAAATAAATGAGAGGAGAGAGAATGAGTTGAGTTATTATATAGAATCTTGAACCCATGGGTTCATGATGAACCATAGGTGAACCAAGAATAGGTTACCCAAATGAGCCAAAACTGTAGGCCCAAATACAGAAAATAAATTACGAAATAATATTTGTCGAATATTTTTGGGAAATGCATGAAGAAATACAGCATATAAATATCGTATAAATACAAGGTAAATACAATTTATCGGTTTTACATATTAAAATACGTATTCCAGGATCGGGGAGTGACATCAATCGATATGAATGGAGTACTTGGAAGAATATCTGGAAGAATTTTAGAATCAGATACGGTTTTCTAGTTATAGTATGATCACCCATAGGAAGAATATAGTGAAAGGATTCAAAAGTCTTATTATGAATAGAATGAGTCCATAAGCACTGTACTTAAGATGGATACAAAACCTCATAAAAATTCTATGGTAACATCGAGACGGAGAAAGTTTCGCTTAACAATATAGAAATAATGATAGTAGGCGTAGGTCAAAGAATAGAGTTACACTGGACAGTGGCCCAAAAACTTTACTAGGGAGAATCATATTAAAAGGATACGTGATGATATGTTATACCATAGTCTCGATCTTGGGATAGAATGTAGAGTGGATAGGACTGTGTTAGACTAGACATACCTATATATAGAAGGGGAATCGAGGATAGTGGGTAAGGGACTAGTAATTAAATTTCTTGGCTTGATGGTCAAGGAGGACAAGCCTTCAACATTATCGTTGCAAGACAGCTAGCACTAGGAGGGGCGACTATAGGTAACCATTTATAGTTTTATTATCGAAAAATTGCATAAGTAAATTGTTTAGGATTGATTGTAACTCGAGTTATTAGGAGAGACAGTAGTGACCAGGTGTACCCTCTGAACTATTCCTAATTACGTTAGCATGATTCATTATTAGTGAGCATTTTTAATTTCGAGGATGAAATTCTTTTAAGGTAGGTAGATTGTAAGCACCCTAATTTTTGGGGAATTTATTTATTTATTTTATATAATTTTTATTTATATTAAACCATATTTTATTTTTAATTATGGCTATGTTGGCACTTTGTTGTACCTTTGATTTTTGAAGTACAACATTGACCAATTCCTCGAAACAAGTTTCATATTCGTGTTCTAGAGGAGTCCACCTTCATTTTTGTATATTATGTCTCACTCAAACATGTTCCTTTGTACTACATATTTCTTGTACAACTTTGGGGTCAAAATAGTCATTGTACCCTTCGTCGTAATTTTGATGTATTTTTTAAATTCCGATTTGAGGCTCAAATCCGATCCAAACTTTTCGACCCAATATATGGTTTTGACCTATTTTAAGCCTACTACACACATGCCAATGGTGTCCCGCTCAATTGAGTTTCTATGTGCTACTTATTTTCAAATGACACACAAGTCGAAACTATAGACATATTGGACTCAAATCGATCACAAAAATTATATCGACCCAAAACTAGTCCAACTAAGGTTCGTAGAGCCTACTCTAGGGTGCTCTAACCTTTTAGGCCTACTGTAGATTGATTTTTGTGGATTAATATGCTGACACACTAATCAAATCTAATTTAGACCAACTCCATAACTACTTTTCAATTTTGGACTCGATTTAAATCCTAGGAGATACAACTTTGCCTATATTTTAAAATAGGCAACCAAATCAATCCAAATCAAATCCCACCAAACCCTAACATAAAAAAACTCAAAAAAAAAAATATTTTAACCTTAAAAACATCAGTCCCTCTCCCCATACATTACAAAAATTGAAATCTCCTCCCTGCCTAATTCACCCGTAGCACCTTGTGGCGTAACAGCAATTTCGATCCCTTTCGACCTCCCATGATGCTCGATGAATATTCGTTGCAAAGCTAATGCGACCCTCTACAATCCTATTAACCCCATACGTTTAAAATCTCTTCTAGTACACCAAAATATTCCTACAAGTCAACCGAAGTTCGGAATCCAAGTCTGAATTCGTTCCAGCAGGTATGCACTTTTACATCTAGGGTTTCGTGTACTTTCGACCTCATCTTTTTGTGAAACTAAAACTAATAGAAAGGGTTTTTGTATCCATTTCTATGTCCATTTGGCCACCCACACAGTTCCAAACGGTTTGGCCGAGGTGTCTGTTCAACTAAATGGTTTCCATAATAGACCAGTTCTGTGGCGAGCCAATTTTCATCCACTTCCGGGCCACTTCTACCTTCAAAATATTTTTGGTAAGAAAGTAGACTTTTTAAGCTTTCCAAAGCATATTCTTTTGTAGCATTTTGGTTTCGTTTGTTATTTATTAAAAATTCGGACGTTTTACCGTAATATCAAAACACTGAAATCCATGAGTTCTACGTGTCCAACTGATTTGAAACTTCGTATATCATCACAAAATTAATTTTTGTGCATGTTTTCATGATAAATATATAATCTACCTATTTTCTATGAACTTTCCAGAATTAACGCTCGTATCAAGCCCACGCTCGACCGGTGTCCCTACCCCGTGCAGACCCTCACCCTATCCTTCCCGCCATCCGTTACGGACGACCTCTCAAACATGCCCACACCGCTACGTCCCACGAGTTCCTCGACGCCATCGGCTCCCTCGAAGGCCATTCGGGGTGCTCCTCGGAGAGCACCGCCCCCGACGCTATCGGATTAGTGCTACGCTTGGCCCGTCAACCTTGCGGCCGCCCGCGGCATCCCTACGGTTGTCTTTCGCAGGAGCAACATCTTCAACGGCATCGTCGGCGTCGCGATCATCCGTGTCAAGCCGCCCAAAGGCCTTGCGGACGACGAGATCTTCGTGGTTCCCGGGATCCCTCACCGGAGCGAAATGAGGAGGTCCCAGGTTCAACCCACGGACCCGAGCTCACGAGTGACCGGGTGGTTTCTTCAGTTCATCAGATCGCAACCGAAGCTTCAGCGTGGTGCACAACTCGTCCTACGAGTTGGAGCCTGGTTACACAAGGGTCTTCAACAATAGAACGTGGCTTGTCGGACCCGTGTCGCTGTGCAATAGCGAGACGCTCGATAGGGCAGCATGAGACGGGGGAGGTGGACACGACACGAGCGATTGCTATGGAGGAGGGAGGTTCTTCATATGATGCCATGGACAGTCTGATACAAGAGCTTATAGATGTTAAACTGAAGAAGGCTAATTATAAAGAATAGGGATTAATTAGAAAGAAAAAAAAGTGAATTATTGGTTTATAATAATGGGGCTAAGTTATTCTAATGGTATCCCAACTACAGATCTTAGTAAAAAATTTGGCATCTTAACTTTAGAGTGTCATAGTTTTATAAATTGTTTTTTTGAAATACTTTCGTTAATTTTGAAGCACATCGAGACCAATTTAAAATAATATCTGGCAATAGAAGTATTTAAATTGTGCTTTTGTACTATAAGATATGCTCTTGAAGTTATCTCGATTTTTAAAAAATTGATGACATATGTTTCAGATGAACAATTTACAAAGTTGGGGTGCCAAAATCGAGTGGAAAAAAGCTTAGGTATCAAAAATTTCTGAACGCTATAGTTGCATTGTCTTTTTTTGAAGAATAAAGACGCATTCTTTATTACTCACTCAGAGCAGTATCAACTGCAAGATTACAATCATCCTCCAGCAAAGTGATAATAAAATCTGGAGGTTCGAAAAAATTAGAAATGTCAAAGTTATTGACAGCAAATGAAGCTAATGAATGAGCAACTTTGTTGCAAAGTCTTCTTGCAAAGATGAAAGAGGGTTGTTGGGGCAGGGAAGCAATCTGCTCATTTATGGAAAACAGAAGATCTCGCATACGCCAAGGTAAAAGCTCCGTCTCACCGTTCAAAATCCTGATTGTCGTTAAAGAGTCGCTCTCAATGGATATAGCATCCGTGCTAACCCCTCGAGCAAGTATAACACCATGAAGAATAGCATATAATTCAGCCCATAAACTACAGTCATCCCCAAAGAAATGAGTCATTGACCAGGTCTTTCCTGACACAAACCTTCCATTCGCGTTCCTGGCTACTGCCGCAACTGCAATTGCATTAGAGGATGTAGCACCATCCACATTAATTTTGACCTTGCCCCTCCTCGGAGCCTGCCATCTGGCAATAGAAATGGCAACGTTACGCAGGGCCTGGATACCATCCCATCTGCTAACTTCTCTACTAGAATAGGTAGAATGAAGAGTATGTGCGTGATTGATGATATGCACTGCATTGGGAGGGATATTTCGGAAAATGCAGGCACACCTAGATTTCCAAATGCTCCATAGGACATAGGCTCCTATCGAGAAGGCCTCAAGAGCGGTGGAATCCTGTATCCAATTGCAGAGAAGAGAAATGATGTCCATATGATCTTCAACTCTCAAACCCAGAGAGCTACCAAACCATACATTCTTCGCCAGATTACAATGCAAAAAAAGATGATTCACATCTTCAGTCTGCGATAAGCATATCGGGCATGCTGGGTTCACATTTGAAACTCTTCTATTAATACTTGATAGCAACGGCAAGGCATTTCTAAGTAATCTCCAAATGAAGATTTGAACTCTAGGTGATAGAGTTTTAAGAGTCCAAAGATGCTTCCATACCTTTTTATCCAGGGTTGTAGCAGAGCTGCTAGGGACACTTCGTCGAATTGATTCATAAAGGGATTTTGATGAAAATATACCATTCCTAGAACCGGTCCAAATCAGAATATCATCACCACCCTCTCCAGTAAGATTAATAGCTAGGATCGCTTGCGCCTCAAGAGGAGAAAAGATAGAGTTAATCAGGATGGTGTTCCAGGAACCAGTGATGGGATCAAAGAGGTCTCGCACCCATTTCACTCCACGCGGGAGGATAATATTTGAAGTAATCCTGAACTTGGGAAGGTTCGGGATCCACGGGTCCTCCAAAATATCGACCCAACCTCCCTTGATCTTCCAAAGCAACTTATCAAACATGAAGCTTCTAGCCTGCAGAATACTCGCCCAAGTCGGAGAAGCTCGCCTGGATCGCTTGGCTGACCATAATGAGCCGTTCTGTAAATAAACACCACGAAGAAGTCGCGCCCACAACGAATGAGGTTGGTGAAGAAACCTCCAGAGGAGCTTCCCAATCAGCGATTCATTGACCCATTTCAAATTCCTAAAACCCAAACCACCAAGCATTCTTGGCTGAACAATTTTGTCCCAAGCTAAGAAATGCATCTTGCGCGCCGAACTATCATGACCCCACCAAAACGCACGCTGCTGTTTGGATAGGACATCAGTGATTGTACGAGGAATTTTATGGGTCGCCATGTAGTAAATAGGTAATGAGCCGAGAGTGGATTTGATCAACGTAGATCTACCAGCTTGGGAGAGGAGCCTGGCCTTCCAACCTTTAAGACGAGAATCACACTTATAGATAAGCGAGGAGTAAGAGGAGATTCTGTTCTTTGGTAGAAGAAGTCCATGGCCTAAGTATTTGTCATTGGTCTTCATGTTATCAAGAAGAAGCAGCCGCGCCAAATCCTTCCGCTCAATGTAGGTGACATTTTTGCTGAATAGTATACTCGATTTACTATAATTGATTTGCTGGCCAGACCAACCAGCGAATGACTAGAGCAACTCTTTCGTGAGCAGTAGAGAAGTTGGATTAGCCTGTCCAAATATGAGAATATCATCCGCGAACAAAAGGTGGGAGATGGAAGGTGTGTACCTGTTGATACGAATACCATTGAATAGATTGTTCCGTTCTGCTCGATAAATTAGACGAGATAGGACATCGGCACATATAATAAAAATATATGGAGAAAGAGGGCATCCCTGTCTGATGCCCCTCATAGGTCGGAAATATCCATGAGGGATTCCATTAACCAATATTGAGAATGAGGAAGAGGTGATACAACTCATAATCAAATCGTTTGTCTTCCCTCTGATGCCAACAACGAATAAAACATCTCTGATGAAGGCCCATGAAAGTCTATCATATGCCTTAGACATATCAATTTTCAGTGCAAATGCATTCTTGCTCTTGGAAAAACTCTTCATGGCGTGAAAAACCTCTTGTGCGATGATAACATTGTCCGTAATTTGTCTCCCTGGAATGAATGCATTCTGATTGTGGGAGATAATTTTATCCATGAGAGGCCGGAGTCGATTAGCGAGGATTTTAGAAATAATCTTGTAGGGGACGTTGCAGAGCGCAATCGGCCGAAAATCAGTTGGATTAGTAGGAGATTGGGTCTTTGGAATGAGAGCAATATTAGTATGATTCATATGATGTGGCATAATCCCATCTGAGAAAAATTGTCTTACCATCGCACATGTATCTTTGCCGACGATACTCCAGTTTTTTTGAAAGAAAATAGTCGGATAACCGTCAGGACCCGGGGCCTTGAGAGGACCAAAGCCCATAATTGTATGTTGGATCTCCTCATCCTTCGGCAACGATCCAATGGCTAGATTTTCATCATCCGCAACTCCTTTGCAGCAGGGATCCTCTACTTGATCGAATGGAATAGACTCATCAACAGAGAACAGCTCTTTGAAGTGCCCCACAATCGCAACTGCAATACTATCTTGATTCGTCGACCACGATCCATCAGGAAGCTGAAGAAGACGGATCTCATTCTTCCTCTTTCGCTGAGTAGCTTTTAGGTGAAAGTATTTATTATTTTTATCCCCAAGGTTAATCCACTGGCAACGGGATCTCTGTTGCCAATAGGATTCCTCAAGAAGTAGCAGATCGTTGAGCTCTTTGCAAATGTTTCTTTCCTCCGATAATGACTCTTCTGTGGTTGGAAGAGTTTGATTGGAGATGAGTTGTTTTTGTAACTCCTCTAATCGCCTACGAAAATTGCCAATAGAATCTCGACTCCATTTACGAAGTAGAGGAAGAGTGTATCGAAGCTTTTTGTTAAGAGAATTCCCAGCAACATTGTCCGCCTGCAGCCAAATAGATTGAAAACTCTCCCTGAAGGAATTGTTAGCAAGCCAAAATGATTCAAATCTAATTGGTCTTCTTTTAAGAGAAATAGCATTATCAGAGTTTAGAAGAATGGGGGCGTGATCACTGTTAATGCGCGGGAGAGTCGACACAGTCGCATGAGGATGAAGCCGACACCACCCCGCGTCTGCTAAAACACGGTCTAGTCTTTCCTTTATGTGTTGTTCTGGCTGTCTTGAGTTCGTCCATGTGAAGGCCGGGCCAATAAATCCAAGATCCAGCAAACCACATTGATCCACCATAAGTTTGAACGGTCGGACATCACGAGCATTGAACGCTCTGCCTCCTTCTTTATCAGAAGATTTAAGAATTTCGTTGAAATCCCCAATACAGCACCATGGTTCAGAGAAACCATCAGAGATATTTTTGATGAAGGACCCAAGCTTGACTCTGTCGCGTTTCTTCGGACAGCCATAAATACAAAGTAACTTTCATGCAGGATGAGTCGGATTAGCATCGATAGACAGTATAATGATATTGTTCGAAGAAAATGTCACCAAGGCAATAATACTATCGTCCCATCCCAACCATAGCCCCCCCGAATGACCTTGCGGGGGAACAGAGAAGTAATTAGTGAAACCCAGAGAAGGAAGAAGAAGAGAAGTATGTTGTGGGGAAGAGAGAGTTTCAGAAATGAAAAAGATAGAGGGGCGGGTGGCGGAGAGGAATGATCTGAGGGTGGCAACTGTCGAGACATTCCTCAGACCTCGACAGTTCCAAGCTAGGACTTTCATTGATCTAGCGACTGCCTATTCGCAGTCGCATTAATAAAAGAAACGGAGTCCGAGGGCTTGCTGGGGATGGCCACTTTCTTCCTGGCTCTGGGCTCATCTGGGAAAGAATTAGGCCTCTTCTCAAGAACGCTGGAGATAAACCTCTGTGTCTGTTGAAGAGGGCGCTGCCTAGCCATCCTTTTCCATGAAGATTTCCGATGATTGGTTGGTCGTGTGACGTAACCAACATGTGAGGCCACTGGACTAACTTCATTCTCAGCGTCACGAGGCGGAGAGAATATTTCCTCTGGCAATTCGATAATAGAGGAGGGTGCTTGTTGGATAGCAGGCGAATCAATAATCATAAAACTGGAAGGCAAACTATCACTTTTCTCTTTACTGATAATTCCCTCCTCACAAGGAGAGGAAATAAGCTGCTCCATCTCCCTGATGAGTTTGTGTGGTAGCTGAATGATGTTTGAGATTTCAGGAAGCAATGTACTATGGATCCCATACTGCTTAACAACATTAGCAGGTTCTGACTCATGAAGTATTGGCATAAGGGTATCTACCCGAGTGATATCTCTGCTTTTATCCCCCTCGGATTGTCTGTATCCGACTCTTTTGTGAGGAGGGATGTAAACTTCGATCTGCCCCTCTTGATTTGAATCATTTGTATTGAGGGGAGAACTATATGGGGTGGGGGTATGGTGCTCAGATCGATCCGAATTTAAAACAGGAGTTGGGTGGGAAGTCTGTTGGTGAAGATGAGAAGGAGTTTGTTGAGAGGAGTCTGGGATACGGCGGCGATTGGGTGCACGTTGAATGTCAGCGAGAAAATCCTCTTCTCTGATTCTAGGTTTCAGCAGTTCTTCAATACGTGATTTTTCCTCTGTGGACCAGTCATCACCAATTAACGAAGAAAAGGAATCCCTCTCGCTGCACGCGAAAAAAGAGTGTCCCACCCTGGCGCAGAAGAGGCACATCCGAGGAAGACGCTCGTACTTGACTTTAACTTGGCCGATCGCTGATCCGTCAATGGTAGTGGCTATAGTTGCATTGTCATTAGGATAATTTAGCCTTATAATGATTTATATGTGCTTTGTTTATGACTTAATTGAATAAGGGTGACAAGTGATTTTGGAATGACCTTCCAAATTGGACTAATAACCTCATACTTGGGTTGTAATATTTTTTGTTAACTTGTTGGGGTTATTGGAAAGTCCACAAGTATTCATCAATCCACTTCTTTTCTTGTAAGGTTGGAGTTCTTAGTATGTACTATATTCTTGCAAGTGAGTCAAAGGAATAGAAATACTCTCATAGGCAATGGCCGACCTACTTATGGGGTTGAATCCACCAAAAAAAAAATTCATATTTTTTGGAATTTTTTGTCGTCAAATTTCTAATAATTTTTTTTTACTTACATCCTACTTTGTGTGTTTATTAAGCTTATATTCTATTTTTTGTCACAAAATAATGTAACAACTTTTTGTCGTTACATTTCTATTTTTTGTGCAAAAGGAATTCAGGAGGGAGGAAAAGTGATTTCCAATGAAAAAAAAAATTAGAACGAAAAATGGTTTTGTCTATCCAAGCAAGAATTTATTTTTTCACCTTTAAGTATTCATTTTTCGTTTCAAATTCTTTGACATTTTCAATCACCGAAGATAAGAATTGTAATTTTTCAAAGAAAAAATAATATCAAGGAATTGTAGGAGTAAGCCTTATTGTTACGAACGAGTACATTTGTGAGACCATTTTGATTAATCTTGCTTGCGGCAGTTGCAAATTCCATTAATAATTACTAGTGTCATGGCACACGCAATACGTGTGCAACGCGTCTTACTATTGTTCACACCATTTAATGTAGAAAACATAATATAAGATTAAATTTAATTTTATAAATTAGTATTGTCTGATAGGATAGTTGAATATGTTAGAAATGTTGATATCTTCTTATTTAAGAACGAAAATATTCCACCAAACTTAATGAACAAAAATATTTACCTTCACTATAGAAAATAACTCACTTGACAAAATTTGCTTTAAGGAAATGTTATTTCTTCTATTTATAGGAAGAGTCGTCTAATTAAACTCAACGTCATTTAGAATGTCGTCAAAAAAATTTAAAAGAAAAAAAATAGATACCTGCGGGTTTTTTTAAGGTCATTTAGGAATAATACAATAGAGGAGATACGTATCCGTTTTTCAATTATCTAATAATTGAAATAAACGTTTAAGCAAAGTTTATACTTTAAAATTCCAAAAATAAAATTTTTAGAAATATCTTTAGATGAAAATTATACTTTGAATTTTAAATTTATATAACGAATAATTTTAAATTTAGAAAGATATTTAAGTGAATATTTTTTTTGAATTTTGATGTGTGTCATCTGGAAGACTAATAATTTTTTTGTCATCTGTAACTAATTCTCATTCAACCATGTAGTTCATTAAAACTGTAATCGATTTGTTGTCAAATGGAAAAGTAATATTTTTTTTCGAAATTTTTTAATTCCTATAACAAATTTTTTGGTCTAATACTTAATAATTCAAAAAAATAACAAATTTAGAAAAATCTTTAAATGAAATATTATCTTTTTAATTTCAAATTTGAAAAGATTATAAAAAAAGATATCTGTAATAGATGGGAGGAGGAAGGTTATGTTGTTACCAAACTTTTAATTAGCAAATATAAAATAAAGAAAGAGAAAGAAAGATGAGATAGTGAATCCTAAAAATAAAATTTTGTTAAGATATTTTAAATTTTAAATTTGTGGCCTCCATCACCTTGACTTGCCAACTACGATGTTTGTATATATATTTTAAATAAGAATTGGATAATTGACATTTGATGTTATAAAATGAAAAATAAAAGGTGGTCATTTAAACTGTAATAGATTTGACGTCATCTGGAAAAATAATATATAATTTTTTGAATCTTTTTGAATTTGTATAACAATTTTTTTGTCTAAAAATTTAAATTGGAAAACTAATAATTTTTTGTCTAATTTGATCGTAAATCTAATATCTTATATATACTATTATATAATCCAAATACCTTATCTATACTATTATAATTTTTCTTTTAAAGAACTTAATTTTAAATTTAGGCAGTAATGTTATGTAGATTAAAAAACTTATGTTTATATGAAGAGTACTACAATTAAAGTCAACGTCATTTAGAAATGGAATAGATGGGAGGAGAAAGCTTCTATTGTTACCAAAGTTTTAATTAGCAAATCTAAAAGAAAGAAAAAGAAAGAAAAAGAAAGAAAGATGAGATAGTGATCCTAGAAATAGAACTTTGTTACAATATTATAAAATTTAAATTTGTGAGCTCCATCTCCTTGACTTGTCAACTACGATGTTTGTATATATATTTTAAGTCTGATATGTAAAGTAGCTAGCATAGTGCATAAGAATTGGATAATTGACATTTGATGTTATAAAATAAAAAATAAAAATAGATTAGAAGGGTCTCTATTGTCACCTGGTCTTTTTGATTCATTCATCAATAAGCAGTAGAAAGAAAAGTATGAAAAAATAAATATTTACTTGCAATTGCAAGTACAATGCTTTTACACAATATATATAATCTCGTACACATTACAACTCCTCTTCTTATCCTGCTATATTATAAATTGATATTTGTTGGTATAAATTGACATTTGATGTCAACAAAAATTTTGATTTTGTGAAGTGGCCATACATTAGGGGAGGGCATACAGTTCTAGGACCCGCGGTTCCGATCCGGTCCGAACCGTAAAATGTCTAAACAAGACGGTTCCTAAATTTTGAAATTTAAACGGGGCGGGCCGGGGCGGGTCGTGTGACATTAACGGGTCGGGGCGGGTCCTATTTTCAAAATAAACGGGGTCCCGGCCCGACCCGTTTCTAGGAGTATATATATTTTTTATATCAATTTTTAGCATTTTTTGTTATTATAGTCTATACATAATAGAATATCTTATTGTTTACTAAACAAATTCTAGAAGTTTGGGAAGACATTAGACTTGTTTTGTTCTTATAGACAATATAACATATGTAAATGTTTACTATTATAGAATTTTTTAAACTTTTTTTTGAACTCGTTTGGACCCGCGGGTCGACCCGTTTCGGACCCGTTTCAAACAGGTCGGGTCCGGTCCGGGTCCAATATTTTTTGGACCCGTTCCGCCCCGCCCCGCCAAGTAACGGGTCCGGTCCGGATCCGGTCCGGGTCCAACAAATTTGGGCCCGGCCCGACCCGTGCCCACCCCTACCATACATGGTAAAAATAGATTAGAAGCCGTATCTTTTCTTAACTACTTGGTTGATTTTGGATGGTGAGGGAGCTTCGGTCAGTCGAACGATGAGACTGCTGGAGATCCATTATTGCAGATGGTTCCGATATGTTACGGAGGTAGGTCTAGAAAGCTACGACGTCGGTCCAGATCTGAGAAGAAGGTAGCGGAGGAGGAGTAATAGAGACAATTTTTTATTCCAGGCAGAAGAGATTACGTTGGTCGGTTACCTAAAATATTGAGAGAAGTTAGAGAGAAAAGAAGATTGTGTATCCTAAAAGATAGGAATAGATGGTTACATTAATTTCAAATTCAGAAAAAAAATAGGCTTTAAATGAATTTTTCATGCTTGGATAAATATAATGTCATATCTATCTAAAAAAAGTAAACTATATAATCCAAATATGCACACATATCTAATATTATTCAATGCATTTTATCTGTCCGGAACGGTTCATTTAGATAAAACATACTTTACTAATATTGCACACATAGAAAAATATCTAATATTAGATATGTGTCCGATATGTATCCTGAACGGATGGATGGAAGGCAAAAAAAAACTTATTTATAATTTTGTTAAATTTTTTATTACAATCAAATCTATAATTTAAAATCTTATCACAATCTAAATTAGTAATGTAAACTAATAAATCTATAATTTTAATTAAATGTTATCTACAATTTTAAAGAGAACAAAATTTAAATTTTACTCTAATTTAAATTTATGTAATATAAATTTTTTTATATCTTCGTCCTAAAAGTAAAAAATAGAAAAAGAAATCTAGATACGAAAAAATAGAAAAAGAAATGTAGATACGAAATGTAAACTAATTAAATCTGTAATTTTAATTCAATGTTATCTACAATTTAAAAATAGAACAAAACTTAAAATTTTATTCTAATTTAAATTTATGTACTATAAAATTATCTTTATATCTTCTTTCAAAGTAATAGTAGAAATATAAATCTAGATCCAAAATGTAAATTAATTAAATGTATAATTTTAATTGAATCTTATCTACCATTTTAAAGAGCACAAAATTTATAATTTATTCTAATTTAAATTCATGTTATCTAAAAAAATTATTTATATATTCGGCATAAAAGTAAATAATAGAAAAAAAAATCTATATACGAATGGATTAAAGGTAAAGGTAAAAGTAAAGCTTATTTATAGTTTTTTTCAATTCAAAAATACAGGACACGAAGCAAAGCAGAAGAGATTTCATATTAGAACATCACAATTAACAAGTTATGGCTTCAAGAAGAAAAAAAAACCGAAAAAACCCACAACATTACCAAATGGCTTCAAGAAACCTGAACATCGAAAGGACAAACAACTGCGTAGATGCAAAATAGAAATATTAAAGAAAAATAGAAATGTTAATATCTAACGCACCTGTGAGTGGGAAGAGGAAGGACGTGGCCTTAATTAAGCAACTTCCGGTTCCATTATAGGGGGTGAATTTTAATTAGTGGAAGCATTTCTATCCATGTATAAAAAAATATATAAGAATCTATATCATTCAAATATTCTATCTATAGAATTATATAATCCAAATACCCCTGGTATTTAGATTATATAATAGTATGGATCATAACATTATTAATTATTAACGTACTATGTACTTGCATGTGAAAATAAAAAATAAAGCATGTGAAAATAAAAAATAAATGAAAAGCAAGTTGTAGTTAAAACCTGGAAATAAAATCATTTAACATTATTTTAATCATAGATCAAAACACAAAAATTGAAAATAAAATCAATCAAAAATATTTTCATCATAGACGGAAACACAAACATAGAAAATAAAATAAATCGACAACATTTTAATCATAAACCGAAACACAAAAATGGGACATAAAACCAACAAAATATTCTAATCATTTACCGAAACATGGACATCATGGACATGGGAAACAAAATTGACATTATTTTATATTCACGATCGAAACATGCTCGGAATAAAATCAATAATTTTATTCCAAAATTCTTGCTCCTAATTGAAATATATCATTTGTTATCATGACCAAAACAGGGAATATGATCTATTATGTTTATCAGATTTTGTGGTTTCACGATAAAAAAAAAAGACATACAGAAAAAAAATGGGCTGATGATATTGATTTTGTTGATTTTTTTTTTTTGGGTCTTGGTTTGTTACTTCGGTGGATCTTAAAAAAAATCACAAAGAAACTTAAAAACTTGATATGCGCAAAAGGAAAGTAAAAAAAAAATGTGAACTTGTGAATGAGTAGAATATACATGCTATTTAGGATATACATATTTTAGTCATAGACCGAAACATGGATATTGGAAATAAAATCAACATAATTTAAATTTATGACCAAAACGGGCTAAAATAAAAATTAATAATTCCATTTTAATTTGACAAATATTTCCCTGAAATTAAAACCAAGTCAAGTATGTTCGAGGAACTCACGATCTTGAAGGCGACGATATCGAACGTGCTTACGTGAGTAGCTGCAACAGATCAATAAATTTAAAAGTGATTATGAGAATTATAATAAAATAACCGATAAATATTTTTTGATCTAATTGAGAGTAGCTGCAGCAGATCAACAAATTAAAATAGATTATGAGAATCACGACAAAATAACCGATAAATATTTTTAGATCAAATTGGAACACATCGAAAAAAATCTTACCAAAGGGCCCGTTGTCGATCTTGGAAGAACCTAAAGTAGAAGAGGGAGAATTTTTTTTTTGTTCAAAGTAGAAGGGAGAGGGAAGACCTCACGTAAAAGAACATAAAGTAGAAGAGAGGGGGAGGACCGCACTTCGAGGTGGAGGTTACCGACGGTTTCAAATTTTAAATTAATGGAAGATCAATGACCTTTTTATCCATATGTAAAGGAATTTCTATCTACAAATCTATATCCTGGAATATATATATATATATATATATATATATATATATAAAATTAGGTAATCCAAATACCCCCGTATTTGGATTATATAATAGTATAGTATAGAAATTATTATGCATCTCCAATATATATACTTTTGATATGTTGCTAAAAATTTCGGTTGAAGACATACTATTCATAAGGGCGAGTTTAGGGTGGTTCCCTCCATGAACGACGAAGAAACTCTAATCGAATGTGAATTATTTGTTTGCACCATAGAGACTGAACGGTAAGGGGAGGATGAACATGATTTAAATAATAATTAAGTACAATTAAGAAGTAATTAAAAGGATTATTTTGTATAAGGGTATAAAGTTTAGGATTTGATTAGATTTGGGTACTGGATTTGTCCGTTTTAGACTTTAGATACTCGAACTTTTTTAGTGACACATTTAGTGACGAACGTTCGTCATTAAAAGACTCATTTCGTCAATGAAAGTCCAATTTCTTCACTAAAATGTGTCACTAAAAAAAAAGTTTGAGTACCCACGGCCTAAAACGGACAAACCCAATACCTAAAGTCTAATTAGATCCTAAACCTGCTACCCTTATACAAATTAATCCAATTTAAAAATAACTGCCATAAATGAGACAAAATACAAAAAAATGATGTATCGTGGTATCCTTCGTGAGGCACTCAAGTTTCGAAAGTCTCCGGCTTTACTCCACCATTAAAAAAAAAACAATTACATTTACGAGCATTGATCCGAAGGAACTTCACTAACTTCTTACACACGAGCTGGTTCGAAGGACTTGCTTATAACTTCTGCACAAGCTTTATTTCGAAGGATTGTAGACTTCAACCTCTTACAAAATAGTTTTGATCTTCTCACAACAATTTGAAGATCTCACATTATAACTCAATTAAACGCTATCTCAAATAGATCTGACAAATGAAAGCTCTTATATGTAGAGAGGTTTGTATATAGTTAGGACCGGCCTAGGAGGTTTGGGTTGTCCTAGCGAAGCTATTTTTGGTCGCCCCTTGCCTTTGACTCCAGAAAAAGTTATCAAACTAATTATAACAAGTTGAAAGCTATTTATGCTGAATTGATATAATTCCATAAAAAGATATCTTTAATTTTGACGGCGCTTCCTCTCCTGATTCATGAGCTACTCGAGGCCTTCCAGTGGAACTCAAAATATGGGCACGAAAAATTGCTCAACTCAAATGAAGGAGTTGGGGTGGACCGCATAGACTATTGGTGAAGAGATGGGAACCTAAGAGTCTGGGTTGTTGCCACAATCATGAGGGTTGTCCAAGTCCAATGGCTTGTCAGGCTTACGGTCCGCCCTGTATACAGTAGATACAAAATTTGAGGTCCGAAAAAGGTTAAACAACTGAGAACAAATGGATTTATGTATACCACACAAAATAGCCTCTCAAAATAATCTCTCAAAACAGAATTGTTCTTTTGTAGGTGGAATACTTGATCCAGTCTCATATTATTATCCTAGAAGAAATAGTAGCTGTTAGATTTCAAAATTCAAAGCAACAAGCACAATCTATTTCTTAAGCCAAAAAAAATGCCATTCAAAGCAACAAACACATAAGCTAACTAGTCTCATCTAAACTTTAGCTCCATCAACATAGCATTATACGAAATGAAAGTACTTCCAGATACTTAGGGCGCGTTTGGTTTGCAGGATTGGACAACGTAATATAATTGGTATTATGTTGTCAATCTACCTCGGATGTTTGGTTGGACAAAAAATTTAGATGTAATGTAATCGCGATTACAAGTTTGATTACATTTACATTAGTTTCTTCTAAACTCAATTACATCATAAAACCTATGTAATCGCACTTACATTACAACTTAAGCGGAAGGTTGGTATGCTATAATTTGGTCTTTTTATTCGTTTTTGGTCATTTTTTGTTGTTTTTGTTTGTTTTTTGTCGTTTTTGGTCATTTTATGTTGTTTTTGTTTGTTTTTTGTCGTTTTTGGTCGTTTTTGTTCGTTTTTTTTGGTCTTTTTTGTCGTTTTTGTTCGTTTTTGATATTTTTGTTCGTTTTGGTTGTTTTTGTTTTTTTTTTGTTTTTTTTTTTTGGTCCGTTTTTTGTCGTTTTTGTTCGTTTTTTGTCATTTTTGTTCTTTTTTGTTGTTTTTGTTTGTTTTTTTGTCGATTTTGTCCTTTTTTGTCGTTTTTGTTCGTTTTTTTTTTTGTCATTTTTGTTCGTTTTTTCATTGTTTTTGTTTGTTTTTTGTCGTTTTTGTCATTTTTTGTTGTTTTTGGTCCTTTTTTGTTTTTTTTTTTTGTCTTTTTTGTCGTTTTTGTTCGTTTTTTGTAATTTTTGTTCGTTTTTTGTCATTTTTGTTCGTTTTTTGTCGGTTTTGTCCTTTTTTGTTCGTTTTTTTATCGTTTTGTTCGTTTTTTTGACATTTTTGTTAGTTTTTGGTTGTTTTTGTTTGTTTTTGTCGTTTTGTCCTTTTTTTTGTTGTTTTTGTCCTTTTTTGTCGTTTTTGTTCCTTTTTTTTGTCCTTTTTTTTTTTTCGTTTTTTCGTTGTTTTTGTTTATTTTTTTTGTTGTTTTTGTCGTTTTTTGTTGTTTTTGGTCTTTTTTGTTCGTTTTTTTTTCGGTTTTTTTTTATCGGTTTTGTCCTTTTTTTGTTCGTTTTTTGTCGTTTTTGTTCTTTTTTGTCATTTTTGTTCGTTTTTGGTTGTTCTGTTTAATTTTTTGTCGTTTTCGTCCTTTTTTGTTGTTTTGTCCGTTTTTTTGTCGTTTTTGTTCTTTTTTGTCATTGTTGTTCGTTTTTTGGTTATTTTCGTTTGTGTTTTTTGTCGTTTTTGTCATTTTTTCGTTCGTTTTGTCCTTTTTGTCGTTTTTGTTCATTTTTTGCCCTTTTTTTGTTTTTGGTCTTTTTGGTCTTTTTTTTTCCTTTCATTTATTGTTGTTTTTTGTCAATTTTTTTGTTTTTAGTCAATTTTTTTATCATTATTGGTCACTTTTTATGGTTTTCACATTTTTGATCTTTTTTTTGTCGTTTTTCTTTTTTATCGCTTTTTCATTTTTGGTTTTTTTCCTTCTGTTTTGTTCGTTTGTCATTTTTTGTATTTTTTATTTTTTGTCATTTTTTTCGTTTTTGGTCTTTTTTAGCAGAAAACAAACCATTTTCCCTTATTTATTAATTATTTATTTTTAGTTTTTTTCTTTTTAATTTTTAATTTTTTAAAAAAATTTAGTGATCCACTTTTTAAATTTTATGTTGTATTTAAAAAAATATTAAATTAGAAACTTAATTACATTACATGGTAAACCAAACATATGAATGCAATTGACATTACATTACATGGTTTGATTACATGCTTCAACCAAACATAGTAATGTAATTGTAATTCCATTACATTACAAACTCAATTACATTACAAATTCAATTCCATTACGATTACGATTACATTACAATGAACAAACGCAACCTTAGTTTTAAGCAAATGGAACAATTATTTTGGTTCTGTTGCACATATAAATCAACAGAATTCTTACTGAAGTAGAAAAGAAAAAGAAAAAAAATAACTGCCAACACCCAGCCTGTTCTCTAATGAGAAATAACTAAACATAAAACTCGCACAAAATTATATAGCGTACATTTCAAGAACATCCTAAAGCTCTAAAAAGCAAAGGATTATAGATAGATATACACAACAAAAACATATATATATATATATATATATATATATATATATATATATATATATATATATATAAAAAGGAAAAAGAAAAAAAAAAGTCCACGGTCGCGGGGCGGGTCGAGCTGCACCGGGCGAGGCGACGATAAGCTCGTTCGAACGGCATCGCATTCCTGCTGCGACGCAATTTTTTCCGCCTCGCACGGACAGTTTCTGCCGCGCACCCACGTATATATATATATATATATATATATATATATATATATATATATATATATATATATATGGCCTTTTTTTGTGCTACACAAGGGCTGATTGGTGCTGATGCGCCTGCTTCATAATGATGAGGGGATGCGCCTGGATGAGATATCAGAGTGATGCGCCTGACGGATGATGCGTCTGGCATGGGACGCATAGCAGTTGCTGCGCCTGGCTGTTAGCTTTAGGATCGTTTCTTTTTTTGTAGAGGTTCTCCTTTGTAAAGCCTTGCCTTAGACATGTAATAGACTTTCATATGAAATAAAAGTCTTCTTTTTAGTGTCTTTAAACTTGTACTTTTCTTTGCTGTGCCAAGTATCTGTTTGAGCTTCCTGGCGCATTTGAGTTGGTCGCATGGTTGGGTTGAGCGCATAGAAATTCTGGCTTATAGATGCGCCTGAAATTCCATGCTTCTACACAAGCTAGCCTGAAAGATCATCCAGGGCGACTCACTTTGGGCCGTATGGATGAAGTATAAATACTTGAGGGGCGCTAACTTTTGGGAGTACCAAACGAACAACAATGAATGCTTGGCGTTCAAGCACATCCTCCGTTGCAGGAGAGATATCCAACAGAATATATTCATGCATTTGCAGATGGTAACAACACAGATCTATACTTGGACCCATGGATCAGACAGAGAAATTTGTTGCAAATCATTGGGCAGCAGGCGAACCAGGAGGCTCACAGAGGTTCTCGAGTTAGCCGCATCATCACAGAAGGGCGCTGGAACCCTGAGTCCCATAGGGGGCGCGGACGGCTGTTAGGGAGATCCGGCTATGTGAGATAGATAACTCACTTGAAGAAGACATATGGGTTTGGAAGGAAACAAGGTCTGCAACTTTTGATTTCCGAAAAACCTATGACTTGTGCAGAATGAAGTATGATCCGATGCCGCATGGCGACATCATTTGGAGGACGGGGACACCGCGGAAAATGCAATTATGTCTCTACAGCTGGTGCTAAGGAGATTGATGACAAAAGACAGGCTGCAGCGCTTCGGAATACAGCCCGAAGATAACTCATGTCCACTATGCTAGAGGGAACCGGAATCTATACCCCCTTTGTATTTCAAATGCCCGGTGTCCAAACATATATGGGACACGCAAATGTCAAAGATGGGGTTGGCGTCCAATACCACGGATGAAGGTATCGATGAAATGATCCAAATTGTTCGGGGATCCAAAGGAAAGGGAGCGACATGGTATTGTGAAGTTTGTGCCAGACTTGCATCTGCAGTCTGACACATATGGAAAGAGCGAAACAACAGGGTGTTTCGAGGGACGAGTACGGCAATTATAGGGATAGTACATAACATCAAATATGATGTACAAGGGATGGGTTGTGTAGAGTCGACAGGAAACTGCGACATGTATCACAATCATTTATATCAATAATATTTACCTGGTTCCAATATATATATATATATATATATATATATATATATATATATATATATATATATATATATAGCCTTTTTTTTTCGTTTGCTTGGGTTAGGGCCTTGCGAGGGGCGGCCTTGGCCCAAGACAGGCTGGGCGACGGCCCAGGCCCCACAGGCGAAAGGGGGGCACCAACATGGATATATCTACAATAGAACTTGTATGTATTATGTGTGTGTCATTCTTAACCAAAAATATTGTGCTCTGGTGGTTATAATTTTAGACCTTTTACTTTAGAGGTCAATGTTTCAAATCTTTATGGTAGAAATAAGTACAATTTAGAAGTAATACAATTAAGAAGTAATTAAAAGGATTATTTTGTATAAGGGTGCAAAGTTTAGGATTTGATTAGATTTAGGTACTGGATTTGTCCGTTTTAGACTTTAGATACTCGAACTTTTTTAGTGACACATTAATGACGAACGTTCGTCATTCAAAGACTCATTTCATCAATGAAAGTCCAATTTCTTTACTAAAATATGTCACTAAATTTTTTTTGAGTATCCACAGCCTAAAACGAACAAACCCAGTACCTAAAGTCTAATTAGATCCTAAACCTGCTACCCTTATACAAAATAATCCAATTTAAAAATAACTGCCATAAATGAGACAAAATACAAAAAAATGATGTATCGTGGTATCCTTCGTGAGGCACTCCAGTTCCGAAAGTCTCCGGCTTTAATCCACCATTAAAAAAGAAACAATTACATTTACGAGCATTGATCCGAAGGAACTTCACTAACTTCTTACACACGAGCTTGGTTCGAAGGACTTGCTTATAACTTCTGCACAAGCTTTAATTCGAAGGATTGTAGACTCCAACCTCTTACAAAATAGTTTTGATCTTCTCACAACAATTTGAAGATCTCACATTATAACTCAATTAAACGTTATCTCAAATAGATCTGACAAATGAAAGCTCTTATATGTAGAGAGGTTTGTATATAGTTAGGACCGGCCTAGGAGGTTTGGGTTGTCCTAGCGAAGCTATTTTTGGTCGCCCCTTGCCTTTGACTCCAGAAAAAGTTATCAAAATAATTATAACAAGTTGAAAGCTATTTATGCTGAATTGATATAATTCCATAAAAAGATATCTTTAATTTTGACAGCGTTTTCTCTCCTGATTCATGAGCTACTCGAGGCCTTCCAGTGGAACTCAAAATATGGGCACGAAAAATTGCTCAACTCAAATGAAGGAGTTGGGGTGGACCGCATAGACTATTGGTGAAGAGATGGGAACCTAAGAGTCTGGGTTGTTGCCACAATCATGAGGGTTATCCAAGTCCAATGGCTTGTCCGGCTTACGGTCCGCCCTGTATACAGTAGATAAAAAATTTGAGGTCCGAAAAAGGTTAAACAACTGAGAACAAGTGGATTTATGTATACCACACAAAATAGCCTCTCAAAATAATATCTCAAAACAGAATTGTTCTTTTGTAGGTGGAATACTTGATCCAGTCTCATATTATTATCCTAGCAGAAATAGTAGCTGTTAGATTTCAATATTCAAAGCAACAAGCACAAGCTGTTTCTTAAGCCAAAAAAAATGCCATTCAAAGCAACAAACACATAAGCTAACTAGTCTCATCTAAACTTTAGCTCCATCAACATAGCATTATACGAAATGAAAGTACTTCCAGATACTAGTATTAAGCAAATGGAACAATTATTTTGGTTCTGTTGCACATATAAATCAACAGAATTCTTACTGAAGTAGAAAAGAAAAAGAAAAAAAATAACTGCCAAACCCAGCCTGTTCTCTAATGAGAAATAACTAAACATAAAACTCGCACAAAATTATATAGAGTACATTTCAAGAACATCCTAAAGCTCTAAAAAGCAAAGGATTATAGATAGATATACACAACAAAAACATATATATATATATATATATATATATATATATATATATATATATATATATATATATATATATATATAGGAGTGGCCCTGGTCCAGGACAGGCCGGACGACGCCTATGGCCTCCAGACGAAAGGGTGCACCAATATAGATATATTTACAATAGAACTAGTATGTATTATGTGTCATTCTTAACAAAAAATATTGTGGTTTTGTGGTTATAATGTTAGACCTTTTTACTTTAGAGGTCCTTGGTTCAAATCTTGGTGGCAACAAGTTTTTGTTACATTTACATTTTTTTACATTATGTATAGGGAATCCATTTTGAAAGTTTCGCCTTGGACCTCTATCAGCTCAGAGTCGGGCCCGGTGCACGCAAGCGTGGGTGCATTCTATATTTTTGGTGGTGGCAGAAGCCATGTTCTAGCTTTGATGAATGTCATGCTCAAGAAGGGTTCGGCTTGCTCCTTCGTCAGTTTCTTGGCGTAGCTGACACGGCCTTCCGTCGTTGCCCCCGGCCCCGTGCACTCGTACTCGCCATAGAACACGCTCCTGCATGCATGCATGCACAAGAAAAATGTAGGTGTTGTCAATCATACTTAGAAGCAATGTTTCAAAAACGAAAATTACTTTTTTGTCCGCGGTTTATGTGACCACGAATTGACCTGCCACCACGTGGCAACCAACCATTGGCCCTTCTGATAACACGGATCGGAGGGCCAATGGAAGACCACCACGTCATATGACGTGTCGGCAAGCCAGCTGCGGTCACAAAAACTAAGATCGAAATAACAGTGCCCTTTTAAAAATCGGACCAGAAATAAATAAATAAAATTATAGTATCAATTGGAGCTGGTATACAATATGTGGGTGGATTTTTACATTCGAATTCATAAAAAATAATAATGGGGGAGGATTTTTAAAATCGAATTCACAAAATAATAACGGACTTACTGTTGGCGGCTTGCGATGTTGTGATCATTCCATCCCTCTGGGTTAACGATGCTGCTCATGTAGGTGTAGGCGAAGACCACCCTCGAGCTTTGCTTCCAAGCCCGAGATAGGTACACGTTCCCCGAACCCGTGACGTTGCAGTGGAGGAAGGAGAACCCGGTCGTGTCAGAGGTGCTTGCCCTTGCTTGAGCAGTGATCCATGTTACGCCATCAGCTACTGATTCAATCACGCAGTCCTGTATGTATGTATATATGAGAACTCACTAGTTATTTTAGAAATTTAGAGGATTACCAAAAGTTCTCGTCACAAACACACACCCGCAATTCTCATAATTAGTTTTCCTGAGTTAGTAGCAAATTTATCGATGCTAGTGTTTTTTTTATAGGAGCGCTAGTTACTATATGAGCGCTGCTAGCTGGTCCATCGTCAGGTGGCACCACCCCATTAGTAGGTCACCCGGCATGGAATCCATACCTATAGGGAGAAGGGGCAATGGATTTCGGCCATCTAGCATGCGGGCTGGCCAGCCTACGGGCAAGATAGTGTTTTCCTTACGATATAGTACTAGTAGTAGTAATATAGTTTCTGTATATAGTATTCAAATTAACAGGTTTAGGCAATGAAAATGCAAACTTTTTTTTTGAAAATGCCCTTATATGCCATTTGGGTGTAATGTTTCCAATTTTCACACTCACAACATCTCTTCCGTGGTTCGATCCCGAGATCGCCGATCAGCCAAGGAGGCTATACCTCTCCTTATTGCTAACAATAAAAGCCAGCTGAGTTCGATACCGGCTGAGTTCGATGTAGCATCATTATGAAAAATTATGAGGTTCCAACAGTATATGCCGATACCGATTCGTTATTGTCCATATTGATAAGATTTCAGATGTCTCTATCCGATACAATCACTAGCTATCGATACTAATAGATGCAGACGTTTGGGGTCTCATCCTCCTCAGCCAATTTGACAGAAAAATTGATAGGAAAAAAAGTCAAATAGCAAAGGTGTAAAATAATGTAAACGAAAAAAATTTATTTATCATAGGTAAAACCAATTATCACGATTGACCATTATTTTATTCAATTTTAAAACTAAAAGTCTAAAACAACAAATAAAATATTTAAAACCATGTCTAAATGTATAAAATATTTTTCTAGTATTTTAATAATTTACTAACAATTATTTGTTCTTCGATACCAAAAAATTTGGTATTCCAATTCGAAATTATCGATAGAGGTCCAATACCGATTACTAATACCGATATTGTGAATCTTGTTTCCAACCATAATTTTTGAAAATATATAGCGAAGCGGGTCATGTAAGGTAGAGTGCACATGACGTGTGATATCCATAGTAGTTCACCTGTCAAGCTGAGAACGCAAGAACATACATATACAGACTGAGATCTAGTCGGAATGAGAATTCTCATGACTGAATGTAGGAAATTGAAGAGTTTAATTACCAAGTAGATAGATCTTCCATTGCCGAAGATGAAGTCGACCGTCCCCCTTATGTAACAGTCCTTGAAGAAATGCATGCCCCTGTCGTCACAGAGAGTATCCTGATATCCGTAGAACCTGCAGTTGTAGAATGCTGCCTTATCCCCAGATATCCTCATCGCCACCGCCTGAGTTCCCTTTGCCCCTATAGTTGGCTTCGGTGCCGAATTCTGTGCCAAATAATCATTTATTTAGAGTAGGTACTTCTAACTTCTTAAAATTTTATGAATTTATAGCACAAATTCTAAAATATATTTAAGAGAATTTATCCTTTCGCTTTTCCCCCAATTTTTTTATTCCTCGCAGAAGACTTGAAGTCATGCCAACAATTAGCACTAAATAATTAGGAGTAAACAAACAAAATTCAGTATCTTTCTCATTAAAATCAATAGAATTGCAATTTGTAGCTTTTGAGCAATGTTTTAGAAACCAGACCGATAATCGAACCGGGTATAGGTCAGACCGGAGTTCAACCGCGATTCAAATAAACTTGGTTTGGTTAAACATGTGAGATATCCATATTTACTTTTGGTTTGGTTCTTAGTATGTTGGTTTGATTTAATTTTACAACTATAAGGTCTATCAAAACCAAATTAAGAATCAAATGGTCCAAATTTCATATGATAATTTTTTCTGAACTTAATTTTTTTTTAGAAAACGAAAATTGACCGGATCAATTGTGAACCGGTTCGGCAGGTTCACCGGTTGAACTCCTATTTTGAAAAAGAAAACAACGGTTCTTTAAAGAACCGATTTTAGTTGGACGAGACCGATTTTTTGGCCTAAACCGGTTGGACCCGATCCAGCCGCCGGTCCGGTCCGGTTTTTACAATACTGCTTTTGAGCACTCCTTTATTAAATTGTGCCATGAATTAATTACTGGAATCTTTTATATTAACCAGTAAATGTACACGTGCAAATACACGTGCGAAAAAATGTTAAAGAACTTAAATATAAATTTATTATAAAATTTATCAAACTTAGGTGAACTCAAGCAACAAAAAAAAACCTTCTACCTTAACCATTTAAGTTAGACTATTTAGTTGTAAATATATCTTATTAGATAGTTAAATACTTAGTTAATTTTTTTAAAACATACTTAGCTAATTTTAAAAAAAACTTAGTAAAGTATTTAGGTAGTTATTTAGTTATTTATTATTATTATTATTTAAATTTATTTAAATGGTTCATGATATTCATACAACTTAGACGGTTCACTTTTGAACCGTTTTGAAACCTATTTTTATATAATAGAAGATTAGCCAAATTGATATATATATATATATATATATATTTTGAAGCAATGGGTAATTGTGGTGAACTCGCCTCCACTGGGGCTCGAACTCCCGACCACTTGGGCCGCATGCATCTCTCTTAACCACTAGGCTAGAGGTCATTTGCCATATATATATATATATTATGAATATTAGGGTTTAACATGGATACACGTTAATTTGATACAATAATAATACAATAATAAGTTAAAGATATTTTGACTACGTTCATGCGTACGTTACGTACCTCGAAGATAATATTGCTTGCAATGAAGTGATCAGACTCCACCGCAACCGTGGCGCTCTCGAGTGTGCCGAACCGCGCCGCGGTGCCGTCGAACGATATCGTCGGCATTGCGTCGGGCTCGCCGAGGAACGTCACGTACGGCCTCGACCGGCCTACCGTCACCTTCTCCCGGTACACCCCGGGCCCGATCCTGACCACGGTGCGCTGCGTGTTCCCTACCGGTATGCTGTCGACCGCGGCCGCGATCGTCTTGAAGTCGCCCTTCCCGTCCTGCCGCACCGTGACGAGCTTTGGCTGCCCCTCCGCGACGAGGAGGCCCGCCTCGAGGCCCGTGTCGACACCCCTGGCGATTTCGACGTTGCGTTGCAGGAACAGCCTCTCCGTGTCGGCGATCCATCGGCTGAACGTCTCTGGAGGGTCGGCTCTGGCGGCGTAGGTGGGGAGGACGAAGTGGAGAAGGAGGAGGAGTATGAAACTGTTCTTTGAATTGGCCATTGATGAGGGAGAGAGAGAGAGAGAGAGAGAGAGAGGAGGTGGGGATTATATGCGCATGAGCATGAAAACTAACAAAAACGTGCTTAGGTGGCATTATAGGGTGATTACATATTCTGCTCGCACGTTACTAATTTAGGGTTTGTTTTGTATGGACTTTGATTGAAGCCACAGGATGTTAACCTAATTAAGTTGTTAATTGTTGGTCTGGATTATCTTTTATATTTTTATCTTTACTTATTTTAGAGAAATTTCAGAACGGTTTAAAATGAATGGTCTAAAAGGTAAAAAGAAAAATAATGCTATTTGTCCTTTCAAATTGTCTCTCCAAATCATCTCTCTATACGTGGCAGTTGACGAAGCATGTTGATGTGGCAGCTGACATCGCAAAACTAAAATTAAAATTAAAATTAAAACTAAAATTAAAATTAATAATAATCAATAATATTAACATTAACATTAACATTAATATTAATATTAACATTAATATTAATATTAACATTAACGTTAAAGAAAATTGAGTAATTAATTTTTTAGGTTAATATGTGCCACGTCATATGACACATAATATTATTTAACAATTCACGTCAGCTGTCACATACGGAGAAATAATTTAGAGGTACGAATAACATTACTCATCACACTAAGTATATCTCACTAAAAAAAATCATAAAATCATTCTAACTTCTAATCATCTAAACATGTGTCTAAAATCCTAAAAAAACATATTTACAACAAATTTAAATTAAAATATATTCATTATTCAAATCCATATGGTAAAATTAATCCAAGCAAGTTCTAAAATTAAATGCATGATTGAGGAAAATATGTTCATGCACATATTGGAATTCAATCTAGTTCTTCCGGCAGACCGACTTGCGAACGAATTGTTTTGTAGATTTCAATATTTGCAATCTAATTTCTCCCCTACCTAATATTTCTATAATATTTCTTTCGCCCAATAAAATTTTCGAAAAAAATATGATGTAAAAAAGCAAATTGGGTGTACTGGAGCCCAGAGTGGTTCCCTTGATTTAAAATACATAAATATATCCAATAGTTCAGAAAACTCTCTCTCTCTCTCTCTCTCTCTCTCCCTCTTTCAATTAATTAATTTTTTTTATCCTTCCTATTTAACTATGTTGATAATTAGTTCGGTCACACCTATTCCCAAATAATTTCACTTTATAAGATATTTTATAAAACATAGGGAGGACAGTGTTACGAGTTTCTATAGAAAATATAAACTATAGGGGTGGTCCGTAATTAGTTTCAAAATAGGGATGGTTTCTATAATAAGTATAATTAAACCACACTCCAAAATATAATTTCAATATATTTGTCATGCACGTGTATTCAATCAGCTTTCTAGTAACAAGTAATTAAACCACACTCCAATTAACATGATAAGTTCAACAATAATATTTAAATTCAACAAAAGTTGAGTTTACAAAATCTATATAAGATCAATAACACAACATTTAAGTCCCATGAAAACACATTTCACAATAAACAGAGGGAAATCAGTAATGGGCCCCAATCGATAATACATTTCTCACTAATTAAAATGTAACACAAATACAAAAGCGGGTATGCGCATATGCGTGTCACAAAACTTTCTACAATTAGTAAAAATCTTGAAGGCTGCGAAGATCTTTCCTTCCTTTAACTTGATAGTGATGTTTCATATGCAAAACTGAATCACAAAACCAAAATCAACCATTAATATCTAGATAAATACAAATTATGTTCTTCTTGAAACAGAGAGAAGAACATAAAGGATAATTCTTATAGACACTAGAAATTTCTTGAACTTGGCAGTAGATATAAATAGAAAGACACTACAGATGCTGAAAGTAGATTAGCTTATAAGGATTCCAATAGAATAAGTTGGCCAATATCCCCACTTAGTGTACATTTGATTCTTACGTTTGGTAGTTTCCTGGAAACATAAAAGCCTTTTATGTAGAGAACGGAAGGAAGAAGAACTACCAAGGAATCAGTGGAATCAGTCTAGTCTAGGAAGGCTTACAACATGGTAACTTTGGACCCGTTACATACTACTCCATCCCAGGGTGCACCACAAGGATCGTTCGACTTCCCCAGCTTGGTGGCATGTTCTGCCATTCGCTCTTCAAAGACTGGAGAACAACAACTGTAGTATTTGACAGTTCTACTGTTAGCACATCAAATAAGTAGTTTTATGATTTTTCTGAAAGAAAAGTAGTCTACAATGATAAGTAGAGTGAAATGTAGATCCAAAATTGTGAATGACTTTAGAAGGTTCCATAGACTTTATGAGCTATTCTTGTAATAATGGATCGAGAGATCAAAAGATTCAACAAATTTCTATCGAATTAAACATGCTAGAATAATATAAAGGTAATAGTAATTATGTAAGGACAACAATTGGAAAGGCCATCATTTGGTATCCTTCAACAAGCAGCAGTTCTTTGAATAAAATTTTATAGCCTTTCTATGTAACCTCTCTAGTGGATCATCCTTTTCAAGTCTCATCAATTTTGTTGAAATTGATTAATGATATAAAGAGGTTATCAAGCTACTGGTTCTTTATGACAAACTGTGCATCGACACCCTCAAATACAATTCAAATCATTCCAAAGTCACATGAAAGAGAAAGAAAAAAAAATCAACATGACATCACCATCTTGGGAATCAGTGGCGCCAAGACAAACTTGATTTCCTGCGACGAACATGAAGAGCAGTATTATCCTTGTGACATGTACAATAGTAAATGACTATAAAACTACAAATAGGGAAAAAAAACCATATTCAACAGAAATTGTGCATGTCAAAACAGGAAAAAAAAATAGATTGGACACCATCAATAAATAGCAACAGAGCTTTCTTAGCCACACCAACAGAGCAATTTCTTAGCCACTTGGTAAAATGATCAGTAGAAATCAGTCAAATATAATGATTGGAATGCCATAGAGAATAACTTACAGTACTATCTCATGCTCAAATCAAAATATAGATTAGAAGGAAAAATTAATGCAATGTCTTAGGAACGCAAACAAAGTTTTAGTATACCTGTCACAATAATAACAAATTTCTTATCTCAGTCTATATGATAAGGTAACAGTGATGGGTAATAAAACAATAAAGAACCCATTTCAAGATGAGAAGTGTGATCCTTCCTTCACCTGATGATTCATCTCCAGTTTCCATATACCTGTCACAATAAGAATAAATGTAATTAATAAAGTTAACAGTTAGCATTAGTACATAAAAAGGAAATGATGTCCAATTACAAAATCTCCATCTTTCCTTTGTTGTTCTTCTTCAATTCTATTACCATTTACAACCACTATGCTCACATATACCAGAAATTTTGGTTATTGTCTACTAAAGCAAGATTTACAACCCCCCCTCTAAATCCTGATCCATAGAAAGCATATCTGTCTGGAACCCCCCCATCCTAATATTCTTGTTCTAAAACCAATGAGAACACCAAAAATTCAGCACACCACTTCCAATCTAGAAATTACTATATTCTTATCTGTCACGACCCGCACCCTGATTAGGGGCACGAGAAGCGGTTACGTCCAGCCTACGCCGCAGAATCGGCGGTAGAACGCTGTATATAGGGTCTGTAAATACTACGACTAAACAGATAAATGTACCTGTACAGTATATACACTCCGAACGGAGGAATAAAGCAATACTGCCTCAATCACATAATCAAAACTAAGGTAGAAAGCATGGAAGAGAGATATGATAGAAATAAACAGGAAACGAGCCCAAGATATCCACAAGCCACAGCTAACACAAATCCAGAGTCTCAGAATAAATATAAGTATAAGATGCTACAACTGAAATAAACTGCTGGCTCGCAGGCCAGGCAAACCTAACTAACTAGGCTACTCCGGGTGGGCGAAGTCAAGAGGCTCTACCACTAAGCCCCTGTCTAAGTCAAGTCCATCAGACTCTATCCCGTAGTAAGTCGGGCAATCACCCTCTAAATCATCTGTAAAATTTGTCAACGGTATCCTGTCAGGAAAATGAGCAAGTACAAAACACCAACAACAGTTCCATGTAAATTGACAAAAGCTATAAGAGACAGTATAATAAAATACAAGACAAAATCAACTGGAAATATATATCATGATGTGAGTACTGTAAAGGACGATAATGTATATGTATATATAGGATGACTTGGGAACTATTCGGAAGCCGAGTTATAACCCTTAAACCAAACAAGGACCGGGGTTGTAACCCTTCTCCCGAACAGAACTTAGTCACCCTAAGATAATAAATATAAAAAGTGCCTTGAATTATTAGTGCGTCATGTGATCGGCTTGGGAAAGGCTTTCCATCTGACCGGCTATGAACCATGAATACAATAGAAACGATAAGGCCGGTCACCATGGAAAGCTATGAACCGTATAGGGTAAGGCTTTACCCGTCGTGCGGTGAGGGTATAGCTATGAACCATGAGTACCATAGAACCATATGAGAATTGATCACACAACCACTAATAACTCCCCCATCCCCGAATAGTACAATGGATCTGGACATGACACGTTATGACACGGGATTCCATAAGAGGGTAGCAAGTCCCCTTTTGAAATCGGTGTCTATACCAATACACTGAAACAAGACAGAACATGTATCAATATACCATGAAACTCTAGGAACAACATCCCATGTCATGATCCAACATATATTAGTCCGTGTACTGCCGTGACTGGAAATCGAGTATAACACTACAACTGAATCGGATATAGCAGATATCAAGACAATAAAAACTATCAGTGAATGTACTCGCCTGTGGTCCTGAGCTGATAGGTGAACAGATACTCAGAGTGATCACAGACCTAAAATAAGATACTATGAGTCAAACAGGGCTAAATACTGAAAAGGAAACTAATACAAGTCATGAATGCAAGTCTAAGTCAAAACTAGGTCAATCTAGGTCAAACTGAGTCATACTAGGCCATACTGGTTCATACTAGGTCATACTAGGTCACTGGAAGTCATTCCAAGTCAAACTAGGTCAATCGGGATCAACGGTTGACTTACAGTTGACTTTTGGTTAAAAAGTCAACTCTGGTCAACCCTGGTCAACTATGGTCAACTCTAGGTCAACCCTAGGTCAAACTAGTCTAATGTTGACCAACTGTTGACTTTCAGTCAACTGGTCAACTCTGGGTTGGTTTCGGTCAAATCGGGTCGCTTAAAGGCTAAGTTTGACCTTCGGTTGACTTTTGTTGACTTTTGGTCAAAACGGTCAACCGACGTCAAAACTAGTCTTAGAGTACCATATTTGATCATTACCAACCACGGGGATCAAGTTCTAACACCATCTTAGGCTTCTAACACAAGTATCCTATTCCTAGGCAAAACTAGGATTTACCCTTCTAAGGTAAATCCCGATACCTTGCCAAAAACCAATGAAACCTTGCAAATACCCATGGAACTAGCCTAGGCTCCTTAGGGTAGCTAGATATCAACCTATCTAAGGCTTACCTACCAAGAAATTGGGGTATCCTAGTTATCTAGGTCATGTTAGGATACGGGGTATAGGTTTACCCTATTACCTATTTCTACGTCATGAATTTACCCTATTCTATACCACACTCACCCCACCACTCATTCTCACATAAAACCATACTCTATAGGGCTTCCCTATAGGTTTCCTACTAGTTTTGCACATAGGCTAACTATAGGCACTCACTAATAGGTTCTCACACACCCACACAACTCACAAAACACACTCACACACACAAGCAATTTGTGGACTGTTTTGGAAGGCAATAATGGACTGAATTTGGAGTGAAAGGGGCTGTCATAGGGTGCATACATGGGCTGAATATGTGAAGTATTGGGACAGCCATATAGGCTCATTCATGGGCTGATTTGGAGTGAAATAGGACTGTTATTTGGAGGGTCATATGGGGATTTACTGGGCTGTTCTTGACAGCACTTAGGGGGGGGATGTTTGGGACAAAAGGACAGCCATATAGGGCATGAATGGGGACTGTCAAGAGCTGGAAATGGACAGTCCAATACTGGTTTGTATGGGCTGTTCCTAGATGGTTTAGATGGCAAATTTGGACAGCCATCTCATGGCTCTAGAGGACACAAAATGTGGGGACTGTTTTGTGGTTTAATGGGCTGAAACAAGGGTGAAGCATGGGCTGAAATTAGTGGACAGATTTGGGTTTTCTCCTCCCTCTACTTCACAACACACACACAAACAAACCCCTCTCAAATACCCCCCACACACACACATGCTAGGCCTAACCTGGCCGAACCTGGCAGCCCCTATTTCCCCTCACAAACACCACACAATCACCACCATAATCATATTTATATGCATCCATATATAAACCACATCTATATATATATATATCAATATATATATATATATATATATATCTATATATATAACTAGATATATGACTAAATAGAAATAAAAACACAACCAAAACTCCCCTCTACCAAACCTGGCCGAAAATGACAGCCCTCTCCCAAGCACCAACACATCACAACAACACAATATTATACACATATATATATCCCTTATATAACCATATATATATATATGGAAACGGATCAAAGGCCCCGCCGCGGGAGCCCCGTCGAAGCCCCGCCCCCCCCCTGCACCATCGGATCGCGCGGGGCCCACGTGGGGCCCGCCCCCGCCCGCGCGATCCAACGGCTAAGGGAGGGCGGGGCTTCGGCGGGGCTCCGCGGACGGGGCTCCCGATCCGCTCCCTATATATATATATATATATATATATATATATATATATATATATATATATATATAGAATGATATATATATAACTATATATATACCAATACACATAGGAATAATATGATACATATAGATACTCAATGAATCCTCTCTACAACATGAAAAATCTGAGATATTATTAAGAAACACACAAAAACAACATTTAAACATTATCCATGGGTCAAAAAGGGGGTTTTTTCTATTGGGACACAAACCTACAAGTGGACACTCCTAGAAATGTCCAAAGGACACAAAAATGGTCTCAAATGATGGCACCACCATGGGAATCATCATGAAGGGTTTCCTAACCAATCTACATGAGAAAATGAACAAGCTTGGAGAAGGAATCACCTTGGTTGGAGGAGAAAATCAATGGAAGCTTCAAAAGGAGGAAGAGCCCTTTGGAGAAGAAGAAGAAAAAAAGTGGATGAGAATGAAAGGAAAGGTGGTTTTCTCTCTCCTCCTTATCCCTACTCTATGGCCAGCCACACATGGGGGTTTTGTCCTATTTGGATAATTACAAGTTTGCCCTCCAATGGTTTAAATAGCTAATAAATAGGAAAGGGTTAAACCGGGGGTAGTTTAGTCAAACCGAAACCACTAATCTCTAACTAATATTAACTAAAAATAATAGTCTAGTCTCTAACCAAAATATCTAACATGTGGGCCATGGCTAACTAGTGTGTGGGCCCGCTAAGGTCAAAATACCCCGGGTCCCCGAAACAAGTCAAAACAAGTCGGAATGAGTTAAAATTCGAACCCGATTCAAATAACCCCAAAATAATACAAATAATAATTAAATAATTCTAAAATAATTTTTAAAGTGGAAAATTACCAAAATACCCCTATTTGTGAAAACTGGGGGTGACAAATCTATCCACCTTAAAAAAATTTCGTCCTCGAAATTAAAACCAAACAATAGTAAAATTTCAATCTCACAAGTCATGGCTAAAAATTTTAAATGATTAAAATCTCAAAAATCAAAGCAGGAATTAAATGACTAAATTTATAAAATTTACAGTTACTCTCAAATATAAGTCTATCCACCTTAAAAGAATCATCCAAAAACTTAAAACAAAGTAAACACAGAAAATTCATGCAATTTGATAATCGTATGCGTCTGTCCAATAATCATGATACTCAGAATCTCCGTCATGCCAGTGAGCAAGGCTACGATAATCACAGAGTCCTCAACTACGGTACATACCTCTAGAATTATGGTATTTAAAATTTTCGCATTGCCGCATGCTTGGCAGCGAAAACCTTAAATTCTCACACCCGAGAAATACGACCATAATTCGACTATATGTCCTCACTATGCCTGCTAGCATGACCCTAGAGGATTCTAAAATCTCATAATCGAGGCGACCTAGCCCATACGACTTATCTCAGAAAAAAAAATCACACCACAAGAACAACTTTCATCAAACAGACAAGGAACAGATGGAATCGAATTTCAAACAGTTAATAAGGAAGCAAATGCGGAAATGAGATAGAAAGATCGGAACATGCACTCTGCTCTGCTACTGCCTGAGTGGGCTCAACTGCCATGGTGAAAGTATGCCCCTGCTGGCCTCCTCTAGCCTGCTGAACTCTGCCCTGGCCTGTCTGGCTAGCTGCACGGACAGCACAGTCCCTCACCTGGTGGTCTGGAGCTCCACAGAATAAACAGACTCCCAGCTTCATCCTGCAAGCCTCCCGGGTGTGCCCCATCTTCTTACAGAAGGTACACTGGACATCCTGCCTCCGGCCCTGTCCCTGATGCTGCTGGGCACGCGCCGGTGCCTGCTGAAACTGCAACTGAGGCTGCTGCTGCTGGAACTGCCGCTGCTGGAAATATGGGCGCTTCGCTGGCCCTGCACTCGAACTGGATCCCAAAGCGTCACTGCTCCTCTTCGGCTTGAGGCCGAAGTCCTCCTCCGCAATCTGAGCCTCCATCAAGATCTGCTCAAACATCGCATCTCGTCGCCCAGATGTGCGAGTGCGCACTGCATGAATGAGATCCCTCCTGAACTTCCGGGCCTTGCACCCCTCATCCTGAACCAAACTCGGTGCAAACCTGCTCAGGCGGAAAAACTCCGCTGCGTACTCGTCGACCGACGAGCTCCCCTGCTCCAGACTGGCAAACTGCCCCTCTAAAGCTGACACGGCTACGTCCGGGTAGAACTTCTCCTTAAAGAGTTTCCTGAAGTCCTCCCAAGACAATCCCCTCACTGACGCACGCGGATCCGTGCGGTACCACGTTAGCGCTATGTCGAAGAACTGGCTCGCTGCAGAAGTCACCCACAGAGCTCTCGGAACCTCTGCCAACTCCAGACTCCGCTGGACATCCTCTAGCCAGTCGTCCGCGTATAGGATACCCTCGGTACCCTTGAAATCTCGCGGGTTCATCTTCCTGAAGTCGAGATGTGTACCGGGCCTCCCCTGGCCCTGCTGCTGTGCTGGTGCTCCCTCAACTGTAGCCGGTGCACCTCTCTCCACTGCTGCCATAGCTAACTGGTGCGAGTTCTCCATCGTCTGTCTCAACACCTCTGTCTGGCGCTGCTGCGTCTGCAACATCTGCTGCAGGAGGGCCATCATCCCCTGGGTGTCTGCCGGTAGCTGAGGCGGCGGTGGAAGAATGTCTGGAATGACCATAGACGGTCCCGCTGCTGGAGGTGGAAGACCTCCTGGGATCGTCGCTGCTGCTGCTGCTGCTGCTCCCGCCGGAAGGGCAGGAACTGTGGTAGCAGCTCCCTCAGCTGTAGCTCCCGCTGCCGGAGGTGGAAGACCTCCTGGGACTGCCACTGCTACTCCTGCAGCCGGTGGTGGAAGACCTGCCGGATCTGCCACTGCTGCTCCCGCAGTTGGAGGTGGAAGACCTCCATGATCTGGCCTCTCTGGAACTGCACTAGGACCCGCTGCCTGAGAACGAGTGACTGTCATCCTGAAGATGAATTGAACCCAAGAGATCAACATGGCACATGATAGGAATATCAAAGACGGACAATTAAATTCAATGCAAAAGAATTTGTCATGGTAATCAAAAGATCAGAGATTTCCTAGCATGTGATTGAGTAACTCCTATCATACCCTAATCCTATATCCTAATCGCAGGCTCGTAATTAGCACTCTAAGTCGAGCACCATTACGAGTTCGCACTAGTTGCGACACTGACCTGCATGGGCCACCACAAAAACGTGTCACGACCCGCACCCTAATTAGGGGCACGAGAAGCGGTTACGTCCAGCCTACGCCGCAGAATCGGCGGTAGAATGCTGTATATAGGGTCTGTAAATACTACGACTAAACAGATAAATGTACATGTACAGTATATACACTCCGAACGGAGGAATAAAGCAATACTGCCTCAATCACATAATCAAAACTAAGGTAGAAAGCATGGAAGAGAGATATGATAGAAATAAACAGGAAACGAGCCCAAGATATCCACAAGCCACAGCTAACACAAATCCAGAGTCTCAGAATAAATATAAGTATAAGATGCTACAACTGAAATAAACTGCTGGCTCGCAGGCCAGGCAAACCTAACTAACTAGGCTACTCCGGGTGGGCGAAGTCAAGAGGCTCTACCACTAAGCCCCTGTCTAAGTCAAGTCCATCAGACTCTATCCCGTAGTAAGTCGGGCAATCACCCTCTAAATCATCTGTAAAATTTGTCAACGGTATCCTGTCAGGAAAATGAGCAAGTACAAAACACCAACAGCAGTTCCATGTGAATTGACAAAAGCTATAAGAGACAGTATAATAAAATACAAGACAAAATCAACTGGAAATATATATCATGATGTGAGTACTGTAAAGGACGATAATGTATATGTATATATAGGATGACTTGGGAACTATTCGGAAGCCGAGTTACAACCCTTAAACCAAACAAGGACCGGGTTGTAACCCTTCTCCCGAACAGAACTTAGTCACCCTAAGATAATAAATATAAAAAGTGCCTTGAATTATTAGTACGTCATGTGATCGGCTTGGGAAAGGCTTTCCATCTGACCGGCTATGAACCATGAATACAATAGAAACGATAAGGCCGGTCACCATGGAAAGCTATGAACCGTATAGGGTAAGGCTTTACCCGTCGTGCGGTGAGGGTATAGCTATGAACCATGAGTACCATAGAACCATATGGGAATTGATCACACAACCACTAATAACTCCCCCATCCCTGAATAGTACAATGGATCTGGACATGACACGTTATGACACGGGATTCCATAAGAGGGTAGCAAGTCCCCTTTTGAAATCGGTGTCTATACCAATACACTGAAACAAGACAGAACATGTATCAATATACCATGAAACTCTAGGAACAACATCCCATGTCATGATCCAACATATACTAGTCCGTGTACTGCCGTGACTGGAAATCGAGTATAACACTACAACTGAATCGGATATAGCAGATATCAAGACAATGAAAACTATCAGTGAATGTACTCGTCTGTGGTCCTGAGCTGATAGGTGAACAGATACTCAGAGTGATCACAGACCTAAAATAAGATACTATGAGTCAAACAGGGCTAAATACTGAAAAGGAAACTAATACAAGTCATGAATGCAAGTCTAAGTCAAAACTAGGTCAATCTAGGTCAAACTGAGTCATACTAGGCCATACTGGTTCATACTAGGTCATACTAGATCACTGGAAGTCATTCCAAGTCAAACTAGGTCAATCGGGATCAACGGTTGACTTACAGTTGACTTTTGGTCAAAAAGTCAACTCTGGTCAACCCTGGTCAACTGTGGTCAACTCTAGGTCAACCCTAGGTCAAACTAGTCTAATGTTGACCAACTGTTGACTTTCAGTCAACTAGTCAACTCTGGGTTGGTTTCGGTCAAATCGGGTCGCTTAAAGGCTAAGTTTGACCTTCGGTTGACTTTTGTTGACTTTTGGTCAAAACGGTCAACCGACGTCAAAACTAGTCTTAGAGTACCATATTTGATCATTACCAACCACGGGGATCAAGTTCTAACACCATCTTAGGCTTCTAACACAAGTATCCTATTCCTAGGCAAAACTAGGATTTACCCTTCTAAGGTAAATCCCGATATCTTGCCAAAAACCAATGAAACCTTGCAAATACCCATGGAACTAGCCTAGGCTCCTTAGGGTAGCTAGATATCAACCTATCTAAGGCTTACCTACCAAGAAATTGGGGTATCCTAGTTATCTAGGTCATGTTAGGATACGGGGTATAGGTTTACCCTATTACCTATTTCTACGTCATGAATTTACCCTATTCTATACCACACTCACCCCACCACTCATTCTCACATAAAACCATACTCTATAGGGCTTCCCTATAGGTTTCCTACTAGTTTTGCACATAGGCTAACTATAGGCACTCACTAATAGGTTCTCACACACCCACACAACTCACAAAACACACTCACACACACAAGCAATTTGTGGACTGTTTTGGAAGGCAATAATGGACTGAATTTTGGAGTGAAAGGGGCTGTCATAGGGTGCATACATGGGCTGAATATGTGAAGTATTGGGACAGCCATATAGGCTCATTCATGGGCTGATTTGGAGTGAAATAGGACTGTTATTTGGAGGGTCATATGGGGATTTACTGGGCTGTTCTTGACAGCACTTGGGGGGGGGGATGTTTGGGACAAAAGGACAGCCATATAGGGCATGAATGGGGACTGTCAAGAGCTGGAAATGGACAGTCCAATACTGGTTTGTATGGGCTGTTCCTAGATGGTTTAGATGGCAAATTTGGACAGCCATCTCATGGCTCTAGAGGACACAAAATGTGGGGACTGTTTTATGGTTTAATGGGCTGAAACAAGGGTGAAGCATGGGCTGAAATTAGTGGACAGATTTGGGTTTTCTCCTCCCTCTACTTCACAACACACACACACAAACAAACCCCTCTCAAATACCCCACACACACACACATGCTAGGCCTAACCTGGCCGAACCTGGCAGCCCCTATTTCCCCTCACAAACACCGCACAATCACCACCATAATCATATTTATATGCATCCATATATAAACCACATCTATATATATATATATCAATATATATATCTATATATATAACTAGATATATGACTAAATAGAAATGAAAACACAACCAAAACTCCCCTCTACCAAACCTGGCCGAAAATGACAGCCCTCTCCCAAGCACCAACACATCACAACAACACAATATTATACACATATATATATATCCCTTATATAACCATATATATATATATATCAATATATATATAGAATGATATATATATAACTATATATATACCAATACACATAGGAATAATATGATACATATAGATACTCAATGAATCCGCTCTACAACATGAAAAATCTGAGATATTATTAAGAAACACACAAAAACAACATTTAAACATTATCCATGGGTCAAAAAGGGGGTTTTTCCTATTGGGACACAAACCTACAAGTGGACACTCCTAGAAATGTCCAAAGGACACAAAAATGGTCTCAAATGATGGCACCACCATGGGAATCATCATGAAGGGTTTCCTAACCAATCTACATGAGAAAATAAACAAGCTTGGAGAAGGAATCACCTTGGTTGGAGGAGAAAATCAATGGAAGCTTCAAAAGGAGGAAGAGCCCTTTGGAGAAGAAGAAGAAAAAAAGTGGATGAGAATGAAAGGAAAGGTGGTTTTCTCTCTCCTCCTTATCCCTACTCTATGGCCAGCCACACATGGGGGTTTTGTCCTATTTGGATAATTACAAGTTTGCCCTCCAATGGTTTAAATAGCTAATAAATAGGAAAGGGTTAAACCGGGGGTAGTTTAGTCAAACCGAAACCACTAATCTCTAACTAATATTAACTAAAAATAATAGTCTAGTCTCTAACCAAAATATCTAACATGTGGGCCATGGCTAACTAGTGTGTGGGCCCGCTAAGGTCAAAATATCCCGGGTCCCCGAAACAAGTCAAAACAAGTCGGAATGAGTTGAAATTCGAACCCGATTCAAATAACCCCAAAATAATACAAATAATAATTAAATAATTCTAAAATAATTTTTAAAGTGGAAAATTACCAAAATACCCCTGTTTGTGAAAACTGGGGGTGACATTATCAATCATTTCCACAGGCCAATTCTAGACCATAGAGCTCATTGGAAGCTCTAAAAATATCATGACATGCTCGCTGACATATAAGAACATTACTTATTACAGTTAAGAGTTTCACAATTTGGAAACAATGATTTTCAGAGATATTACTAGTAAAAATGTCTTCAATATAACAAACAACATTTTATATTCACCTGCACACGTGTACCAAAATATACATGTGTGTATGCCCTTCTGCATATATTGTTCCTTCATTGGTCAGAGATTTACTAATTTATGATGAAACTCCATAGCTGACTTGTTTTGGGGAGATATTGTTTTGACAGTGATGGTAATGATTTTATATAGTCATTGACCAAATGCATAACCATCTAAAGAAAATGCCATGTCCTCTACATAAAAAATAGATACAAAATATACTATGGAGTTTCGAGACCAAGCTAATGAACATTTAATCATTACATAGTTCCTTAAGGTGCCTTATCAGATTCATGGCATATTGCTTCTACCGGCACCAAATAAGGTAGTCTTAGATCTATAGATTTCACACTACACCCATGCATGATGCTAAATTGACTGACCTGAATCACGATTGAGAAGGATGCCATGCTCTGGATGTGCCGTCAAAGCAATTATAGCTCTGCAAACTCCTCCCGAGGTCCATGTCGGGCTCCAAGCACTCTTTAATATATCAAGGCAGATCTCCCATGTCTATATAAAACATAAATATTAGCTTGACATATTTATGAGAAATAGGTAGGGGGCTTCTAATTCCAGATATGCATTATATTGAAAAGTTTATAATTCAAGAAACTGGGTGTGGCAACAACCACGTTTCAATGGCCAAAATTTACTACAAAGTTGTAACTTCCAAGGAACAAAAATGAGTATGAATCAAAGTCAAAAAAAAGTTTAGGCCACATGAATATAGCATGAAAGAGCTTCTTAGTAAGTCGAACATATCAGGGCATCAACTTTGGTGATATGCATGAGCGTCAATATTTTGCGATCCATCTCTACTCCCTTTCCAGTTTAGCCTCTAGCTAGCATTGCCAAAACACTCATCTTAACAATTTTTCATTTCTTAGATTAAAATACTAAAATATTAAGAATGAAAGGACAATAACAAGTCAAGGAAAACTGGACAAAAATTATGAAGTACGTAGCATAAGGTAATTGTCGCCGGTCACCAACTTGTCGAATGTGAACATTGAGGTAATCGTCTCCATGAGCTGAAGTTATAGAGAACAGATGCCTACAAATGGCATAAACCACAAATATACCAATACATGATTGTATACAAGTATCGTCTGATAAGGAATATCTTGTACTATAACTAAACTTCTACGAAGTCGAACTAATAGCTAGCAATTGTTCTATCTTAAAAGTATATTTAAGTTTCATGAATAGTTATGTCGTAAAGTATATGTAGTTCAACAACATGTATATATATCTCAATTACTTCTTCTAATGTTAATTCCTTTGGAGCATGCTGAACCAATCATGGATAAACTGGTATTACATGTTTCTATAGCATATCTGGGTTGTGTCTTGTAGTTATTGTTTCAGCCACGAAATAGGTAGATGAGTCCTCCTTTCCTATATATAACCTTTCCTCCAATTTTCCTGTCAAATGATGAGAGACAGGACAAGCATGTCTAAGGTTTGAGATTAGTACTAACAAGAATTTGATAAGGAAACTTGAACCAATTCTCATTCGAGTGATTAGTATTAAGAATGTTGAACTAGATTGTGGATTGCTCTAAAGATTGTTGTGGGTTTAGGGAAGATTAATTATCTTTGGTTCTATAAAAAATGATCAAAAACCACAAATGCTATATACTCGTAAAGAACACTATTTAGCATTTATAATTTATAATTTGACATTTATTATTTCAAATGGGGACTAGTCTTTAGGATTGGATTTGGTACCCTTAATGCTTTTCAAAGTATAAAAACAAAAATAACTTATGAAAACATCCTTCCTTTACTTTAAATCACCATAGTATTCCAAAATTAGTCCAAAATTGCTGGCCCATCTAAAAATTACCAACTCCCCAACGGGCTGTCTAGATTTATAGCAAGACCCAAATTAATTCTAATGCACATAACTGAATTGTTAGTATCATCAAATATCCCTAAATATTAATGCAAATAAAAATATAGATGTGAAATATTGAACCATTTTTATGGTCAAATATATCATACATACTCCGTATCAACCTTGTATAAGGGGACCCAAAGTCTAAATTGCTATACATGTCAACTAGAAACTTAAAATTGTACTGATTTTTAATGCACATAACTATACATGATAACTAAAAACATCAAAATTTGCCAATGACCCTCTAGTCTAGTGGTAGTGGTGAAGCATACGGTTCGAGTGATCAGGAGATCAATTTTTGATAGAAACGTTCCCCACAATTATCTCCTTTCAAGACATCGAAATTGTACTGTGTATGACCTAAGTATAACACACACACACACAAAGCAAAAATGTTATTTGGCTCCCAAAATATTTGGGTGATACCATCTCCCATTAAGTGGCAGATGGCATGGTTGCTGACATGGCAGCTGACATGACAAAATTTAACAATAAAATTAATATTAAATTAAAATTAATAGTAAATTAATAAATTAACATTAAATTAACATTAAAATTAATTTTAACATTAAAATTAACATTAATATTAATATTCAAATTAATATTAATATTAATATTAATATTAATATTAACATTAACATTAAAATAAATTGGGTAATTAATTTTTTGGGTTAAAATTTGTTATGTTTGTTAGTCCCGGGGCTTGATCAAAGATGAAAAACAAATGCAATCGAGATCTGAGATGTCACACAAAAACTTTGCAGTGATCAAACTCAAGATCTACGATGGTACAATAAATCAAAGAGCCAAATTACAAGCTGAAGGAGGAAAAAAGGGAAGAGAAGATCTCTCGTTCTTCCTTGCAAACGTGTTGCAATTGGGACAGAACGAGTTACAATAAAACTAGAGAGAGATGAGAAGAAGAACAATGCTGGGGTGTCAAAACACCGTTGCTCAAAGCAAGATTCGCCCCACACGATCTGCTTCCAGGAACCAGCAAGTTGAAGAACTTGTGGAACGCTCGAAGTCACCTCTGTTCAGACTCCTCGGATGGACTTGCAATGGCGGCAGCAACGCTCTCTCTCTTTCTCCTTTTCTAACTTGTAATTTTCGTAGTAGTTACAAAGGAGGCCAGAAGAGAGTATTTATAGAGAGAGGGTGGAAACCCTAACCGCCTCTTCAGTTATGGAAAGATTGAATCAAATCCCAAAAGATAGCAATCAGATTTAATTCAAATCCCACGAAATTAATTCAAATCCCACAAAGATAGGATCTGAATTAATTCAAATCCCACAAAGATAGGATCTGATTTAATCGCATTGATTCAGCCTTTCCATAACTGATTTGTAATCTGCACAGTCAGCGGATCCCTCCATGCGGCAGCAGCAGCAGCCTGGCCGCATGAGCCTAATGGCCGCATGGACCGCATGAGCCGCATGGACCGCATGGACCGCATGGGCCGCATGGACCGCATGTGCCGCATGAGCCGCATGAGCCGCATGGACCGCATGGACCGCATGGACCGCATGTGCCGCATGAGCCGCATGGACCGCATGTGCCGCATGAGCCGCATGAGACCGCATGACTGCTGACGTGCTAAGTGTAAAGTGCGCCAACAAAATGCCACATTACGCCTCATGAGCCCATGAGCCCGAGTCCGAGTCGCTAAGCCCCGTTGGGGCTTAGCTCCAAGTGGAATTAATCCAAGAGAATGGGAAAAGCATTAATGCTTAATCCTTGGAGCCTTATTCTTACCTCCTAGTAAAATCACCCACATGGTTCCCTCCTTAGGGTCACCACCCCATGTGCATCTCTCAACAACACAACCAAGTATATATGTTGAGATAACTCATGGTGCATTTCCGATGTGGGACTATAATTTCACAAAGCATGTTGAGAGCAAGCTCTCTCTATGTAAAGAAAGCACCAACATGTTAGCTGTTATATCATCTGCCATGTCAGATGTCACATAATGAGAGATGGCATAACCCAAATATTTTGGGAGTCAAATAGCATAATTGGAAAAAAAAAAAGCTTTCTTTGAATTTCATGAAAAGTTTATTATTCTAACAAAATATCAAAGTTGGCCGCGCTCATCTAGTTCCCAAAATGTGCATGGCTCCCACGCCCTTAGAGACATGCCAGTCATTACAAAAATCCCTTGCTAGAAAAAAGAAAAAAAAAAAAATTAAAGGTCACTTGTGCTCCCCACGTCTGCCACATGGCACCACCCCAACTCTTCCCTCCAAGTTTAAAAAGCTCCCAACGGCTTAAGAACATCTCCACTCCTCCCTCCCTTCCTTCCCAAAGTCCCCCCATTGCTAAGCAAACGTTCAGCCATGAATTTCCTAAAATCCTACGGGAAAATCGACTTCGCCGACCAGGCCAGCCTCGAGGCCCGCCGGAAAACCAGGCAACGGATCTCCATCATCACCATATCGTCGCTGGTCCTCGCAGCAATCGTCGTCTTGGTCATCGCCGGAACCAACAGCAACCGCCACAACACCGGTCCCGAACCGAACCCCGGCAACTCGAACTCCCCTTCCACCTCCATCAGAGCCGTCTGCACCTCCACTCTATACCCGGACTCCTGCTTCGCCACCCTCGCACCCCTAGCGAACTCGACCGGCCTAGACCCGGTCGAGCTCTTCCGCGTCTCCGTCCGAGCCGCGATCGACGAGCTAGCCAGGGCTTCCAAACGTCTTCAGGATGTCGGGGCCAGGGAGGCCCTGGACAAGATGTCGCTAGCCGCACTCTCCGACTGCGGCAGCCTCTTAGGGCTAGCGGTCAACCACCTCAACGATTCGATTTCGTCTACCGATCTCTCCTCGGAAGGGCTACTTGACGATCTCAAGACGTGGATAAGCGCCGCCATCACCTACGAGCACACGTGCGTGGAGGGGTTCGATAACGCTTCAGCTGAGCTGAAGGCGACGATCGCCAAGTTGACGAAGAACTCGACCGAGCTCACTAGCAACAGCCTTGCGATCCTAACGGTGGTGTCCGACTTCATGGGCTCGATCAAGCTCCGAAGGCTAATGAGCCAGTCGAATCCCCACGACTTGCCTTCGTGGGCTGGTCACGAGGACCGGAGGCTGCTCGCGGGCTTGGGCGAGTTACAGAAGGGCGCGAATGTGGTCGTGGCGAAGGATGGGTCGGGGAAGTACAAGACGATCTCTGCAGCGTTGTCGGAGGTCCCGGAAAAGAGTGGAAAGAGGTTCGTGATCTATGTGAAGAAGGGGGTTTACTATGAGAATGTTAGGGTCGAGAAGAGTAAGTGGAACGTCGTGATGGTTGGCGATGGCATGGACGCGACTGTCGTCTCCGGTAGCCGGAATTTTATCGACGGCACCCCGACTTACTCCACTGCCACTTTTGGTAACCCTTTCGTTTCCCTCTCCAAGCTCATCTCTCTATAGAACACAAATTTGTCTATCAAAGTTAATTGGACTAATTTTGTAAATTTAGCCGTCTTTGGCAAGGGATTCGTGGCGCGGGATATGGGTTTCTGCAACACGGCCGGGCCGCAGAAGCATCAGGCAGTGGCGCTGCTGTCGGACTCGGACCGCTCGATCTTCTACCGATGTCGGTTCGACGCGTATCAGGACACAGTCTACGCTCATTCCCTCCGCCAATTCTACCGGGAATGTAACATCTACGGCACCGTCGACTTCATCTTCGGCAACGCGGCGAGCGTCTTCCAGAGCTGCAACATTCTTCCTCGAGCGCCCATGCCGGGGCAGCAAGACACTATCACGGCGCAGGGGAAGGTCGACCCCAACCAGAACACGGGGATATCGATCCACAGCTGCACCGTCTGGCCGTACGGGAACCTGACCTCGGTCAAGGTCTACTTGGGGAGGCCGTGGAAGCCGTACTCCACGACCGTGTTCATGAGGACGATGTTGGCCGGCATCATCGATCCGGCCGGGTGGATGCCGTGGAACGGGACCGTCGGCCTCGACACGCTCTTCTACTCGGAGTACCAGAATTTCGGACCCGGCGCGGGGACGAAGGACCGGGTCAGGTGGAGAGGGCTGAGGGCTATGAGCTCGAAACAGGCGGCCAGGTTCACAGTTGGGGGTTTCTTGGGAGGATGTTCATGGATTTCCAAGGTTGGGGTCCCTTGCTCCCGTGGTTTGTGAAGTGTTTGATGTGTGCTTCTGTCTTTTTTTTCTCCTTTCTTATTGTGTCATCTTCAATTCCAATTGTTGTTATTTTTTGAAAAAAAAAAAAAAATGTTCACTACTGAGAGTAAACACAAATGCAACAAGTTCATAAATTCAGTATAGTTTGCAACTCTACTTATATTGCTGACCCTCTCAAAAAATGCTAAATATTTCTGTGATTGCAATTACAACAGACGGTAGGGGTTACATAAACTTTGATAGTGAAACAAATCCATGATACAACACAAAATCCTAAGCCAGTGTTGACACATACACACAAAACTAAAACGCCTTTGCTGCTCATTTTTGAAGTTTTTGACACACACACGTCTCCCGATCACCCAAGTATAGTATTTTTGCCAAGCATCTCCGTCCTCTCCTTAGTTGTACAAGCCGAGGCGGACCGGGGCGCCGGCCTTCTTGATCCAGTCCGCGCCCTGAATGAAGTTGGCCACGGTGTAGCCGGTCGCCTCCTGCTTGCTCTTGATCACCTTGAACCCGGGCCACTTGACCCTGTTCGCGGTGCTCGCGCCGGCGCCCTTGTTGTTGTACTCGGCGTAGAAGAGGGTGCCCAGGTCTAGGCCGGGCTCCCACGGGGTGTACCCTTCGGGGCTGATGAAGTCGGCGATCTCCGACTCCATGGTCACGACCCTGGACGCGATCTTCCACGGGCGGCCGAGGTAGCTCTTGATCTTGGCCTTGTCCTTCTCCAGGGACGGGTCGGCCTGGATCTTGCAGTCGTGGAGGATGAAGCCCGTGTTCTCGTGGCGGTCGAGGCGGCCCTGGGCGGTGACGGCGTTGAACTGGTTGTCGAGGGGGCGGAGGACCTGCAGGATGCAGTTCTGGAAGACGGCGGCGGCGTCGCCGAAGATGTAGTCGACCGTGCCAAGGATGACGCAGCTGCGGTAGTACTGCCTGTGGGTCTGGGCGTAGAGGGTGTCCTGGTAGCCCTCGAAGCGGCAGTTGAGGAAGACCGAGCGGTCGGACTGGACACGGAGGGCCACGGCCTGGTGCTTCTCGGGCCCGGCGGTGTTGCTGAAGCCGAGGCCGATGCCGATGAAGCCATCACCAATGGCAGCTGAAATGCCACACAGCACACAAAATTGTTCAAAAAAATTCTATACAATGTGTGGCTGCTGGGATTCGAGCCCAGGTCTCTACGGCCACAACGTAGAATTCTAACCACTAAACTACAGCCACATTGTTGCAAAGTAACTGTACAAATTATAATATTTTTTGAATGTCTACAAAATTTTCGTACCAAAGGAAGCGGTCATGAAGGTCTTGACACCATCAACATAATTCTTGCTTCCAGTAATGACAGTCTTCCTCGAGCCATCTCCAAAAATTGTGACATTAACCATCTTCTTTGTCACCTCTACATACTCATTGTAGATTCCGGCCTTCACATAAATTGTATACCTAATAATAACACAAAAATGTTCGACAATTGTTAGCATGCAAGTACGAGAATTAATGCCATTGAGATTGACTAACCTCCCAGTATATGTCTTTGGCATTGCAGCAAGAGCACCATTGATGGTCTTGAACTGTCCGCTCCCATCTTGAGCTACGGTGACGTCTGGCTTGAGATTTTCCGAGGCCTTCCCCCTCAGCAGCCTCCGCTCCTGGCCGTCCATCCAGGAGGGAGTCCCGTCCTCGTGCAATTCCGGCTTCCTCTCCTCCTCGGAAAGGAGGCGGCGGTGGACCCCCGGGACCTTCAAATCCGACAGGAACGAGGAGGCCTTCCCGACGATCGCCAGCGCGTTGCTCGTCAGCTCCTTGGACATCTTCATCGCGTCGTTCATCTCGTTCTTGAGGTCGCCGTCGGGGAACGCGTCGATGCAGGTGGCCTGGTACGACATCACCGCGCTGAGCCAGGTCCTCAGCTGCTGGGACTTCTTCGGGAGTTCCTGGATGGCGTGCACCCCGATCGCGTCGAGCGTGTCCTTGAGCTCGTCCTTGGCGTCCGCGAACACCTTCCTGCAGACCTCGACCGCGCCCTTGATCGTCGGGTCGTCGGTCTTGAGCGCTTCGACCTTGGCGAAGGCCTGGCCGACCTCGCGGGAGACCGCGGCGACCGCGGCCTTGATGAGGTCCTTGGGGGTGGCGTTGCTCATGTTGGCCGCGGCCTTGTTGAGGCTGGACTCGCAGGTCTGCTTGTAGTCGGTCGTGGCGCAGATCACGGATACGGACTTGGAGGCGGTGCGTACCTCGGCGGTCCTGGTGCTCGACTTAGAATTGTCGTCTACGGGATTGTTGTCGCGGTACGAGACGGCGGCCACGCCGACGACCACGAGGATCAGGATGACGGAGGCGCTGGCGCCCGCGATCATCATCTTTTTGCGCCGCTTCTGGTTCAGCTCAGCCCTTCGGCGCTCCGAGAGGGGCCCGAACTCTTGGAAAGTGGACATTGTCGGAAATGTCTGTTAATATCGACCGACAACAAAAGGGTGTCGACTTATTCTTCTCTTAGATTCCTGCTCCCTTCTCTCTGCCTCTATGGCAAAAGAAGAAAGGAGGGGAAGAAAGAGATGAAGGTTGGGGGAGGGGAGGTGGGGGTTATTTCAAGGGTGTTGCCATTGCCAAGAAAAGGGGAGGTCGGGAGAAGTTTCAGGTGCACGGAGGGTTTGAAAGTTAGTTATTTGGACCGTTGGGGCGTATTTCCCGCCATTGCATGTTTTCTCTTTCCTTTCCATCCCCCCTGATCAAATACTTGGGTGTGCTTGGCAGTGGGATTGGAGGGATTTGTGGGTCTGTGAGCTTTAGTAACCTCAGGCTCTCTCGTAACCCGGTGTCAGGAATGACCGTGTCATGTGATCCAAAAGGGTTACCCATTTGAGAGTAGGAGTGAGCATTTTTCGATTTTGAACCGAAAATCGAACCAAATAAGATATTCGGTTCGATTTTAAAAAAATTGGTTCGATTTTGAAAATACTAAATTTTTTTATTCGGTTTCGGTTTCGATTGTGGGTTTCAGTTTCGGTCCAAAACTGAATAAGAAAATTTAGTTTATATATATATATATATATATATATATATATATATATATATATATATATATATATATATATATTTAGTTATTATATATTAACAAAAAAACACAAAAAAATTCAAAAATCGAATAAACCGAAAATCGAACCAATTTAATTCGGTTCGATTCGATTCAGTTATTGACCAATTCGGTTCGATTTTGGTTTTGCTTATTCGGTTTCGGTCCAATTCGATTTTTGGTTATTCGGTTCGGTTGAAACCGAATACTCACCCCTATTTGAGAGGAAGTTTGTCCCAAAACCATTGCCGTTGAGTTCTAGGTTTTAGTGTTGTCAACCGGACCGGACCCGTAGTTGGATTGGATATGACCAAATTTTACCAAAAATATCGGTCCATTCAGAAATAACTTAAAGGTATTAAAAAGTTAAATGTGATATATCTATTGTTGAAAATATATGTTTTTTTAAATAATTTGTAAATAAAATAAAAAATTTAAAGTTACCGGCTTTCGAAAAAGTCGCGTACGAAGCACTGCCGTAAGAGTTAATCCGGGTTATGTGCAAACTTTTTTGAATGCTCCTATTAGTAAAATTTTCGCTCCACCGGTGTCCCGTCGTCGCAAACAACACAAGGAGATTGACCCTGGCTTAGCCCTTGCACAGAGCACAAAAATGATGAATAGAAATGTGAAAAGAGAGGGAGAGATTTTAATGAATGAAATATTTTCATATCCCAACAACAAAGGAATATGTGAGTATATATAGTGTAGACACTTATCTAAGAGAAATGAATAGGATTTAGTGGATTAGAATGAAATCAACAGCAATGAATATGATTTAGTGAATTAAAAAATAAAATCAATACTCCTACAAGCTAATCGTTGGAGCAAAATAATTTTCAACATACATTTGTACATTGAAAGAGAAGAAACATTTGGAAATTTTCAACCTTCCAAATGTGCATTGAAGGAGAAAAAATGTTTCGACTTAGATTTTTTTTTTTTACTACAGCATTACCTGTATATATACAACATCTTTAGCTTAGCAGTAATAAAACAGTAAAATTTTATAACTAAAAATAAAGTGTTATAACAAAAATCTCCCAGAAATACCTTATAAATTTGATTGTTAGTCCTAAGTTGAATGCCAAGAATTTGATGAAGACACAAGGGACAACCCCTAAGGAAAAAAAAAAAGAGAGAGTCATGGATCATATTAGTAACTTTGTCCAAAATTTAATTAAATAAAAAGATTTTAGTTCTAAATGGTTACCCATAGTTCCATTCAACGGAAGCATAAAGGTCATATCCAAAGGACAGCAGAAAGTCCTGCACATGGTCGACTTTAGCATTTTGGAGACCCTAATGTAGGAAATAATAATGTCTTGTTTTCATTGCTAGGGTTTCTTACAATATATATAGTGTCTACATTTGGGCTTATGGGTATGGGCCATATTTACATTACAAATATAATCTAACACCCCCCCCCCCCCCTTCAAGTTGGAGCATGCAAGTCACAAATGTCCAACTTGGAAAGAAAAGAATCAAACACTTGCTTTCCAAGGGGCTTGGTGAAGATGTCAGCCAGTTGAGAAGAAGTAGGAACATGCGAAGGTATTACGGTGCCATCTCTAATAGCATCGCGAACAAAATGCAAATCCACCTCAATATGCTTACTGCGCTCATGAAATACCGGGTTCTGAGCCAGGTGCAGGGCTGACTGACTGTCACAATACACCGACATAGCAGACTCCTGGCGAACGCCCAAACACACCAATAACTCCTTCAACCATTTCAACTCACAAACAAGAGCAGCAAGAGATCGATATTCAGCTTCAGCGGAAGATCGGGAAACAGTTGATTGCTTCTTGGTCTTCCAAGAAATAGGTGACCCCCCCAGAAACACCAACCAGCCTGTAACAGAGCGGCGAGTCAAAGGACAACTTGCCCAGTCGGAATCACACCAACCAGAAAGACGGAGATCACAATCAGCTTTCAAAAGAATACCCTGTCCTGGTGCATTTTTGAGATATCTGACAACTCTCAAAGCAGCATGCCAATGATCTTGTCGAGGCTCCTGTAAGAATTGAGACAAGGTATGCACAGCATAGGCCAAGTCAGGGCGAGTAAATGATAGATAAATCAATCTTCCAACCAGTCTCCGATAAGTCTCTGCATCCGCCATCCTTGGACTAGTCGATTCTGCCAGCTTGTGATTGGGCTCCATGGGAAAACCAGCAGGACGAGACCCCAGCAAACCATATTCTGAAATGATGTCCAAAGCATACTTCCTTTGACACAAGAAAATTCCTTCCGCACTCCGAGCCACCTCTATGCCAAGAAAGTACTTCAACATACCAAGGTCCTTCATGTGAAAGCAAGAACTAAGGTACTTTTTGAAAGCATCTAAAGCACCTGTGTCATTACTAGACACAATCATATCATCCACATAGATCAAAACATGCAACTCTACCTTCCCCTTAAAAAAAGAGAAAATGGAATAATCGGAATGTGATTGAGTAAATCCATAGGATATCAGAGAAGCAGTAAGCTTAGTGAACCAACAACGTGGTGCCTGTTTCAATCCATATAGAGACTTACGTAGGAGACACACTTTGTTGGGTTCACTATGCGAAAAACCTGGCGGCAACTTCATATATACTTCTTCTGTCAGATCTCCATGAAGAAAAGCATTGTGCACATCCATCTGGTGCAAAGTCCAGCCTTTCACAGCTGCAACAGCCAAGAACGCCCGAACTGTAGGCATCTTAGCTACCGGGGCGAATGTTTCTGAATAGTCGATCCCCTCAACCTGATGATTACCGAACACAACCAGCCGTGCCTTTAAGCGCTCAACACTGCCGTCGGATTTGTACTTTATTTTGTACACCCATCTACTTCCCAATACTTTTTTCCCAGGAGGCAAATCGACAAGACTCCATGTCCTATTATCTTCCAGAGCCTGTATTTCAGTTTGCATAGCTGCGCGCCAGCCTGAATCTCGCGAGACCTGGCGATATGAAGTAGGCTCAACACCAGCAGTGATGGCTGCAAGAAAATCTCTGTGTCCAGCAGTAAATATGTCATAACTTAGAAATTGTGTTAGAGGATACGAAGTACCTGAGGAAGTGACGGGAACAGATGAACTGTGGTGAAGGGGGGGACTTTTACTTCGAACAACATTCGTCACAAAATCCTGTAATCGTACTGGCTGTGATTTCTTTCTCATTCCTCTTCCCAATACTACCTCGTCGAGCACCTCTGGCAACACTGTATCCCCTGTATCATTAGTAGTATCCGCACTACCCCCAGCGGATTCTTCTGTCAATACTTTTGCAGCTACCTGTGCATCCTCGCTACTCGGTGCCGCGCCACCAGCAACCACTCCGGCCTCAGCCACCGTAGCCGGCACCACCCCAAAAGTCTCTATATCGTCTTCCGGCACTTCAACAGATGTATGACGTGTCGCAGAAGATATCTCGCTAGTCGAGCCATGCCCAGGAAATTCTTTTTCATAAAAAGTTACATTACGGGACACAAAAAATTCACCAGTCTCCAAATAATACAGTTTCCATCCCTTTTTATCAAGTGGATACCCAACAAAGATGCATTTTCTACTCCTGCTAGCAAATTTATCATGTCGGAATTTCAAATCATACGCATAGCACAGACAACCAAAAATACGTAGATGATCATACGAAGGAGCCGAACCATATAAAACTTCATAAGGAGACTTAAAATGCAAGATACTAGAAGGTGTTCTATTTATCAGATAACATGCACCCAGAACACATTTCTCCCAAAAATCCACAGAAAGAGAACCCTGAAATCTTAATGCCCTGGCGACATTTAAAATATGTCGATATTTTCTTTCCACCCTTCCATTCTGTTGAGGTGTCCCAACACAGGATGTTTGGAACAATATACCTTGAGATGAAAAATAATCTCGTAAATAATTAAATTCTGTGCCATTGTCACTCCACACACGACGGACATCGGCCCCAAACTGACGCTTCACCATAGCAATGAATTTAAGAAACATAGAATAGACAACACACTTATCCTTCAACAAAACAACCCAAACAGCTCTAGAAAAATCATCCACCAGAGTCAAAAAATACCGTGCCCCATTAGATGACGGAACACTATATGGTCCCCACAGATCACAGTGGATAAGTTCAAAGTATCTCAAAGCACGACTACTACTATCAGGAAAAGCATCACGAGTCAGTTTAGCTTGATGACAAATATCATAAGCCTTATGAGAAAACACACTACTACCAGAGAGAAAAGGTAAAGTCTGCATTACTTTATCTGAAGGATGCCCCAGTCTACTATGCCACACCTCAGAATCACTCTCTTTGCATGCCAGGATTACAGAAGCCAAAGAAGCTGGAACCTCCCCCAAGAAGTAAAGTCCACCCCTTTGTTCACCTGCTCCAATCACCATCCTCGTACTTCGGTCCTGAACAAAACACAAATCAGGAGTAAATAACATATCACAATTTCTGGCACCAATCAATTGGGAGACAGAGATCAAATTGTAAGTCAATGTCGGAACATAGAGAACATCCGTCAACATCAACGAAGCAGTCAAAAATACTTTGCCTCTCAGAATAGCCTCAATAGTGCTTTCATCAGACAAAATCATAGGACAGACAGGGCCCTCAAAGCAATCAACTAAACAGTCACGAGAGCCTGTCGCGTGAAGAGTAGCCCCAGTATCGAATATCCAAGGGACAGAAGAATTCTTACCTATCAGACGATCCGGTTTTGAAGAACCAGAGTTGGAAGAATTATCGTTACCCAGCAAGCTCATCAGTTTCTGCCATTGTTCACCTGAAAGTGGTGAATGATACCCTCCATGCATCATATCCGCCAAACTCCCAGCAAGATCAGCAGGGACACCATGACCAGCAGCGGCGACATGATGAACAACCCCTGCGCCACCAGCACCACGTCCCCCATCACATCTCTGCGGTGGTGCCGGGCCTCTGCCACCACCAGCACCACGTCCTCCCTCACGCCGAGGACGAGTCTCCCACCACTCTGGATAGCCAATCTTGGCAAAGCAAGTTGCAATATCATGACCTATTTTCTTGCAATGAGTACAGATCATACGTGATTTGTCCCTGGAAACTGAGGTTCTAATATTAGAAGTAGTAGAAATACGAAACGAAGACTTGATAGCCAACGCCATCACCTCCGCAGTAGCGGATTGGACCTGAGATTTGCGCATATCTTCCTCCTCACGGACTGCATGGTATGCCCGATCTAAATTTGGCTGAGGATCTTGAGCCAGAAGATTAGATCGGGTATGACCATACAACTCAGCATTCAATCCATACATAAAGTCCTGAAAGTGGTCTTCATCCCTCATAGCCTGTAGCTTTGCAGCAAGTTCACCACAGGTACAAGTAGGCAATAGAAAATAAGCAGCTTGTTCATCCCACAAAGACTGCAAATTTCCAAAATAGGTTTCCACAGACATCGATGCCGTTTGTTTGCACTCGGCCAAAGCCACCTTAATTTGTTGCTTTCGAGTGCCATTGCTAACAACAAATCTTTTCTCCAACAAGTTTCATAATGGATAAACCTCCTCAAAGTACGGCAAAGACTTCTTCAGAGGCGGATCAATGGTATTAAGAACCCATTAAACCAATAGCGCTTGCACGCATCGCCAATTAAGCAATTTACTAGCATCATTAACAGGTTTGACTTCAGTACCTTCCAGAAAAGTGATCTTTCGCCTAGAGATCAGGGATAGACGTATCGACCGAGACCACTCAGCATAGTTCGGTCCACGAAAAATAATAGGAGTAATGATATTTCCTGGTTGATCAGCAGAACTCAGAAAATATGGATCCTTCGGATTAGGATAATTTAGGTTGTGTGCACCGCCACCGCCAGTCGCGACGGAGTAGCTGGACGCATCATCATCTGCCATTGCGGATGTCGGGTGTACAAAAATTTTGGACAACTCCGACGAATCAGTCGCTGATGGACGAGGTCGGCGACGAATCGGCCGCAATCAGGGGCGCCGGATCTGGCGCGTAGGGGCGAGCGGTTGTCGGGTGTACAAAAATTTGTACAACTCCGACGAATCTGCCGCTGGTGGACGGGGTCGGCGGCGAATCGGCCGCGATCAGGGGCGCCGGATCTGACGCGTAGGGGTCAGCTTACGGGAGCGGTCGATTTATTCCACGAAACCCCACAGCAAAAGAAAAGAAGAAAGAGATTTTTTTTTGATCTCTTCAAAATGTTTAAAGAGGAAAGCAAAGCAAAGCAATCTCTTCAAAAAGTTTGAAGAGGAAAGCAAAGCAAAGCAACACTCAGCAGTTGGAAGAGGAAACCCACAGCTTACGGATCTGGTGCGTAGGAAAGTTTGAAGTTGAGGATCATCCACCAACACTCAGCGGTTGGAAGAGGAAAGCAAAGCAACGCAACCCGACAGCGGTTGAAGTTGAGGAAAGTTGGAAGAGGAAAGCTAGGCGGGAGGAAGGAGAGCGGATGGGCACCCTCCGGTCGGCGCCGGATCAGTCAGGCGGAGCGGCGGGCGCGTACAGGACTGTCAGCACGGGCACGGTCGGCGCGGACGTAGTCGGCGCGGTTGGCGCGGGAGCATGCTAGGATTTTTCGGGAGATGGCAGCTAGTTTTTTTTTTTTTTTTGGAGGCTCTGATACCATGTAGGAAATAATAATGCCTTGTTTTCATTGCTAGGGTTTCTTACAATATATATAGTGTCTACATTTGGGCTTATGGGTATGAGCCATATTTACATTACAAATATAATCTAACACCTAAACAAATTCCAATAACAAAGTCCGTTAAATAAATTAAAAATACAATATAATTAGTTATTGCATACACAAATTATCACAAAGATCTAATAAATTAAGTAACTCAAACTTCTAAATTTATTACAATAAATGAACTAAATAACATAAAACTAAATCTAAGAAAAAAAAAGTTCATACTATTCTCGCTTTTTAATGTACAAAATTATCATTTAAAAGATACCAAGATAATTCATTGATTAGTAGTTGGCAGCTTCTTACTGCTTCAGGTGGACGATGTCCGATGACAATTCAAGGTGGCGAGGGACGACAAGTTGCCGGTTGTGATCGTTGATCGTAAGTGACATGTCAAGTGCAGTGCGAAGGAAAGAGCCAACGTAATAATGGTCCTTTCACGGGCCTGTAATTTTAATATGATTTTATTCTATAATGATTAAAAATACAAAAAAAATTGAGGTCCTTAGCGGAGGAGGCCATAGACGGACTCCTAGCATGCGTCCCCTAGAGCCACCTCTAGTCCTACATCCCTTTTTGTCTTTATAAACTTAATTAATAAGATTCAAATTTTCTATAAAATCATTCTGCAAAGCGGACAACAAATATATAAAATATTTGAAATCTCCACAAGAAATAATAGGTTTAAGTAAATACTAAAGAACTAAATTGGCCTTTAGACGTTGTGGTTCGTGCGCATTCGATAAGACATAGGTCTCTGTATCGAGGCCACCTTCCTTAGCCATTTTGTATTAAGAGCCTGTTTGGATAGAGGTTACTCTCTTAAAGTGTGAAAGTGACAGATGCAACATGTTATAGTGCAGTACACTTGCAACATATATGACTTTCCATAATATGTATGGATACAGTCCTTTTTTGTCCCCCACAAGTGGGGAGCGAGGATGACTTTCAATATTTGGATGTGATCCCATGTAAGTGATATAATAACCAAATTATTTTTTAAAATATCCCCCAAGTGATATAATTACCAATCTAACAAGAATAATATAACCAGGAAAAAAAATGGGAGCCTATCATAGATGAGTTGTACGTGGTGATCTCTTTGTTAGTTTGTTATTTTGGTATGGGTATTGTGAAGCTTCTATACACGAAAGGTGGTGAGTATGTGTGGATGGATTAAAATGGTGGAGGCTGTTAAAACTCCCAAGTTTGAGTTGGCTTTTTCATCAACTAATAATATGCTACATACTGAGGCCACTGCCAATTGCCAAGCATTTTTGTGATTGGGGTTTGATAGAAAGAATGAAAGTCTCTTGATACTCCACTTGATTCTTCTTGTACTCGTTCCATCTCAAAAGGAAAACGCTAAAGCAAAACACAAAAGAAAGATAATGTAGGACTTTCTTTCATGGGATGCCGCGGCTACTAGGGGAAAGTTTGAAGGAAGAGGAAGATAAGGGATTCCTTCATTTTTCTTCTTTATGGGGGAGAATTTTTTTTCACTCTCTCGCAATTCTTCACCTTAGTCGAGCAACTACTTATAGTCCTCTTACAATAGAAAAAAATACTTTTTCTCTAACTCTAGAATTCATTTCCGCTTCAAAGAAATTGATGCAGTTTAATTAGCAGTACATGTGTTAAAAAAGAAAAAGAAAATGCCCAGTTCAATATATAGGAACCATATGCATTATTTGATGCTCGATAGTAGGGGCGAGTATTATTCGGTTTTGGACCGAAAATCGAACGGAAACGAATAAGAGATTCGTTTCGGCTTTAAAAATTTTGGTTCGGTTTCGATTTTGAAAATAAATATAAAATTTTTTATTCGATTTTGGTTTTGGTTTTGCTTTCGGTCAAAAACTGAAAACCGAATAAATTTTTGGGCGCGTGCAGAAGCATTTGTCAACCCACCTGACCAAAACCAACCCCCGTCTAATGGACATCAAGCAAAAGATGAAGACAAGTATATGGCGGTAACGTACGTCACCTGGACAAATTTTAACATTTAATAACTCAGATGAAATTATAAGATTGACATAACTCACGTTGAACCCTTTACCCTAATAGGTTCAACCCCCTCACCACTCTCAAGAAGAAAAACAGAAGATAACAATTGAGATCACTCACCAACCCGTAGCAATCTCCCTAACCGAAGTTGACGTCTCCTCGATTAGATCTTTTTCTTCCTTCTATCTTGGATGACGAAGTTCTAAGAACAAAGTAAGGACTTTCTTTTATATTTTCTTGTGGATAAGCACCCCGAATCTTCACTTTCGTGCTTTGTACTTATTCTTTGTGCCTCCACCCTCACCCCATATATATAGGATGAGAAAATCATATTTTAGATCATAATATGATTTCTTAATTAGGAAGCCCTCAAATAAGAATCCTATTACACATAAAATAGCCCATCAATTATCTTATTTTAGATCATAATAGAATTTCCTAAAATAAGAATCCTATTATATCTAAAATAGCACAACATCAATTATGGACATCCAAATCTAATCAAATCAAATATTTAATAAGATTTGGATTTTATAAGTATGTTGTTACCAAATCCAGACTGGACTCCAACAATCTCCCCCTCCAGTCTGATGAGAGGGTATTGACCCCATGGGTCCTCCACTGGACTCCATGCCTGTCGTCCCACGACAGAATTCCTGCTCCCCCATGACACTGATCTTCGATCCCCCCGAGTTGCCTTATATCTTCCTTTGTCTCCAGCTCCTCGATCGTCACGTCGACGCTAGCTGCCATGCGTAGCACCTCCTGTACCACTGAGATCCTGCCGATATCAATGACACGACCGAGATTGAAGTCCCTGACGATCAGCCTCACCGTAAGTCTTGGCTGCTTGTCCCCGACTTCCGTCTTCCACCGGAAAGTGTTAACGTTCCGACGAACTTCTTCACCCTTGGATGGCCCAACCAAGCGAACGGCACGGTTCTCACAAGATTCGAACTCCTGAACCTGTCCACCTTCGTGTTCGAACTTGAAGTTCTTCCATACACATGCATCCTCGCGCAGAACATCACGCACTGTGCATGCCGTCGATGATCCACAGCTCCCCCTGAATTGTGTGAATGATGATGCTCCCGTCTCAAATTGAGTTTGCTGCAAACCTTGATCTCCTCCCTGGCTTCGAACTGCTGAAACCGATATCGCTCCGTAAAGATTTGGCAAACCACCTGTCGCCAAATCTAAATCCGAAGAGCAACCCCCACCTGGAGACCGACCAGCCGTCATGGGACCGATAGACTGACTATCAATCTTTGACTCATCACCATCTGTCGCTTTGTCTCGACGAACTGAATCATCCGTAACCCTCAAAGCATCTAGAAGCCCCTCCTTAGCAAGTTCTCGACGATCTACCTCCTACCGAACATCCTTCGAGCCTCCATCCGATGTCTGTGGCCTGCCTGTACAGCTCAGCAGCGGCTTAAGCCTGTACATGCCACAACACAAATCTCTCCGAGCCAGCTGTTGGGAACCCTTTGCAAGCATCCAATCTTTGCTCTCAAACAGACTGCGACAGCCATCATCTGCCAGCCTCCCTACCGAAACCAAGTTGTAGTGCAAACTCGGTACATGTCGTACACCCCTGAGGACGAGTTTCTCACTAAACTCCATCGTCAAGTGTATATCACCGATGCCTACAACTACATCCATCCCCTTGTCGCCCATCTTCACACATCCAAACCTACTGCCGCGATATATGACGTGAAGATCCTCCTATGTAGAGTGGCGTAATACGATGCCCCCGTGTCCATGACCCAGTCGCCATCATGACACATGCCACAAGGTTCCTTTGCGTCGGTCGCTGCGATGATGATATCTCTCATTGCTGTGAGATCCTCCTGATTATTCTTGTCTTTGGCCTTCTCAGCTTTGAGCTTCATGCAGTTCCTCTTGATATGACCCCTTTCGTCACAGTAATAGCAGCCCTCCTTGCGGTCCACAATCGCAAGACCCCGAGAACTCTCCTCTGTCCTTACCTGTGACTTGGGTCTTTCCTTCCTGTAGGAAGTCACCAGAGCGGACTCCTGTGACGATTCCACTTGCTTGCGCCGGACCTCATCATTCAATAAGCCACTTTTGACTTCCTCCATCGTGACAACTCCTGTCACGACCCGATCCCAAATAATTGGGTCGAACCGGATCATGCCCAGCCTGCACCGTTGATGAGACGGCGGCAGTAAGCTGTTCAGTAGCAGGTAACCATACAACAACACTATATTTGTCACAACTCAACATCGGGAAATTTAAAACTTTATTAAACTTTTACAATGAAATGAAAGATACAACTTAAACCATTTTCTACATACATCAAGAAGAAAAGAAAACTCTAGGCAAACAGCTCATCAGTCTCGAAATCCTTGTCTTGGATCGCGGAACAAAGCCTCATCAGTGATACCTAAAATGTTGGGTCTCCAGTCAGGAGGGAGCAAAGTACAATTCATGCTAATTTGACAATTGAAATAATAATAGAATCATGCACTTTTAAACAGTTTTGAAATCAACAAATAAGCAGTTACAGTTTTAAAACAGTTACAGTTCTGTGATGTGAATAGGCAATGAAATATGACCGGCTTGGGCTTGTTACAGTAAGGGATATGGGATTTGTTACAGTAAAGTTACAGTATGGTTATACTCATTACACTATTCCCCCAGTCCCTAATAGTTACAGTAGTTACAGTCAGTGCTCGTGTTGCATCGTGGTTTAAACTTGCAATAAAACAATTACTAAATAATTGTAATAATTGTAAACTAACACGAAATGTACTTGCCTCAGGTTTGACTGGACTAGAAAGGTTGATACGTCGGGATGGAAGTTCAGACTCTTCCTCGAAATCTTACATTCGATAGATAGACTCAGATATTAGATTTACCAACTTAGCTACGCTAGTTGAAATCTCTATTTGCGTCCTAGTCCAATTTTAGTTCTTTAATTAACCAAACACAGAAAAATACGATTATTGTGCGTTGATTTAATACGAGGGAAAAAGGTCATTTTAACTTTGAATTCGGAAAACATCGTCGCTGCCAGATTATTTTAGGAAAACTTGATATTTTCTATAAATATAAATATAAAGCTAATTTTTCTTATTTAGTGAGAAATACGTGACTTTTAATTAAATAATAAACTTGTCAATTTTAGATGAGAAAATATTAATTAATTTTATACGAAAATACTTTTTAGTCAATTTAATCGTTAAAATAGAAAACTCGTAAAACCAGAAATGACAAGAAAATCTAAGCTATCCATCCCAGTTATAGACCACAGCCAGCTGGGCTTATGCCTATTACAATTTATTTACATAAATTGAAATAAGACAAGACCACCGTTAGTCCTACTGAAATATTAAATAAAATATAAACGAAATTTAATAATAAAATATAGAGATAAAATAGAGTCTCAGATATGGTCCAATCCTCATCTTGACTAATTGCCTCAACGTTCGGGCGGGGCCGGTTTCGTTTGCACTTAGCCGGGTCCATTGACCGATACGGTCGTCACCCAAAATCGAATATCAAATAAAATTTCGAAATCATTTTAAATTCATTTTTAAAATAATCCAGGATTTACGGAAAAATCCGGCAGCATCTCCTCTGTTTTTGGTCAACCCAAAAACTGGAAAATGATGCCGATAATTTCCTGCAAATCCCAAACCAGGGAATAACCCGAATTTATATATATATAAAATCCACAACCAATCCACAGAATAATCGGGACAACCCGAAATGATTTCGGAAGTCCGATTCCAATTTCACAAATCACAGAACGCTTCCGGAAAAATCCGGAAAGCTAAAACATACCAAAAATCAATTCCCGAAATATTCCGGGAATCCAAAATAATTCACAGGACCTTTCCGAAAGTCCCAAAAAATTACGACGTCGCTAAAACCGAGTTCCCAAAGGGAATCGGGGACCATTTCTCATCATCGACTATAATAAAAATGGGCGGGACAGGGGTTATACCTCAGGTTGCTCGGCTAGAGCTCTCAGGTGAATAATAAAGAAAGAAATGAGCTTCGACAGCGAATTAATCTTCGAAAACAGCGCTGAAATCAGCAGCGACGTCGAAAATGCCGAAGAACTCAGGAGCTAGGGCACGACAGGGAGTGCTGGCCAAAGAGAGATCGGCCAACGGAGGCTCGAAGGGTTCTGACCCGGAGGGACGCGGGTCGGCACGGCGCTGGCCGGAGGGAGAGGGGCACGGCGTCGAGGGGAACAGCGGCTAGGGGTGGTGCTGTCGTCGGCGTCGAAGGGAGCCGACGGGCTCGGCGGGGTGGCGCGAAGGGGCGCGCTGGCGAGTGGCGCTCGCGGGGGCGGCTCCACTGGACGGCGTCGCTGGCCGGAGGGGCCGGCGAAGAGGGGCTGGCGCGGGGGCGGTCGCCGGACGTCGGCGAGGGAGGCCGAAGGGTGGTCGGCGGTCGGCAGGCCAGGGGCGCGGTCGGCCGGAGGATGGTCGGCCGGGGCGCAGGTTTGGGGTCGGCTGGGTGAGGGGTTTGAGTGGCGTGGGGGTTCGGGTTGGGGTTCCTCCTGTAGGTTCGTGAGTAAGAGAGAGAGGGGAGAGATGGGTTAAAAGAAAAGTTGTTCTCCTTCAGAGGAGATGAGAGTTTTTAAAGAGAAATGAGAAGAAAGAGTCTTCTCAGAACGTGGGGAACAATGAATGAGTGGAGAGGAGTATGATGTGGGGAGAGAAAAGGGCTTTGACTAGAACGTGTGAGAGGGGTTGAGTAATAGAACGTGTGGAGAGAAAAATGTAGGTGCTGGTCCATCGGGACCAGCTCACCAAGTATATATATATATTTTTTTAAAAACAAACCAAGTCAATTCAGAATTAAGAAAGAGAAAAAGAAGTTGGGTTGGCTCAGGCCTGGGTTTGGGTTCGGGCTCGGGTCTGGGTCTAAATTCAAAAAATCCCTGTTATTTTATTTTCGAAACCATTTTAACACACAGAAAATAATATAATAATAAATAATAATAATTTAAAAATACTAATAATATTACGAAGACATTAATATTAATTAACTACAAATATGGGTTTCACAATCTTCCCTCCTTAGAAAATTTCGTCCTCGAAATTAAAGGCAGGGTAGGAGAATCAAACAGGTACGGGTACTACACTCGTAACTCAGGTCCAACAATAAGAATTTCCAAGGCAGTCGTGGATGAGACGGTTTATGATATCATCCATATAGAAAAATATAAAAGTGAACCACGGTACACGAGGTTGATCAGACCATCATGCACCGGTCCTGATTAGACAATATATTAGTGGGTGCACCCAATAAAATACTGTCATGATCAAGCTTGATAAAGAGATAGCTTACAAAATTAGGCTGACTTAGCAGCATCAGTCAAGTTTAGAACGAAAAGATAAGAAGTAGGAGTTTAAATGATGGCTCAAATTCTGATCTTCTTCTCACCTCTGACTACGCTTGCAACTGGTTTCTCTGGCACTGAAAGATTGAGTCCAATCTTCAGCTCTGAATTATCCAATATGGGACTCGGATCCGGAATGTAGCGTCTGAGCTGTGATACGTAGAAGACGTTGCACACACTCAAGATTAGCTGATAGAGCTAACCGGTACGCTACTTCCAACTCGTCTTAAAACTTCAAATGACCTGATGTACCTGGCTCAACTTTCCTGCTCTGCTAACACTGATCATTCCTCTGGTAGGAGGAAATCTTCACAAAAGACGCTATCTCCTTCTTCAAACTCCACTGATTGACGATGCTAACTTGGTAGTTGTTGTAAGGAAACTCTACAAATTTTAAATGATCTTCTCCAAGACCCTCCAGTTTCCAAACACAAGATCTAACATATCTTCAAGCGTCTGGATTATCTTCTTTGATTGTCCGCCGGTTTGTACTCCATAAATCTGGTAGGGGTGCCTCTCGTACAATGCTGCCAACTCCTCGGTAAATAAACTAACCTTGAAGGGAATAAAGTGTGCTGACTTAGTCAGTCGGTCCACTATAATCCAATTGGTGCCCTTCCCTCCTTGGGAACAAGGCAATCCTTACTCAAAGTTCATTGTTATATGCTTCTACTTCCACTCTGAATTGTCCAGCGGCTGCAACAAACTTGTTGTTCTCTTGCTAAATTCCTCATGTTGATAAATTCACATCTAATCCCATACCTGGAATTGTCCTTCTTCATTCCATAGCACCAATCAATGGAGGCATATTCCAATACATCTTATTAGCTCCTGAATATATGGAATACTGCGACTGGTGCATTTCTTTCATCAACTCGTTCCTCCGTTTGTCAGCCGATACGCAAAGCCTCGTACCATTCTTCAGTGCTCCGTCGCTGGCGATTGAGAATCCTTCCAGTGTTCCTGCCAGCACTTGGTCTCTAAGTTTGCAAATCGTCTCGTCTTGGAATTGTGTCTCCTTGATCCTGTCCATGAGACTCGAACGCACTTGCAACTGCATCAATGATGACTCATCTCCTGGTACGATGGCTTCTCTTCCAAGTTTCTTCATTTCCTCCTTGGGCAGTACAATTTCCAATCCAAGCTTCTCCATGTCCTCCAGCAAATGACGCTCCTTGGTCAAGATCATCGCCATTGGGTAACGACTAAGTGCATCTGCAACAACATTAGCCTTACCCGGATGGTACTGCAGGTTGATATCAAAATCCTTCATTAGCTCCAGCCATCGTCTTTATCTCATGTTCAGCTCCTTCTGAGTGAAAACATATTTCAGACTTTTGTAGTCCGTATATTTTCACTCCCTTTCCATAAAAATCATGCTTCCATAGCTTCAAAATAAAGATAATTGCAGCAAATTTCAAATTAGGTGTGGGATAATTCTTCTCATGAGTCTGTAGTTGCCTAGATGTGTAAGCAATTACTTTCCCATGTTGTTGAAGAACGCCACCCAGTCCTTTTTCAGAGGCATTACTGTAAATTGAGAAACCACTGGTTCCTGCGGGTAGCGCAAGGATTGGTGTAGTGGTAAGTCTCTTCTTCAGCTCCTCAATGCCGCCTGGCAATCTTTCGTCTAGATGAACTCTTCATTCTTCCAAGTGAGCTTCGTCATCGGCTCATCAATCTTGGCGAATTCCTTCACGAACTTCTGATAGTAGCCATCCTAGTTCAAGAAACTTCCGAATTGAACTTGGGGTATACCACTTTCAACAGCAGCTATCTTCCATCGAAATTTCTTCTCTTGACAACATGGCCAAAAATCCACCTTGTCAAAGAAAATCCCCGTTCAGATAACTTACCATAAAACTTCTTTTTCTTCAAAGTTTCCAGAACTTTCCTCAGATGTTCTTCATGCTCTTCTTCAGTCTTCGAATATATCAGAATGTTATCTATGGAGAAGATAAACTGATTCAAATACTCATGAAAAACTCTGTTCACGAGATTCATGAACACAGCATGAGCATTTGTCAGTCCAACGTCATGACCAAAGAAAACTACCCATACTTGGTGTTTGAACGCCGTCTTGGAAATGTCCTCCTTCCTGACTTTGATTGATGGTAGTCAGATCTTAAGTCAAACTTCGAAACACCCTAACTCCACACAAACAGATCAAACCGATCCTCGATCCGGGCAGAGGGTACTTGTTCTTTAGTGTCTGTTAATCGATGCACATCCGTTGTTCCATCCTTCTTGGGCACAAACAAGATAGGTGTTCCCTAAGGTGAAGTTCCATCTTGGATAAATCCTAGAGCCTTCATTGATCTGGTCCTTCATCTTCTTGGCCTCCTTCTGGTTGTATCATCCTTTAAAAATAGGAAAAGAGCCGGGGACTAGGTCAATGGTGAATCCTATGTCTAGATCTGGGATAATCCGGGAAGACTATCAGGAAAAATATCTGCCATAAAGGTGTAACTAAGAATTTTATTCATGTGAAGAATTACAGCAAAAACTCTTATGATTGATCTAAGGACACCCTGTTACAACTTCTTATAACAATAGACAATGCTATTCAGCAGTCCTAGGTATTAATCCTCATGGCTCTGGCTCTTGCATGAGCAGTCTCCAACTGCTTCCTCTTCTATGAACCTCGAGTCTGCATCATGCCTTATAGTAGGAGGCAAGGTCGGCTGGATAGGAATAGCCCCTAGGTTGTGGCCTAACGGGTGTTGCTGGGATATGTGCTCTGGTTTGATGAAAAGATAAGGGGCAGTCCTTTACCCGATGTTCAGCAGATCCACATGCCAAACATTTCCCTAATCTTTACGACAAATATTGGCTTGGTGACCAAGCCTTTACAGCAGTCACAAACCAATAGCTTTTTACGATATGACTGCCGGATAGGGCTCAAATATCTTCTAGGTTCAGGGGTATCCCTCATAGGACGAGGTTCCGCTCCAACTTGGTTTAAGATAGCTAAGGCTACATCATTGACGTTCTTCATGTCTTCTCTCGTGATATTCATCTGTTCCTGCTGGGCTTCAACTTGAGCTTTCTGGAACTCCAGGATTTCTTGGAATAGGGCAACCATTTGGGAGGTGTTTGCTGGTACTGGTGGAGCAACAGGAATGGGTACTTCCCCAAGGAATGTAACTCAGTTTGAGAAGAGGTAGGAATCGCCAGTGTAGTAAAAACTTCACTGGATGCATTATGGGGACGGTCAATCAGCTGCGAGGGATTAAACCCTGGACTTGGTTGAGGAGATGAGGTATGATCCGGAGATAACACCTCATCGCCAGCAGGATTGGTCTTGTCAATGGTCATTCTCTGGAAGGTTTAGGATGCAAACATAAGCAAGGTATCCTACCAGTCTATAATCAAACAAAAATATTTATGTATATATAATTCGGTCATATGTCGTGACAAATCAATGTTCTAGTGTTCTAATTGTTTCTAGGTATGTTTTCCTAAGTTGTTTGTAGGACCTGCATGGGCCACCACTAAAAACATATCACGACCCGATCCCAAATAATTGGGTCGAACCGGATCATGCCCAGCCTGCACCGTTGATGAGACGGCGGCAGTAAGCTGTTCAGTAGCAGGTAACCATACAACAACACTATATTTGTCACAACTCAACATCGGGAAATTTAAAACTTTATTAAACTTTTACAATGAAATGAAAGATACAACTTAAACCATTTTCTACATACATCAAGAAGAAAAGAAAACTCTAGGCAAACAGCTCATCAGTCTCGAAATCCTCGTCTTGGGATCGCGGAACAAAGCCTCATCAGTGATACCTAAAATGTTGGATCTCCAGTCAGGAGGGAGCAAAGTACAATTCATGCTAATTTGACAATTGAAATAATAATAGAATCATGCACTTTTAAACAGTTTTGAAATCAACAAATAAGCAGTTACAGTTTTAAAACAGTTACAGTTCTGTGATGTGAATAGGCAATGAAATATGACCGGCTTGGACTTGTTACAGTAAGGGATATGGGATTTGTTACAGTAAAGTTACAGTATGGTCATACTCATTACACTATTCCTCCAGTCCCCAATAGTTACAGTAGTTACAGTCAGTGCTCGTGTTGCATCGTGGTTTAAACTTGCAATAAAACAATTACTAAATAATTGTAAACTAACACGAAATGTACTTGCCTCAGGTTTGACTGGACTAGAAAGGTTGATACGTCGGGATGGAAGTTCAGACTCTTCCTCGAAATCTTACATTCGATAGATAGACTCAGATATTAGGTTTACCAACTTAGCTACGCTAGTTGAAATCTCTATTTGCGTCCTAGTCCAATTTTAGTTCTTTAATTAACTAAACACAGAAAAATACGATTATTGTGCGTTGATTTAATACGAGGAAAAAAGGTCATTTTAACTTTGAATTCGGAAAACATCGTCGCTGCCAGATTATTTTAGAAAAACTTGGTATTTTCTATAAATATAAATATAAAGCTAATTTTTCTTATTTTGTGAGAAATACGTGACTTTTAATTAAATAATAAACTTGTCAATTTTAGATGAGAAAATATTAATTAATTTTATACGAAAATACTTTTTAGTCAATTTAATCGTTAAAATAGAAAACTCGTAAAACCAGAAATGACAAGAAAATCTAAGCTATCCATCCCAGTTACAGACCACAGCCAGCTGGACTTATGCCCATTACAATTTATTTACATAAATTGAAATAAGACAAGACCGCCTTTAGTCCTACTGAAATATTAAATAAAATATAAACGGAATTTAATAATAAAATATAGAGATAAAATAGAGTCTCAGATATGGTCCAATCCTCATCTTGGCTAATTGCCTCAACGTCGTTTGCACTTAGCCGGGTCCATTGACCGATACGGTCGTCACCCAAAATCGAATATCAAATAAAATTCCGAAATTATTTTAAATTTATTTTTAAAATAATCCAGGATTTACGGAAAAATCCGGCAGCATCTCCTCTGTTTTTGGTCAACCCAAAAACTGGGAAATGACGCCGATAATTTCCTGCAAATCCCAAACCAGGGAATAACCCGAATTTATATATATATAAAATCCACAACCAATCCACAGAATAATCGGGACGACCCGAAATAATTTCGGAAGTCCGATTCCAATTCCACAAATCACAGAACGCTTCCGGAAAAATCCAAAAGCTAAAACATACCAAAAATCAATTCCCGAAATATTCCGGAAATCCAAAATAATTCACAGGACCTTTCCGAAAGTCCCGAAAAATTACGACGTCGCTAAAACCGAATTCCCAAAGGGAATCGGGGACCATTTCTCATCATTGACTATAATAAAAATGAGCGGGACAGGGGTTATATCTCAGGTTGCTCGGCTAGAGCTCTCAGATGAATAATAAAGAAAGAAATGAGCTTCGACAGCGAATTAATCCTCGAAAACAGTGCTGAAATCAGCAGCGACGTCGAAAATGCCGAAGAACTCAGGAGCTAGGGCACGACAGGGAGTGCTGGCCAAAGAGAGATCGGCCAACGGAGGCTCGAAGGGTTCTGACCCGGAGGGGCACGGGTCGGCACGGCGCTGGCCGGAGGGAGAGGGGCGCGGCGTCGAGGGGAACAGCGGCTAGGGGTGGCACTGTCGTCGGCGTCGGAGGGAGCCGACGGGCTCGGCGGGGTGGCGCGAAGGGGCGCGCTGGCGAGTGGCGCTCGCGGGGGCGGCTCCACTGGACGACGTCGCTGGCCGGAGGGGCCGGCGAAGAGGGGCTGGCGCGGGGGCGGTCGCCGGACGTCGGCGAGGAAGGCCGAAGGGTGGTCGGCGGTCGGCAGGCCAGGGGCGCGGTCGGCCGGAGGATGGTCGGCCGGGGCGCGGGTTTGGGGTCGACTTGGTGAGGGGTTTGAGTGGCATGGGGGTTTGGGTTGGGGTTCCTCCTGTAGGTTCGTGAGTAAGAGAGAGAGGGGAGAGATGGGTTAAAAGGAAAGTTGTTCTCCTTCAGAGGAGATGAGAGTTTTTAAAGAGAAATGAGAAGAAAGAGTCTTCTCAGAACGTGGGGAACAATGAATGAGTGGAGAGGAGTATGATGTGGGGAGAGAAAAGGGCTTTGACTAGAACGTGTGAGAGGGGTTGAGTAATAGAACGTGTGGAGAGAAAAATGTAGGTGCTGGTCCATCGGGACCAGCTCACCAAGTATATATATATATATATATATATATATATATATATATATATATATATATATATATATATATATATATATATATATATTAAAAACAAACCAAGTCAATTCAGAATTAAGAAAGAGAAAAAGAAGTTGGGTTGGCTCTGGCCTAGGTCTGGGTTCGGGCTCGAGTCTGGGTCTAAATTCAAAAAATCCATGTTATTTTATTTTCAAAACCATTTTAACACACAGAAAATAATATAATAATAAATAATAATAATTTAAAAATACTAATAATATTACGAAGACATTAATATTAATTAACTATAAATATGGGTTTCACAACTCCATCAAGTGCGGAGTTGCTAACTGACACCACCAACGTCTTCCAGCTTTCCGGTAGAGAACTCAAGAGCAGTAGGGCCTGAAGTTCATCATCAATCATCATCTTCATCGCAGACAACTGATTGATGATATCCTGAACCTCGTTCAGATGTTGTGCAACTCGGGCACCCGGCCCTCCGTGTACTTCGAGTTGACGAGTTGGCGAGTAAGAAACGCCTTGTTGCCAGCAGTCTTCCTTTCGTACAGCGAATGCAGCTTCTTCAACAATGCTTTTGCCAAACTCTACATGGACACGTGGTGAAACACCGAATCATCCAACCATTGGCGGATGAATCCAACAGCCTTCCGATCCAGTCGTTTCCAGTCTTCAGTAGCTTTATTCGTTGGCTTTGCGCAGCCGCCCTCCAACGGACCATGCAAGTTTTTGCACCAGAGTATATCCTCCATCCTTGGCTTCCAAATCGTCCAGTTTCTCCTGTGAGCGTGATCATACGAGTGTTCATCTGCTCCGTAGACATGGTTGCCAGAACCTCCAAAGCTCTGATACCAATTGTTTGGGCGCGTGCAAAAGCGTTTGCCAACCCACCATACCAAAACCAACCCCCATTTAATGGACACCAAGCACAAGATATTGAAGACAAGTATATGACGGTGACGTAAGTCACCTGGACAAATCCCAACCTTTAATAACTCAGATAAAATTACAAGATTGACAAAACTCACGTTGAACCCTTTACCCTAATAGATTCAACTCTCTCACCACTCTCAAGATGAAAAACAGAAGATTATAATTGAGATCACTCACCAACCCATAGCAATCTCCCTAATCGAAGTTAACGACTCCTCGATTAGATCTTCTTTTTCCTTCTGTCTTGGATGGCGAAGTCCTAAGAGCAAAGGACGGACTTTCTCTTATATTTCCTTGTGGACAAACACCCAGAATCTTCACTTTTGTGCTTTTTGCTTATTCTTTGTGCCTCCACCCTCATCCCATATATATAGGATGAGAAAAATCCTATTTTAGGTCATAATATAATTTCTTAATTAGGAAGCCATCAAATAAAAATTCTATTACACGAAAATAGCCTATCAATTATTCTATTTTAGATCATAATAGAATTTTCAAAAATAAGCATCATATTATATCTAAAATAGCACAACACTAATTATGAACATCCAAATCAAATCAAATAGTTAATAAGATTTGAATTCCACAAGTATGTTGTTACCAAATTCAAACTAAATTACAATACTTTATGGGGAATTTTCTCCCTCTTTCTCTCTCTCTCTCAATTCTTCATCATAGTCCAGCAAATACTTATAGTCCTCTTACAATAGAAAAATGCTTTCTCTAACTCTAGAATTCATTTCCTTTGATGCAGTTTAATTAGCAGTACATGTGTTAAAAAAGGAAAAGAAAATGGCAGCTCAATATAGGGGGTGTTTGGTAGCCCGAAATTGGGCAGAAACTGGAGAGTTTTCTTGCAACTCCGCTGAACTCGTTGGAGTTCAGGCGTTTGGTTGTGCTCTTTTAACTCCACTGAAGTCGTTGAAGTGACGTGCAGCAGACTTCCTGTCTCCCACTCTATTTGCACTTTTAACTTCCTAAAAAATAAGAAGGAACTCCTCTGGAACTCCAGAGGAAGGAGAGAGAAGTGAAGTTGTGGACGTTGAGATGGGAGGCGGCAGGCGGCGGTTGTGGAGTAGCGGACGTGGCCGATGGAGGAGTGGCCAGAGAGTGAGGAGGAGTCGCGGAAGAGGCGGCGGCCGGAGTAGGAGGAGGCAATGTCGAGGCAGGATGGAGTGGGCGAAGAGGGGGTGGTGAAGAAGGTGTCAGTGAGTAGGATTTTTCCTCTACTTTTGAAGAAACAGCAGCAGTGAAGAAGAAGAAGAAAGAAGAGCAGAGGAAGAAGTGAAAATATTTGGGAAGAATTCGCAGGGAGAGAGAGAGTTTGAAAAAAAAAGTCGGAGAAGAAGATGAAGAGTCCAGAAGAAGTAGTCTGAAGAAGAAGAGTCCGGAGAGTTTAATTATTTAAGTAGATAACTAATGTGTTTTTTCCGTTTAATCATTTAAGTATAACCGCTAACTACTTAATTATTTACGTATGTAAGCTTAAAAAGCTTAAAAATTAGTGTAATATTTATATAAACGTGTTAAATTAGTGTAATTTTTAATGTATATATAACAACAACAAAATTGGGGGTAACCATACCTAGGTTTATCACATATCTAACAAACTTTCACTTTCAACAATCCAAATAACCGAACTTGTTTTTTTCCACTTTCAACAACCATCAAAACAACCCACTCATTTTTCTTCCACTTGCAGGAGACAAAAATTACTACAACCAAACACATTTTGGTAAGTGCCACTTTCACACTTTCAACTGCAACTCATCAAGACGTAAGTGCCACTTTCACACTTTCAAAGAGTTACATCTATCCAAACAGCCCCATATAGGAACCATATGCATTATTTGATGCTTGCTTGTAGGGGTGAGTATTATTCGGTTTTGGAGCGAAAATCGAACGGGACCAAATAAGATATTCGTTTCGGCTTTAAAAAAATTGGTTCGGTTTCGGTTTTGAAAATAAATATAAATTTTTTTATTCGGTTTTGGTTTTGGTTTTGAATTTGGATTTTGATTTCGGTCCAAAACTATATATATATATATATATATATATATATATATATATATATATATATATATATATATATAGTTTTGTATATATATATATATATATATTTTTTTTTTAAAAAATATATATATATATATATATATATATATATATATATATATATATATATATATATATATATATATATATATATATATATATATATATATATATAAACAAACAAAAAATGCAAACTAACCAAAAAATCGAATAAATCGAAAATCGAACCGATTTAATTCGGTTCGAATTGATTTGGTTACGAGTCATTTCGGTTCGGCTTCGATTTTACTTATTCGATTTTCGGTTAATCGGTTCGATTTTTAACCGAATCCTCACCCCTACTTGCTAGTAGCAAATAAAATCGCTATTCATGAAGCAAATTTTCACATCAAAACTACTTACTTCTAGTCATAGTTTCAGGATGAAAGTCAAATTAGTGATTTTGAAATCACAACCACTACTATAATCCAATTTTGACCGACAACAATACAAATGTTGAAAACATTTTTCATTCCTTTCTCCCGTGCTAATTACTTGACCATGTTACAAGGGAATAGTACAGTACAAAAGACATGCATGATCAAACCAGGTCGGCCGTGAACTTGACACCAGTGGAGGGGAGCCAGAGGTTCCCGTCTATGAACTGGGCCACCGTGAAGTTGGCGGCCTGGGACGCGTTGGTGATGGCGTGGTAGCCCGGCCACTTGACCCGGCTCGACAGCCCCGAGCCCGGCCCGTAGTTCATGTACTCCGCGTAGTACAAGGTGCCGAGCGCGAAGTCCCCCTGCCACTCCAGCCACCCCTCCGGCCTGACCACGCCGCCCAGGTACGACTGCATCACCACCGTCCTCGAGTACTCCTTCCACGGCCTCCCCAGGTACGTGTACGTCCCGTTCCCCGCCGGCCCGGCCAGGTCCGCGTCGGCCGTCACGTTGCAGTGCTGGACCGCGAACCCCGTGTTCTGGTTCGGGTCCTTGCGCCCGTGGGCCGTCACGGAGTTCTTCTGGCTGGGCAGCGGGAGGCGGGCGACGATCTCAGAGCTCTGGAATATCGCGGCGGCGTTGCCGAAGATGAAGTCGACCGTGCCCGTTACGACGCACTCGCGGTAGAACTGCCGGAGGGAGTGGGCGTAGAGCGTGTCCTGGTACCCGCGGAAGGCGCAGCGGTAGTAGACCGACAGGTCGGAGTCGGACCGGAGGGCGACGGCCTGGTGCTTCGACGGGCCGGCGGTGTTTTCGATCGTCAGGTCCCGGGCGATGAACCCCTTGCCGGAGATACCTGCGGATCGAAGATTTTTGTTACGATTTCGGATGACTGCCACATGTCCAACTGATTACTATACAACATATATATTACATGTGACATTTGTTGTTATAATTGTCGTGGACAGTGGTTGCATATACATAGAAATGACATTGAGGGATTTATAAATCATTTATTTGGAATAATATATTTTGGATGTATGGTTGTAGTTTTTTTCGTATTTATAAAATTTAACGAAGAGCCGATTATTAAAAATAAGTTTTTTTTTTTTTTCGTCCTAAATGGTGTTCCGATCATTTTGACTGTAACAAATATTATGATAACTAAAAAAATGTAACACTTTTTACAACAATTTCCTCATATATATTAAATCAAACATTAAAATTTATTAAAAAAAAAAATTACATTTACATTCTTTTTTTACAGCCAACCATACATACATTCAAGTTTCACATAGGAAATAGAGACAAGACCTAATTGAACTGTGTACTTTTAGGCTGGTTCAATTAGTGCACTTTATTGTTCAGCCTGACCTAATTTCTTTGCTATTATTAAGCTCCTGTTAACATCAAAGTTTGGTGTAGATTTTCTACACACATTAACACCTTTATCCTCCCAAATGAAAATTAAAACAAAAATCCTAGAGGAACTCATGAGTTCTTAAATTTTAAAATTCAGTCATTAATAGTCGTTAGATTACATGTATCTTATTCCATGATTTTCCTCAAGGGACTAAAGGAAAAAAAATTAGTACACTTTCTATTTCACATCTATAATGCAAGTTCTTATTTCGAGTTTATGTAGATAATATTAATCGACATGTCGTCTTTATGTTTACTGGTTTAGCAATAAAAAAAATTCAAAATATTCTAGTCTAGGAACAGTACACACTCATGTATAACACACCTAATAGGTAAGACAGAGATACTCTAGAAAACAATATTATTATTAGGTTGATAATAATATTCGTATTTGTACAATATAGATTATAATGCATTAATGTTGATATTTGTGGTTACCGTTTAACAACAAAAGGAAATGTCCAAATATATGAATGTAGGACACATAAACACCCCGAAAATCTGTATTTATATGAATGTTGAACTTAGTATCAATAATCACACTACCAAAATGTTCCCCAAAAAAATTGCAAATAGATATTGTATCCACATAGTGGTTTCTCTACTGTGTGTGACAAATTTGTGCCAATGGACAGATTGTAATGCAATTGATCCTTAAATGGAATAATTGGGATGATTCATTCGTAATTCTGACATTTAGCAGACAACACTACTATTATTTGTTTTATTTCCTAATGTTTTCAAAATAAAAAATATATATAAAATGCTGAGCTCAAAACAGAAAAAAAAAAAAAAAAAATTGCTGCCGAACCGAGAGGAGGACCGTGCACGACAGACCGTGTTGACATATCATGTCAGCATAATCTGCCACGCGCGGTCCTCCACTAGATTCGGCAAGGAGCAGTGCTCTGAAAATGTTTCGGCTATTAAGCACTTAAAACATGCTGAGTTATGCATTATGATCGATGTGGGACTATAAACGTGCAATGAAAAAAAAAAAAAAAAACTAGCTACTCACCGACAGTTGCCGAGCGATACGTCGTCCACCCATCAACAAAGTTCCTGCTCCCGGTGATCACCGTCGCGTTCATCCCGTCGCCGACCATCATCACGTTCCACTTCTTCTTCTTGATCTCCACGTTCTCCTCGTAGACCCCTCTCTTTATATATATGACGAACCTCGTCTCGCTCTGCGCCGGGGCCTTCTCCACCGCCTCCGCCACCGTCGTGCAGTCCCCGGTCCCGTCCTTCGCCACCACCACGTCCGCCCGCATGCCTCCGGGCCCGGCAGTCAGCCTCCTCCTGTCCGCTCGCGACACCCATTTGGGAAAGCCGCCGCTTGCTTCCGAACTAGCCCACAGCCGCCGCCTCTCGTCGACGGAGTTCCTCCCCAGGGTGGCGGTGAGCTGCCCCAGGGTGTCCGACACGAGCGAGTTGACGGTGTCGAGACCGGAGGCGAGGAGGGAGCCGAGGAGGCTGTTGGTGGCGGAGAGGGACTCTTTGCAGGTGTCCTGGTTGCCGAGTGCGGCGCTTAGGTAGGTCTTGAGGTCGGAGGCGCGGTCCCCCGTGCCGCGGGGGAGCTGGTTGTTGTTGGAGATGGAGGAGGAGAGCTCGTCGGAGGAGAGGTCGAGGAGGTCGACGCAGTCGGAGATTGCGGAGGAGAGGCGGAGGTCGCCGCCGAGGAAGCCGTTGAAGGTGGAGATGAGCGAGAGGAGGTTCTTGATCTGGGAGAGGGTGGACTGGATGGTGGAGACGAAGGCGGAGGAAGGGTTGAAGCTGCCATGGTTGCTGGCGGGAGTTGGAGTTGAAGTGGTGCATTGTGGTTGGAAAGAGACGAGGAGGAGGAAGAAGAAGAAGCAGCAGCATGGAGTGAGCTTGGATGAAGAAGAAGAAGAAGACATGGCTGGAGAGATGAGTTTAGAGAGAGAGAGGAGTATTATTATGTATTTATGAAGATCTTAGATTGTTGGAGAATTTATGAGGAAGAGGTTGGCAGAGTGAGGAGAGTGATGAGTTTCCGGGAGAGTGTCTATTGATAGATTATTATTATTATTATTCTTTTCTTCGTCCACACTCATTTTTAATTCTAACACCTGGAAACATTTAATGTTTCATTATGTAACAAAAAACTATTTATTATTCAGTGAGTAGCGCTCATCGTGAGTCTTGATTTTTCTTCACTTGTTGATCGAGTACATTAATCAGCGACAATCTTAATTTTCTTTCTCGTCCTCAAACCCCCGAACTATTTAAGTGGATGAATATCAAGATTTATGATATCGTCTCACTGAATAATTATCTAGTGGAGATGAATTAAGGTTCATGATGAGTCCAGCTCACTAAATAATTTTTCCCAGTCTGAATCCTCTTCTAAATGGAATTAGTAAAGATGATGAGTACTCTAGCAATCTCACTAGTTAGGATTAGAATTTTCCCTATACTTTGCGTAACTTTTAAAAAAATAATGGCTTATATAGTCCCAAATTCCAACGTCCTTTGTAAATCTACAGGCTCAGAGTTGCGGAGTTGTCTCCTCTACTCTCACACAGAGGAGAGGTTTGGAATCCAATTTTATATATATCCTGTTAAATACTGTGAAATGCACGACATAATTGGCTATTAGCATGGGTACATGACAATCATTCAAAATCGTTGATATAGATGCTGCTAACAACTTAAATATCGTCCGTAAAATTAATAGATCCTATTGCAAATTGTAAAAGATCTAAGTTTTATAAAAATATGGTATTGATTAATATATTTTTATTTATACACAATCAATAGAGTCCAAATTTTTTTTTTTCAACAATTACTAAAGGCTCTGCTTGAATTGTTGCAAAGCTCTTTCCTCTACAAATTTGGTAGAGTAGAGTAATTTGCAATTTTTTTAATAATTTGGTGTGTCCCTTTTACTTTTTTTTTCAGTCATACACTGAAGTTCTTAACATTTTAAAGCAGTCAATGTGAAATAGCAAGGTTATTGATGAATACCAATGTACGTGAAGTTGCACAATACAACGTGTACGACTGAGATACATTCTCGTAAATTATTTAAATTAAATGGCTTAAGTACAAAATATAGTTGTGAAATAGTTGTAGCTAGCAATGTGTGAATGTGATGTTTTGATTCTATAAACTATAGCTTGTCATTTTAAAAAAGTCAGGGTACTGATTCTCACAGAATAAATACTTATTTTTTTTTTAAGAAAAAACACCATTTATTGACAAGGACACCAACAAATTAATACTTTTAAATAAGAAATTTTGCATTAAAATTTTGTCTAATGCAAAGGTCCATTTTGGATTACAGTACAATTATGATTAGGTCCAGGTAAAGTTAAACTATAGCTTGTCCATAAGTTAAAGTCTGAATTAGACCTGTCAATGGATAGTCGAAAATTTGAATCCGATCCGATTCCGTATTCGAACTTTTGGATATTTTTCAAATTTTCGGATATCGGATTCGGATATCGGAATATTTTTCGGATATTATCCATTTTCGGATACGGATTCGGATATTAAGGTATTCGAATCCGTTAATATCCGATCCGACTTTAAATTACAAATTTCGGATATCGAATTCGGATATCCGAAATTTTATATATATTATAGTATAATGTATATGTAACATATATTAATTAATAGAGAAGATTAAATTATTTTATTCTCAACTGACTTTTACATAAAATTTATATATAATAGTAATATATATTAATTACAATTTACAACAGAAGAAGAAAGGACTGAAATATGTAGAGAAATTGAATTTGGTTTTCGGATATTCGGATAATAACTTAATTTTTAATATTTCGGATTTCGGATATTCGGATAATAACTAAATTTTTAATATTTCGGATTTCGGATATTCGAATACTAGCATTCGAATTTTTTAGCTAATCGGATCGGATATTATTCGATATTCGTTAAACTAGACGGATACGAATTCAGAGTGTCAAAAGAGATACCCGTTCGAATATCGGATCAGATTCGAATATTACAAAAAAAAATTTGGATACGGATATTGTCCTGTCCGTATCGATAAGCATCCGTTGACACCCCTAGTCTGAATTTATATATACTCGAGAGGATTAGCTTTCAAGTCGACTGCAAAAAAAATAGAAATTTACCACTACACCAAAATAGTCGTTTCCTAACGACTATAAGCGTTAGGAAAAAATTTTCTAACGCTTTTTTGCCGTTGTAAATATGGTGTTGGAAATTTTCCTAACGGTAAAAACCGTTGGAAAATAGAATTTTCTAACGGTAAAAAAGTGTTGGGAAATAAAATTTTCTAACAGTAAAAAACCGTTGGGAAGTAGAATTTCCCAACGGTAAAAAAATGTTAGGAAATAAAATGTTCCAACGGTTTTTTATCTATTTGAAGTTCTCATTTGTAACGATTTTTTACCGTTATAAATTTCTTACTCCAAATGGCTTTTTACCGTTACAAATGGATATAAATTATTTAAAAAAATTGGTGGCTCTATTGAGCCTGATCTTTCTGCTCTCAAATACCAACTAAGCCACAACACACTTAAAGCTTTCAGCTCTCAAATACAAAATTCAGTAGTCACACACAAAACAAATTACACAATCTCATAATAACAAGATAATTATGCTCCCAAAATAATTGCAAGCACCAAGAAAGAAACAAATATGTAGTTTTTGCAACAAATCTCTGACATTGTGAAGTATTAATAACACAAGTAATGTCCTATCAAAATCATAATGTGACGCGTACAAAATGAATGTGATACACATGATGAGAGCAAAGAGAGATCATGTAGACTCTTCAAGCTTTATGCAGCACAGTACACTTCTCTCTAGTTGAGTGAGTTGTCTGATTCCTTCTAACTTGCCTTTGATTTGGTAGTCTTCTTCTATGGCTCTATCTTTGGAATAGAGTTCTTCGTTCCATGATAGAAGAGAAGTGAAACTTGAAGGTAAAATCCTCATATTGATGATTAACTCAACAAGACAAACATCATGAGGAAAATCAAAGTTAGTCCAAATACAACCTTGAAAGAGAAGGTGTCCTGAAAGAAGAATAGTCGATTAATCTCTGCTGCAACATCAAGTACAGCTTTCGTCTAAAGTAACACAAGAAAAGGCAAAGACATGAAACTTTAAGGTAAGTCAAATTTCAAATGCATAGGTTGTAGGTCCACTGTACAAGTGTTGCAGCAAAATAGATTGATTGAAGCATGGTATAGATAACCTAACTGATAAATTATGCAGTTATACAGAACGACACCCAAGAATAATATGCTAAGGTAAACAACAGGACCAAGTTTGTATCACAGTCTCTATTATCGTACCTCATAGCTGCACAACTTGTAGAGATTACAAGATATACCATACTTTGTAACCTAGGTTGTAGGTTGTAGGTTGTAGGTCCACTGTACAAGTGTTGCAGCAAAATAGATTGATTGAAGCATGGTATAGATAACCTAACTGATAAATTATGCAGTTATACAGAACGACACCCAAGAATAATATGCTAAGGTAAACAACAGGACCAAGTTTGTATCACAGTCTCTATTATCGTACCTCATAGCTGCACAACTTGTAGAGATTACAAGATATACCATACTTTGTAACCTAGGTTGTAGGTTGTAGGCTGTAGGTCCACTGTACAAGTGTTGCAGCAAAATAGATTGATTGAAGCATGGTATAGATAACCTAACTGGTAAATTATGCAGTTATACAGAACGACACCCAAGAATAATATGCTAAGGTAAACAACAGGACCAAGTTTGTATCACAGTCTCTATTATCGTACCTCATAGCTGCACAACTTGTAGAGATTACAAGATATACCATACTTAAGAAGTTTCCCGGAAGATATCGTCAGGATCTGTGTTTGGGTGTCAAGGCCTGTTACTAAATCTGGATACAATACCTTAATGAGAGAGAGGAAGTGTAAGCAACACATATATGTTCTATGTAAATAAACAAAATCAATACATATATGGATGCGTCCAAAAAAGAAAAAGGCAACACAATTACCAATTATCAAAAATCATCAAATCTCGACATGGGTCCCCTCAAAACACCACAAAAATCAACCAATATACATCTGGTTCCACTTAAACTTTTATAATTTTACTTACAATGGCACATTAATATATGTTGCAACTGCCACAAACCAAAAAGGGTTTGCGATAAAAAAGAAATATCACTCTAAGATGCAATTGGTCGTTTCCATGTTTGTGCTAAATGCATTCAGTCAGATTTGCTATCTATTTTAAACTTTTGAAGAACTTATACTGGATAAACTAAATGTGCGACATTACAAGCTTCAACCAATGCTTACCATGCTTCACAAATTCATGAGGGTTGCTACTGCTTCTTGCTGCCCCATGGTGATCAAGGATTTGCGTTAACGGTCATGGTCTCCTAAAATGGAAATGAAGACCAATAACAGAGATTTAAAACATAAGTTAACTTTGCATCAATAAAAATGAAAATATATACTTCATGAGAAGATTTGCTTCAGAAAGAAGATAGGAAGTAAATTCGTTTGTTAAAAACATGAAGAAACTATCAAATAATAATAAATAAATCTAGAATTTTGAATTTTTATGTCACTGTGATTATTATGTTTTTTTTTCTCACTACAATTATTATTTTTTCTTCTGCAGGTTAGATTATGCTTCCTATAAACCACAAAAATAATCATGCACAGATGTTTAGTATATAATTTCATTGGTTCTACTTCATAAGAGATACAATATATGCATACCATTTATAAAAATCCTCTTAAGAAATGATAAGCAAGATAGTAAAAGAGGGATGTTTACATTATTGGATACTCGGTATCTCTTATGATTAAGAAAAGACCATCGACGCAAATGTAATACTCCAACCTTCAGAAGCAACCAACCAATAATGATCACAGGTATAGATAGTGTCAGTGGCAAAATGTTAGTACTGAAGTATTAGACTCATCACATATATACACATAATTTTCCGAGTATATAGGCTAGAATTTCAAGTCATGGGTTCAATTTCATACATTAACCAAAAAATTGTTATGCAAAGATTTAACATATGGGCAGACAGTACAACATCCAGTCTTAAAAAAATAGAAAACTCACATAGGAAAGAAAAAGTGCCACTAATATATGGGGAATTTTGTTTCTGCAACTCCAACAAGTATCCAACAATATACTTTCCATCTATTTACTCCAATAAACAAAGGAGAGGAACCCGAAATAAGAAAATATTCAATCTAAATATTAGTTGGAGAAAAGAGAGAATGGAAGTATCATGCAAGTGAAGCAGCCAATATGCTTTGCAGCTCTTTAACAAACAATTCATGGTTGTGTATCATATCGACTAATGCACATTGAATCGGCAGAATAAAGGCATATAAGGGTTGTAATGCTAAGGGGTAGTTTGGCTTGCACTTACATTCCATGTCGTTTGTTCAAACGCTCATTTTTGAGACTGTCATTAGGCTAGTATTTTGAAAAAGCACATTTGAACGAAATAAATTAATGTTTGAAAAACATCTATCTATAGTGGAACTAGTTGGCTCGTCCCTTGCAATTAGCACCAAATAGATTATTGGATAAAACCTAACTGCAACCCAAACTGGCCCTATATCTTAGCTTACACTTTTTAGTATTATTGATTTTCTAGTTTCAAATTAAAACATTAATATACATTCACAATAAAACCACTAGTTCTTTCAAAAGGTTCCAACAGTTGGGGGGAATATATCTCACCATTGTTCCCACACTAATCACCCAGTTAATTATACCAATCTCCCTCAATATTCAGAATTAGCCAGTACCTATGTTGCATGTACACGAATACAGAACCATACATTATGGACATTGTGACACGGAGAAAAAAAAACATATTTTAGCATGCAAATTTGGAATATCTATGTCATGCCCAATATGATGCTTCCTAGACCGGTACTCAGGGTTCAGTAGTGTAGATAAACCAACATAAAGTTAAATCAGTAAAATCCTATAGCAGAAGACATGAAAAAAGGAAATGATAAATAAGATCCACTCCACAAATATATCAGACAAGATTTTATTGTAACCTTCATCCCCTTGGGCCCAATCGTGCGGTCCATTATTCGATTCGTAATTATCTTGGACGCCTAATCGCCACTAGTTTCTGATCCACCACACCACATCAAAACAATCAATAAACAAGAAAAAATAGGGTTTTGGAAATGCAATTAGGGTTTTAGAAAAGAAATGAGAAAAATTGGAGCTAACGAATGAGGAATAGGTGTTTTTCATGAGGGCTCACTCCACGGGAGGTAAAGATCCTCCCTATGCTCTTTGTCGTCGTCTCCGTCGAGATGGCGTTGGGGTCGACTACAGCCTCGTCGTCGTCGTTGTCGAAGAAGGAATCGGTATGATATGAAAGAAGAGGAGTCTCTAGGGCTTGGAGATGAGATAGGAGAAAGAGGAGTCTTGGGCTCGGGATGAGACTGCTATTTGGAAAAAAACTTGCAGGCAGAAGTAACACTTCCCCTCTCACGTGAAAAACACATGATGCTTTGTTAGCATTTCCAACGGGTTTTTATGTTATAAAATAAATGGTATTCATTACTTTCATTAAATTCTTTCTTTCTATTTTTTCTAACGATTTTTTTAATTTCCTAATGGTTTTTTGCTGTTGGTAATTTGTAACGGTAAATAACCGTTACTGACTGAAAAAAATTATGTTAGGAAATTCATGTTTTGGTGTAGTGTACAGTCTCACCTAGTCTGCAAATTTTGAAATTGGATTCAGGGTGTCATCCGGTCCGGGTTGCCAGCGAACCGGCCGGGCCCGCCCAAGCCCGCTCCCCTGAAGCCCGGCACGGCCCGCCATTTAGCCCGGCCCGCTCGAGCCTGCCATCCGACTGGTCCGGGCTGGGTTCACTAAACCGAGCCCGAGCCCGGCCCGGACCGGCCCAATTTTTTTATATTTTAATTTTGAACGACAGGCCCTCTCAGGCCCGCCCGAGCTCGGCCCGGGTGAACCGAATTTTTGATTTTTTTTAAATTTTTTTTGAATGTTTGGCCCCCCATTTACCAAAATGCCTCCACTATTTAACTGTTTTATGACCATTTTAGGGGGTATTTTGGTCATTTTGTTAAAAATGACCAAAAACTCTTTACAACAACTCTATTTGGAGGGTAGGGGTCATTTGGCTTCAAATTTTTTTTTTATAAATATGTCATGAATCACATTTTTCAAACACAAACAATTCATTACATCCAAAAAAAATCAAGCTCAAAGAAGGTTTCAAGAAATTTGTCCAAGCAATTTCGACGATCTACAACTGCCCGATCAAGCTCTCAACCCCGATCCATTTTTTTCTTCCTTTCCTCTTTCTAATTTTTTTTATTTACATTTACATAATAGTTTTCTTTCCTCTATCTCTCGCTTTTTTGAGAAAAAATAATTTTTGATTTATTTTATTTTCGGTATCCTCCCTCCTTCTAATTGTTTCTCTATTTTTATTTATCTTTTTAAAATGGCCGGACAAGGTTCAAACCAACCTACTAACGCTGTCGGACATACTTTTGAATATTATAATACTTATTTTGAGCGAAATCCTATTAATGATGATTTAATTGGTTTACCTCCTGAAGTTGTTAGCACTACCAAAAATGTTGTAAAGAGGAAGCAAAAATCATAGATTTGGAAATTTTTTGTTATTTTTAATGAAACTAAACCTGATGGCTCACTTGTTTTAGATCAGAAAGGTAAACCAGTTCCGTACGCGGCACAGTGCAAGAAATGTTCACATATATACAAATGGAAGAGGGGAGGTGGCACAGGCACAATGTCAAAACACTACGATACCTGCTACGGCCCGAGCTCAATTCCGACGACCCAAACTCAAATAAGTTTCGGAGCTACCGCGAGTACTTCAATGAGTACGTTTTCCTATTCAGTTGCCCGTCATAAAACTGAATTTACTAAATATATTATTGCTGATGAACTTCCATTCACTTCGGGTGAAAGTGAAACTTTATATGATTATAACACAATTTCTTTAAATCCATGTTTTAGTAAAGTTACTAGAGGCGCTGCTAGGAAAGATGCTAAGAGACTTTTTAAAGAAATGAGAGTTGCTTTAAAACAAACATTGTCGAATGTTAGTAAAATATCTATTACTTCTGATATTTGGACAAGTAAGCAAAGTTATGCTTATATTTGTATCACGACACACTACATAGATTTACAATGGATGTTGCAAAAGCGCATCCTCTGTTTAAAAACTTTGGAATTTCCACACACGGGATCTGCAATTGTAGGCTCTATTTCAAAACACGTGCGTGGCTTTGATATTCACTATAAAATATTATCTGTATCTTTTGATAATGCTAGTAATAATGCTTCTGCTATATCTTCATTTTTTTCTACTATTTCAGTCTATTTTGGAAGGTAAATTATTGCATGTTATGTGTGCTTGCCACATTATTAACTTAGTTGTAAAAGAATGTCTCAAATTTTTTAGTACACATTTAGAGACTTTTAGAAATTGTTTGCACAGCTTGAACACGTCTCCAAGTAGGCAACAAACTTTTAAAGCCACATGTGTACTTTTAGCATTCATTTTAGAAGATTTGTTAAGGATGTACCACATAGATGGAATTTGACATATTTAATGTTGAAATCCGCAATTTCCTTTAAGGATGCTATTACATATTTTTGTAATATGGATCAAAATTTTGAGTATCAAGTAACTGAAGATGATTGGATAGTTGCTTCTTCTATTTGTGAATTTTTACAAACTTTTTACAATGCTACATGTACTCTTTCTGGTGTTTATTATCCTACTTCTTGTTTAGCTTTATGAAAACTTTGTGACATGTCTTACTTATTTTCTAAATATATAAATGTTCCAAATTTTGACTATGTTGTAAAGAGAATAGAAGCTACATTCACTAAATATTGGGGTGATGTACCTCTTTTATATTGTTTGTCTTCCATTTTCGATCCTACGATCAAATTAGAGGGTGTAGAGGCTTTGTTAGATGACTATGTAGAAAATATGGATCTTGATGTTATTGACTTGAAAGTAGAACTAAAGGAAGTGTTAGAAAGATTAATAGTGCTTTATGAAGACAAAGTTGTGTCGACCCGACCAACTCAAGTAAGTACTAGTAGTAGCTTTGGCATAGTCGACCACGCCAGTCGTATACTAAAAAGGAAGAAACAAAAACACTCTTCCCAATCCACTCAAGAGTTGTCTTTATATCTAAGTTCTTATGAAGAAGAAGATGAATCTTCAAATCACTTCACCATTTTAGAATGGTGGAAAAAATACGACAAAAGATTTTCTGTACTTTCTACCATAGCACGTGATCTACTAATGGTTCCCGTGTCCACGGTAGCATCGGAGTCATGTTTTAGTGCAGGATCAAGGATCACTACCAAAATAAGTCCTATCAGCGATGCAATTAGCGACGCTTAATCAAAACGTCGCTAAAATTGTGCAACTTAGCGACGTAAAAAGTTTACGTCGCAATACGTCACTATTCGCGACTATCAGCGACATATTGCGACTATATTTTGTATAACAAAAAAATTCGTCGCAGAAAAGTCGGTGGACGTCGCTATGATTTTATTATCAGCGACGTTAATGTAAGACGTCGCTATAGAATATAGCGATGTTTAGCGACGTCTTACTCTGGCGTCGCTAATATATTTCTAATATAACGATCGGGTTTTCCTTTCCCACCATTCTCACTAGAAAATTTCCCAAAAAATATTTCGTTCCCCCACCCCACGCCGATGACCCACTGTGCTACTTCGTCGTCCCCCTCCTCCTCCACCGCTCCTCCGCCTCCACCGAGCTCCTCCTCCAACTCCTTCTCTATCGGCCGCTCGTCTCCGCTGTCACGCCCCTGTAGGAACGAAGTCGTAAAGCAGAATACTCTAGAGGGAGGGTGAATAGAGTAGGCAGTAAAATATTGCTAATTAAAAATTTGTTAGCAGTAAGATCACAGAATTAAATCAATAATCACAAAAGAATAACTGTAAAAGAAATGAGATCAGATGGCAAACGCAAACACATCGATGTATACTGGTTTCCCTCTTGTGAGGACTAGTCCAGTCGGAAGAACTCTAGCTTCCAGTTGAATCCACTATTAGAAAATCCTGCAAGTTTTCATACGAAGTCCTTGCAACTTCTACTGACGCGAGCTTTGATATAAAGAACTCGACCAACTTCAATTTTGAAGAGTCTTTCTTCAATCAAGTCTTTGATTACAATTTCTCTGAAATCTTCTAGACCGCACCGTACCGGCAAATTGACTAGAGAATTATAACTGGCTTGGGATTTGAAAATGAAAGCTTTTTAGAATTCTTTGGAAAGAAATGTAAGCTTAGAAGAGAAGAGATGAAAGTGAATGAGTGATTTAAAATGATCAGAATTCTTCTCTATTTATAGTTTTTCCAAAGGCAGAACTCTGGCAGAATTCGGGCAGAATTCGGACAGAACACTATGTAAAAATTCGCAACTGAAGGGAGACCAAGTTTTTCAAACGTTCGAAAATCAAACGGTCACTAACCGAACTCTGGCTGAACTAGGGCCGAGTTCTGTCAGGTTTGGTCAGGGTTTTTTCAAAAGAGATTTTTGGGCTTTTTAAAAATCCTTCAGAAGCTTTTGTAAATAAGGGATGTTTTTTAAAAACATAGGTCATTTTTTTAAAAACGATTTTGGATAGCCTATTTGCTAGTACGACTCGGTGTACAATGTATTCCTAGACTCAATAAAAGTAAAAATTATATTGTATAAAAAAATACAGACTCGAGTGGCAAACATAGCTTCGATCTTGAACTGAGTAGATATCCGATCTTGATCAGTGTCCAATGTCCAAAACGTCTTGAGTAAACATCTAAGTAGCTCCGTATATCGAGACATAGTTTGATCAATTATTAAAATCAGGTTTGACCATGACCATTTGTCACGCCCCAGAACCAGAATACTGGAGAGCGGGGGCAGACATAGCCAGCTACGTATAACGGAATGGGATCCACACCGCTATACGGTCACGGCTGTCTAGATATGTGAGGGTTTCACTACAATCCATCAGTCTCTTAAGGTCATAAAATAGCCTATTGTCTCAATCTCAACCAACTAATAATAATCACAAGATATCAGATCTCCAAATATACAATTGTAAGGCGTCCCAAATATTACATATCCAGATGATCATGAAGCTAGTCGTTACAAAATGTAAGGACTAGCAAGAGTTTGGTCATACATGATCAACCCCCGGGGCTTGTCAATCAAGTTACAGCCCGTAGGCAGACAGTAAGTAAGTACAACCGAGCTAACACTTGCTCGTCGGCTAAACACCTCAAAAGAATAATTTACAATATTACAGTGGGAGAACAAAAGAAACCCACTCGATGTCCTGGTTACGCCTGGTGACCACCATCGGGCTGGAAAGCAGGGGGATCCTTTGGTGCTGCTCCGGTATCTGGCCATACAAAACCAGCTGGGTCAGACCCCAGAAAGAGCAAGTACCACAAAGGAGGCTTCACTTAAGAACTAAAGCCAGCAAATTAGCACAATAATATAATTACATAATAAGAGACAGTAATTTAAGAAAAAGCATGATAGGTAATTATAAAAGACAATCTTGCATAGAATCACTAAAAGACAGGACATATGAAAAAGCATGCCAGGATGATATACGATGAGATAACCATGGGACTATTCAGATAGCTAGGTTACAACCCGTAAACCAAACAAGGACCGGGGTTGTAACCCTTCGTCTGAACGGAACATGGTTTCTTTCACCATTTATCGGCAAGATAAATATAAGAAATCAGGTCAAGTAACAATCTGGAGTGACAATCATTATAGTGACAATCTGGAGTGACAATAATTCAATCATTCTGGTGCAATCTTGCAATCAAGCAATTCTAGACAATACCATACTGGACTAGATTCCATCCAATCAATCACGGCCAATCATTGCCTACGGCTTTCTACATTAACTAACTAGGGTTATCACAATCCTAGTTACTAGCAAGATACAATGAGATGCTCCAAGTAGTCACAGGCCCTGCAGCTATCCAGGTTACCCAGGCAATTATTATAGTGGCAATCTAGAGAGTACAATACATTAGAGTGACAATAGAATTCAATCATTTAAAGTGACAATCAAGAGTGCCCCACATAACAGTGGGCTGGAAATGTGTCCTACTCGTCGGCAGGCTACAAGTCCAAACATTTGCGGCCAGGATAACGGGATCGCCTGTAACTGGGGAACATCTTTTCATGACTAGTGAATTATACTAATTATTAACCTTAGTCTATTTCAGTAGGTACTCCTGACCGTGGTACTCAGGAGTCCCCTCCTAGACATGATGCAAGACAGGACTGGATTATTTGTACAAGCACAATCGCCCACGGTGTCATGATTAATTAAACAGGTCATGTCATGTCAGGTAGCCGTCGCAACAGCTATTCGAGATAATCATGTCAGGTTATCATGCCAAGTGTACTTTGTCAGGAGTGCACCACGACGGGCCACTATCAGGTCATGCTCAATTATCAATTCCAAACATATCAAGTAAATTCGTGATTATCAAGTTCAGGACAAAAGGCGTAAGGATATAAAATAGACGTAAAATATCTAATAAAATATCAATATACAGGGCTATAGAAAAGCCAAGCTTAAGGAAAATAAAACCAAACTGGCACGCTGACATAAGACCAAGTCAGCCAAGGGCCATACGCTCAGGTCATACGCTCAGGTCATACGCTCAGTGCAAGTCATACGCTCAGGTCATACGCTCAGTGCAAGTCATACGCTCAGGTCATACGCACAGTGCAAGTCATACGCTCCCAAAAGGCAGCGTATGGACTCCATACGACTCCTTGTCACACAAGTGAGCGTATGCAAGACATACGCTCCCAAAAGGCAGCGTATGGACTCCATACGACTCCTTGTCACACAAGTGAGCGTATGCAAGACATACGCTCCCAAAAGGCAGCATATGGGGACTGCGCTGCGCTAAAGAGCGCGCGCAACTCAGTGGCTCAAGCTAAAAAGCTCGCGCACTGTTCACTGTCTTCTCCAAACAGCAAGAACTCCATGGTTGAACCCAAGCTTCAAAAGTCCATAACTTGGTCAAAATAAGTCCAAATCCAACTTTTCAAAGGTCAAAATTGGGTAGAATAAAAATTCTCTACAACATGGAACTATCAAAACTTGAAAACAAAGAAGTTCGATAGATCAAAACCACCAAAATCCGAAAATAACTAATTCCTAGATCTACAAAAAGTTAAGCCTCAAAATAGAAAATAACAAGTTCTAATGTGTCTTAGAAACATGAAGAGAAGCTAATGGAACAATAAAAATGAGCTCTCTTGTGGAAGCAAGATGCACTTGCCTAGACCTCTCTCTCCCTCTCTTTGGTAGGTAAGGAAGTAAATGAGGAAGAAGAAGATGATTATGAAGAGAGAGAAAGAAGAATAGGTAATAAATATGAGTGGTGGTGGTAGGTAGGGGGTTCACCCCTTGGTTCATGAACCAAGAGCAATCCCAAACCGAACCAAGCCGAACCAACCCAGAAATAAACCAAGCCCAAATAAACCAATGAATCATAAAAAGTAATTAAACTATCAATGACAATAAAACCAAGCCAATGCAAAATAAACCAAGACAACTAACCATGAATAAATAAAATATGGGTCCAAAACACGTATACGTACACTAAATACGTATCACGAATTTGGGTTATTACATCCTACCCACCTTAAAAGAATTCCGTCCTCGGAATTTAATCAAAAGGCTAGGGATGTAAGGAAAAGCTATTCTATCATAGGCAATCTACCACTACCAATCAATCATACAATCATTCATGCAAGCAAGGATTTGAAGCGTAAGGCATAAGGAAGATATTACACCTTACGAGTCAAACCAGCCGGGATGACCTAATCAGATATCATCCTCATGCTCCCAAGTTTGACTCTCCCAAAGAGGGATGACTCTAAGCAACACGGACTGAACTGATAGTCTTGCGCTCGAGTCTCTCTCTTTGGTCAAACATGGACACGGGCCTATCCTCATACGAAAAGGTTGGTACCAATAACCAGTTTTGAATGACCTAGGATATGGCTCGGGTCCGGAATGTACCGTTATAATTAGGATACATGAAATACGTCATGCACCCCGCATAATGACGGTAGAAAAGCAAGATGAGAGGACACATATTGTGAAACCCATATTCTCGTAATTAATTATTAAATAGTGTTTTAGTGTTATTATTAGTATTTTTAAAATTATTATTATTATTATTATTATTATTAAATATTTTTGGAGTGCAAATGATTTTGAAAATAATAATAACATGGACTTTTGGATTTCAGACCCAGACCCGAGTCCGAACCCAGACCCAGGCCTGAGCCAAACCCATATCTTTTCATTTCCTTCTTAATTCTGATTATTGACTTGGTTGAAAAAAATAATATAATTGTTTGAGCTGGTCCCGAAGGACCAGCAACTCACGTATGACCCAACTCTTTCAAACCATTTCTATTCTTTCTACTATTACTCTCCTCCACACAAGAGCAATCACTCCAGCATTCATTTTTCAACTCCTTATAACTCCCAACCCATCAACTCCCCAACTCTCCATCTCCCACGTACTCACAGCCACTCCCCTTTTTTATTCCCACTCTTCCAACTTCACAGCACATAAAGGAAATTTTCCTCTCTAAACCACATCTCTCTCTCTCCCGCACTCACATCTCTCTCAGAGAAAGGAAATTAAAACTCTCACTTATCTCTCTCTCTCTCTCTCTCTTTCTGTGCTCAGAGTTCCCTCTCTGGAAACCCACTCCACCTTTCCAAACCCTTTTCCCTCTCACCCGAGCCCTAGATCCGGTGGAGCCAGCGCCCATCCCCGGCGAACTCCCCCATGCGCGCCCATCCCCGATCTCGGCCGCGGCCCTTTCCGCGCCGACTTCCTCCGGCGAAGCCGCGTCCGGCCGATCGCTCCAGCGCGCGGCCTCCCCGCGCCGCTCTCCGGCCATCCCGAGGCTGCGCCACCCGCGCGCGACTTCCTGTCGCCCCCACGCCGACGATCCCGTCTGCGTGGACCCCAGCGCCGCCCGACTCCGGCAGCGTCCCGGCTGTGCGCCCCTTCCAGCCAGCGCCGTGCCCCCCCGAGCGGCCGACCACGGCGGAACCCCGCCGCCGTCCAGATCCGCGGCCTCCTCTCCCCGTGCCATTCTCCGGCGTACCCCCTTTTCTCGCGGGCCGACAGCTCCACGGCGGAGCCCCGCCGCTGTCCAGGACCGCCCCTGCGCGTCCTCCTCGCTGTCCGCCGCTTCCCGTGAGCTTTTCCCCTCTGGCAGCGTCACCCCGACGCTGACAGTGCTGCTGTCCGCCGACAGCGTTGCCCTTCGCGGGATCTCTTCGGGCCAGCGTGCCCTAGCTTTGGATTTTCGGCGTTCGTCGTCAACGTCGCTGCTGGATTATTATTTTCTTTCCATTATATCATCTGAGAGCTCTAGCCGAGCATCCCGAGGTATAATTCTCTGCCCCGTTGTGTTTATTTTGGGTAGTCGATGATGATAACGGTCCCCGATTTCCCTTTGGGAAATCCGGTTTAGCTTCGCGGTAGTTCGGTTAGCTTCGTTAGCATTTTTGTGATATTTGTCTGCTGAGATGTTTATGCTGTTGGATGATTTCGGATTTTCCGAATATTTCGGGAAGGTTCTGTTAGTTGGGAAATTATTTCTGTGGTTATATTTTCGGTATAAAAATGGGTTATTCTTTGGTTGGAACAATTGCAGGTTTTTGTTGGCGTATTTCCCAGTTTTGGGTTGTCCCGAAATAGAGGAAATGCTGTCCAAATTTTTACAAAACTTTATTTATTTGGATTTCAAATTGGTTTTCGAAAAATGAATTTAAAACTGATTTTCGGGCGACGACCGTACTGGTCTGTGGGCCCTAGCGAAATGCAAACGCACCGGTCCGACCGGACGTTGAGGTATTAGCTAGATGTGACGATGGACCAAGTCTGAGACTCCTAAACTTTGATTTAAATTACTTAATTCAATGTTTAAATTATTTTACTTATTTATTATCGATAATTGGTTACTGCACATATTATTTCGGAACTAAACATTTTTCTCTTATTTTATGTAAAATTTGTAAATGGCATAAGTCCATATTTCTAGGTTGGTTAGTTGTGCCCCTGTATTGCATAGTGTAATATTTACTTCTTTTCTGGGTGGTTGATGTTGATTCTTTTGGGTGGTTTTGGATTGGACGTGTAACCCGTAGTTAGAACGTAATTATTTCTCGTATAAAATTAATTAAGAATTACCAAGTAAAATAAATGGATAAAATATTAGTAGGATAACTAGTTCATGATTTGTCACTGGAAGAAACTATATTTTATAGATATATTACAAAAAACACAAAGTTTTCCAAAGATAATTTGTTCTTGTTATTATTTCCCAAATAATCAAATTAACCGGTTAATCAACGCACATAGCTTGCGACGTAAACGTTAGCTGTAGCTTAATAACAACTTAAAACCTGATTAGGACTTGTTACTAGAGATTGCAACTAGCACACTTAGCTTGGTTATATAGCGGATCTAAGTCGAGTTCTCAACTGTAGGAACTCGAAGACATACCTGACGTTCCTCCTCGGTACCAACTCATCTCTCCAGTCATTTTCCTGAGGCAAGTATAGTTTGTGTTAGTTTTACAGTTATTTTAATAATCGTTTTACTGCAAGTTTAAACCACGATGCAAACACGAAACTCTCTCGGAGAGTACTGACTGCAACTACTGTACTGATTGGGGACTGGGGGAGTAGTGTAATGAGTATGACCACATCCAAAACTGTATACTGACTGTGTTAGCTTACCCCTCATACACACGGGGATAAGCCATATCGTATCCATATGATACAACTGTACAACCCAAGCCGGTCATATTCATTGCCTATTCAAAATACACTGTTTTACTGCTGAAAACTGGTCATTTCTAAATTATTTAAAAGTGCATAATTCTATTATTTATTTTAACTGTTTAAAATTAGCATGAATTATACTTTGCTCTCTCCTGACTGGAGAACCAACATTTTAGGTATCACTGATGAGGCTTTGTTCCGCGATCCCAAGACGAGGATTTCGAGACTGATGAGCTGTTTGCCTAGAGTCTTCTTTTCTTCTTGATGTATGTAGAAAATGATTTAAGTTGTATCTTTCATTTCATTGTAAAAGTTTAATAAAGTTTTAAATTTCTGAATTTTGAGTTGTGACAAATATAGTATTGTTGTATGGTTACTTGCTACTGAACAGCTTACTGCCGCCGTCTCAACAACGGTACAGGCTGGGCATGATCCGGTTCGACCCAATTATTTGGAATTGGGTCGTGACACATATACCTCTCGGCCGATTCTGAACCTGAGCCTGGGCTAGGGCAAACTGCCGCGGGTCCTGTTGCTGGAAAGTCTGGGCCTGAGTCGGCAAGGGCCTCGGGAACGGGAATTGCTGTTGCTGGTGAACTGGAGCTGGTGCTGGTGCTGGTTCCCCAACCGAGGGACTAGATACTGTTGATGCTGAATCAACTCTGAAAGGGCAGGACCCCACCCTATGGTCCGGTGCTCCACACAATAAACACAATCCCAACGCCTTGCGACACTCTGCTACCACGTGTCCAGGCTTTCCACAATAAAAACAGCCCACGGCGGAAGACTGCGCTTGCTTCTGTTTCTGCGGAGAGTACGTCGGGGTTGAGTGCTGGACCGACGTAACTGAAGCTGCTCGCCTCGGAGCTCCAATAGTTAAAGTCCTGGCTGTCGGGGCTGGGGCTGAAGACCGATTCATTTGACTATGGGACCACTTCCGACCTCCGGTCCTGTCCACTATTCTCTGGGAGGTATACTCGTGCCTCCTTGCTGCTCGCAACACCGCATCATAGGTCTGATGCTCGAACTGTTCTACTGCCAATATAATCTCCAGGTGAAGTCCCTGCTGGAATCTCTGCGCTCTATCAAACTCGGTTGCCACCAAGGTGGGAGCAAACCGACTGAGTCTGGAAAACTCGGCCGCATAACCGTCGACCGTCCTCCCCATCTGCTTAAGATTACTGAACCTGGTCTGCAAGTCATATCGAGCCACTGCATCATAATATTTGATCTGGAACTTCTCGCTGAACACTGCCCAGGAGACAGGTGTTGCCAATCCCACTGCTTGTGCGGTCCACCAACTACGGGCTAGATCCAATAACTGTAGGCGCACCACAGCCACCTTCTCGTCTTCTGGAGTCTTCGCGGCTTCGAGAATCATCTCTATATCCTGTAGCCAAGCATCGGCAGCAATGGCATCCTCGCAGCCATCGAAGAAGGGAGGGTTCAGGCGCTTGAAACTGTTGACCGCACTGTTCCCTCGAGGACCACTTCTATTCAGAGCATCTTCCACTGCCTGGTACAAGGCATCGCCTCTACGATCTTGGGAAGCTAACAATGATCTGATGAGACCCACCAAAGTGCCATCATCAGGATCTGCAGGCTGGACTGGCTGAACTGGCGGTTCTCCTCCAGTAGGTACGACTCGGAAGGCTGCTCTTGAGTGCTGGGCCTGATCTTCTGGTTGCTGCTGGTCCACGGGAGGTGATCCGCCTTGCTGATCGGCAGGTCCAGGTTCAATGCCGCTGAAGAAGACGACATGGGAACAATAAGGAAGGACCAGGACAGATCAACGATTACAAGCATGTGATCAGGACAAGAATTTTCAGGAATCAAGAGGATACGAGCAGAGATCAAGGGCGAGTACAGATTGAGACATCTATTCGGTAAACCCTCACACATCTTGATTAACAAGACCTGCATGAGCCACCACTTAAACCATGTCACGCCCCAGAACCAGAATACTGGAGAGCGGGGGCAGACATAGCCAGCTACGTATAACGGAATGGGATCCACACCGCTATACGGTCACGGCTGTCTAGATATTTGAGGGTTTCACTACAATCCATCAGTCTCTTAAGGTCATAAAATAGCCTATTGTCCCAATCTCAACCAACTAATAATAATCACAAGATATCAGATCTCCAAATATACAATTGTAAGGCGTCCCAAACATTATATATCCAGATAATCATGAAGCTAGTCGTTACAAAATATGAGGACTAGCAAGAGTTCGGTCATACATGATCAACTCCCGGGGCTTGTCAATCATGTTACAGCCCGTAGGTAGACAGTAAGTAAGTACAACCGAGCTAACACTTGCTCGTCGGCTAAACGCCTCAAAAGAATAATTTACAATATTACAGTGGGAGAACAAAAGCAACCCACTCGATGCCCTGGTTACGCCTGGTGACCACCATCGGGCTGGAAAGCAGGGGGATCCTTTGGTGCTGCTCCGGTATCTGGCCATACAAAACCAACTGGGTCAGACCCCAAAAAGAGCAAGTGCCACAAAGGAGGCTTCACTTAAGAACTAAAGGGAGCAAATTAGCACAATAATATAATTACATAATAAGAGACAGTAATTTAAGAAAAAGTATGATAGGTAATTATAAAAGACAATCTTGCATAGAATCACTAAAAAATAGGACATATGGAAAAGCATGCCAGGATGATATACGATGAGATAACCATGGGACTATTCAGATAGCTAGGTTACAACCCGTAAACCAAACAAGGACCGGGGTTGTAACCCTTCGTCTGAACGGAACTTGGTTTCTCTCACCATTTATCGGCAAGATAAATATAAGAAATCAGGTCAAGTAACAATCTGGAGTGACAATCATTATAGTGACAATCTGGAGTGACAATAATTCAATCATTCTGGTACAATCTTGCAATCAAGCAATTCTAGACAATACCATACTGGACTAGACTCCATCCAATCAATCGCGGCCAATCATTGTCTACGTCTTTCTACATTAACTAACTAGGGTTATCACAATCCTAGTTACTAGCAAGATACAATGAGATGCTCCAAGTAGTCACAGGTCCTGCAGCTATCCAGGTTATCCAGACAATCATTATAGTGGCAATCTAGAGAGTACAATACATTAGAGTGATAATAGAATTCAATCATTTAAAGTGACAATCAAGAGTGCCCCACATAACAGTGGGCTGGAAATGTGCCCTACTCGTCGGCAGGCTACAAGTCCAAACATTTGCGGCCGGGATAACGGGATCGCCTGTAACTGGGGAACATCTCTTCATGACTAGTGAATTATACTAATTATTAACCTTAGTCCATTTCAGTAGGTACTCCTGACCGTGGTACTCAGGAGTCCCCTCCTAGACATGATACAAGACAGGACTGGATTATTTGTACAAGCACAATCGCCCACGGTGTCATGATTAATTAAACAGGTCATGTCATGTCAGGTAGCCGTCGCAACAGCTATTCAAGATAATCATGTCAGGTTATCATGCCAAGTATACTTTGTCAGGAGTGCACCACGACAGGCCACTATCAGGTCATGCTCAATTATCAATTCCAAACATATCAAGTAAATTCGTGATTATCAAGTTCAGGACAAAAGGCGTAAGGATATAAAATGGACGTAAAATATCTAATAAAATATCAATATACAGGGCTATAGAAAAGCCAAGCTTAAGGAAAATAAAACCAAACTGGCACGCTGACATAAGACCAAGTCAGCCAAGGGCCATACGCTCAGTGCAAAAGTCATACGCTCAGGTCATACGCTCAGGTCATACGCTCAGGTCATACGCTCAGTGCAAGTCATACGCTCAGGTCATACGCTCAGTGCAAGTCATACGCTCCCAAAAGGCAGCGTATGGACTCCATACGACTCCTTGTCACACAAGTGAGCGTATGCAAGACATACGCTCCCAAAAGGCAGCGTATGGACTCCATACGACTCCTTGTCACACAAGTGAGCGTATGCAAGACATACGCTCCCAAAAGGCAGCGTATGGGGACTGCGCTGCGCTAAAGAGCGCGCGCAACTCAGTGGCTCAAGCTAAAAAGCTCGCGCACTGCTCACTGTCTTCTCCAAACAGCAAGAACTCCATGGTTGAACCCAAGCTTCAAAAGTCCATAACTTGGTCAAAATAAGTCCAAATCCGACTTTTCAAAGGTCAAAATTGGGTAGAATAAAATTCTCTACAACATGGAACCATCAAAACTTGAAAACAAAGAAGTTTGATAGATCAAAAGCACCAAAATCCGAAAATAACTAATTTCTAGATCTACAAAAAGTTAAGCCTCAAAATGGAAAATAACAAGTTCTAATGTGTCTTAGAAACATGAAGAGAAGCTAATGGAACAATAAAAATGAGCTCTCTTGTGGAAGCAAGATGCACTTGCCTAGACCTCTCTCTCCCTCTCTTTGGTAGGTAAGGAAGTAAATGAGGAAGAAGAAGATGATTATGAAGAGAGAGAAAGAAGAATAGGTAATAAATATGAGTGGTGGTGGTAGGTAGGGGGTTCACCCCTTGGTTCATGATGAACCAAGAGCAATCCCAAACCGAACCAAGCCGAACCAACCCAGGAATAAACCAAGCCCAAATAAACCAATGAATCATAAAAAGTAATTAAACTATCAATGACAATAAAACCAAGCCAATGCAAAATAAACCAAGACAACTAACCATGAATAAATAAAATATGGGTCCAAAACACGTATACGTACACTAAATACGTATCACGAATTTGGGACATTACACCATTGGGCCAACAATCTCCTCAATTTTGATAATTGACAAACCTTGACTGATATAATATCTTTGGTATCTTTGATAAGACAAAAACAAATTTTGGTAAAAAAATTGTTCCTGTAATGTTACAAAGAAAAGATTAAGATGTTAGATCTTATTTCTCTCCCGTTGTCACTTAGCAAAATAATTGCAAAAGAGAAAGCTCCCCCACAATATATGCATAAGCAATAATCGGTGAAGAAACAAAAAATATAAGAAATATTTATAGTGTTCACAGACATGGTATATTAAAAAATATCGAAGCATGATAAAGAGTGCTATAACGAGATATGCTAAATAGTACTAAACTGATATAAATCTCTAAAGTAGAGAATAGAAAACGATGTTTAACAGACAAACATAATAGAAAATGTCACAAAAAGTTCTAAAACTAGCACAAATAAAAGTACGGATACTAGCTTGGAATGTCGGAGCATTTCTAAGTAAACAAAGACAATAAACAGTCACAATAGTAACACAAACTAGACAAAAATGTCAAAATCACATCTCATCCTCATCATCATCATCATCAGTAGTAGTAGTCCTAGCACGACCACCATGTCCAGAAGGACCAGCTCCAGATGTGCCAGCTCCAGAGGTGTGTAGAGTAGCACCCGAACCACGGTACCAATCATAAGCGTTCCCTTGATGGAACAGAGAATTGACCGCCTCATCCTCAATGTGATAACCAGATACAGCATGGCCTCTAGGAAGATAACTGGCAGAATGACTCGTCTGAGCAAATCGGAGATCGGCAAATGAGTTGGCAATAGCTTGGAACCGAGTCACGTCACGAAACTCATATTCCCTGGAAGTGTCAACAAAGAAAGTCTGCATATCCGAAAGGTGCTGATGGATACCCTCAAGAGTCATAGGGTAGGTCTGAGGAGGAACAAGGGCAGTAGGAGCAGGTGTAGGAGGTACAGGAGCAGCGGCAGTGATGCGATGAGAAAGCTGAAGATACTTGGGCTCAGGGTCCAGAGCGCAAGTGGATAAATCGATATCAAAACGCTGAAAGATTCGAGGGATAAGCATCGCATAAGAGAGATTGCGGTCTCTTTCGCGACATCTTTCTATCATCTGGATGATAGTCTTAGGGGCAAAAAAAGGAATCCCCTTAAGAATGTGACAGAGGGCAGATATCTCAAGTGCAGTGACATCATCTTTTGAAGTAGATTTTGGAAAAATAGTGGAATAGATGATGCGATGTAACTCGTAGTTAAACAAGTTCAAGTTATTGGCCTTGAACTTTCCAGGACGAGCACTTGCTGGCGCACAAAGCTCATTCTTGAAACTAACAAGATTCGTGCCCTCGGAAAAGTCGAAGTCGTAATATCATCGAGCGGGGCACCTTCGTTTGGAATACCAAGGATTTTTGCTAGCAACATATCATCTAACTCGATATCGATCCCGCCAACATGAGTTCTTGCGGTAAAAGTGCCTAACACGAAGTTACAGTAAAATAGTCGAAGGGCATTAGTAGCTATAGGGAATTATTGGGTAACGAGATGGTGTAATCCTAATGCCTCAAACAAAGGACGATGATGTGGAAATATAGTCCATTTGATCGGAGCGCCTGTGCATATTGTACGTATGGCAAAGTCGGCATACCATAGCAAAGCTTGGTCATGAGTTTTAAAGGAAAACTCATCTGACACGCCGTCACCCGATTGGACCGAGGAAAAGAAGGAATCCTTATTCAGATCTGAAGATGATGCCTCTTCACTGGCATTAGTCTTCTTCCTCTTGGAAGGATTGAATCCAATAGCCATTCTTTCCCAAAACTAGATAACCCTACGAAATTGAAAGTGGAGGGAAGAAGGAGTTATACCTTCTGAAATTCAAGTATGTTGTAGAGGGATGAATTCTTCGTACGAATCCAAAGTTTGGATTGATTTCTCTACGTAGATTGGAAGGAACAAAGTGGAGAAGAACTAGGATTTTGGGGGACTTCGGGCGACTGTTGCTGTTGTTATGATGAAGTTTGGAAGAGATGAAGAGGAGGGGGCCTCGGGTTCTGACTAAAAAGTATATAACACCAACAGAACTCTGGCCGAATTTGGACCGAACTCGGGCCGAATTTGCCTAGGGTTCTCCTGAGTTTTAAAAAGAAAAACTTGTGGGCCACATCCTTTTCATAAACTCATTTCAAATATTTAATTCAAAGTTTAGTACTTTTAAACTTCAAATAATATAATTAATATTATTTTATAAATTATCTTTCGTTACTCAGCGTCTGTTTCAGATTAGCTGTAGGAGTACTGTCCCAGCTAACGGGAGTTCACCGGGGAACAATTAAGTACCGTTTCGCATCGACCGTAGTCGTGGTGATAGACAGACTCTTTGTAGGCTTGTCTCGAAAATAGTTATTGAGTATTGAAAAAATTAATTAAGAAAATAAAATTAATTAATATTATTGATATCTAAAATTCCTAATTCTCAACGTAAATAATTAAAATGATCTTCCACTAGAGGTTTTATGAAAAAGTCAGCCAATTGATTCTGTGTGTCTATGTATACAATGTCTATATCTCCATTTTGTTGATAATCTCTAAGAAAATGATGTCGAATCTCGATATGCTTAGTACGAGAATGACATACTAGATTTTTAGTCAAATTAATAGAACTAGTGTTATCACAGAAAATGGGTATGTGTGTGAAATATAATCCAAAGTCTTCTAAAGTTTGCTTCATCCACAAAATTTGTGCACAACAACGTCCTGCGGCGATATACTCAGCCTCAGTTATTGATAATGCGACAGAATTTTGCTTCTTACTAAACAAAGAGACTAGGGCTTTTCCTAGAAAATAACATGTGTCATTGGTACTTTTTCTATATGCTTTGCATCCCAGCAAAATCAGCATCAGAATAACCGATTAGGTCAAACGACGTGGTTTTAGGATACCATAAGCCGACAGAAGAAGTACCTCTAAGGAATCGAAAGATACGCTTAACTGCGCACAGATGTGATTCCTTAGGATTGGCTTGAAAATGTGCACACAAGCAAACACTAAACATAATATCAGGTCGACTAGCAGTTAAGTATAGTAAGCTACCGATCATACCTCGATACTTACGTATGTCGATGGGTTTACCTTATTCATCAATATCAAGCTCGGTTGAAGTCGCCATTGGAGTGCTAAGTGGTTTGACTGCTTCCAAGTCGAACTTCTTTAATAAATCTTTTATGTACTTTGCTTGATTTATGAACGTCCTATTGTTGGTTTGTTTGATTTGCAGTCCGAGAAAGAATTTCAGCTCTCCCATCATGCTCATCTCAAACTCATTATGTATACACTTTGAAAATTCTTGACAAAGAGATTCATCAGTAGATCCAAAAATAATATCATCTACATAGATTTGAATCAAAAGAAGATTGCTATTCAAAGATTTTATAAACAGTGTAGTGTCAACCTTTTCCTATGAAAAATTGTTGTCAAGTAGAAAATAGCTTAGACGATCGTACCAAGCACGAGGGGCTTGTTTCAAACCGCATAAGGCTTTCTTCAACTTGAAAACATAATCAAGATTTTTGAAATCAGTAAAACTTGGAGGTTGAGCAACATAAACTTCTTTTATAAAACTATTTTAAAATGTGCTTTTAACATCCATTTGAAATAATTTGAAATTATGAAAACATGCAAATGCACATAACATGCGAATGGATTCTAATCTCGCAACTGGGGCATAAGTCTCATCATAGTCGATACCTTCTTCTTGATCGTATCCTTGAGCTACGAGTCTAGCCTTATTACGAGTCACAACACCATTCTCGTTCTGTTTGTTTCGGAATACCCAACGGGTGCCAATGACCGGATGATCAATGGGCTTGGGAACAAGTTTCCAAACTTGATTCCGTTCGAATTGGTTTAATTTCTCTTGCATAGCATCTAACCAAAAATTATTACTGCATGCTTTTTCAATGTTTTTGGGTTCAAGCTGTGAGATAAAAGCAACACAAGAAGCTATATCTTTATTAGAGGAACGAGTACTTGCACCCTTGGTAATCTCACCAATTACCAAGTTCTTTGGATGATCTGCCAAGAATCTCATCTCTTTTGGCATATCCTCAGGATTGCTGGTTACAGCTTTTGGTTCTGTATATGATTTTCTTGAAGACTCAGTTGGTGCTTGGTGTGAAGGTTCTGCATCTTTGTGTGAAGGTTTTGCAGTAGCTGTAATTGGTGTACTTACGTCTTCATTGTCGTCATCGACTGAATGTTGATTTAGTTCATCAAACTTGACATTAATTGATTCTTTGATGATTATGGTTCTCTTATTGAAGACTTTGTACCCTTTACTCTTTGCCGCATAACCTAGAAAGATACCTTCATCGGCCTTTTCATTAAATTTACTCAGGTTGTCTTTAGTATTAAGAATAAAGCATTTACAACCAAATATCTTGAAATATGAAACAGTAGGTGTTCTATCAAACCATAACTCATAGGGAGTCTTCTTCGATATGGGTCAAATCAGAACCCTATTGAGAATATAACACGCTGTATTGACAGCTTCAGCCCAAAAGTATCTAGGTAGACTAAACTGGTTCAACATTACTCTAGCCATTTCAGATAGAGTCCTGTTCTTACGTTCCAAAATTCCATTTTGTTGTGGAGTCATAGGGCAGAAAAACTCATACAAATAACCGTATGTGTCACAGAATTGCTTGAACTCTGCATTCTCAAATTCGTTGCCATGATCACTACGAATGCGAGTAATCATGAAACCTTTTTTATTCTGTACTTTCTTGCAAAAGGTGACAAATTCAAACAAAGCATCGTTCTTGCGTGCAAGAAAATATACCCACGTATATCTAGAGAAATTATCTACAATGACAAATGCATATAACTTACCACCTAGACTAGCAATACTACTAGGTCCAAATAAATCCTTATACAATAATTGTAGAGGTCTAATGGTACTTACAACGTTCTTGGACTTAAAGACGGATCGGGTGGCTTTGTTCTTTTCACATTCGCTACATACAATATCCTTCTTGAAAGATATGTCCGGTAAGCCGCGTACCAACTTCTTTGTGGATAGTTTTAAAATTGCGTCCATGTTTGCATGACTGAGCCTCATATGTCATAGTTGACTCTCAATGCTCTTGGCCATCAAGCATCTACCTGCTTTGTTAGCATCTTCTAACAGATAGAAAATATATATGTTGTCTTCCTTGATACCTTCAAAGATAGTACTGCCAGTTGAGCTATCAACTATAGTACATTTATCTTTGACGAAGTTAATACCATAATCGTGATCAGCTAAATGGCTTATGCTGAGCAGATTATGTTTTAACTCGGTAACTAAACAAACATCTTTAATCACAGGGTAGGGAGCCTTACCAATGTCATCGATACCGATTATATACCCTCTCAAATTATTACCGAAGAAGACGTATCCTTCTTTATTCTTCTTCGACAGTATTGCGAATAATGATGCATCACCGGTCATGTGCCGTGAGCAACCGCTGTCGAGGATTCATTTGCTTCTAGCATGTGAAGAGCGTCCCACCTACAAAACAGTTTTCAGATGAAACTCTTGGTACACATTTCTTGTAGGGTCCTGACATGTTAGTCTTTGGTATCCATGCATAAACACTTAAATCTACTAACTTTCTGATTCTACATGTAGAGGATATATGACCAATGAGGCCACAATAATGACATTTTGCATGTTGAGTGTTGAAAGTTGTGTGAGGTGCATAATTGGTAGGTTTTGGTTTTCTAGTATAGAAAAATGCATGCCTATTAGTCTTCTTGGGCAGTGGTTTGGTAGGGTTTGGTCTGACAGTGTTTGGTTTGGGTGTGTTCCGATGATTCGGTAATTGACACGTGTTAGAATAGGAAGCAGCAACTTCAGACCGTTTTCCTAAACTAATTTCCAACTTTTGGAGGTGTCATATAATCTAGTATAGTCAGATGTAAGTGTTTCCATTCTGACTTGTGCACACTGGAGACTATTTCTCTCCTTTGATAGGTCTTCCTTTAGCTGAATGATAGTTTGGTCTTTTTCTTCGAATAACTTGGTAGTCTCGTGTAACAACAGCTTAATAGAAGAAAGCTCACCAGACTCAATAGAAGAAATATTATTTCTAATATCAGCTAGTTGGTCGGTAAGTCTTCCTATCTCATCTTTGTACTCTTTAAGTACCTTCTTAGAGGTTTCATATTTACTACGCAGTTTTCTGTAGTCATTTAACAGGTCACTCAAAGCCTCTCCTAGTTGTTTAAAGGTGAAATCATCGTAAGGATCAAACAGAGGATTAGTGGTTACCTGATCACAAGCCATCAAGCATATATTTGCAGCGTCATCCGATTGTTCGTCTTCTGAGTCGCTGGCTTCGTTCTCATGCCATATGCTTGTATTGGCGTTCTTTCTTGATGTAGATCTCTTCAGGTAGCCTTTGTCATATTTGCTGCTTTTTCTTGTTGATGATGATGCTGTTGGACAATATTTTTTCATATGTCCTTTCTTCTTACATCCGTAGCAAATAGGATCTTTCTCGTTGTTGTTGATGTTGCTGTCTTTTGTTCTTCTGTTGAATCTCATGAACTTCTTGAATTTTCTTACCAGAAGAGCTTGATCTTCAGAGTCAGAGTCGCTGTCGTCAGAATCATCTTCGACAGTTCTTCTATGTTGATCCTTGAAAGCGATCGACTTCTCTGACTTCTCCTTTGGTGTAGCATCTTCAAAGTCTTGAAGTTCCAACTCGTGAGTGAGTAGTTTACCCATGAGTGTTTCCAGAGACATTATTGAGAGGTTGTTTCCTTCAATGATTGCTGTAGCCTTTGGAATCCAGTTCTTCGTGAGAGCTCGTAGAAGTTTGCGAATCTTCTCATGGTTACTGTATTCCTTGCCTAATGAAGATAAAGGATTTACAAATCCAGGAATCTCGTAAACATCTGAGTGACGGATTCATTTGGCTTCATCTTGAACGCCTCATACTCTTGAGTAAGTCTGCTGATCTTTGACTCCTTGACTTGCGTTGTTCCTTCGTGGATTACTTCGAGAAGTTTCCATAATTCATTCGATGTTGTGCAAGTCGACACCCTGTTAAACTCAGTTCTATCTAAAATACAAAATAAAGCGTTAATAGCACGTGCGTCAAGACTGACCTTTTTCTTTTCATCCTCCGTATATTTATCATGGGGTTTATCAACTAAAACTCCCTCAACAGTAATACGAGGAGGCTTTTTGTAGCCATCAATAACTATAGACCATATGTCAAAATCAAGAGATTTTAAGAAGAAACTCATCCGTATTTTCCAATAAGTGTAGTTTGTGCCGTCAAACAGTGGAGGTATGTTTGTGGCTTGGCCTTCACTTATGAATTTCACAGTTGCCATGTGTTATACTGTAATTTATATAGCAGTTTAGAATAATTGAATATAACTGCAATTTTACCTCACTTTACCTGTATAACCCGCTCTGATACCAAAGTCGTAAAGCAGAATACTGTAGAGGAGGGTGAATAGAGTAGGCAGCGAAATATTGCTAATTAAAAACTTGTTAGCAGTAAGATCCAAAATTAAATCAATAATCACAAAATAATAACTTTAAAAGAAATAAAATTAGAAGGCAAACGCAAAAACAGCGATGTATACTGGTTTCTCTCTTGTGAGGACTAGTCTAGTCGGAAGAACTCTAGCATCCAGTTGAATCCACTATTGGAAAATCTCGTAAGTTTTCATACGAAGTCCTTGCAACTTCTACAGACGCAAGCTTTGATACGAAGAACTCGACCAACTTTAATTTTGAAGAGTCTTCAATCACGCCTCTGATTACAATTTCTCTGAAATCTTCTAGACCGTACCGTACCGACAAATTGACTAGAAAATTGTAACTGGCTTGGAATTTAAAAATAAAAGCTTTTTAGAATTCTTTGGAAAGAAATGTAAGCTTAGAAGAGAAGAGATGAAAGTGAATGAGTGATTTGAAATGATCAGAATTTTTCTCTATTTATAGTTTTTCCAAAGGCAGAATTCGGGCAGAATTCGGACAGAACCCTATGTAAAAATCTGCAACTGAAGGAAGACCAAGTTTTTCAAAAGTTTAAAAATCAAAAGGTTACTAACCGAACTCTGGCCGAACTAGGGCCTAGTTCTGTCAGGGTTGGTCAGGGTTTTTCACAAGTGATTTTTGGGCTTTTTTAAAATCCTTCAGAAGCTTTTGTAAATAAGGGTTATTTTTCAAAAATATAGGTCATTTTTAAAAAATAATTTTGGATAGCCTATTTGCCAGTACGACTCGGTGTACAATGTATTCCTAGATTCAATAAAAGTAAAAATTATATTGCATAAAGAAATACAGACTCGAGTGGCAAACATAACTTCGGTCTTGAAATGAGTAGATATCCGATCTTGATCAGTGTCCAAGTGTCAAAAACATCTTGAGTAAACATCTGAGTAGCTCCATATATCGAGACAGAGTTTGATCAATTATTAAATTCAGGTTTGACCATAACCAATGGGACAATAACCCCGAGTCGACAAATCGTTCGTCCCCGGTAGTATTATGCCGAATCGATCGTACTCGCTAAGGCGTGATACCGTATGTGTCTGGAATTACACTCGTACGAGACAAGAACGTTACGTTTGATCATTATATTGAATAACCAAGTTGAAACTTCACAAATCACATCATAATTGAACACACAGTTTAGAAAAATAGAAATATGCTTTTCATTCATAGCTTGCAACGAAGTGCAAGTCCTAATTATATTGGATGTCATTGCGGCTACATTGATTGAAATAAAAGAAATATACTCGACAAGATGCCTGAACTAATACTTGTCGTTCCATACATTTGCCCCTTTATACATAAGCCTTCGATGAATTGTGTCACGACCCGCACCCGATTTTCGGATACGAGACGTGTCCAAGCCAGCCTACGCCGCAGAGTCGGCGGTAGAACGCTGTCAAGCCCGCAAGAAATAAATGCTCAAATATCACAATGCTACTCATTCATATTTCTAAATTTATTACAACAGTTACAACATTTATATTTAAAGGAAAAATACAAAGTTTTACAATTAATGAAATGATACAATGGCTATCTATTTCTAGGTTGTCTTCAACATACCCAAGTTCTCCCAGTGCTAAGAGTGATCGCGGCTAAACCTGAAAAATGTTGGTTATCCAGTCAGGATTGGAACAAGTACACAAACCAACGGCAGTGCAAAACACAATAGAATTATCAAGACATGAAAATAGCATATGAGAAATGAAAACTGTAAGATAAAGTGATGTCATAGCACGATAGAGAAATAAACAAGGAAAAGCTAATAAAAGACATCTATCTAAGTGGTGTGAAATATCCTTTCGCCATGTGGACGACTAGGGGGTAAAATCCGGCATACTGCACGTGTCGTGTGCAGCAGCTATCGTTCAAGAATAGACTCATGGGATATTTCTGGGTAGTCCACATGTATACTAAGATATTTCCCCTTCCGACTACTCCGTGTGACGAGCGTGTCAACAAGCAGCAAGATATACGTATAGACATGAAATGAAAAGACTACTAGAATCGAAAAGCAATCAGAAAGTGCACTTGCCTGAGGTCCTTAGCTGGAGAAACCAATAATAAATACCACTCACGAGCCACAATCAATCAACACATGCAGAAGTCTCCGGATGCTGAAATAAACATTACCAACGTTCTCAGAATAGTCAAATTAGCTAGGATTGCCTGTCCTTAAGTCCAATTCTGGACACAGGGGCAAAACGGTAATTTTGGGCAAAAACGATGTCCGCCGTTGGACCCGCTTTGCACCGAAAAGCGTGCCAGAGTCAACGGTCTCTAAAGTCATCAAACTACATGTCTACGGATCCAGTTTTCCAATACGAACCCAACCGTATGTCCAGAGTTGGATTCCGGCGGGCTATGCACAAAATCGTCCGTTGAGTGGGACTGTGGGGCCCACAAAACGACGTCGATTTTAACTGTCTCAGAATCGGACCAAACTTGGCTTACAGGACCAAAAAAATGATACGGTTCTGTTGGCGTAAGTTTCGTCTCGATCTGACGAGCGTGCACAAAGTTATGACTGAATTTGCATTGGACGGATACGGGGCGATTTCGACGGATGCGTGTCGAATTCGTCGCGCACACGCGACCAATTTGAATTCCGTCAAAGCCCACACGACCACGAAGCCGTTACGCGGCTTTCGATGTCTTCGGTGCACGACCACGTCGTCCGGATTGGCGTGACGCACGTCATGTGGAACAATTTTCAAGTTTTTGAAAACAGGTTTTTTTCCTGAAGTTTACATGTGAATAATTCTCTGTACAAAGCAATTCTTTACAAACTTCCTACTGGACTTTTCTAGCCCTACATGTTGTGATTAACTTCCTTTCAGAAAGTTCCCTGATTCGAAGGATAGGTTGGTAGGAATTTCGATATGAAGTTGGGTGTTTGGGACCAAAGTACTGTCCTGTTTTAAACAGGTTTTTCGGCCACTTTGGCCTCGATTATCGTCGCGTACGCCGAGAAATAAAACTTTCTATTTGAAGGGAAGCAAAGTCGGTTATATCGAGATCGTACCAGCGTTTACGGGACGGAAAATAATCGCACGATCGTTGAGTTATACCGCCGCGAAGTCGGTGCGATCCCTGCCATTGCTGCTGTCGCTGCGTTCCAGTCTTGTGTGCGCGAACGCGCACCCGCGCGGCCATGGTCGGGCTTCGAGGCCGCGCGCGGCAGTCCCAGGTCGCGCCACGTCGGCTGGGGGTGGTAGCGGTGTTGTGGAAGGCTAGGGTTTTCGTTTGTCGAGGTTTGTTTCCTCTATATATATACCATCATATATATATGGTTCCCTCAGTTCTCGGGTTCGCGTGAGGTGAGACTTGGGAGTCTCTGCTGTTGTAAGGTTTGAAATGAATGGCCTTGATGGGCCCGGCCTTCTTGCTAAAGGCTGGGTTTCCAAGGGTCGGTTTGGGACTGGGTGTTGAAGGAGTTGCTCGGGATGGGAATATTTACTCGACTGAGTTCGGTTTGGGGAATAAGCCTGGGGGCGGGCTCTGCTTGGAATTATTGTCTACTGCTTCTGGTTTGTGGGGATTTTGCAGCGGCTTGGGGTGTTCGGGATGTTGGCTTGGTCGCATTCAACTCCTATTAGTAGGAGAGGGAAATATTAAACTACCAGGACCCTTTAACAAGAGCAAAAGTTTCTAAGTAGGCTATCTAAATAATTGCATGTATATATGTAACAAACAGAAAGTACTGCACCACACAAATAATTAGCAATTCAGTCTATATTACATTAACAATTAAAATTCATTAACAATTAAAATATTTTAGTCATTATTATTTGCAACCTATATTATTAATATTAGCAACTAAGATATATAATTATTATATTACATTTGCTTATATATTAATTAGATATTCTAATAAGGTTGTAATAAATATGATTTAAATACAATAAAATACACAATACTCTGTTGAAGCACAACTAAGTCTATATATTTACACATATACACCCACGTAAACATATTCATATATAAATACTCGTATATATATATATATATATATATATATATATATATATATATATATATATATATATATATATATATATTTTTTTTTATATATATATATATATATATTTACAAATACATTGACACATACATGTATACATTTGTGTATACGTACACATACACAATACACCATATTTATTTAGATACACATACACACATATAATATATATTTATATATACTCGTTTATACATATATATATATTTCTATAACTCTATATATATATGTATTAACACATTTATCTGACCAGGATAACATAAATAATAAAATGGTAATATTAAATAATAATAACCTCAATAACAAAATAATCATAATGATATCAAATAAACCAATATTGGGGTATGTACCATTTAAAACAATTAAAAAATAATAAACAAAATATTTCAAAAATTTCGGGAAAGGGAGTTACAAATCTACCCACCTTAAAAATAATTTCGTCCTCGAAATTCTAACTTATAAACATGCCTAAAATTAGAACAAAATAATAATAAGTCCACTATTACCACAATCTTCTTAAATTTAATTCCTAATAATATTTTACGGCCTTCTCTCGTCATTTCGTAACTACGAATCCTCGAAGACTTCTACCCACCTTTGGTCACACTACTCCCCACAACTAAAATCTATAATCCTCTGGCTAGTTGCTAATAATCCTACCAACAGATATCTACTGCATGTGGCGTCTACAACCCTCTCTTATCTATCCAGTAATCCAAAATTTAACAGGCAACAAATTTACACAAGTAGCTAAGAAATATTGGTAAACTCTAGTAAGCACGACTATTCGTCGCTCCAAAGTAGGGAGGACAGGAAGATAAGGCAGAATAATCGGGGCAACTGTGAAGTTTCAAGAGAAGTGGAGAGTACCCAATGTTACAGATAGTAAATGAGTTTATGACCCACTGCCCTATTTGCTAGATTATGCTATTATAGTTTAGTCACTTGCTACGTCGAATAGCCCTTCGTTATGGCCTACAATCCATACAATACAAAATTCTCGTTCTCGAAATTTCTAATTCAAACAAGGTTCCATAACGGAATTTGAGAATTCAAGACTGTGGTCTTAATGGGTTCTCTATTTGGATATCAGTCGTTGGTTGGATGAACTTGCATTTCAATCTATATTGACGGGACAAGATTCCAATGATAAAACTATTCCTACTAGATTAGGGTAACCTAGAATAGGACTCCACCCGAGGGGTTGAGCTAGTTGGCAGTCGGGTTGGGTGGCTAGGTCTTCTCAAGCTCAAAAGGCACCTTCCGTGACTTTTGTGTTTAAGTAGCACATGGGGCCTCAATTGGGTGGTACACTAGTGGCATGCGCGTAGTGGGCTTCGAGTAGATCACAACCATATTTTGGGTCACAGGAATTGAGTCGAAGTTGAGGCTTTGGTGGAAGTTGGAACGTGTATCGGTACTATGGTAAAAGTTATAACTAGTCCTTTTAACCTGAAAATCGTATCCCAAAAATAGAGTACAAGGGGACGGATTTGAGTGGGACATGATATACCTGGATGAAGGTGGACTAGTCTAGGTCTTATATGTGGAATTGGTTGGGAGATAACAGCTGGTCTCATGCTCCGAATATTAATGGCATGGCCGGGGACACAAAATGATCTAAGTGAAAAGTGGGAGTCCAAGGGCACTAATTATCATTCTAATGAAAAACTATTCTAATCAATCAGTAGTCTTCGTATATCATAAAATTTTAGAAGTCTTATAGTCTACCCACCTTAGAGGCTAGGATAGGGTGGCAAGGTTCCTGTCATAGGGCTGGCCGATGGTAGCTACACGGGTGCATACTACTTTGTATCTATCTATCTATCAATTGCGAGCTTTCGTCTTTCCAAATCAGTGAAAGACAAAACAAATAAGGAGTTCAAGAGAGGGGTCACCGAGTACGATTACGTGATTCAAAGGCGAAGGTGTAGTGCCCCGTCCCTACATCGTGCCCCGTACTTGTCCACGGGGTGCGCGAGAAAGGAACACTGTCGCTATCGATTCGATCGGGACCGATAGGTCGGGACCGGCCGAGTCGATCGAACGGGAACGGTTGAATTAAGATCCATTCCTCGTTATGGAATGTCTTCTTCGGAACCAAGTCCCATATTCAGCGGGTTGCGCCTCGAGGATTGGCTCTGCGGCTGAGTCGGGAGAGACCTCCCGTTGCTCTGCTTTTCATGCCGCTTGCGTTGGTTTTGGCTTTGTTTTCTGAATGCGTTTTCGTGAATGTTTTCGATGGTTTTCATGGCTTGCATTTCGAACTCGCATTTCCTATCGAACTTCTTGAATAATGCAGTGTTCTAATCGGTTGCTTGTGCGATTTCAGGTAATCGCGTAGGCGACGTCTAGCGCGACCAACAAGTTCCCTCGCCAAGGTAAACTCAAGGTGAGTGGCTGACCCTTCTCTTCTCGACCCTCTTCTTAGGCAAAATCAATATTGTTGTTGCGAAGGAAAGGATAAATGCAAGGGCACGAACACGGGAAAAAGGATTGAGTTTTCAAAGAGAATGTAGGCTAATGTCTTAATAACTAAAAAGGAAATGTGTCTTCACACGGTTATGGACAACTTGTCGACAAGGCGATAGTTTCCTCGAGCGGCAACCCGAGGCCACGGGACCGTTTCGGCCTAGGAGGAAACAGGGTATAGTCGTGCATAAGGTTTCAGCACAGGTTAAGCGGGGACTTGCAATGGAGCTAGCTACTTGCGTTGAAAGGATCCCGATTAACAAAGCTATACGTCCAGGATGGCTTGTGATGCCAGTGACCAAACACATGTAATGTTGCACTTGGAATATAAATGATAACAATGGACAAGGAAGAACATGGTAAGTTCTAAAGGCGCGGCGCGGTCCGCCGGGGTAAGTTTCAACGTAAAAGTTCACTATGCTTGTCATTACTGGTTTGTAATCCATTAGGATGGTTAGAAACATTCATACTCTAATGTCATATAAACTCTTCAACCAAATGAGAGCTTGGAATTTAAATAGCCACGCACCAGTACAAGTATAATGTACTGATCCTCGCTCTCCACGCAGGTACCCCAAACTACGAAGGGCGTGCCAACTAAAAGCTCAAGGCGGCGTGCATTCTTTTGAAGCCTCGTCCGTGTGAAGGCTTGTTTTCTGGATTTCCTTTTGAAGAAGACCCGCACATCAGTCCAAAGAAAAATGACGACTCGACTTCCCGCCATAGCAGGTGGAAATATGTATTGGTTTTTGCTTGTATAAAAGGGTGTAATGTATGGAACGACTATCTCATCGGCGTTCATTTTTGTAAGTCGAAGTCATGTTGTAGCCCGCACGGCAATGATTGTAAAAAGAAGTCTATGTAAAGTTCATATTATCAATGAAAAGTCTATTTCCATTTCAAATGTGTTATTCAATTTCTCTGCGTACTCTAAATTGATGTTGTGTTTCGGATAACCTTATGTATACGTCTTGTGCGATCGCAACTTAGGTTCGCACGGCATCACGCCCGGGGGACGACTATCGATTCTTCGGAATCGGGGCGTGACATAATGGTATCAGAGCACGGCTTTACATCCTTTGGCCTCGCGTCTAGAGTTTCAAACCTTTGACCACGCAACGATGAGATAAGTTGTTCCATACAATGAGTCCGTAATAATTTGAGACTGATGCGTTGCCTTCGTATCGCAGAAGTGGCGGAACCCACGGCCGAGCAAGAACAGAGCGCTTCCAGCGGCTCTAGTAGCTCGCATCGTCCGCAGGCCGGACCTTCTAACGATACCATCGAAAGGATGCTGCGCATGATGGAGGCGCAGCGGAACCAGTCCGAGAACCGACATCAACGAGTAGAGGAACGACAGGCCCAGTTCGAAGCTCGCTTCGACGCGCACATCAAACTTCAACAAAAGCAGATGGATACCCTGCAGCAGATCGTCCAGACGTTTGCGGCCAATGGAAATTCTGCGACGGCACCTACCGTCACCGTGCCTACTACCACCGTGCCGGCGAATCCACCCATTGAAGTCGACATGGCGGAGCTCGAGCTTCAACCAGCGGCACCGAAAAGGTACAACTTTGAAGTGTCAGAATTCAAGAAGGCGTACCGCACTTCCTTCAGCGGCACCGAGGGCCCTTCCATTGCGATCGACTGGCTGGAAGAACTAGAAGACCACTTCGAGCTTCTCGGCATCGAAGAATCAAAGCAAGTCGCCTGCGCACAACTTCAACTACGGTTGAACGCGCACGACTGGTGGGTCGTGCGCAAGCGAGCGATTCGACCGGACAACACTACCGTGCCGATCTCTTGGGCCACGTTCCGCAAGGCTTTCGAACTTGAGTACCTTCCGCCCGCCGTTCGCCAAGCAAAAGAAAATGAATTCATGTCATTGAAGCAGGGGAGCAGGACGGTGCAACAGTACGCCGCAGAGTTCAATAAATTGTCCAAGTTCGCTGGTGCGTTTCTGCCTACTGAAGAGTGCCGCGTGCGACGGTTCGAAGTGGGACTGCGATAATCTATTGGTGCGCATGTCGGCGTCCCGGAGTACAAGACCACGGGCGAGGCTCTAAACCACGCTCTCCGTCTTGAGAGTCTGCATCCTTCCGGCGCTGCCGACGTTGTGCGTCACTCTAATCACAAACGTCCTAGCCATACGGGAGGCAACAATCACGCATCAAAGCGTCCGAACCATGGCGGTTACCATGGACATAACTCATCATCACGATGTGCCAAGTGCGGTTCCATTGGGCATGAGGCGAGCAACTGCTTGGTCGCCGAGGGAGGATGCTTCTTTTACGGACAAAAGGGTCACTACAAACAAGATTGCCCCCGAAAAGGAAATCGTAATGCCCCGTCCCAACCACCCCGTCAAGAGAATCGGGGACAGGCGCCCCGACCTCCTCAGCACACTCAACCAGATAACCAAGCCCGACGCCCTAATGCCCAGGGGCGTGTCTTTGCTCTGACTCGAGACGAGGCGTTCGCTTCCGACACGGTCGTGACAGGTATATTGAACTTCAATAATGTACCTGCTCGTGTGTTATTTGATTCAGGCGCATCGCATACTTTCATATCGGCGGACTTCGCCGCCGAGCACAAATTTCCTGTAAAATTGTTAGATCTTGATCTTAGCGTAAGTATGCCTTCGGGCGTGCCACTACTCACAAATTTAGCTTGCGGGGGAGGAACCATAAGTATTGGGGGTCAAAAGATCGGTCTTGATGCGATAGTTCTAGATATGAAGGACTTCGACATCATACTGGGCATGGATTGGCTCGGTCCTTGCAACGCCAACATCGACTGCGCAGGAAAGAGGGTCACCTTCCGCATACCTGGAGTGCCCGAATTCTGCTATTCGTGTGGTGAAGCATCGCCGACGTGCATGGTGATCTCGGCAATCTCGGCTCGGAGGCTACTTCATTCTGGATGCGAAGGCTACTTGGCGTCCGTTCGTGACACGAGGCAGGATGGTGCGAACGCGGGTGATACCGACGTTGTGGCAGAATTCCCAGACGTGTTCCCGGACGAGCTACCTGGCATGCCGCCCGATCGAGAGATAGAGTTCACTATCGATACATTCCCCGACGCCCGGCCGATCTCGAAGGCTCCGTACAGGATGGCTCCTGCAGAATTGAAAGAATTGAAGGCACAACTTCAAGAATTGCTCGACAGAGGGTTTATCCGTCCGAGTGTCTCGCCGTGGGGTGCGCCCGTGCTGTTCGTAAAGAAGAAGGATGGATCGATGCGACTCTGCATCGACTATCGGGAATTGAATAAAGCCACCGTCCGAAACAAATACCCCCTGCCCCGCATCGACGACTTGTTCGACCAGCTCCAAGGTGCAACCGTGTTTTCGAAGATTGATCTGCGATCGGGTTATCACCAACTCAAAGTCAAGCCAGATGACGTGCCGAAGTCTGCCTTCCGCACTCGTTATGGCCACTACGAGTTCTTGGTAATGCCGTTCGGACTGACCAACGCCCCTGCCGTCTTCATGGATCTAATGAATCGGGTGTTCCGTCCGTTCGTTGACAAGTTCGTAGTAGTCTTCATCGACGACATCCTCGTCTACTCGAAGGATCGAGCGCAACATGCAGAGCATCTGCGGACGGTACTCCAAACCCTTCGAGAGAATCAGTTGTATGCGAAGATGAGCAAGTGCGAGTTCTGGTTGGACAGCGTTTCATTCCTTGGGCACATCATCTCCGCCGCGGGCATCGCAGTCGATCCGAAGAAAGTCGAGGCAGTTGCTGATTGGAAACGGCCCGCATCAGTTGGCAAAATTCGAAGCTTCCTAGGCTTGGCGGTATACTACCGACGCTTCGTGAAGGACTTCGCGAAGATTGCATCGCCGTTGACTCGCCTCACCCAGAAAGGAGTCGCATTTAAGTGGTCAGACGACTGTGAAGCTTCCTTCCAGGAGCTCAAACAACGGCTCGTTTCGGCCCTGATACTTGCTCTTCCTGAAGGGACGGAGGGATTTCAAATCTTCAGCGATGCTTCTGGCCAGGGCTTGGGGTGTGTGCTCATGCAGCGGGATAAGGTGATATCTTTTGCTTCCCGGCAGTTGAAGCCGTACGAGAAGAACTACCCCACGCACGACCTAGAACTAGCGGCAATTGTGTTCGCGTTGAAGCTGTGGCGTCACTATCTCTATGGCGTGGCGTGCAGGATTTATACGGACCTCAAAAGCCTCAAGTATCTCTTCACCCAGAAAGAACTGAATTTGTGGCAGAGGCGATGGCTCGAACTAATCAAAGACTATGACTTATCAATCGACTACACGCCGGGCAAGGGAAATGTGGTAGCGGATGCGCTGAGCCGAAAGTACTTAGCTTCATTATGCATCAACGATCGACTGCTGCGTGACTTAGAAGGAATGGGCAGTGAACTTCGAGTTCGTTTCAGAGACGTGAAACTGGCGCAACTGCGGGTGGAACCGAGCCTACTGGAGAGGATCAAGTCTGCACAGAAGGACGACCCCTACCTGGAGAAGATGCGGAAGCTGATATCGACAGGGAAAGCGTCTGACTTTGCAGAGGACGAGTCGGGAGTGTTGCGCGTGAAGGGACGGCTATGCGTACCGGACGACGTAGAACTCAGAAAGGAGATAATGACGGAGGCACACTATGCAAAATATTCCTTGCATCCTGGCAGCACCAAGATGTATAAGGACCTCCGCGTTGTCTTTTGGTGGCACGGCATGAAGAGGGACGTAGCGCTCTTTGTGTCAAAATGTATGGCCTGTCAGCAAGTCAAAGCCGAGCACCAGCGACCGGGCGGGGAGATGCAGAACCTTGCCATTCCAGAGTGGAAATGGGATCACATCACTATGGACTTTGTTGTTGGCTTGCCGAGGACGTCGCGGGAAAATGACGCCATCTGGGTCATCGTCGATCGACTAACCAAGTCAGCGCACTTTATCGCCATCAAAGTTACTTGGAGCGTCGACCGCCTTGCTCAGATATATCTTGATGAAATAGTTCGGCTGCACGGGGTCCCAGTTTCTATCATCTCGGATCGGGATGGACGGTTCGTAGCACGTTTCTGGAGTAGTCTACATTCAGCACTGGGGACCAAGTTGAAGTTCAGCTCAGCTTATCATCCTCAGACTGACGGCCAAACAGAGCGGGTGAACCAAATTCTCGAAGACATGTTGCGACTCTGTGCTATCGACTTGAAGTCAAGTTGGGACGTCCATCTACCGCTGGCCGAGTTTGCATACAACAACAGCTATCAGTCCAGCATCCAAATGGTGCCGTATGAAGCTTTGTACGGCCGGAAGTGTAGATCGCCCATTTGCTGGGATGAAGTCGGGGAATGGCAGATACTTGGTCCGGAGCTGGTGGAGCAGACTGTGCAGAAGGTCAAGTTGATACGTGAAAGATTGAAGATAGCACAAAGCCGACAGAAAAGCTATACCGACACACACCGACGCCCCCTCGAGTTCTCGGAAGGCGACCATGTATTCCTGAAGGTGATGCCTATGCGTGGAGTATCCCGGTTCGGTGCGAAAGGAAAGTTGAGCCCAAGATTTGTTGGCCCGTTCGAAATATTGAAGCGAGTCGCCCCGGTAGCTTACCAGATCGCCTTGCCGCCTGCATTGTCAGAGGTACATGACGTCTTCCACGTCTCGCAATTGCGGAAGTACGTGCACGATCCGGGACATGTGGTAGATTTGGGTAAGCTGGACCTGAAGGCGGACTTATCATATGTCGAAGAGCCGGTGCAAATCTTGGAGCGCAAGGATAAACTTCTCCGCAACCGTGCTATTCCACTAGTCCGCGTTCTCTGGAGAAACCATTCCGTCGAGGAGTCGACTTGGGAGCTTGAGTCAGAAATGAAGGAGAAGTTCCCTTCATTGTTCTCGTAGAGGTAGGTTCTATTTTAAGTTTCGAGGACGAAACTTTTTCTTAGTTGGTTATGGTGTAGTGCCCCGTCCCTACATCGTGCCCCGTACTTGTCCACGGGGTGCGCGAGAAAGGAACACTGTCGCTATCGATTCGATCGGGACCGATAGGTCGGGACCGGCCGAGTCGATCGAACGGGAACGATTGAATTAAGATCCATTCCTCGTTATGGAATGTCTTCTTCGGAACCAAGTCCCATATTCAGCGGGTTGCGCCTCGAGGATTGGCTCTGCGGCTGAGTCGGGAGAGACCTCCCGTTGCTCTGCTTTTCACGCCGCTTGCGTTGGTTTTGGCTTTGTTTTCTGAATGCGTTTTCGCGAATGTTTTCGATGGTTTTCATGGCTTGCATTTCGAACTCGCATTTCCTATCGAACTTCTTGAATAATGCAGTGTTCTAATCAGTTGCTTGTGCGATTTCAGGTAATCGCGTAGGCGACGTCTAGCGCGACCAACAAGTTCCCTCGCCAAGGTAAACTCAAGGTGAGTGGCTGACCCTTCTCTTCTCGACCCTCTTCTTAGGCAAAATCAATATTGTTGTTGCGAAGGAAAGGATAAATGCAAGGGCACGAACACGGGAAAAAGGATTGAGTTTTTAAAGAGAATGTAGGCTAATGTCTTAATAACTAAAAAGGAAATGTGTCTTCACACGGTTATGGACAACTTGTCGACAAGGCGATAGTTTCCTCGAGCGGCAACCCGAGGCCACGGGACCGTTTCGGCCTAGGAGGAAACAGGGTATAGTCGTACATAAGGTTTCAGCACAGGTTAAGCGGGGACTTGCAACGGAGCTAGCCACTTGCGTTGAAAGGATCCCGATTAACAAAGCTATACGTCCAGGATGGCTTGTGATGCCAGTGACCAAACACATGTAATGTTGCACTTGGAATATAAATGATAACAATGGACAAGGAAGAACATGGTAAGTTCTAAAGGCGCGGCGCGGTCCGCCGGGGTAAGTTTCAACGTAAAAGTTCACTATGCTTGTCATTACTGGTTTGTAATCCATTAGGATGGTTAGAAACATTCATACTCTAATGTCATATAAACTCTTCAACCAAATGAGAGCTTGGAATTTAAATAGCCACGCACCAGTACAAGTGTAATGTACTGATCCTCGCTCTCCACGCAGGTACCCCAAACTACGAAGGGCGTGCCAACTAAAAGCTCAAGGCGGCGTGCATTCTTTTGAAGCCTCGTCCGTGTGAAGGCTTGTTTTCTGGATTTCTTTTTGAAGAAGACCCGCACATCAGTCCAAAGAAAAATGACGACTCGACTTCCCGCCATAGCAGGTGGAAATATGTATTGGTTTTTGCTTGTATAAAAGGGTGTAATGTATGGAACGACTATCTCATCGGCGTTCATTTTTGTAAGTCGAAGTCATGTTGTAGCCCGCGCGGCAATGATTGTAAAAAAAAGTCTATGTAAAGTTCATATTATCAATGAAAAGTCTATTTCCATTTCAAATGTGTTATTCAATTTCTCTGCGTACTCTAAATTGATGTTGTGTTTCGGATAACCTTATGTATACGCCTTGTGCGATCGCAACTTAGGTTCGCACGGCATCACGCCCGGGGGACGACTATCGATTCTACGGAATCGGGGCGTGACAGAAGGTATTATTTCAAGAGGGATTGTCAAAGTAGTCGCGGGTGAGATCCTAGATACATCTATACCTCATTCCACGTAGAGTAATTAAATAAAAGCGAACCAAATGCATCATGGTTGATCAGACCGTAATACAATGATTCTGATTAGACAATATGTTAGCTAGACATATGTCTTGGATCAAGCTCGATAAAACAGTAAGCTTGCAAAACTAGGCTGTAATAGCAGCGTTGGTCAAGATAGTCAAAATATAAGTAGGCAAGATTTTTGGAAAGGGGACAAAAGTTTGAATTTGAGAGAATCAAAACCTTACCCGGTGTTATTGCCTATACAGTCAACCTATTATCTTCTATCCATAAGGCCTTGGTCGACTAATGGGTTATGGAATTCTAATTCCTATAGTCTGGATGAACCTGTTATTGTCAGTCAATTACCTTGTTAATAAAACACAAGGGCCACGGGTTGGGAGACATGCTACTCGACTTACAGAACTTACACTAGTATTGGTTTCGGATCTTAGGGTCATACAGGGCAGTCTCTATTCTCTATAATATCCTAAACTTGTAATCACATCTGAAATCGTTTCACCGAGAATTATGCCTTGCCCGTATACTCTGGCTACGGCAAACCCTTGGTTCCGTGATTCAGGGATGATAAGCTATCATGTACTCTACTTTATATTTGTCACAAGGGTATCTAAGATCTAAAGAAGTCAACGAGAACCTAGTTTCTGGAATGTTCCATAGACTATGATTCTTCGAAACGATTTCAATTCTATGGGTTGTGTCTCGCCAGTGCGCTGCTGGCTGGCCATTGCAGTCGTAAAGTTTATTCTAACTATTTTCCTGAGACTTCAAGGATACCTAAGGGTCCAATCTATTTGACTAGGATAGATAGTGTAACATCTGCTTATAATTTTCATTCCTTAAGGTAAAAGGCTGGTCGAAAAGAAAGGTCTGAAGACAAATAAAATAATAACATCCTAATCTTGATTTCATAAATATTTCAAATGGTTGAGGGGAAAATCTCAAATAAATCTACTTCGAGATTCGTATATGATTAGCAGGATTAGAAATTATAAACCAGTTCCTTACGACAAAATAGAATTTAAATAGACAGTTCTAACTTATGCTATAAAATTTACATCTAATAAAGCAAAAGAAAGTTAAACATTTCATCAAGATCAAAGCCTTAATTCTAGATAAGCCTAACTAATCAAGTGAATGACAGACTATCATTGAAGCATATCATCGTAACAAAAGCAATTATGTATCTAGCAAGCTATCCAAAATCAATAATTCCTTATCTAAATTGCATGGCCTGCCTGGCAACCTTAACTACCCAACGGTCAATTTGAACAAGGGACTCCTAGTCCTAGTTATTCTCCTAAATTATTTTAATCCTATTTGTGAATGAGCATTTCTTGAGGGCAGGCTCGCAATAATACGACTAACGTACCATCACGAGTTCGCATGGTTTGCAAAAACTGACCTGCATGGGCCACCACAAAAACTTGTCACGACCCGCACCCGGTTTTCGGATACGAGACGTGTCCAAGCCAGCCTACGTCGCAGAGTCGGCGGTAGAACGCTGTCAAGCCCGCAAGAAATAAATGCTCAAATATCACAATGCTGCTCATTCACATTTCTAAATTTATTACAACAGTTACAACATTTATATTTAAAGGAAAAATACAAAGTTTTACAATTAATGAAATGATACAATGGCTATCTATTTCTAGGTTGTCTTCAGCATACCCAAGTTCTCCCAGTGCTAAGAGTGATCGCGACTAAACCTGAAAAATGTTGGTTATCCAGTCAGGATTGGAACAAGTACACAAACCAACGGCAGTACAAAACACAATAGAATTATCAAGACATGAAAATAGCACATGAGAAATGAAAACTGTAAGATAAAGTGATGTCATAGCACGATAGAGAAATAAACAAGAAAAAGCTAATAAAAGACATCTATCTAAGTGGTGTGAAATATCCTTTCGCCATGTGGATGGCTAGGGGGTAAAATCCGGCATACTGCACGTGTCGTGTGCAGCAGCTATCGTTCAAGAATAGACTCATGAAATATTTTTGGGTAGTCCACATGTATACTAAGATATTTCCCCTTCCGACTACTCCGTGTGACGAGCGTGTCAACAAGCAGCAAGATATATGTATAGACATGAAATAAAAAGACTACTATGAATCGAAAAGTAATCAGAAAGTGCACTTGCCTGAGGTCCTTAGCTGGAGAAACCAATAATAAATACCACTCACGAGCCACAATCAATCAACACATACAGAAGTCTCCGGATGCTGAAATAAACATTACCAACGTTCTCAGAATAGTCAAATTAGCTAGGATTGCCTGTCCTTAAGTCCAATTCTGGACACATGAGCAAAACGGTAATTTCGGGCAAAAACGATGTCCGCCGTTGGACCCGCTTTGCACCGAAAAGCGTGCCAGAGTCAACGGTCTCTAAAGTCATCAAACTACATGTCTACGGATCCTGTTTTCCGATACGAACCCAACCGTATGTCCAGAGTTGGATTCCGGCGGGCTGTGCACAAAATCGTCCGTTGAGTGGGACCGTGGGGCCCGCAAAACGACGTCGATTTTAACTGTCTCAGAATCGGACCAAACTTGGCATACAGGACCAGAAAAATGACATGGTTCTGGTGGCGCAAGTTTCGTCTCGATCTGACGAGCGTGCACAAAGTTATGACTGAATTTGCATTGGACGGATATGGGGCGATTTCGACGGATATGCGTCGAATTCGTCGCGCACACGCGACCAATTTAAATTCTGTCAAAGCCCACACGACCACGAAGCCGTTACGCAGCTTTTGATGTCTTCGGTGCGCGACCACGTCGTCCGGATTGGCATGACGCACGTCATGTGGAACAATTTTCAAGTTTTTGAAAACAGGTTTTTTTCCTGAAGTTTACATGTGAATAATTCTCTGTACAAAGCAATTCTTTACAAACTTCCTACTGGACTTTTCTAGCCCTACATGTTGTGATTAACTTCCTTTCAGAAAGTTCCCTGATTCGAAGGATAGGTTGGTAGGAATTTCGATGTGAAGTTGGGTGTTTGGGACCAAAGTACTGTCCTGTTTTAAACAGGTTTTTGGCCACTTTGGCCTCGATTCTCGTCGCGTACACCGAGAAATAAAACTTTCTATTTGAAGGGAAGCAAAGTCGGTTATATCGAGATCGTACCAGCGTTTACAGGACGGAAAATGATCGCACGATCGTTGAGTTATACCGCCGCGAAGTCGGTACGATCCCTGCCATTGCTGCTGTCGCTTCGTTCCAGTCTTGTGCGCGCGAACGCGCACCCGCGCGGCCATGGTCGGGCTGCGAGGCTGCGCGCGGCAGTCCCAGGTCGTGCCACGTCGGCTGTGGGTGGTGGCGGTGTTGTGGAAGGCTAGGGTTTTCGTTTGTCGAGGTTGGTTTCCTCTATATATATACCATCGTATATATATGGTTCCCTCAGTTCTCGGGTTCGCGTGAGGTGAGACTTGGGAGTCTCTGCTGTTGTAAGGTTTGAAAGGAATGGCCTTGATGGGCCCGGCCTTCTTGCTAAAGGCTGGGTTTCCAAGGGTCGGTTTGGGACTGGGTGTTGAAGGAGTTGCTCGGGATGGGAATATTTACTCGGCTGAGTTCGGTTTGGGGAATAAGCCTGGGGGCGGGCTCTGCTTGGAATTATTGTCTACTGCTTCTGGTTTGTGGGGAGTTTGCAGCGGCTTGGGGTGTTCGGGATGTGGGCTTGGTCGCATTCAACTCCTATTAGTAGGAGAGGGAAATATTAAACTACCAGGACCCTTTAACAAGAGCAAAAGTTTCTAAGTAGGCTATCTAAATAATTGCATGTATATATGTAACAAACAGAAAGTACTGCACCACACAAATAATTAGCAATTCAGTCTATATTACATTAACAATTAAAATTCATTAACAATTAAAATATTTTAGTCATTATTATTTGCAACCTATATTATTAATATTAGCAACTAAGATATATAATTATTATATTACATTTGCTTATATATTAATTAGATATTCTAATAAGGTTGTAATAAATATGATTTAAATACAATAAAATACACAATACTCTGTTGAAGCACAACTAAGTCTATATATTTACACATATACACCCACGTAAACATATTCATATATAAATACTCGTATACATATATATATATATATATATAATATATATATATATATATATATATATATATATATATATATATATATATATATATATATATATATATAAAAGAAAAAAAAAAAATATATATATATATATATATATATATATATATATATATATATATATATATGTATTTATAAATACATTGACACATACATGTATACATTTGTGTATACGTACACATACACAATACACCATATTTATTTAGATACACATACACACATATAATATATATTTATATATACTCGTTTATACATATATATATATATATATATTTCTATAACTCTATATATATATGTATTAACACATTTATTTGACCAGGATAACATAAATAATAAAATGGTAATATTAAATAATAATAACCTCAATAACAAAATAATCATAATGATATCAAATAAACCAATATTGGGGTATGTACCATTTAAAATAATTAAAAAATAATAAACAAAATATTTCAAAAATTTCGGGAAAGGAAGTTACAAATTGGCTTCAAAATACTTCAGAAAAGGAAGAGCTTCAAAATGCCTCTCCGCACTTCAGCCTCAGTTTAGAGCTCCCGCCGTACCTGGGGAGTTAGGGAGGGGTTAGAACAGTTGCTAAGTGGACGATACGAACACACTCGTCTAAACCGACTCTGATTTGTTAAGGTAGGCATGATTTAGAGTTTTCTTTCTATTTAGAACTAAATAAATTCAGTTCATATCGATAGCCATCTTTGAAGTAATAAAGCATACAATAAATTATAACGATTTATCACAGTTTTTACCACGGTCGTGCTCGTCCCTCTATAAAAATAGAGCTAATACTTACTACCTGCATATGACAATAGGTGAGCATGCTACTATCTTATATGTGCGGTCACTGGTGTTATACACCACTTGGGACTATCTTAACGGCATTTTGGCCCGTTTAGTCTAGGTTGCAAGCCTGACTGACGGTCCCGCGATGCATCAATGCCGAAGCACGAATATTCATTCCTCCTAGGTCAATTCGATACCGATGCCCCAGATACCGATTCAAGGAAAATCAAACTTGTGCATAAGCTGTCTATGACCATGCCAATGCGTGAACCGTTTAATATATGCAAACAGATTTGTATAGCACGGACAGTATTGAACGGCATTATCATTTCTCCCAACTCATACAATGATTCATTTTTCCTAAAGCCGTACTCCCGATTTAGTGTCCCATTGGCACCAAATTGCCCGAGGCATCATAAGCCATGATTGACGTTTCATATTATTTTGCAGCACATGAAATATTCTATCTTTTTACTAGAACCATAAACTTTCTCGTTTTGGTACAAAACTTATATTTTCAGAGTAGATTACTCTAAATCGATACGTTTTTCCTGAGTTATTGATCTTAGTAGATTGGCATGCATTTAACTTGGCATCGTTGATTTGAATAAGTTCGAGGCAAAAGAATTTTGTTTGCGGGACATAGTAGAAAAGAAGGGGCCGAATCACCCACCAAGTACTTTGATCGTGCCGAACATCGAAGCGCTTCGCAACGTTTAAACCTTAGTTACACGAGCTTCTGCAATGGCACCAACACTTAGTTAGAATTCCTTCTTTATTCTTTCGCTTCAAAATTCGTAGATTGAATTCAGAAAATGACACGAAAGCACTTTCATCAAAACCAAGCGGCAAAAGCTCCAAGAAAACCATACAGCAGTCCGGTCCCGTCGAAGGGACTCTTATATAGAGCTCACTCGCCGAGACACAGCCCGCTGCATCTAGGACTTATTCCAACAGAAGTCGTTCCATTAGTTGGATCGATTCTCGTAACATTCGTCCAAATTGATTTGATTAATGTCGCAAGGTGTTATCGTTTACCAAGCTCAGCGATCAAGTCAGATGGCCATCTAAGTTCCCGACCGATCTGACTCGTCGCAAGCATATTACAGAGTCCGTCGCCTATCGGAAGCGGGGCACTACAACCACCACAGACCGTCTCCTCCTTATTTTCCTGCGTTGCCGCGTGCTCCTCCTCCTCTCCGGGCTACTCCTCCATCGACCCCTTCCTCCTCAACCGCCTACACGCGCCGACCTCCTCCTCCTCTCGACCATCCCCTTCCTTGGTCACCCCCAAAATTAGGTTAACCCTAACCATTTCTCTACTAGCCATTTGACATGGATACGACACAGTCACCAATCCGACACAAACACATACACTGACACGGCACAAACTTAATTTCGACAAAAAATAAAATTTGATGTAAAACAAATAAGTAAAAAATTCTAACTAGTAAAAAAAATTATTGAAAAATCGAGATCATTATTAAATAAAGTTATATGATTTTACAATATTTGTTGTCATTATTAAAAAAATTACAAGTCACGATCTTTACCGACACTGACCCAATTCGGACAAGGTTTGTTGTAAGTATCATGACAATATCTGTCACGTCCCGCTCCCGTAGGAGCGATCGTCCTCGCTTAGGCGTGATGCCGCACGAGCCTAGATTGCGCTCGTGCAAGACGGGTTCCATAACGGCCGATTTCAGCGGCTGCGATGGGGTCGTCGTACAGAAGTCCCAAGCAGAGACATTGAATAATAGCAGCGAAAATTTAGAACAAACACAAGTTATTTAAAAGAAGCTCTTTATTGATATTAAAACATAGATTACAATGGGGCGCAAGGCCAAGATTATAAGTCTCTCAAGCTCACTTTTCTCTCATTACAAGTTCACTCTGCTCTCTCATCTCTCAATACGATGCTTTAGCCAGCGGAAGCTTCGGAAGGCGATGTCCATACATTATGTTCCGTATAAGTCTTGACTCCATGCGACCGCACACTTCGAATTGCTAAGGAACTCCGTGCCTCGACGCATCCAAGCGAGCTCCGTGCCACGAGCTTCTACCTGTGCCTGCATATGTAAACTATGTGGGTGTCAGTACTCAACTGTACTGGTGGGATGAGCTCCTCGCCCACCCATACAAAATCGACACATTTTATTTACTTTGTGCAACATAGTCTCTTCTTATCAATTGTCTTAGGATCAATTTTATGATAGACGCCTTGGCATACTTGTGTCTGAGGACCATCCCGTGCTTGCAACAACAACGTCCACTCGACAACGATAACCTATCAGTCCTGCTTGTCTTACGGCCATAATCAAAGACGTAACTATATGATAGACTCCATTTTCGTGTGACCATGCTAACGTACCGATAACTTTCTTATCCTTGCCTCAAGACCTTCTCGTGCTTACAATGTCAACACACCGACTCATGCTTGTCCTTCGTGTCCTACTCTGTGACGTAACGATTCGGTCGTGCCATGAACTTGATTCGTGCTTCAATATCTCTGAGGTAGTGCCTCCTCGCTTAGTCTTGCCTATACTTTAGTTGTGACAATGCGGCCGTGCCTCACATTTCGAGGTCGTGCCCAGCAACTCAACATAACTTCACCCAACTTGCCCTACGGCCCTTCTCGACTTAACTCGCAACAGCTCAACTCTAACTCATGCAACTCTATGCCAACGACTTAACACTCGACGCCACATCTCGTGCCGAAGCACGTTGCCTTCATTGTAGCCAGATCTTAGGTCCAGACATTGTGTCTTCTAACTGCATACACATTCAACTCAACTCAATCCAAAGGCACACACGCGGATTGCCGCCCGTGCCGACACATCTATATGAATGGTCACTGGCATTAACTAGCCATCGTGGACAAAGCCTGACAAACGGGATCCTTGCACCGCAAGTAGCGATCTCCGATGCAAGTCCCCGTACTACCAATTGCCTATTACCCAGCTCGGCTATAATTTGTTCTTCCTAGGCCGAGTCGGTCCCGTGGCCCTGGGTTGCCGCTCGAAGAACCATCGCCCTTGTCGACAAGTTTTCCATGACCACGTGCCTACGCTAACTTCTAGACTTAACGTAATTGCATGGTCTCATTATCATCACTTAGTTCCTTTGTTTTACTCTTTTCACTTTTCATACTTTTTTTGCAGAGTCCCAAACCAGGGTTGCCTCGGCGACTGAACCACAGTCCCGACATATTTCCTCTCGGTGACTAACCATCGCTCAGACTTAACATTCTTTGAACTCCGGGAACGGCTACTGCATAGCCTTCCCACTTAACTTGAACATAACGTATTCCTTAAGTATCGACAGACCGTGGCTAACTTTCCACTGAACCAACTGTGGCTCGTGCCTTAAACCAACTCGTGTTCTACGCAACGCTATCGCCCAAGTCATACCTCATATGACGGGCCTTGGGATCGTAGGACTATTTAACTTGACAACCGCAGAATGAGCGGAACATCACTTGGAATGACTTAGGTCGACCGGCATAACTTTGCCTAACTTACTCAAGCCTACAACTTAACCCGAGGGACGAGCAAAGGCTATGCCAAGCCTTGCGCAGTGGAAACGTGCATGCTTTATCGAGCATTTACGCGGGCGACGCCTATGACTTAGGCAAGTTCATAGTTTTATGTCGAAGACCAACTTTCCTTCTCCCAAGCCACGGGACGAAGGACCGAGTGTCATTTTCAAAGCACGCCGTGCACCAACTCTAAGCCGACCGTTGGATCTTTTCATATTCTAACTCAATTCGATCCGTCGGGATTATTCCCTTTAGCTATGTGGATTCGTCTCTTTTATTATCAAGCCTACTTGTGCAAGTTAAAAACATGCGATTTATTATGTGAAGGCTAAGATGAGACAAGTTCACCGAAACTATCCCACCTGAGCGATGTCTTCGAGTCGCCGTTGTAGGGCCAAGTCCGAACGCAGTTGGCATTTCGATTCCTCCGATTGATTGAGCGGGACGGGGCACTACAGTATCGAAGAAAGTCTCAGTGTGATAGTAATGTGTGGTAGATCATCTTGTACATGTGGTGTCACATGTTCCTGTGAAAGTCCCAATGTGACAGTAATGTGTGGTGTAGTATGTAGTGCATGAGTGTGGGTATATGTGAGTGAGTGATATGGGTTAGGTAATGCATGCATATATACATATATAATGTGTGTATGCATAGAGTGTGTTAGGATGCGACAGTTGAATGTCTTCATGTGATAGTTTATCCTATAGTGTGTGTCTTACCCATGAGTGTATGTTTATCACCCATATAATAGAGTTTGAAATTGGAGTTGTCCACATGTCTTTAAGATTGAAATCATGTCTTCATGCTATTACTTTTGTAAGCCTTTGAACAATGGGCATGTATCTATCTTACAGAAGTATCTAAAAATGGATATGGATTACTATATGCGGCATCTTTCGTGGATGTACAACCGTTATCCTGATGACATGTGCGATGTACGGGATGAATTTATTGAGGGTGTACAGCAGTTCCTGCAGTTCACTAATGCGTTCCCTCATTACATGGACGGTACCAAAATTAAGTGTCCGTGTGTGAGATATCGCAACTTGAAATATTATCCAGAAGTAGAAGTCACATATCATTTATACTCGAAGGGTTTCACGTCGAATTACTATCAATGGACCGCGCACAGAGAACTTGTGTCTTTAGCTTCGGAGTCGGAGCCTTATGTGGATGTCCACAACCACGCTGCTTACGACGATGGGTGGGTGAACATAGTTTTTGACGCGACGGAGCCTAGTTTCGATCCGAACAATTATGATACAGCCGAAGAGGCACCGAACGCCGATGCTACAAAGTTTATGGAGTTGCTAGAGAATACAAGGAATCAATTATATCCTGGTTGTGAGGATCATTCACCGTTGGAGGTGGTTACAAGATTGTTGAGCATCAAGTCCGATTTTAATATGTCGCAAGATTGCTACAACCGAATGATGGAGTTGATTATAGAGATCTTGCCTGAGGGTGCTAAGTTGCCTAAAGACTTCTACCGGTCTAAGAGGATGGTGAGGTCGCTCTATATTGGATACGAAAAAATTGTAGCATGTCGCAACGGGTGCATATTGTACTACAAAGACGACAAGGATGAAGACACCTGCAGATTTTATGGTGTTGATCGCTACAAGGGCAGTGTTAGAGGAAGGTCCAAGGAAGCCTACCGATTTGATGCACTACTTATCGTTGACGCCGCGGTTACAGCGGTTGTTTATGGTGAAGGAGACTACAGAAAACATGAGTTGGCATAGGCGGAAACAGATCGAAGGAGTGTTGGATCACCTATCTGATGGAGAAGCATGGAAGCGCTTTGATCGAGAGTATCCAGATTTTGCTTCGGATCTGCGTAATGTCAGATTGGGGCTCTGCTCCGATGGTTTTACCCCATTCGGACTTTTGGGCTCCCAGTATTCGTGTTGGCCTGTGATCGTCACTCCGTACAATCTACCGCCTTGGATGTGCATGAAAATTCCGTATATGTTCCTCACCGTTATTATCCCAGGTTCGAACAATCCAAAGAAGAAAATTAATGTGTATTTACAGCCATTGATAGATGAGTTGAATCAGCTATGGGAAGTAGGTTCCAACACGTACGATGTTTCTAAAAAGCAAAATTTTCAGATGCGGGCAGCACTTATGTAGACCATCAATGACTTTCCGTCCTATGGAATGTTATAGGGATGGAGCACGTATGGCCGTCTTTCATGTTCGTATTGCATAGACTGCACTAAGCTTTCCGTTTGAAACACGGAGGCAAACCGTGCTTCTTCGATTGTCTGTAACGCCCCAGTCCCAAAATATGTATAGGACTAGGATACGGTACATGCCAGCAACACTTCACCAGTGCACCAAATCTCAAAGTAAGCCCATTAGCGAAATGCTTAAGCTGTAAATCATGATAATAACCCAGCAATACAATACAAGTCACATGTCACAGCTAATCTCATCCACACAAAAAATAAGACACGATATATCAAGTCAAATAAAATAATACTAAAGAGAAAGATCTGTCCAACATGAAATAGAAATAATAACTGTACGGGTAAGAAATCCCGAAACCACAGTATAAAGAAATAAATAATCAACTACATGTCCACTGAAAAAGGAAGAAAATAAAATATCAAGTCTAAAAGAGACATGTCTCAAGAGAAGTCTTCGACCGCTATCTCGTCCTCCTACGAAGGTACATCACCCGCCTCGACTCTAGAACCATGTACCTCCTGGTATTCCTCGTCTCTAACTAAGCCTGGAGAGATCACCAGGTCCTCAGAGGACTAGAAAGACACATAATATACATGCCTACCGTACAGTAAACCTCATACAAGAAATATAGGAATAACCAATCGAGGAAAGAATAACACGTAAAGAAACTCTTTGGATGGTGACATGTCATGAGAATATAATATTAATCGTGGCTAAAAATAGTAGCCCGAAGAGGCACTAACAGTCCTATAATAGGTTCTCTATCGTAGCCCGGGGAGGCACTAACAATAGAGGTATTGCCACGGCTAATCAAATGTTCTCTCCTAAGGTACTAGAAAGCCAAGTCTATCTAGTCATGTCCAAGTCAAGTACAGGTCAAACAGGTCAGGAAAACATGGCACAGGTATAGCAGTACTATCACTAGACATGAACAAGATAATAAAGACAGAAAAGTAATATAGAAAATGTGTAAAAACTACGTACACGTAAAACTAGAAAATGATCATGAGAAGCAGGAGCAATGTGTAACCAAGTAAGATACAAAGGAATAGCAATATGAAAAAGCATATAAATACTGTAAAGTTTGGCAAGGTGTACTTGCCTGGTGTAGACTCAACCACGTATAAATAACCTGTTAGATCAAATGCTCGTGAAAGCTGAACTCCTGCAACGGTGCCCGGATGCTGAAACAGATATTGCCAAAATTCTCGGATTAAGCAAAATAACAAGGATATGCTACCCATAAGTCCAATTCTAGAAATAGGAGCAAAACGGTAATTTCAGGTCAAAACGGTGTTCGCCGTTGGATTCGTTTTGCACCGAAAAGAGTGCCAGAGTCTTTGGTCTCTAAATTCGTCAAACTACATGTCTACAGATTCGTTTTGACGAGACGAACCCACGGTATATCCAAAGTTGGATTCCAACGGGCCGTGCACAAATTTGCCGATTGAGTTGGATCATGGGGCCCACAAAACGGCGATCTGGTCAACTATCTCAGATTTGGACCAAACTTGGCATACAAGACCAGAAAAACGATACGGTCCTGTTGGCACAGCTTTCGTCTAGATTCGACAAACTTGTATAAAGTAATTGGAGAATTTCGATAAAGGTCGATACGGTAAATTTTGACGGATACGCATCAAATTCGTCGTGCACACGCAACCAATTTAAATTCCCTTAAAATCCTACACGTCCACGAAGCCGATACGTACCTTTCGATGCTTTCGGTTCGCAACCACGTCGCCCGGTTTGTCGGGGCGCACCCCGTATCGGTTAATTTCAAAGTTTTGAAAACTATTTTATCATGATTTTTGGTTAACTTCGAAAAGGTTTTATTTGATGAATACATTGAATTAATTAAAACTAAAAGAAAGGTTTTATTTTCTTACATGTTGTCAATAAACTCCTTTAAATAGATTTTCAAAATCGCGTATATTCTGGGAGAAAACTTAGCGTAAACTAGGGTAGTTTGTCTATTCCATAAACTTTTAAGAAACAGTTTTTCGTCTCGACTTTGCATCGATTTTTCTTCCAAACCAAAGCACAACCAATCATTGTACTTGAAGGGTTCTCTAGAGGGTTATGTTGTGAACGTGTATGAAGAAATCGTGCAGAAAAATATGCGACGATGAGAGAGAAAGCTTACCACGAAGTCGGGGGTTTGGGGCGGTTGTTGCTGCTATGTTTTTGGCTCCTGTGCGTGCGGCCAGCGATGGGCGGCGCTCCGGTGATCCTCTGGCAGCGCGGGGGTGGCTGGGGCGTGCGCTGGGTAGGGTTTGGCGAGATTAGCTTAGGGTTTATATGAGAGAACCCTCCCCCTCTCTCGTTATATATACCTATACTTGGGGGGGGAGTCTGTTCTGTGTACTCGGGTCTGGGCTGAGGTTTGAGTCTCGCGAGATTTTCTTTGAAAATCTCGCGAGATGCACCCTGTGTTTTTGTTTTATTTTTGTTTTTTCTCTCTTATATATAGATCCTAATATCTATAAATAATAATGATATCTTAAATAGATGTACAAATTACCTTATATACATTAGAGGACATATACATACTATATATATAAATTTTAACATAATTATTGAACAAATAATATAGTTTATCTAAAATAAAAATACTAATTATGATATCAATTAACCTTTGTATCTATGTAATAAATCTTTTACAACGGTACTTATTAATATAAAAATAAAATACCAACATATAACTTGTATAATAATTTCATACTTAAGATGTAATAATAGCTCTAAAAATATACAACCACTTTTGTAGAAATTGTTTTATATTTATTTACTAAAATAGAAATAACCAATAATAAATAAATTTTTATATAATTATAATAACAAAATAAAGATAATAAAATAGTGTATCCCAATAATAGGTGTACATTCACATATATGTATAGTACTAAATATTCCTAAAATGTACAAGGATAATAAGGAAAGTGTTTACCCTATTTTCCAAGGTAGATATAAATTAGAATAGCAATTGATGCATATATTATATTTAATATTTAATTTTATAGAAATTACACACTAGTTTATAAAAATGAACTGCCAAATATATATAAACCTATATATCTACATGGACGTCGTTGGTCGCACTACATGACTACATGAGCTTGAGTTTGGTTCGGGCCCAGTTCGGACTAAATTGGTTCAACCGGGTCTCTTAAAAGTCAAAATCTAATTAATAAATAATTAATTCATTTATATGGGTCAAGTCACAACTTGGCCTAGTTTTCCTAGTTAGAACACACATTTGGCTCGGCTTTACCTACCATAGCTAAAACACTAGTCAAGGCACATAACTACACTTCCCGTGCCAAAATTCTTGGTCATCTTGTACTCCAAATCTTAACCATGGCTAAGGTCATCTATAAATTAATTAAAAATATTTATAAATTCAAAAAATCACTATTTAAGGCAAATAAAAATAAATAAATATATATCAAAAATTCTGGGGTTTTATATTATCATTGACAATTCCTGCCGAAGGATCATCCATACCGGAGGAACATGAATGCTTTTCGTGCCGGCGTTGTGGAGAAGGCTAATCCACCGCCAAGGTGGCCCGGATACACGATATAGGAAGAGGTAAAAGATTTACCAAGCGCTATTGAAAAGCCTGCTAAGGGATACAAGTGTGACGGATTTGGTCGCACTTATAACTGGATGAAGAGGAGTATATTTTGGGATCTGCCATATTGGAGCACCAATCTGATTAACATAACCTTGATGTCATGCATATCGAGAAGAATGTGTTTGACAACATAATTAATGCTATAATGGACGTAAAGGGGAAGACGAAAGACAATCCAAAGGTCAGATTGGACTTGAAAGAAATATGTAGACGTCCTGCGTTGCATTTGACAGGGGAGGAGAATGGAAAGTTGAAGCAGCCTAAGGCAATTTTCTCACTGGAGAAGGAGGATAAAGTGAGACTTTGTAGGTGGATTCAAGGCCTAAAATTTTCAGACGGATACGTTTCAAACTTGAGAAGATGCGTCGACCTCAAGGAGAACAAACTGACGGCTATGAAGAGCCATGATTGTCACGTATTCATGGAGAGGTTAATTTCGATTGCATTTTGGGAATTCTTACATGTTGTTTGGGATCCATTAACTGAGCTTAGCATATTCTTCAGAGATCGTTATTCTACTAAGGTGCTCGTCGATCGTCTAGAAAAGCAAGAGAACGATATTACGGTAACACTGTGCAAGCTTGAGAAGGTATTTTCTCCTGGATTCTTCGACTCTATGGAGCATTTGCCAATTCATCTTTCCTACGAGGCACGTGTTGGTGGGCCCGTCGGTTATCGGTGGATGTACCCGTTTGAGCGGCATTTGAACCACCTAAAGAGAAAGGTGAAAAACAAGGCTCGGGTCGAGGGTTCTATTTGTGAAGCCTATATTCTCGAGATTACAAACTTCTGCTTGACATATTTCAAACCTCATGTTGCTACTAATAGAACGAGAGCTCCGAAAAATGACGACGGATATCAGGAATCTAATTATGGAATACTGAAAGTATTCAATGCGTCCGAAAAGCCTTCGGGGAAAATGAAGAAGAGATATTTGAATGGCGAAGAGCTAAGGGCTGCTCAGTTGTATATATTACTCAATTGCGATGAGGTTGAAGTAGAGAAGCTAGAGGGGTAAGTAATTAATGATGAGCTGGTTTACGTCATCTCAATGTAATAGTATAAGCTAATACTATAGTACTAATCGGCGGTTGCTTCATTATTTTTCAGCACATATAATGATAAGTTGAGGTCAGTTAAACCCTACATAACAGACGAAGCATTAGAACAAGAAATGAGACAGCATTTTCCTTCCTGGTTGAGCACATATGTAAGCAGCTCGGTACTTACTCTCTTCTGATGCAACTGCGTAATAAATAACCTACTATCATTTTTTTGGTATTCATGTCGATCGTCTAATTTCATCCAAGACTGAATCAATTAGAACTCTTGCCAAGGGACCAATTATTGTCGTTAAAATTTGGCCAAGTTACTGTGTGTATAGTTTTAGGTTCAAGTCGACAAATGCTCCGATCAGAGACGGCTTCCTAGATCTTGATTCCACGAAAAATAGTTGTTTGTGTATCAAATTTTTGAACTACAAGGACGTCGATCTAGTCAATGATTTCTTTGGCATCTTGCGAGAGATTGTGGAGTACTTGACATATAATTATGGCAGAGAACCTGTTAAGATCGTGTTGTTCAAGTGTGAATGGTTCAATCCGATTGAAAATCAAGGTTAAAAAATTGACAAGCATGGTCTTGTGGATATAAACTAGAAACGTAGATATCAAGGCTACGAACCATTTATCCTATCAAGTCAGGCTCATATCGCGTACTTCACAGCTTATCCGAGACGGAGAACAACGAGGTCTGACTGGTGGACAGTATACAAGACTAAAGCTAGAGATACCTTTGACGTTGACGAAAAAGCTTATCATGAGGACGAGCGACCTCTTGTAACAAATATTGTAGATGTGGACTCTACGGAAGTTACTCATTATACGACTAATAATGTAAAAGAGGTAGAATTATTCGAAGAGGAAGGTGAAGACGAAGGCGAAGATGAAAGTGAAGATGAGGAGGAAGAGGAAGAGGAGGTCGAGGAAGACAAACAAGATGAATATTCTGAAGATGATTGAGAGAGACATACTTTCATTTTCTTATTATGTAGACTTGGTTATTCTGTAGACTTAGTTATTATCTAGTCTTGGTTATTATCTGGACTTTGATGTTTTTGTAGAATGTACTATCTGAACTTAGATGTTTCTTGTAGAATGTACTTTCATATTTCTGACTGTAGAATGTACTATATATATGTTATTTGTTGTATCATAATATGTTGTTATCAAGTATGACGCAGATCGTTCGGCAGGTCCCGACGTGGGGGACGGGGTTCTCCTTCGGTACTTCCGACTGGTACTGGTGCTAGATCCTCGACGTCGAGTACTCCAGTGTATCGACCATCTATACCTCCGATTGCCACGATGTTACATGGCAGCACTCCTGGGACGAGTAGTTCCAGTCCGGACACTCCTCCCTCATCTAGCGTTCTACCTGCTGATACAACGATGGAGACAGATGAGCAGATGGAGGAGGCTGAGCCGACGCCAGATCAGTATCAGCGAGATCCTGCGTGCGTACCTCTGGAGGAGACAAGGACGGATATCTGGGCCGACGGTACAAAGTAAGTGTTCTGGTTTATCATGTATATCGTTTATTTCTTTATTCATAATAAATTCATTTTTTTATGAATATAATTGCCTTTGTATATATATCGTCCCTCATCGGTACAGAGACGTCTGGGCCATTTTTTGAGGTACAATTATGGTGGCCCTTGGATAAACTACTCTGATGCACCGGATGATAAAAAAAACTTCTGGTTTGTGCAGTTCACGATAAAAGTATATACGGTTATAATTTGAATTATCTTATTTTTGTATATTATATAAAAGACTAAATTGTTTCTTCTAGCAAACATATTTCTATCCATCGTACAGGGCCGAGTTGATCGAGGGGATGTTTCCTGCCGTCGCCGCCAAGCTGATCCGTGATGCTATTAATGACCAAAAGGCTCCTGATCGTACCGAAAAGCCGATCCAAGGTTGAATCATCCCTGGTCAGTGGACTGCGATGAAGGCTAGGTTCGACGTGCCTCGATACAAGAAAAGGTCTGAGAAGGCCAAGACGGCTAGGCAGAAGGTATCAAAGTGGTACGGTGGGTCAATCCCGATGATGGAACATTTCCATCGTTTCGTATGCTTTTTTGTTTCAGAAATATTATATATTTTTAACAGGTACTAAATAATATATTTTTAAATAAATATTACTAAATAATATATTTATAACAGGTAAAAAAGGATGATGACGCCAACATGGTGACCGTCTTCCTGGCCATCCATCGGAAGGGCAGGAAACTTATTGACGAGAGGGCCGAGCAGACCTATGTAAGTATTACAATACTTACAGTTAATTTTAATACTTTATGTTAATTTTAATATAACTTAGTAAATATTCATGTAGTTAGTAATAATAAGTACATTAGACATTAGAAATTATAGAGTATCCATACTTTCTAGGCCGAGTATCTTAAGCTTCGCGAGCGGGCGGCTGCAAGTGCACCTACAACGGGAGAGGCCAGTACTTCCTCGCAGTCCGCTCCAGCTCCATTGGAGGACGAGCTGTGGGTAACCTCCACCGGTGGTCTCCATAGCGGTACGTACTACGGTACGGGATCCTATGGCGCCCTAGTTACGACACAGTCCTCTAGGGCCTCCGCTGCTAGTGTGTACGGCCTACAGCCCTCGCAGGAGTCTGCCCGAGTCCAGGAGATAGTTGACCGTTAGATTCAGTCTCTCCGTGATGAGATACTACGACGGAGCAAGAAGCAGCACCAGTCTCAGCCGTATACGGACGATGGCACGCTCCTCGCACGATTTGATACGCTCGAGCGCAGCATCATGGAGCTCAGGGATATGACTGAGAGGACAGAGCATGGCGCTATTGATCTTAGAGCATCGACATAGCGTAGCGTGATGGAGCTGCAGGCATCACAGCTGTCCATGGGCCAGAGGTTGACGTTGATGCAGGATTCGATGGTTGATGGCAATACGAGGCTATTTTCTACCATAGATTCATACAACCAGCGACTAGCAGCGTTGGAGCATATACGTCCTCTGGATGCGCCTTCATCGTCACCGACTCCATCGACGTCACTGCCTTCTTCATCGTCACCAACTCCACCTTCATCGGTATCGATTTCACGGGAGTAGTATGAGCTGTTCTTGTAACGCCCCATTCCCAATATACGTAGGACTAGGAACGTAGACATGCCAGCTGTATACATACGAAGTATAGGGGTCTTGTATGTATACATAAGCTGTAAAATGCAGTAATCCAAGACAAACTAAATCTCATCCACAATGAAAAAAATAATAATATAAAAATCAACTGAAATATTTATGATACAATCGTTGGACGGAGACAAAGTCCACTACCAACTATCTCAATAAAAAAATGTACAAGAATCGATCCATAAAATGGCAAGACGAACCAAGCGCAATTGTCTTCGAAAGAATGGAGAGAATCACGGCCTTGGCTAGAATACCTGCAGTGAATCATGAAAGCATACACCTGGGGAATAACCAGGTCCTCAGACGGACGTAGCAAGATACAAGAAGAACAAGCTAATATGAACTGTCAGAATAATAAAATAATATATAAAAGACTATCCTAGACACAAATATGCAAAGGAGATTCTAACCGCCTAATTTGCAATTTAGAGGACAACTTTCATGCGCATGGGTGAAATTTTAGGCTATAAGTACGTAACTGGCATCCAGTGATCCGTATCCGGCCGTAACGTCCAAAACGTCAGAGGGTATCTGCAAATATATCGTCATAGTTCCTTTCGAAAACTATGGTTTACCTGTTTGGCTTCCCATACGCACTAGCGACTGTTCTCCCCCAATATTTTTCACACTGTTCAAGTCATGTCCATGGCTCGTCCAGTTTTGTAACTGCTTGAGTCTCTAAAACCCTAGTCATAGCAGTTACGAACAACTACTGTCACACGACTTTAGAGATGGCCAATCCATAAGTCATGCCCCTAGCAAAATATCTCATATCGTGTAGTGTGAGTGTTATGGCCAAAGAAGATATAAGAATATCCCCTAACAAGACGGTAGTCCGCTAACACTAAGTTAACATGCATATAGTAAAGTAAAACGACTAATAGAGTCGCTTGCACCCAAGTATGGCTTGGACGTGCAGTTTATAACAATAGAAACTAACAATATTAAACAAAATAAATAATACAGAAAATAAATAATTTAACAGTAAATTAGCAAGGTATACTTGCCTGATGGGTCACCTGGTGAGCTGCCTGGTGTGGTACAATAAAGGTGGCACAAGATCGACTTCGGTATTACAACTATGCAAGACAACCTCTGATGATGGCACAGACTGTTCCATCGAGTCCAGAACAGTCAAATTAGTTAGGGTCGACATAAGGTAGTACAGAATTGACGCGGGAATAGAAATAGCGGGATTAGTCAGGGGACAAGGGGATAACCGAAGCAATTTGTGAAATAAATACACTATTTTTGAAAATATTTATAATACTTGAAAATATATTACGCTAGACAAAAAATATTTTTAGATAAATACTAAAAATGAAATCACCTTGGCTAAAACCATAAGTTTTGTCCAAAATACTATTTTTATGTTTGAAATCTATATTTTGAAAATAGCTGGAAATATTATAATAATATCAAATCCAAAATTGAAAACTACATATGGGCACAAACCCAATACTATACCTTTTTGCTACATTTTTTTTGGAATTATGGATATATTTTTATATAACAATAATATTAAAAATAAGAAAAATAATAAAAAAATAAATGATTTTTAATATTTAATTACATATATTACACTAATACATCTATATACTAATATACTCTGGTACTTAGGTCAAAGTAATTAGTAAAAGATAATAATAATATTAATAGATAATAAAAATATCACAAGGCTGCTGTCTTAAAAACAAAATAATAATGTCTATATATTTACAAAGAAAAAAATTAATAGAAATAATAATGATAATGATAGTAATAATAATAATAAACAAACAAAAGTAAAAGTTGAGCTGTTGTTTGTCCTTTCTCTTGAGGGAAAAGCCAAAGAACAGTGAAGCAACCCACCATTAAAGCAACAGGAGAAAATAAAAAGGACATCTCCTTTCTCTCTCGAGAGAGAGAACAACCAGACCACCCTTTTTTTTGAAGGCAGTAGAAGAAAAAAATAGAGATATAGGGAGAGGCAGGGAGAAGAGAGAAGGGAGAGAGAGATTAAGATTTACCAGGGGTACCGACGAAGGAAGGTGGAGGTAGGGTGGTGGTTCACCTGCGCACACAAGCGGAGGGGTCACCGGAGTCGGGGTGCAGCGGTAGAAAGGGCGGCGCGGCTCGGGACATAGGCGGGGCTGAGTCTAGCCGAGTGCGGTAGACAGGAGCAGCCGAAGATGAAGGCCTAGGCAGTGGAGTCGGCTCATAGAGGAGGGAGGAGCTCACACGGTGGCTGGGGTTGATATGGTGAGGCGGTGTGGGTTGGGTAAGTTTTGTCGTTTTATTTGTGGTGGTAGTGGTGATGATTTTTGGGAATTTTGGGTGGGCGGCCGGTCGCGGTGGCGCCCGGTCGTGGTGGTGGTGGTTGAGCGTATTTGTTCTTTGGTGAAGGGTGCGGCGGAGAAGAGGTTGTGGTTGGGTTTGTCTGTGGGACAGGCCAGGAGACGGTCAGGAAGGAGGAACGGGTTAGGTTTAGGGATTTGATGGTGTGTCGTGGGTGTCCGACACGGAGAAGATGAAATTGTATTTGTAAAAAAACATGGAATAAGAATTTGGACAGAAAATACGGACACGATGCACGCACGTATACTTGTGGAGAAATTTGTGGATGTGAGAAATTTATGGAGGAGTACCTGCCTATTTATAGGATGTGGAAATTTCCAGTTGGATAAAGATTTGGGAGGATTTAAATCCCCATTAGATAATTGTCACATTCGTTTTAAAACAAAATCAAATCTAAACCAAATCCAATTAGATAACTTACATATTTAAACTATTTAAAATAAATAAAATCACCATTTAAATTGTCACAATTAAATTCAAATTATCTTTTTACAAATAAAAATAATTAATTAATTACAAAAATTATAATAAATATTTAAGTATTAATAGAAAAAATTTCAAACTACCTTTTTATTTAAATAGCATAATAATTTCGAAAATGAGAATAAATATTTTAAATAGTAGTAGGAAATATCTCTTTAAAATACATTTTTAATGATTTAGATAAACAATTTTGAAAATAAACATAAATATTCAAATATTTAAAATACCTTCTTGCTAAATAATTTATTATAAATAATAATAAAAATAAAATTTGAAAATATACATGAAATAATTTTTCATGTGCTTTACACGAGTAGCATATTCTCATAAATCTAGTTTTCTAATTTACCGCTATTAAAATAAGATAGTATTTTATAAATAATTAAAATAATAAGTTTTGCCAATCTCGTTAGATATTTTTTACAACTCTTAATAAAAATAATTATTATATATATTATTTTGAAACCATCATCGATATTAAAATCAAAAACCATATTTCTAAAAATATGTACCTCGCACATATTCGCACTCGACGAGTAAATACGAAAAACGCAAATTCCTGCGTGACGTACAATACGACTATGCGACATATAAAAAAAATCAGTACTAAAAATATAGTAGAAAATTAGGAGTTTTACAGTTCTTATCCCTGATGCGCGGCGATGCCCCTCCTGCTCCAGATCCACAGTAGTCCTAGTCAGGACAGTTTGTTGATTGTTTGTGTAGAGTGTTTGTTTGTGTGTAGACCCATGATGCTGGGTTTGAATATTATGCATTTGATTGGCTGTGTAGACTTATCTGCGTGGATATTTATGTGTAGACATTGGATATTGGTTGTGTAGTCATTGGACATTGGTTGTGTGTAGACTTTGAGACTAATGTGCTATTTTATCATATTTTATTTTATTATTCGTTTCAACTGTATGTGAATTTATCGGTGTTGAATGTTCCAGTGAAGGGGTCGGCAAACCCAGGGAATTCAACGGAGGGATGCTCCGGGTCTATTCATATTAATTGTTCATTATTAAACTGCAGGGATACCACACTAGCAGAATATGTCATTTTGTTTTCTATTTTTTATTTTTTCTGCAGATTTAGCGACGTCTAACGACACTATATAACGACTAGTACGACGTCGCTAATCGTCGCAAAATGTCGCTAAACATCGTTGAATTTGCATAATATCACCTACAAATAAGCAGTCGATAGACGTCGGTAGCCGTAACCAAAACGTCGCTAAAACCTGCAACTTCTACCGACGTTTAACAACTACATATATGTTGCCAAATTTTCGACTTGTTGTCGGTAAACGTCGCCAAATTGGCGACGTGTAACGTCGATGGTAAACGATGCAACAGCAACGTTTGGCGACATTTTCTTTGTCAGCGACTTGTTGAAACGCGACAAGCATGAAAACGTCGCTGACAAGGATTAGCGAAGTTTTCCTACATTTTAGCGATGTTTTTAGGCGTCGCTAATATGTGATATTCTGGTAGTGGATTTTGAGCGTAAAGAGGAGCCGGTTGAAACCATACATCTTTGAAGCTTGTGTATGTGTTCAAGATTGAATTTTAGTAGAAAAAAGAATCGAAAACAATAGAGATAAAGCTGCTGACATCAACGAGCAGGACTTTGAATCATTTACAATGGGTGAAGCTTCTGGAACCGAGAATGAAGAAGAATGACTCAAAGGTATGACCAAAAAAACTTTTTTAAAAAATATTTAAAAAGAAAAACTTTAAAACAAGAAACAAAACAAAAAATAATAAAAAACAAAAACAAAAGAAAGAAAGAAAGAAAACTTACAAAAAAAAACACAAACTTAAAACAAACAAAAAAAACTTAACAAAAAAGCAAAAAACAAACAAAAAACTTAGAACAAAAAAAACAAAAAACTTAAAACTTAAAACTAAAACAAAACAACCAAAAAAACACAAATTTAAAACAAAACAAAAAAACTTAAAATAAGAAAAACAAAAAAACAAAAAACCAAAAACTTGGAACAAATTTTTTTAACTCTGTCTATGACAAGCAAAGCTTGCATTGCCGGTTCCAAGTCCGGATAAAAGAGGAAAGAAAAATAAAACAAAATAAAAGAAAAAAATTTAAACATAAAATTAAAACTTAGAAAGAAAAAAACTCAAAAAAACATAAATTTAAAACATAAAATTTAAAACACAAAAAAAACTCAAAAAAAAATTAAATCCAGTAAAAAAAAAGAAAAAAAGACCGGACCGGCCCGCTGGACCGGACCGAACCGGCTCGCACGAGCCCGCGACCCAGCGCGCCTGTCGAACCGGACCGGCCCGGCCCAGCCCTACCAAAACCGGGTCATTGGGCCGGCCCAGCCCTACCCACGTCCGGTTGGACTCGATTTTTTTGGACGCGGTCCGACCCGGACCGGAGCGAGTTACACCCTGAATTTGGATGTGCATAGAATTTTGAATTTGGATGTGCTATGAATTATATATTTAAATTAGCTAGCATTTATCTTCATCCATCGTAAAAAAAAATCATAAAATATTAGAAGGGACAACAGCTTCCTATAAGGGCCTGCTTGGATAGATGTAACTTTTTGAAAGTGTGAAAGTGGTACTTGCAGCAAGTTGAGTTTCAGTGGACTTGCAGCAAGTCGCACTTTCAAAAATGAGTTTGGATATAGTATATTTTGCCTGTTGCAAGTGGAAGAAAAATGGATTTGATGTTTGGATGGTTGTTGTTAGTGGGAAAAAAGTAGTTTGGTTGTTTGGATTGTTGGAAGTGAAAGTTTTGTGGAGATGTGGTAAATTTAGGTACGGTTACCCCCAAGTTTATTTTAAGTATATATTGAAAATGAACCTAATTGATAAAATTTATATAAACATTACAAAGATTGCACAGCCATTTTTGACAAATATGATAATATAAATTAAATTAATTGGCATAATTAAATTAAGTATTATTATTAAATATATTCTCTTTTTCATTATTATTATTAATTTAGTTACCATTTTTATCATAATTACACCTAGCATACAAAGAATTTTTCAAACAACATAGAAATAAATATCACAACACACTTCTTTATTTTCTTCCGCAAATATGATGATGAATTTCAAAAAATCCGATACATGAAAACCAATAATCTGATACATTGTTGCATACATATGAAAACCACATAATACTGATGAACAATTTTCTCCTTAAACATCAAAGCCTATATGACACCCACGGATACTCGAATAAGTTAAACCAAGTTATGAAAACTGTACTCAAAACTGAACCGAACTGCTTGAACATCAAAACTGCAAAGCCTCCTTGAACATCAAAGCTGAACGAATGAGTTCACCTGGATGAACATTATACTTGGTTGAACATTAACTTTCCAGCATATGGCTGAACATTGTACTTGGTTGAACATCAACCATGTTCAACCAGGTGATAAAAGTCAATGCCAAAGTGCACTCATTCGTTCAACTCCTTGAACATCAAAACTGCACTGACAACTGAACGAATGAGTTAAACCAAGTTATGAAGAATTTCCTCCTTGAACATCAAAACTGCACTCAAAACTGAACTGCACTCAAAACTGAACAAAGCAAACTCAAAACACATTGTTGTATAAATAGGCTCAGAGCTTGGCAATATTCAAACTGAGGAGCTCAAAACTGAACTGAACTCAACGAAGCAGCAGATATTAAAACTCAAAAACTGAACTCAAAGCAAACTCGAAATTGCACTCTGAAGCAAACTCAAAAGAAAATGAAAAGCACAAAATCTGATACATTGTTGTATAAATAGGCTCAGAGCTTGGCAATAGGGTTCATCAAATATATATGAAACCACTCAAAATAGAGTCAACTACAAATTGAACAAAAAATCCCCAAGCACACACATGTATTAGAACATAGCCATCAAATATAGCCATCAACTCAAAACTGGTCCAATATAGCCATCAAATATATATGAAACCACTCAAAATATAGTCAACTCAAAACAGAACCTCACATAAGAACCTGTATCAAAAATCTCCAAACACGCACATGTATCAGAACATAGCATTAGAACCTGTATCAAAAATCCCAAACCATGCACATGTCTCAAAACATGTCGAATTAGGTATCATCACAAACTCATCATAACCTGGAAGAATTAGAACTGAAAGATTGGTAGGAAAAAACTGAACCACCATAAAAGTGACCAAAAAACTGAACAAATTGAACAACAAAGGGATGAACTTGAAGCATAAAAAATATAATTGGCTCAAAGGATTCACCATGACACTAATCATTACCAATTTTGTGGGGGATTTTTGACTCAAAGGTCGAACCTTTCTCATCATAGTCTAAAATAGTTCAAAAAGTTGGCTACCTCCATCCATCACCAAATTGGTGGGGGAGGCCACCAACTTTAGCTTTTCAACGCGATCACACCCTTGTAATCTTCATTGAGAGCCTACCCCTGCAAACAAAAAACCAAAAGCATAAATAGTTGGATTATTCAGCAGTTATGATCAAACCAACTTCTAACTGCTAGTATGGATTCACCATCATAGGTTCTAAAAGCAGCAGATTACAGTACAATAGTAGTAGTAAAAAGTGTCTCCTTTCTCATAGAATTTACATAATATAAGCCAGGACAATAATCGATGCAAGTAACACAAGGCAACCAAAGAAAAGAATAATGCCCGCTGGGTACCCTTTTCCTATCGATGCAAGTAACACAAGGCAACCAAAGAAAAAAATAATGCCCGTTGGGTACCCTTTTCCTACAGCTTTCTCCTTAACTTCACTTCGTTCAACCTTAACCTTCGTGTCGAAGTAACTCACCGCCTCATCATAATCTTCACACTTGAAATAACAAGCGCCTTTAAACCCACTAACTTGCATGAAACATTCAGCCAACTTGTGTAAACTCCCATAGAAAGCAGCATTAACGAGACCGCAGAAAGCTGCATTACTCATCCTTAGATAATGGACACAGTTTGTCACTACCACATTTTAGCTTGAGGGTATTTGGTCATTATGATTTTTTTAAATTATTTTATTATAGTTTGATTGTTTGTTGTGATTTTTGACTTTTGCTAGTTGAGACTATAGAGACTAGCCTAGTGTTTGACTCTGACTTTGGTGACCTAGTTAGCATGGTAGAATGGTGTGGAATAGTCACGATCCGCACCCTAGAGTAAGGGCATGAGAAGTGGGTACGTCCAGCCTACGTCGCAGTGTCGGCGGTAGAACGCTGTCCTCGGTTACTATCTAATCAACAACTCACGCAATTATATAATATACTTGTCAAATCTCAACTCCGAACGGAGGACAAGTATAGATATAATAAAATCTCAATCACAGTCTAAGCACGATAAGATAACACAAAAGTTTATAACTAAAACTAAATAACAACATTTATAAACTACTAAATAATAATATCTCAAACAAACTCAAATACAAACTCGTATATCAAGTTATTACAATTCAAGTTCTAAAACATGAAAACTAAACCAAGTCTACTAGCTAGTCTCCCGATCACTCCTGAGTGTCGGGGCCAAAGGTAGCTAAGCCGTCTCCTGCTCCAAGGCAAGTGGGGCAAATGTCCTCAGGGCAAGCATATGTAATATTTTCAACAGGTCCAGTCAGGATAGGAACGAGCACAATCTCATCTAGAAAACCCAAGTAAATGACAGAAAACTATAAAGCAGTTATAGACAGTTGTATTCATGAATATGGAAGTTTGTACGAGTAATGATGTAGAGAGCAGTTAAGGTACAAGGAAAGTAAGGTAACTAAACAAGAAGAGAAACATAGCAAAGAAGACTGTAAAATAAGATCTAGCTGTACTAGAGTAACATAATGAGTTCAGATGGTACAATATAAGTCGAGTGTAATCCCAAAGTGAGTCTAATATAAGATGAGTCGAATGTGATTCGAATTATTGTTCTAATAAGGTGAATCGAATAAGGTGATACGAATAAGGTGATACGAATAGTGATTCACAATGTTCTAACAACGATTCGAATAAATTCTCCAAGTGTGTTTTAAAATACTTAGTTAGACATGTAAACGGCTAAGGGTAAATCCGGCACATCACACACCTGGCCGGGTGTGGAATGGCTATCGTTCAAATATTATTCACAGGGGGTGGTTCGAATAGTGGAAATGTTCACATGTCTAATCAAGTATTTCCTCGCCCATCTAATACAAATGAATCCAAAATCCGACACATAAGACGAATACAAGTCCAACCAACAAATGAAGATACGAATAGGTGGTTCGAATAGTGATTCGTATGGTGATTCGAATAATAGAGATAAGACGAGTAAGTATGTGTATCGTATACATGGATTCAGAAATAACAGTACGTGTTTGTAACAAAGAATCACATACAGCTAACTAGAACTAAAGTACAATAATTGACAAATAAATGAGAGAACTATCAGAGAATGCACTCGCCTGCTACTCTGAAAATAGTAGTATAATATCAGATGCCTGCACCAGAGTCACAATGTCCTAAACAGAGTAATATGAGTCATGATATGTAAAATACAAGAGAATTGAAAGCTACAATGCAAACTACATGATTTCTAGGTCAAACTAGGTCAAAGTCAACTCTAAGTCAAACCTGGTCAACTGTCTAGGTCAAACTAGGTCACACTTGGTCCAATCAAGTCTAATCTAGGTTAAGTCAACTCTTGGGCCTAACCAAACCTAGACTAGCACTCATACACTATCACAAGGCTATACAAGCTATCAAACCTACAATTTACATACTACATTATTCATGCATATATTGTATTACCTATTTTAATATCATACAAGCCCTCATACATTGTATCCTACATTGTATCATATATATCTTTATGCATTGCATTCATGTACTCATTACATACATGCTTACCTACATACTTGCATATATACATATACGTTTATGATACATATATTATTATACATTATAACATATATGTATATTCATTTATAGAGAGGGAAGGGTCACAAGTGTATGTGTATGAGCATATATATGTATGTTAGTGTGAGGGTGAAGTCTGTGACAGGAAACAGAGGGTGGGGTGGAGAAATAGTGTGAATATGTAGAGTGTAGTGCACAGGAATGTGTGTACTATGAGTGTGTGTGTGTATTGTGCTATATACTCTCAGGTTTCAGGTCTCATATAGTTCCCAGGATTCAGTTTTGAATGTATTAGCAATGTATGTGTGTGTGTATTTACTAAACAGTGTAAAGGGGAAAACTCATTCTTAGGTAACAATATTAACCAAGTCTCAGTTTTCAGTTAAAAGAAATCCCAGTTTTCATTACAACTTAATCTCAGATTTTGAAATATATTGAACCATCTCAGGTTCTCAACAAATTCTCAGCTTTATATGTTATCACATTCTCAGTTATTAGGACATTCATTCATTCTCATCAAAATAGCTAAAAAAAAGGAAAGGAGAATAGTTCATCAAAATTCAGTGTAAATCAAAAAGGGTCTCAGGTTTTCAGGGAATTAGAATTCAGTTTACATATCAAAACCCAATTCTCAGTTTTACAAACATAGGGAAATCTCAGATTTCCTAAACACAGTTTTACACTAAACCTCATAACAGTCAAATCTCAGATAACCTGAGTTCTCAGGTTCACTGGTTCAACCAACAATGGAATGGATTTCAGTTTTTTTGTGTATTTCCCTCCAAATCTCCGGTTATAACTCAAGTCCAGTCCTCATTACATACATGCATCTATGCTACTACTTCCATACGAGGCCATGCCAAACCACATCAAGTCAACCCACTGTCAAGGTTGCAGTTGCTGCTTGCTGCCAAGGTAATTGCAACCATGGCTGCCTGCAAGCAATGCCAAGGTAAACAAGCCCCTGCCACTGCAATTGCCCCCCCCCCCCCAAGGCTGTGATTGAAATTAACCAAGTAGGGAACTAAACCAATTTGGTTCTAAGGCTACTAACTGAACAGTTGGATGGAAAAACAAGTAAGCATTGAACCACGGTATGGGGCTAGACTATATAAGTTGAATGTATCAATGGGAGCAATGAACTAGAAATGTATCTAACATAGGCTATCCTAATGTACATGACATGTAATGCAGTGAGGGAAAAACCTGTGTATTAATGACTGGGATTTGGGGTGTGTGTGAGTGATGGGAAAAATGTGTGTGAGTGTAGATGTGTCTTAGGTGAAGTGTCAAGAGTATCAATTTGTGTCAGTGTCAGGCATGTGTGTGAAGTGAGTGTAAAGGAAACTGGTTTCAGCAATGGCAGTTGAATTAGCTAACAGTTAAACCTTCAAAACTTCATTCGTAAACCAATTCCTCGTGTTAACATCAAACCCAAACATGCCCAAATGAATCCCAGTTATCTACTCAAATATTAATGTACTTAAAACATGTACAATTTCATATTTAACTATTTAACTTCAGTTTAAACATATCAAACCCCAAATGTAAACACAGAGTATCAGTGAATATATCAAAAACACCAAATTCGAATTGAAAAACCAAATAAATTAATACCTAAAGTGTGCAGTAGGTAGGTACACATCAAACGTGTCATGGGGGATGAATTCGTGTCCACAAACTGGACACAAAGTGTCCAGAATCAATTTAATCAAAACAACCAAACATGCAGTGTATGCTGCCTCGTGCACGTGTTCACCTAGGTCTAGGACACGACACAGGTGTCCACGTGTCTCGTGGTCACGTGTCCAGGTTCGCCTATGGTTGGTCTAGGATTAGGGTAGCCTGTACAGTGTCCATGTGTCCTCAGGACACAGCACGAACACCGTATCAGTCGAGAAAACTCAACTGATACACGTGCACAGTAAGCGTCGTGCAGCGATGCAAGTGTCTCGTGGACACGACACGAGCCACATGGGGCCTCGTGGTCATGTCCACGTGTAGCCTACGTGTTGGGCTACACACTCGTGCAAACACGAGGTGTCCAAGTGTCGTGTCCGCGCGACACGATGCGCGCGAAGTTGGCTCTGTGCGTGTGTGCACTGTCAGTGCACGACCAGTACACGTGTCCTCGTGTCCTCGATACGACACGAGGTATCGTAAAATTTTGGGGAAGTGTGCGCAGACACTGCCCCTAGGTACTGACCAAAATTGGTCGTGTCTCGTGTCGTGTCCAGTGAGAACTGGACACGAGGTAGCAGGACAGTGTGTGTGGGTGTGCACAGCGTGTTTGTGTCCAATTTGGATACGGATACGACACAGTTTTGTGCTCAGTGTTAGGGTTCTGTGATCTACACCTATAGGGCTAGAAGATTGTGCAATTTGTTTTCGAAAATATTAACATTTAATTCATAGAGGCAAATCATCAAACACTTGAATTAAAACATAGATACGTATCCGACACGGACACCAAATCAAACCTAGTTCCTACCAAACCTTGCCTATAGGTCCCTGGTACCTAGATGCATGCATTCATGAAGAGAAAACAGAATATTAATAGGTTTTTAGGCATGTTACCTATTGAGTGAAAACTCAAGGAAAAAGTCTAGAATAGGGGGGTGTCCTCTTCACTTGGTGATGCCAAATGCTTGTGCAACATTGCTAGCTAGCTCCTCTTAGCACCCTCAATGGTAGGGGATCCCAATGCAAGAAACTAGGCTCAATTTGGAGTTGATTTGGATATTTGGGGAGGAATTGGGGAAGAACACTAAAGGAGGCAATTAAAATGAATTAAAAATGATGCAAATGATTAATGGGATATATTTATAGAGGGTGGGAATGTGTGATGGCTGCCATTAAGTTAGGGTTAGGGTTTAGGATGAGTGGCTAAGGTTTCTCCAACAATTTCTAGGCAATCTAATGGCTCATAACTAAAGTAGCCGCCTTTAACCTTTAGCCTAAAATATCTCTTTAACAAATATCTAGATATTACACTAATGTGATTACTTAATGAAACCCTCTAACTTAGTCTCTAGGGTCATGATTAACAATCTAGATTATGCTAACTTCTAGGTCAAGTCTCAAATAATTTAATAACACATATTTAATTCATATAATTTACAATTTCACAAAAGTGTCAAAATGACCAAAATACCCCTAGGCTTAAAAGTAGAAATTTGAAATCCTAAACACATGATTAGGTCTCCTTGGTCATGATTAGTCTTCTAGGTCATGCATGACTAAGGTTACACTAGCAAAACACCAATTTCACATTTCACTCAATTAAACAGTTTTAAAATAACTAAAAATCACCAAAAATCATATCATGACTAAAATCAAATATTTTAATGATTTAAAATACAAAAGTTCAAAATTACCCTTATTTTAGAAAAGTGGGTGTTACAAGTCTACCCCCCTTAAAAGAATTTTGTCCTCGAAATTAAGATGGTCGTACTTCTTCTAGAGTCTCGTCCCCAACAATCATGGTCTCAGAACTTACCTAAATCCTACAATTTAAAAGAATGTTATACAGGGTCATGGCATATGGTGGCAGTTGAAAGTCTCATCTAGGTATACTAGTCATGCTAAACCCAAACGGTCATAGGATATCAAAACATACAAGCAATCTGGGGTGCTAAACTGGAAAAGTTACAGAAACAACAAATCATCAAGGCTGTAATGCAGTCTATTGTTCTATATGAAAACTGGTAAATATAAACAACAGAGAACCAGCTACAAGGGTCACTACTCTAAAGCCAGGGCTGTACTATCATTCCTAAGATAAAGGCCTAATCACAACTCATCAAATCATCATACTAAGAAAGAGTTTATAACTAATGAATTTCTATAAGGAATTAGACTAGTCAACTAAAGTTATCCCTACTCCTAAGTTATTTGATGATGGAAACAAATTTTTTTTAACAGAAGAGAAATGAAAGAGGTGATACTTTAAAAACCTTCAAGATATAATCTGATAATCACATGCGTCTGTCCAAAATTATGATACCCAGGATCCTCGCCACGTTAGTAAGCAAGGCTGCAATGAACGGTAGAGTCCATAACTGGGGTATGCATCTCTATGATCATGTCGTCTGGAATTCTCGCTATACCGACTAGTATAGCTGCGAGAAATTCCAATCTCTTGATCAAGATATGTACATCCGAAGTCAGGTCCCTATGTTCTTGTCACGCCGGCTAATATAGCTTCGGTAAACTCTAGGTTCCATAATAAAGTAGACGTTTTACCTTCCCTGTTATTTCCGTCAACATATGTTATCAGAAGATACCGTAACTCGGGTCATAAAATTCATCTCGATAAGAAAATCAAATCAACAACGATCCATCAAAATCAAATTCAATATCAAGGAGTAAGGGTAAATCAAAACAAAAGAAAAGGATTTCAAATTTGAAGTTCAGAATGAGATTCTCAAGGGTCATCCCAGGAATCTCTCAAGGAATTCTAACTGTAATTGAGTATCCTCTCATTCTAATACCTTACTTCCAATATTCTATCGCAGGTGCGCAGTAGTACAACTAATCGTCGTACTACCACGACTTCGCATAAATGCGAATCTCGACCTGCATGGGCCACCACTAAAAACGAGTCACGACCCGCACCCTAGAGTAAGGGCACGAGAAGTGGGTACGTCCAGCCTACGCCGCAGTATCGGCAGTAGAACGCTGTCCTAGGTTACTATCTAATCAACAACTCACGCAATTATATAATGTACTTGTCAAATCTCAACTCCGAACGGAGGACAAGTATAGATATAATAAAATCTCAATCACAGTTTAAGCACGATAAGATAACACAAAAGTTTATAACTAAAACTAAATAACAACATTTATAAACTACTAAATAATAATATCTCAAACAAACTCAAATACAAACTAGTATCTCAAGTTATTACAATTCAAGTTCTAAAACATGAAAACTAAACCAAGTCTACTAGCTAGTCTCCCGATCACTCCTGAGTGTCGGGGCCAAAGGTAGCTAAGCCGTTTCCTGCTCCAAGGCAAGTGGGGCAAATGTCCTCAGGGCAAGCATCTGTAATATTTTCAACAGGTCTAGTCAGGACAGGAACGAGCACAATCTCATCTAGAAAACCCAAGTAAATGTCAGAAAACTATAAAGCAGTTATAGACAGTTGTATTGATGAATATAGAAGTTTGTACGAGTAATGATGTAAAGAACAGTTAAGGTACAAGGAAAGTAAGGTAACTAAACAAGAAGAGAAACATAGCAAAGAAGACTGTAAAATAAGATCTAGCTGAACTAGAGTAACATAATGAGTTCAGATGGTACAATATAAGTCGAATGTAATCCCAAAGTGAGTCTAATATAAGATGAGTCGAATGTGATTCGAATTATTGTTCTAATAAGGTGAATCGAATAAGGTGATACGAATAAGGTGATACGAATAGTGATTCACAATGTTCTAACAATGATTCGAATAAATTCTCCAAGTGTGTTTTAAAATACTTAGTTAGACATGTAAACGACTAAGGGTAAATCCGGCACATCACACACCTGGCCGGTGTGGAATGGCTATCGTTCGAATATTATTCACAGGGGGTGGTTCGAATAGTGGGAATGTTCACATATCTAATCAAGTATTTCTCCGCCCATCTAATACAAATGAATCCAAAATCCGACACATAAGACGAATACAAGTCCAACCAACAAATGAAGATACGAATAGGTGGTTCGAATAGTGATTCGTATGGTGATTCGAATAATAGAGGTAAGACGAGTAATTATGTGTGTCGTATACATGGATTCAGAAATAACAGTATGTGTTTGTAACAGAGAATCATATATAACTAACTAGAACTGAAGTACAGTAATTGACAAATAAATGAGAGAACTATCAGAGAATGTACTGGCCTGCTACTCTGAAAAGAGTAGTGTAATATCAGATGCCTGCACCAGAGTCACAATATCCTAAACAGAGTAATATGAGTCATGATATGTAAAATACAAGAGAATTGAAAGCTACAATGCAAACTACATGATTTCTAGGTCAAACTAGGTCAAAGTCAACTCTAAGTCAAACCTGGTCAACTGTCTAGGTCAAACTAGGTCACACTTGGTCCAATCAAGTCTAATCTAGGTTAAGTCAACTCTTGGGCCTAACCAAACCTAGACTAGCACCAATACACTATCACAAGGCTATACAAGCTATCAAACCTACAATTTACATACTACATTATTCATGCATATATTGTATTACATATTTTATTATCATACAAGCCCTCATACATTGTATCCTACATTGTATCATATATATCTTCATGTATTGCATTCATGTACTCATTACATACATGCTTACCTACATACTTGCATATATACATATAGGTTTATGATACATATATTATTATACATTATAACATATATGTATATTCATATATATAGAGAGGGAAGGGTCACAAGTGTATGTGTATGAGCATATATATGTGTGTTAGTGTGAGGGTGAAGTCTGTGACAGGAAAACAGAGGGTGGGGTGGAGAAATAGTGTGAATGTGTAGAGTGTAGTGCACAGGAATGTGTGTACTATGAGTGTGTGTGTGTGTGTATTGTGCTATATACTCTCAGGTTTCATGTCTCATATAGTTCCCAGGATTCAGTTTTGAATGTATTAGCAATGTATGTGTGTGTGTGTATTTACTAAACAGTATAAAGGAGAAAACTCATTCTTAGGTATCAACATTAACCAAGTCTCAGTTTTCAGTTAAAAGAAATCCCAGTTTTCATTATAACTTAATCTCAGATTTTTAAATATATTGAACCATATCAGGTTCTCAACAAATTCTCAGCTTTATATGTTATCACATTCTCAGTTATTAGGACATTCATTCATTCTCATCAAAATAGCTAAAAAAAGGAAAGGAGAATAGTTCATCAAAATTCAGTATAAATCAAAAAGGGTCTCAGGTTTTCAGGGAATTAGAATTAAGTTTACATATCAAAATCCAATTCTCAGTTTTACAAACATAGGGAAATCTCAGATTTCCTAAACACAGTTTTACACTAAACCTCATAACAGTCAAATCTCAGATAACCTGAGTTCTCAGGTTCACTGGTTCAACCAACAATGGAATGGATTTCAGTTTTTTTGTGTATTTCCCTCCAAATCTCCGGTTATAACTCAAGTCCAGTCCTCATTACATACATGCATCTATGCTACTACTCCCATACGAGGCCATGCCAAACCACATCAAGTCAACCCACTGTCAAGGTTGTAGTTGCTGCTTGCTGCCAAGGTAATTGCAACCATGGCTGCCTGCAAGCAATGCCAAGGTAAACAAGCCCCTGCCACTGCAGTTGGCCCCCCCAGGCTGTGACTGAAATTAACCAAGTAGGGAACTAAACCAATTTGGTTCTAAGGCTACTAACTGAACAGTTGGATGGAAAAACAAGTAAGCATTGAACCATGGTATGGGGCTAGACTATATAAGTTGAATGTATCAATGGGAGCAATGAACTGGAAATGTATCTAACATAGGCTATCCTAATGTACAGGACATGTAATGCAGTGAGGGAAAAACCTGTGTATTAATGACTGGGATTTGGGGTGTGTGTGAGTGATGGGAAAAATGTGTGTGAGTGTAGATGTGTCTTAGGTGAAGTGTCAAGAGTATCAATTTGTGTCAGTGTCAGGCATGTGTGTGAAGTGAGTGTAAAAGAAACTGGTCTCAGCAATGGCAGTTGAATTAGCTAACAGTTAAACCTTCAAAACTTCATTCGTAAACCAATTCCTCGTGTTAACATCAAACCCAAACATGCCCAAATGAATCCCAGTTATCTACTCATCTATTAATGTACTTAAAACATGTACAATTTCATATTTAACTATTTAACTTCAGTTTAAACATATCAAACCCCAAATGTAAACACAGAGTATCAGTGAATATATCAAAAACACCAAATTCGAATTGAAAAACCAAATAAATTAATACCTAAAGTGTGCAGTAGGTAGGTACACATCAAACGTGTCATGGGGGATGAATTCGTGTCCACAAACTGGACACAAAGTGTCCAGAATCAATTTAATCAAAACAACCAAACATGCAGTGTATGCTGCCTCGTGCACGTGTTCACCTAGGTCTAGGACACGACACGAGCGTCCACGTGTCCTTAGGACACAGCACGAACAGGTGTCTACGTGTCTCGTGGTCACGTGTCCAGGTTCACCTAGGGTTGGTCTAGGATTAGGGTAGCCTGCACAGTGTCCACGTGTCCTTAGGACACAGCACGAACACCGTATCAGTCGAGAAAACTCGACTGATACACGTGCACAGTAAGCGTCGTACAGCGATGCAAGTGTCTCGTAGACACGACACGAGCCACATGGGGTCTCGTGGTCATGTCCACGTGTAGCCCACGTATTGGGCTACACACTCGTGCAAACACGAGGTGTCCAAGTGTCGTATCCGTGCGATACGACGCGCACGAAGTTGGCTCTGTGCGTATGTGCACTGTCAGTGCACGACCAGTGCACGTGTCCTCGTATCCTCGATACGACACGAGGTGTCATGAAATTTTGGGGAAGTGTGCGCAGACACTGCCCCTAGGTGCTGACCAAAATTGGTCATGTCTCGTGTCGTGTCCAGTGAGAACTGGACACGAGGTAGCAGGACAGTGTGTGTGGGTGTGCACAGCGTGTTCGTGTCCAAATTGGACACGGACACGACACAGTTTCATGCTCAGTATTAGGGTTCTGTGATCTACACCTATAGGGCTAGAAGATTGTGCAATTTGTTTTCGAAGAATATTAACATTTAATTCATAGAGGCAAATCATCAAACACTTGAATTAAAACATAGATACGTGTCCGACACGGACACCAAATCAAACCTAGTTCCTACCAAACCTTGCCTATAGGTCCCTGGTACCTAGATGCATGCATTCATGAAGAGAAAATAGAATATTAATAGGTTTTAAGGCATGTTACCTATTGAGTGAAAACTCAAGGAAAAAGCCTAGAATAGGGGGTGTCCTTTTCACTTGGTGATGCCAAATGCTTGTGCAACCTTGCTAGCTAGCTCCCCTTAGCACCCTCAATGGTAGGGGATCCCAATGCAAGAAACTAGGCTCAATTTGGAGTTGATTTGGATATTTGGGGAGGAATTGGGGAAGAACACTAAAGGAGGCAATTAAAATGAATTAAAAATGATGCAAATGATTAATGGGATGTATTTATAGAGGGTGGGAATGTGTGATGGCTGCCATTAAGTTAGGGTTAGGGTTTAGGATGAGTGGCTAAGGTTTCTCCAATAATTCCTAGGCAATCTAATGGCTCATAACTAAAGTAGCCTCCTTTAACCTTTAGCCTAAAATATCTCTTTAACAAATATCTAGATATTACACTAATGTGATTACTTAATGAAACCCTCTAACTTAGTCTCTAGGGTCATGATTAATAATCTAGATTAGGCTAACTTCTAGGTCAAGTCTCAAATAATTTAACTAACACATATTTAATTCATATAATTTACAATTTCACAAAAGTGTCAAAATGACCAAAATACCCCTAGGCTTAAAAGTAGAAATTTGAAATCCTAAACACATGATTAGGTCTCCTTGGTCATGATTAGTCTTCTAGGTCATGCATGACTAAGGTTACACTAGCAAAACACCAATTTCACATTTTACTCAATTAAATAGTTTTAAAATAACTAAAAATCACCAAAAATTATATCATGACTAAAATCAAATATTTTAATGATTTAAAATACAAAAGTTCAAAATTACCCTTATTTTAGAAAAGTGGGTGTTACAGGAATCCTAATCTAACTTAAGTTGACTTGGGTTCATGTAAAGAATGGGTATCCTTGGTAGTTGGCCCTTTTAGTTAGAAGGCTTAATCAACTAGCTAGTGCATTAGGCCCATGCCCATTTCCTAAGAAACACTAACCCTACTCCCTACATGGCCAACCACATCACAGCCCTTGGAGATCTAATCATACCGCTATATAATGTCTCTTAATGCTCACTTGCCTCTTTTAGAAATCTCCCTTTAGAAACCATAATAGTTCTTCCCTAAATTATCAAATCTCACCATTCCTCCACTAAATTGATCCCTCTCACTTGCATTGGAGGTCATTTCTGGAGTAGAGGTTGAAGGGAGCTTGCTTGCAAGGTTTGGATCTCACTTGGCCAATGGAGGAGGACTTCTCATTTTGGGGCTTTTGATTAAGTTTTGCTCCCAATAGATGAATGCCCCAAATCCTATTAAATTTCTTTTTTCTCTTTATGTTAGCATGCATCTAGGCACCATGGACCTGTAGATGTAGTTTGGTAGGAATTGGTGTCCGTTTGATATGTGTATCAGACACATATCGGAGTACTAGTGAAGGTGTTTGATGAAATGCTTGTGAGAACTTTTTATTTGTATTTTCTGAAACTAATTTCATATTTATGTATCCCTATATGTGGGGATTTAATTTGCATTTGACTGAGTTTGATTTGATGCACGTTTCGTGTCCAAACTGGACACGATCATGATGTCTGGACACCGCACAGGGGATACTGTGCTCCCCTGCTGTTGCACATCTCGTGCACGCTGCACGCACTACGTGGACTCGTGAGACTTGGTGTAAAGGAGGGGGCAATGTCTGATAGGATATCCCTCGAGTTTGGGACCATCTCATGTCGTGTCGGACACGAGATCTAGCCCGCACTGGTTCTTCACTGTATGCACACACATGAATTTGCCTCTCTGATACGCACTTACACACACGACACGACACTACGTGGACACGTTGCAGGCTCATGGACACGTGCATCTAGACCTTACCTACCTACTGACACGACCCCATAGTGATTGGTTGGACACACGTGTCCATGGACCCCTCGACACCTCAGTACGAGCCCGTACACACACGTTTTTCCTGACACTGTATTGTTTCGTATTTGGACACCTTCGTGTCCAGTTTCCTGGACACAAACACATCCCCCTGACACGTGGGATATACCCCTAATGACTGCACACATTAATTTAATGTTTAATTGGGTTTCGAAATGAATTTAGGGATTTGGCAATCAAAGTTTTAATGAACTTTGATACCGTGTTTTGAAAACTGAATTTCAAATTATTTTTAAATGTTAATTTGATGTTTTTACTACAAATTATGATGCTATTAGACAATCTTTCTTCATATGTCCTTTCTTCTTACATCCATAGCAAATAGGATCTTCCTCGGTGTTATTGTTGCTGTCTTTTGTTCTTCTGTTGAATCTCATGAACTTCTTGAATTTTCTTACCAGAAGAGCTTGATCTTCAGAGTCAGAGTTGCTGTCGTCAGAATCATCTTCGACAGTTCTTCTATGTTGAACCTTCAAATCGATCGACTTCTACGACTTCTCCTTTGGTGTAGCATCTTCAAAGTCTTGAAGTTCCAACTCGTGAGTGAGTAGCTTACCCATGAGTGTTTCCAGAGACATTGTTGAGAGGTCGTTTCCTTCTATGATTGTTGTAGCCTTTGGAATCCAGTTCTTTGTGAGAGCTCGTAGAAGTTTGCGAATCTTCTCATGGTTACTGTACTCCTTGCCTAATAAAGACAAAGGATTTACAATATCCAGGAATCTCTTAAACATCTGAGTGACGGATTTATTTGGCTTCATTTTGAACACCTCGTACTCTTGAGTAAGTCTGCTGATCTTTGACTCCTTGACTTGTGTTGTTCCTACGTAGGTTACTACGAGAAGTTTCCACACTTCATTTGATGTCGTGCAAGTCGACACCCTGTTAAATTCAGTTCTGTCTAAAGCACAAAATAAAGCGTTAATAGCACGTGCGTCAAGATTGGCCTTTTTCTTTTCATCCTCCGTATATTTATCATGGGGTTTTTCAACTAAAACACCCTCAATAGTAATATGATGAGGCTTTTTGTTGCCATCAATAACTATAGACCATAAGTCAAAATCAAAAAATTTTAAGAAGAAACTCATTCGTGTTTTCTAATAAGTGTAGTTTGTGCCGTCAAACAGTGGAGGTCTGTTTGTGGCTTGGCCTTCACTTGTGAATTTCACAGTTGCCATGTGTAAAGCTGTGATCTATATAACAATTAAAAATAAATAACTATAGTTTTACCTTGCTTTGCCTGTATATCCCATCTCTGATACCAATTGTAGGAACGAAATCGTAAAGCAGAATACTCTAGAGGGGGGTGAATAGAGTAGGCAGCGGAATATTGCTAATTAAAATTTTTTTTAGCAGTTAGATCACAGAAATAATAATAATCATAAAGTAGTAACTGTAAAGATAAGAGTTCAGAAGGCAAACACAAACATAGAGATTTATACTGGTTTCCCTCTTGTGAGGACTAGTCCAGTCGGAAGAACTCTAACTTTCAGTTGAATCGACTATTGGAAAATCTCGCAAGTTTTCATACGAAGTCCTTGTAACTTCTATAGCGCAAGATTTAATACGAAGAACTCGACCAACTTCAGTTTTGAAGAGTCTTTCTTCAATCAAGCCTCTGATTACAATTTCTCTGAAATCTTCTAGATCGTACCGTACCGACAAATTGACTAGAGAATTGTAACTGGCTTGGAATTTAAAAATTGAAGCTTTTTTAAAACTCTTTGGAAGAAACGTAAGCTTTAGAAGAGAAGATATGAAAGTGAATGAGTGATTTGAAATGATCAGAATTTCTCTCTATCTATAGTTTTTCCAAAGACAGAACTCTGGCAGAATTCGGACAGAATTTTATGTAAAAAACCGCAACTGAAGGGAGACCAAGTTCAAAAACCAACGTTCATATAACGTTCACCTTAGTCGAACTCTGGCCGAGTTCTGTCAGGGTTGGTCAGATTTATTTTATGAAAAATATTTTGGGCTTTTTGAAATCCTTCAGAAGCTTTTGTAAATAATAGACTCAATTTTAAAAACTATAGGTCAATTTTGAAAAACAATTTTGGATAGCCTATTTGCCAGTACGACTTGGTGTACAATGTATTCCTAGACTCAATAAAAATAAAAAATACATTGCATAAGGAAATACAGTTTCGAGTGGCAAACATAGCTTCGGTCTTAAGCAGTATCCAAAACGTCTTGAGAGTGAACATCTGAATTGTTTCGTATATCGAGACAGAGTTTGATCAATTATTAAAATTAGGTTTGACCATGACCAATGGGCCAACAGATATTTCTTTACAGTCATCTCTTTTACTTCATGTTTATTCTTCAGCGTTTCATGTATCTTACTCTATAGCATGCTTACATTTTCTGTCATGATATAAACTGTGTGAGATATACTATGCTCGTTCCTGTCCTGAATGGACCTATTAAAAATATTACAGCAGACCCAGATGAGGAGTTTTGCCCGACCTACTATGGAGCAGGCCTAGATGATACCTGCGAGCTGGACTCCCAGGAGGACCCAGTCCTTGCAGAGGACATTACCCCAGTAGTCTAGGCTAGTTAGCTAGACTAGTTATCTTACTTATTTGTCTTGTCTCATTTGGATACATAGATGTATATATTGAGATCTTGTTGTTATTCTGGATGTTTGTGGAGATGTTATCTTAGACACTTAGACTTCTTCTCATGTTTGTATTTTATTTGGTGATTTTTATGTCATATCTATCTATCTTACCGTACTTCTACCTTAGTTGTGATTAAGTTACTTTCTGTATTGTCCTCTGATTGGAGAGTATATATGTGCAGTATATCATATCTTGTTAGACGTATGCGACCTAGGACAACGTTCTACCGTCGATACTACGGCGTAGGCTGGACGTACCCACTTCTCGTGCCCCTTATACTGGGTGCGGGTCGTGACACATTTTAAGTGGTGGCCCATGCAGGTCTAGATTTGTAGTAGTATTCGAACTAGAGTATCACTACAGCCTGTAGTAGGATGTAGGATATAGTTTTGAGGTACTCAAGCACATTAGGAAAACTCTTATCCAATACTTGCCATCTAAATTCTTGTTGATTAAATATTTTCTTTTGAAAATAAACTGTTCTCCTTTGATTTTTTTGCTTCATTCTCAGTAATTGCTTCTTGTTTGATCTATCTTCATGATGGTTATGGAGACACGATCTCATCGCTCCGGTCCAGAGGATACTATCGAGAGGTCGGCCACCTCTCGTTCTGTTCAGCAGGGCCCCGAGACTGCAGCTCCTGTTATGCCAGCTCAGGTTGGCATTTCTGCTGTATTTTGAGGTGCACATCTGCCTGTACAGAGACCTTTTCCCGTCATTCCTGATTTCTTCCAGCAACAGCCGCCTTCGGGATCGGTTGACGCAGCGCAGTTGTTTGCCTTCTTTCAGAGGATGGTAGGGGCCCAGCAGCAGTCCGCTCATTTTCAACAGGGCATAGAGAATGTCCATCAGCCTGACCTGACGACGGTGGAGAGAGTCATTGCGCAGCCCCAGGCAGGCCAGATGTAGCAGTATCAGCCGAGGACATCAGGGATCCAGGAGTTCCAGAAGATGCGTCTACGGGACTTCTATAGCACAGAGGGAATTCTGTATGTGGATGACTGGATATAGCACATCGAGGAGATTTTTCGGCTGGCAAAGATTCTAGCCTGACCACAGATTAAGGTGGTAGGTAGCCAGATGCAGGACCTGGCCCGCATATGGTACCAGACGGACCCGAGGGTCGGTACAGAGGAACAGATTTGGGCAGCCTTCAAGAAGTTGTTCAAGAAGAAGTTTTTCCCTGACACAGCTCTTCGTGCCCTGGAGTCGCTGTTTGAGAGCTTAGTTCAGGGCAGTCAGACTGTCGAGGAGTACCCTGGGGAGTTCTGCCGTCTGGACAGATTTGTTGAGGGCCTCAGTGAGGCAGCGAAGGCCCGAAGATTTCGGAAGGGGTTAGTCAAGGAGGTCAAGTCCTTGACCAAGAGTGACCGGAGTGCCACTTTTGAGAAGATTCTGGTGGGTGCCCTAGCAGCAGAGGATGATCTTGAGCTGAAGCTCAAGAGGGGACGAGACGCTTATGGAGCCAGCCGTAGCGGAGGCCAGGCCAAGAGGCCTCACTTTCAGCAGCAGCACCAGCACCAGCAGAGGCAGTTCCAGCCACAGCAGTTCCAGGGGCAGGGCCGTGCACCTTTCCTGCAGGTGCAGCAACAGCAGCCGAGGTTTCAGCCACAGGCACTCAGGCAGCAGTCTGTTGGTTGTGGCTTCTGCAGGAAGCCAGGGCATGTATAGAATGACTGCAGGAAAAGGCTCGGGAAGTACCTACTCTGCAGTTCGGCGGAGCACCAGTTAAAGGAGTATCCTATGACTTTGGGACGAGCAGCTCTGGGAGCGGAAGCCAGGGCTCCAGCAGTGCTGCAGAAGGGACTCTTGCAGACTCAGCAGCAGAGGTTCGTTTAGCACCAGCAGGAGGCCAGGGGAGGTCAGCAGGGATAAGCTTTTGCCATGGCAACTGAGGACGCAGAGGCTATCGGGAAGCTGATTGTAGGTTCTGTTCTTCTCGACTCCATTCCAGCTTTTACTTTGTTCGATTCTGGGGCTTCCCACAGCTTTGTATATGTATCTTTTGCTATTAGACACCATCTTGTTTCTAAATTATTGCCTAGGACTTGCAAGATCACGACCGGGGATGGCAACATCCTCGTTAGTGATATTCACAAGGGTCGGAGAGTTGATTTGGGAGGCCGAGGACTGGAGGTGAGTCTGCTCGTAATGCCACTACCGAACTACGATATCGTACTCGGTATGGATTGGTTGAGTAGGCATCAGGCCAGTATAGATTGCCGCGGGGGTAGAGTTTTTTCAGAACGCCAAGAGAGCCAGAGTTCGAGTTCACCTGACGGCAGGCGGAGCAGAGCAGCGGAGTTTTCTATGGGGTGTCAGTTGAGGAGCAGGCAGTGCTACACCCATTGATAGCAGAGTTCATAGACATTTTTCTGAAGGATTTGCCAGGACTACCACCGGACAGAGACGTAGAGTTCTTTATAGACTTAGTATCCGACACAATACCGATATCCGAGCACGTCTATAGGGTGAACAACAGTGAGATGGTAGAGTTGAAGAAGTAGGTGGATGAGCTGCAGGACAAGGGCTTCATCCGATCGAGTTCTTTACCATGGGTGCACCGGTACTCTTTGTACCAAAGAAGGATGGGTCGGTACGAATGTGTATCGATTACAGGGCACTCAACAACCTCACGATCAAGAATAAGTACCCGTTGCCGAGGATCGACGATCTCTTCGATCAGCTGAGGGGGTACGAGGGTATTTTCTAAGATTGATCTGAGGTCAGGCTACAATCAAGTGAAGGTAAAAAAGAAGGATATCCCGAAGACAGTATTCAGGACGCGGTATGGCCAGTTTGAGTTCATGATGATGCCGTTTGAGTTGACTAATGTCCCGACGGTATTCATGAACGTGATGAACAAGGTATTCCATCAGTACTTGGAAAAGTTTATGGTGGTGTTCATCGATGATATCTTGGTGTACTCGAAGACCGAGGAGGTGCATGAGGAGCACTTGAGAGTAGTTCTGGAGACTCTCAGGAGGAAGAAGTTTATGGTAAGCTCTCGAAGTGTGAGTTCTTTCTGGATCGAGTTGACTTCTTGGGTTATGTGGTGACTGGAGATGGGATCTCAGTTGACCCAAAGAAGATCACGACAGTGGAAGCTTGGACGACACCGACTTCAATAGCAGAGATCAGGAGCTTCTTGGGATTGGCAGGCTACTACAGGAGGTTCGTGCAGGATTTCTCCTGGGTTGCAGAGCCATTGACTAGGCTGACCCGGAAGGATGCAGAGTTTATTAGGTCAGAGGAGTGTCAGGTCGCTTTTGATGAGTTGAAGAAGCGGCTGACGACAGCTCCGATTCTGACATTGCCATTAGGATCAGGAGGGTTCACTATCTACAGTGACGTCTCGGGGAAGGGTTTACGTTGTGTCTTACAAAAGCATGGGAAGGTAATTGCCTATGCTTCCAGGCAGTTATGTCCCCAAGAGAAGAACTACCCTACCTACGACTTGGAGTTGGCAGCAGTTATATTTGCTTTGAAGCTGTGGAAATACTATTTATGCGAAGAGCGAGTGGAGATCTTTACAGATCATAAGTGCTTGAAGTATGTGTTTATACAGAAGGACCTCAACATGTGGCAGCGTAGATGGTTGGAGTTGATGAAGGACTTCGACATTTCCTTGCAGCATAACCCAGGGAAGGCCAACGTGGTTGCCGATGCCTTGAGTAGGTATCCGACAGCTATATATTTGACGATGGATCGTCACTTGCTAACAGATTTGGAGAGCCTAGGGATCGAGGTGGTTGTGCCAGGAGTCCAGATATAGATGTGGGGCCTTCAGATTCAGTCAGACTTGATGGAGAGGATCAAGTCGACTCAGTTCGAGGATGTTGCTCTACGGTGTATCCGAAAGCAGGTTCGAGCAGGATTGGTGGATGACGAGTTTGTTCTTACGGAGGATGGCGTATTGAGGCACGATTCTAGACTGTGTGTGTCAAGCGGAGAGCTTCGGGAGCAGGTTATATAGGAGGCCCACCGTTCTCAGTACTCTATACATCCAGGTGCCAACAAGATGTATAGGGATCTGAGGGAGCATGTTTGGTGGTATAGGATGAAGCGGGAGGTAGCTCGCTTCGTAGCCAGATATTTGGTCTGTCAGCAGGTAAAGGCAGAGAGGCAAAGGCCAGGAGATTTGTTGTAGCCATTGTCCATTCCAGAGTCGAAGTGGGAGCACATAACGATGGACTTTGTTTCGGGATTGTCGCGTACACCAGGAGGGAAAGACGCGATTTGGGTCATCGTATACAGGTTAACCAAATCTGCTTATTTTTTGCCATTTAAAGTGGGTACTTCTAATGCGAGGCTAGCAGAGGTGTATATGCGACAGATTGTCAGGATACACGGAGTTCCGGTGAGCATTGTCTCGGATCGGAATAGTCGCTTTACTTCCCATTTCTGGCAGAGTTTGCAGACTAGTTTGGGCACTCAGCTCAAGTTTAGTACTGTATACCACCCTCAGATGGACGGACAGTCAGAGAGGACTATTCAGACACTCGAGGACATGTTGCGAACTTGTGTCATGGACTTTGGAGAATCCTGGGAGGATCACCTGCACTTAGTGGAGTTTGCATACAATAATAGTTTTTAGGCCAGCATTGAGATGTCACCATTCGAGGTACTGTATGGGCGCAGATGTCGTACACCCTTTTCTTAGGATGACGTTGGAGAGCGAGCTTTATTGGGACCTAAGATGGTTGTGGATGCAGCCGAGAAGTTGAAGCTCATCAGAGATCGACTTTGTGTGGCACAGAAAAGACATCGGTACTGGATCGATAGCCACCGCAGACCTTTGAAGTTTGAGGTATAGCTTAGAGATATGATTAGAATTAGGAGTTGTTTTGTTTATGATTTTGTTGATCATGTTTGATTATATTAGTAATTGAGACCTTGTTTGTGATTAGGTTGGAGATCTGGTTTTCTTGAGGATATCTCCGACACGTGGTACAGTATGTTTTGGTGGAGGTAGAAAGCTTATCCCGCGCTTCATCGGACCTTTCGTGATCAACGGGAGAGTCGGTGACGTGGCTTACAGGCTAAACTTGACACCTGCATTAGTGGAAGTCCATAACATATTCCACGTGTCGCAGTTGAGACGGTATGTGGCAGATCCTAGCCATGTACTCGATCACTCAGAGATTGAGGTGGGACCTACTGTTAGTTATCCAGAGCAGCCGATGGAGATTCTGGATCGACGAGAGAAGGTTCTGAGGAACCAGGTGACATCCTTGGTTCGTATCGCATGGAGGTATCATTCTCTAGGAGAGTCTACCTGGGAGCGGGAGGATGAGATGCGCGAGCGATGCCCATATCTTTTTGGACCTTGAGGTATGATTGTCTATCCTTCTCATCATTTCAGTTTCGTCTTTCAATTTCGAGGACAAAATTCTTTTAAGGATGGTAGATTTGTCACTACCACATTTTAGCTTGAGGGTATTTTGGTCATTATAATTTTTTAAAATTATTTTATTATAGTTTGATTGTTGGTTGTGATTTTTGACTTTTGCTAGTTGAGATTCTAGAGACTAGCCTAGTGTTGGAATCTGACTTTGGTGACCTAGTTAGCATGGTAGAATGGTGTGGGACCCTAATCTAACTTAAGTCGACTCAAGTTGACTTGGGGTTCATGTAGAGAATGGATCTCCTTGGTAGTTGGCCCTTTTAGTTAGAAGGCTTAATCAACTAGCTAGTGCATTAGGCCCATGCCCATTTCCTAAGAAACCCTAACCCTAATCCCTACATGGCCGGCCACATCACAGCCCTTGGAGACCTAATCACATCCCTATATAATGTCTCTTAATGCTCACTTACCTCTTTTAGAAATCTCCCTTTAGAAACCCTAATAGTTCTTCCCCAAATTATCAAATCTTACCATTCCTCTACCAAATTGATCCCACTCACTTGCATTGGAGGTCATTTCTGGAGTAGAAGTTGAAGGGAGCTTGCTTGCAAGGTTTGGAGCTCACTTGGCCATTGGAGGAGGACTTCTCATTTTGGAGCTTTTGATTGAGTTTTGCTCCCAATAGGTGAATGCCCCAAATCCTATTAAATTTATGTTTTCCCTTCATGTTAGCATGCATCTAGGCACCATGGACCTATAGATGTAGTTTGGTAGGAATTGGTGTTCGTTTGATACGTGTATCGGACGCGTATTGGAGTACTTGTGAAAGTGTTTGATGAAATGCTTGTGAGAACTTTTTATTTGTATTTTCTAAAACTATTTTCATATTTATGTAGCCCTATATGTGGGGATTTAATTTACATTTTACTGAGTTTGATTTGATGCACATTTCGTGTCCAAACTGGACACGAACATGTTGTCTGGACGCCACATAGGAGATATCCCATATTGCTGCACATCTCGTGCACGCTGCATGCGCCACATGGACTCGTGAGACTTGGTATGGAGGAGGGGGCCATGTCTGACAGGCCACCCCTCGAGTTTGGGACCATCTCGTGTCGTGTCGGACACGAGATCTAGCCCGTATTGGTTCTTCACTGTGTACACACACGTGAATTTGCCTCTCTGATACGCACTCACACACACGACACGACACCACGTGGACACGTTGTAGGATCATGGACATGTGCATCTAGACCTTACCTACCTACTGACACGACCCCATAGTGATTGGTTGGACACACGTGTCCATGGACCCCTCGACACCTCAGCATGAGCCCGTGCACACATGTTTTTCCTGACATTGTATTGTTTCGTATTTGGACAGCTTTGTGTCCAGTTTCCTGGACACGAATATATCCCCCTTGATACGTGGGATATACCCCTAATGACTGCACACATTAATTTGATGTTTAATTGTGTTTCAATATGAATTTAGGGATTTGGCAATCGAAGTTTTAATGAACTCTGATACTGTGTTTTGAAAACTGAATTTTAAATTGTTTTTAAATGTTAATTTGATATTTTTACTACAAATTATGAGTTGAGATGCATGCGATGATATCTGGGATTATGTGTGTTTGAATTTGGGGCTTGATGATGAGGTTTATATAAATGTGTTAACTGAGAATGGATGCTAACTAAGGCTATTGCAATGCATTAACTGAGATCTTAGGCTTATATGCAAACTGCTATTTGAACTTCAATTACTGAAATGCTGAACCTGAGAATGCAACTGTATAAACCTAAGTTTACTTTGTAATAAACCGAGAACAAATGTTAAGATGCAAACTGAGCACTCTTTACATTGCTGTCACACTCTCCCCCTATACACACACACTTAACTGACCCCCTCTTCCTAGTTACACTCATTGAAGATACACACACACACACTACCCCTATATGATAACTGAACACATTGACACCGTCACACACACATACATATATACATGTCACTTATGCATTGACACTATATGTTTACTCACCCTATATACTTATAGCTCTATCCTTATATATATATATATATATATATATATATATATATATATATATATATATATATATATATATATATATATATATATATATTTAATATATATATATATATATCATATGAATGTGTGTGTGTATTCTTTTTTTGTGTGTATATATATATATATATATATATATATATATATATATATATATATATATATATATATATATATATATATATATTTTAGTAAAACTCCTCTCCATTTATTGAAAAGGCACAAAAAGCCGAAGCCGTCCAAGTATACAAGACACAAAATGAAAAAGCCTATACATGTATATGTATATGTGTATATATATATATATATATATATATATATATATATATATATATATATATATATATATATATATATATATATATATATATATATATATATATCATATGAATGTGGGTGTGTGTATATATATATATTTTTTAATAAAATCCCTCTCCATTTATTGAAAAGGCACAAAAAGCCGAAGCCATGCCAAGTATACAAGACACAAAATGAAAAAGCCTATACATGTATACCACCAAAAAGGATCGAAGAGGGATGGACGGATCTCCACTAGCAGGAGCTAAGGGAGGGTAGAGGCCCAAAACGAACTCGGAGTGTGGGAGCAATGGGTGCTCCGCTTACGGTACTGACGGAAGACTTCCCGAATGATCTGATCAGAAGAGTATTGGTGGCCTTCATATCTCGCCTTGTTGTAATTTTTCCATATCACCCACGTGGCGGCCGCTGCAACGATCTGGTGGTCGTGGGAAACAGAGCCCCAGGCGCCCGCCAGATCGTGGAAGCGTCCACCACCCGGATCAATGGTGTAAAGCTGATTGAGGGTCCTCCACGAAGTGCCTGGCAGGGTCCCATGACAAAAGATGTGGTCGATGGTCTCCATCTGACGATCCGGACAACAATTGCAGGCTGACGCAAGACTAATCCCGATGGTGTTAAGGATGTCATCAGTGGGTAGTCTCTTGTTAATGGCTCTCCACATGAGGATGGACCACTTCTTGGGGATACAGCTTTGCCAATAGTGCGCAATGGGGTGATGCGGCTGGCCAGGCCCACGGATAGCATTTCTCACGGACCTCACTGAGAATGCCCCTGAAGTTTCAAGCGTCCATCTAAGCGCATCATCGTCATTGCCTAAGGTAATACCGATCTGGCGGATGCTAGACACTGCTTCATCACCAGCCCAATCCCGGATTTTGTCCCAGTGCCAGTCGTTAGTAGAAAAGTTCCACAAGTCTCTGATTCTGCTGTTTCTCGGGGTAACCCGAATACTAGGGATTAAGCTGTCCCCGGTCCATCGCTCCAGGAATGGGTTCGACTTACCGGTGCCCAATATGAGTCTCATCGCAGGCTCGACGAGGTCACGACCAACAAGGATGCGACGCCAGGCCGCCGATGATCTGCTGTTGGAAATGGCCAGTGTTGGGTGAGTGTGTTTGAAGTACCTGGCCTTCATGAATCTGGTCCATAAGTTCTTGCTCACGCGGAGTTTCCACCACAATTTCATGGATAAAGAATTAACGATGTGGGAGAGCTTAGTAAATCCCAGACTTCCGACCTCGGGAGGTCGAGCCATCGATTTCCAGCTTGACCAGTGGTGCTTGTCTTGACCATTGTAATGCCCCCAGAAGAAGTTACAGAAGATCTGTTCGATCGAATCAAGAACCTTCTTGGGTGGAGAGCACGCAGCCAGAGTGTGGATGGGGATGGAAGCTAGCACATGATTGATAAGGATCGTCTTGCCACCCGGGGACAAAGTGGCATTATGCCACCCTTCAAGTTTCTTCCTTATTCTAGCTATCAGGTTCTCAAAGATGCGGGTATTGGATTTCCCGTACACCAGGGGACATCCGAGATAGTTGAACGGGGGTTGGACAACTGAGAACGATGTTAAGTTGGAGAGGTTAGTAGCGTGCTCTCTTTTGATGTTATGGTGGGCGAAGATAATGCTCTTGGAATGATTGATCTTCTGACCCGAACATCTTGAGTACCTCTGCAGGGTTTTGTGGACTACATCCACTGCTCCAACATCCTCCGAGAAAAAGATGAGTAAATCGTCCGCGAAAGCCAGGTGGGTGATAGTAGGGCAGCCACTGGAGGTGTGATAGTGTTGGAAGTTCGGAGTACCGACCATATTGTTAGGGTTTCTACTAAGGGCGTCCGCGGCAATAATAAAGATGGTGGAGGATAGGGTGTCGCCCTGTCTCATGCCGCGACTGGATTTGAAGAATCCACCCACCTGGCCGTTGATAACCGTGGAGAACCACGAGTTGCTGATTGATCTCCACACGGTGTTGGTCCAGGCTTCTGAGAATCCGAAAGCTCTGAAAACCCAGATCATAAATTGCCAGTCCATCCTGTCGTAGGCTTTTTCCATGTCTATCTTAACGGCAATGTTGCCCCCTCTAGCTGGAAACTTCATGCAGGTGATTAACTATTGGGCCAGCATAATATTGTCCTGGATGTTTCTCCCTTGCACAAAGCCACTTTGTTCCTCAGAGATTATCTTGGGTAAAATCTCCGCCATCCTGGACGCGATAATTTTGGAGATGATTTTGTTGGTGAAAGTACAAAGACTGATGGGGCGGTAATCCCGAAAGGACACCGGATTATCTTTTTTCGGGATGAGGATGAGGTTGACGCTGGATATGGATTTGGGGTATGTAGCACCCTCGAAGAAGGCAATGGCCGCGTCGGTGATGTCATGCTTGATAATATCCCAGCATTTGTGAAAGAAGACACCAGTGAACCCGTCCGGGCCGGGGGCACTGTGCTCGTTCAAGGCCCACACCGCGTCTTTGACCTCATGAACCGTAGGTGGATGTTCCAGCTGGGTGTTATCGTTGTCATTTATGAGTCTGGGGATTTGGTCCAAGAAGGGTCTGTCGATATGGACAGTCTCTTTGGTGAATAATTTGGATTAGAACTCCGTCGCAGCAGTTTGGATGCTGTTTTGGTCAGTAATGATGTTCCCGTTGTCGTCTGTCGTACGGTGGATGGCTAGCTTCTGTCTGCGACCATTGATGCAGACATGGAAAAATTTCGAGTTACTATCCCCCTCGCTGTCCCATTTCAATCTCGCTTTCTGCTTCCAGAAGTCGGTCTCCACTTTAAGACGGAATTTGAGCATGGCCTTGGTTAGGTTCAGGGCCGACCTGGCAGTGGCTGATCGCTCCGACGCAAAATGTGTTTCGGCTCGGGTGACATCGTCCTCCGCAACCCGCACGGCTTGGAAAATGTCTCCATAGGCGAGTTTGCTCCAATTGGATAGAGCTTTCCTCGTCGCTCGGAGTCTGTTGCTCACCCGCGAAAGGGGGTTGGGGGAGTCTTCCCGGTTCCAAGCATCCGCCACAATGCCCAGAAATTGGGGATGATCAGTCCAGAAATTGAGGAATTGGAACTTCTTTTTGGTAGGACTGGCGTGGTTTTTGATTTCAACCAGCAGAGGGGCGTGGTCGGATTCGATGGAGTTGAGATGGGACAGATTGGTGGTGATCCCCATGCCGTGCCAACGATCGTTCGTGAGGGCTCTGTCCAATCGGGAGTATTGTCGGCGGTCGCCTTCCTGCATGTTGCACCAGGTGAAGGCGTTGCCGGTGAACTGGAGAGTAGTGAGGTGAGCATCGAAGATAAAATTGTTGAAGTCTTGCATGGCCGATATAGGAGGAGGACGTCCTCCGATTTTCTCTTCTCTGCAGGTGATCGCATTGAAGTCCCCGATGCACAGCCAAGGGAAGTTGATGTGGTGGAGGTGGATGTTTATGAGGTCGTTCCAGAGATGTTTCTGTTCGGCAATCTCACAGCTACCGTGGACCGCGGAAAAGATGGTACGCTCGGGAAGCGATGGGTGTTCCCACCAGCAAGTTAGGGCCTGCTGGAAGTCCTGGATGACCCCGATTTTGACATCCGTCGTGCCAAGGATCCATATGTCGTTTCTGTCGGCTATGGCCGTGGGGAGGCCTAGCTGTAACTGGACAGATTTTAATCTTTTGGGAGAGATTTTGGGTTCGATGATAATGAGGATGTCGATCTTGTGGATTTTTCGCAGCCCGAAAATTCTCCTTAATGTGGGTTTGTTCGCCAGTCCGCGGACGTTCCACGATAGAATGTTCAACATTAATGAAGTTGGGGGTGGGGTTTTTTGTTCCGCCTGGTGGCGGATCTGGTTTGAATGGTTTTGTTATCAACAGTAGCTTTGTTGGCCTGGTCCCCACTAGAGGAGGACGCTTCTGCCCGTGGCGAGGTAACATTGTCCCCGCTCGATGGTGACGCCTCCGCCTTAGACGTGGATGGAGAGTCGCTTGGGGGTAGCTCTGGTGGATCCGTGGGAATGGTTACCAATTCCCCGACGGAGTCCATGATGGGATCTTCAGAGGGGATGGCCAGGGAGTCACTGGCGCTCCTGATCAGCAGAATAGATTGCTGGAGGGGGTAACCTGCGGCTTGGACCTGAAGTCCTCTCCGCACTTGTTCTGGCCCGAGGATTGTAAGGGTTTCTTCAACCGGATCTTCGATGGGGCGTTGATGGACAACACAGATGGTGTCGGTGATCTCTTCGTCAATCTCCGTATTCGGAGGGGGGGTGGGTGCTGTCTCGATAAGATCAAGTTCGGCCGGTGGGTAGCTAGACTCACATGGTTCCGCTTCTCCCGATTCTAAGACATTGAAAGGGTTGGAGAGGGTGAGATCGCGTGAGTTGCAGGGGGGGGGCGAGCTATGATCAGGGTTTTGCAAGGATGCTCACTTCGGTCGGTCTGTCCATCACTGGATCCGAATCGAATGTACGAGTTTGGGAGAGGCAGAATGGGTGACGAGGGTGTCCTTCCTCCAGCAGGCTCAATGTCTCTCTGGGTAGCTTTCTTCTTGAGTTCTGGATGAAGGCGGTGGCAGTACTTCGTGAGGTGGCCCCTTAAATGGCAATGATTGCAGAACAAGATGTGGCTGTCGTAAAGGACTTGTTGGGTGTGGGAGCGGTTGCCCAGCTCTATAGTGATGAAGTTGGGTGGTTCGACAGTAAGGTCGAGTTCCACATAAATTTTGGCATAGTGGGCTTTGGTTAGGTTACAGGTCTCTGGGGCCGTGGCCACGTACGTGCCGAAGGAGTTGGCGATGCGCCTAAGAGCCGCTGGAATGAAGCATATGAGGGGATGATTGGGCAGGGTCACCCAAGCTGCGACTCTCGCAGAGTCTTCTTTGGTGGTAAACCCTTGAGACCATTTGATGATCTTCATCAGGTGGACTCCGATCCTGTATGTGACTTTGGACCACACCGTCCTTTGGTCGGTGTCGGAAGAAAGATGGAGGAGAATATGCCTGGGGTCGAGGGGGGCTACCCGATATTCTGCCGAGAGGCTCCAGCTGGCAACCTCTTCCTGCACCCTGGAGAGCTTGGGGCAGCCGGTAGAAAACTTGAGAACAAAGGTGTGGGGGAAAGAGGATGACATGGAGGACAATTCCAAGTCGGAGAAGGGGACCATAGGAACAGAGGATCCCTCAGGGAAGACAATGTCCGGGAGGCTGACGTCGGGGAGAACGAGACCCTTCTGGGGCGCCAAGTCCGGGCGAAGAGCTGCGGCGAATGACCGCTGGGAGGGTCCAGACGGGGAGGGGACCTTGGTCGCACCCTCGGTGGACAGTGACTGCGGCAAGGAGGGGCCCGACTCGGGGCAAGAAGAAGGGGGGAGGCAACACCCCGAGCAAGGGGAGACGTCACTGGAGGGGCCACCGCGGTCGGAGGAGGAGGGATGGGGGGGGGGCGATAGCGTCGCGGACCACTCCGGGGGTGGGTCCAGGACCGACGACGCTCAAGGAGGGGGTGACTCCCGAGGTCCCGGGATGAAGAGCGCCGGGGGCCAAAGGGTCGGATGGCTGCGTTGCGAAGGACGCATAGGGTGGGGGGGGTGCCGGCTGGGAGGCTGGAGGATGAGACGACAAGGATAGCGGGGGGGGGGAGGGGGGCGAGGGCCCGAGAGGAGAGAGGGGAGAGGATGGGAGGGGGCCCCAGGGGCCACAAGCTGGAGAGCGTAAAACTGCGGGTGGGAGGCAATCCCAGCGGAGTACGCTGGCAAGGAAGGAGAAGGATACGCGAAGGAGCACGAGTCCTGCGTAAGTGGGGTATAGGAAAAAGTACGCACGGGGGGGGGGGGGGGGGGCACTAGACCAGCGTAAGGGGAATAGTAGGAAATACGCACGGGAGGGGTCCATAAGCCCGGCGTAGGGAGTGAAGGAGCCTGCTCCTTGGGAGGGGTCCACATGCCCGGCGTAAGGAGGGATGGAGCCAGCACCAAGGGAGGGGTCCACGTGCCCGATGAAAGGAGGGATAGGGTCTGCTCCTAGGGAAGCACCATCATTGCTTTGGAGTAGGTAGGACCCAGCAAAGATGGATGCCTGAGCAGCGTAAAGCTGAGCAGCGTAGATTTGTTGGAAGTAAAGGAAAGGGTGGGACCCACCCAACAATGAATTGATCCATGCAGCGTACTGCACTGCAGCATTCAAATGTGAAGGGTCTTCCTCGGAGACTGGGCTACCGGCGCCCATGCCGAGAGACCGATAGGGGTGGGACCCCACACCTACACCGCAGGGGGTGTCAGCGCCCAAACCGAGGGAACCAGAGGGGTGGGACCCCACACCTGCACCGCAGGGGGAGTCCCGCCCAGATGGGACTGCGAAAAAGTGGGAAGTTCATAAACAGGAGGGGCCGGAAGCCTGCCACTGGGGGCCGAGGAGCTACCAGTCCGGGCCACGCCAGCACCCTGGAAGGGGGTCCACCTGGACGCCGGCAGCTGAGAACTGGAGCTTTCGAGCGGGAGCGCGGGGCGCCAGGGGAGGAGGAAAAGAGCCGGTGAAGGGATGGGGCCGGAGATGGGGATGGGGGAGGCGAGGAGGGAAGAGCCGGGGCCGGAGATGGGGAAGAGGAGGAGGGGGAGGATGGCCGACCAGAGCCACTAGGTCGGCCGGCCAAGGAGCCACCATCGGGAGCAGAGAGGGAACGAAGGAGACCCTAAGGTCTCCACGGGGAAGGGGAGCTCCAGAGGTGAAGAAGAGCCATTATACACACACACACACATTTTCATATATACTTGTCCTATATATATATATATATATATATATATATATATATATATATATATATATATATATATTAAAATATATATATATATATATATTAAAAAATATATATATATACACACATTCATATGAGATGTACTTGTCCTATATATATATATATATATATATATATATATATATATATATATATATATATATATATATATATATATATATATATATATATATATATATATATATATATATATATATATATATATATAAATATATATGTATATATATTTATATATATATATTTATATTTATATATATATTTATATTTATATATATTTATATATTTTATATATATATATATATATATATATAATTGTATTGTAGGCAATAGCCATATATGTGATGTATATATATTATAGATATGTACTTGTGTGTTATATATATTCATATTGTATTTGTGCTTGTGATTGGACTTGATAGCATAGACTAGGCTTGGTTAGTCTAGATTGATTAGACTACGTTTAGACCTAGAATAGCTTGGTTGACCTAGTTTGACTAATATAGTTGACTAGAGTTGACCAAGAATTGACTTTAGTCTAGAATGACCTAGAATCATGTAGTATGCATTGTAATCTTCAGTATTACTTTTCTGGACAAGTTGTGACCTGTGTTGCTCTAAATAGGACTCATCTACTCTGTCTGGACATCTATACTCATCGGATACTCAGGACATCAGACGAGTATATTCTCTGGCCGTTTCATACTTGTTAGGATTTATATTCTGGCTCTATATTACTTTACTTGATGTTGTCACGTTGTTAACACGAATTGGTACTATATGGATCCTTTTATGAGATGTTATCCCCCTCGAAAGCATCGGGATACGTCATGTCATGTGCTTTTTACGTACATCATGTATTCATGTGCTTTCATCATTCATGTGCACTCTTGTGATTCATGTACTCTCATGTTCACAGAGCCCTCCATGTATACTTCATGTGCACCCATTTATGGGCCCCCATGTTAAATCATGTGCAATAACATAACTTGTCTGGATCTTTGTGTATTGATTGGGGTACGGGAGAGTATAAATGGTCATGTAAACAATTCTAAAGTAGTGTAATCATGTGCAAATTCAAGCCGTTTACATGTCTATCTTGTACTCTACATCACTAGCCACTGATAGTTCTTTACTTATAGTAGATATTTTCTTACAGTCATCTATTTTACTTCATGTTGATTCTTCAGCGTTTCATGTTTCTTACTCTATAGCATGCTTACATTTCCTGTCATGATATGAACTGCGTGAGATATAATGTGCTCGTTCCTGTCCTGACTGGACCTGTTGAAAATATTACAGAGAACCTAGATGAGGAGTTTTACCCGACCTACTATGGAGCAGGCCTAGATGACACCGGCGAGCTGGACTCCCAGGAGGACCCAGTCCTTGCAGAGGACATTACCCCAGTAGTCTAGGCTAGTTAGCTAGACTAGTTATCTTACTTATTTGTCTTGTCTCATTTGGATACATTGATGTATATATTAGGATCTTGTTGTTATTCTGGATGTTTGTGGAGATATTATCTTAGACACTTAGACTTCTTCTCATGTTTGTATTTCATTTGGTGATTTTTATATCATATCTATCTATCTTACCGTACTTCTACCTTAGTTGTGATTGAGTTACTTTCTGGATTATCCTCTGATTGGAGAGTATATTTGTGCAGTATATCATATCTTGTTAGACGTATGCGACCTAGGACAGCGTTCTACCGTCGACACTGCGGCGTAGGCTGGACGTACCCACTTCTCGTGCCCCCTACACTGGGTGCGGGTCGTGACACAATTATTTGGCCCTGCGGTCAAAATTCGATACATATGTGCTTGCCTCCACTGCTCTCTAATTAGGGAGGGTTTCCTTGCAATGCCTCGTCGGTCTGTTTCCTCTCTTTCAATTAGAATCATAATTATAGTTATGACCGTAATTATCCTAGCAATTGCAGAATTAAGTAATGGATCATTAAAATTCGACAAATCCATCTACATAAAACCAAAAGAAATAAGCTTAAATTTCTATAAGGTATGAAATAATATAGATCTGATATAATATAGATGTAGCAAATCCATTTCACCTTTCATGCAAATATAAGATCTAGCAATGTCAGATCTAAAATTTCACATCTACAAATTACTATAGCAATGTCAGATCTGGAAATTTGATATACAAATTTCAGATCTACAACTTGGACTCGAAAATACAAATATTTTTCTTGCAAATAATATAGATCTACAAATTTCTTTTGTTTTTCACACAGATCTGGTGTATACGACCTAAACACACTTTAAATCATGAGTAAAATTAAAAGGATTAGCAAAAATCTAACA
>JANAVB010021600.1:33673917-33776418 GCA_029216955.1 Iris pallida | reverse complement strand
TCCACAAAGTCAAATTTTTTGGGCCAAATCAGATCGGACAGGACTAGCTCTATAAAAATTCTAAATGGGTCTTCTCAGACGTATAATAGAAAATTAACAATAAATTTTTTTTGTCGTTCAGCCACATATACCAATATTATGAGTTTAATTAGGATACATTTACACCTTGATTTCCTTCTTTTGTAAATTTTTATTCACATGCACATTGCACTATTGGAATCCCTAAATTTGATGCATAACCTCTTGTTTGATGATGCAAGCCAAAGCTACCAGCTTAACTAAAAATATATATATACACTACAGTCCTGCTTGTGTTTAAGCTCTTGGTGATGATGACAACATAGAGAGAATCATGTCACTAGCAAAAAAAAAAAAAAAATTTGTAACTATATCACATACACATTACACTATACGAATTCCCACGTAGAGAGAACACTTATCGGACGGACCTAGGCCGGACTCGGACGTACGGATGTTATAGCTCAAGTCCAGACTTATACTAATATGGACGGGGCGGACTATCCTAATGACCGGACTCTATCGGACTTTGGCCATCGACCGAACGGACTTTTGGAATGCTCATGCATGGACTTCGGGCCAAACGATGTATTGAAAAAAAAGAAGTTTTTTTTTAATTAAAGAGGTTATAAATGTTCCTTGCACATTCCTCCGCTTCTCCTCTTTACATAAACAAACGCTAATGTTACAAGCCGGTCTACAATTTGGCTAAAGATTTCGTCCAGACAAAAAGTTCACGTACCGACAATGTCTTTCTTCTTTCCATAGGAAAAAGAAACCCAACGAATAATAATTAAGATATCTCGACCCAAAGATTTGGGTGTCATTTCATGTGCGAGTGTTGCGACGTGAAGTCCTTGTACAGAACCAAGGACGTACAAACTTGGTTTGCTACCCATGCGTGGTCGAACATTTTTTTTCTTTTGGGACTAGGAAAAAGTTCACTAGATACCAAATAAGTCATTGAAGCACACAACATGACATGTCCACAATTACATAAAGCACTCACCATAGTCTCACAACGATGAGTATTGTATCAACAACGTGCTTCACATTAGAAAATTTTCGTAATAGGGGTAAGTATTATTATTATAGTAATATAATAGTGTCGTCACGTAACATTATATCAATATTAGAAATATTGTATAGTTGAATGTCTCTTTCTGATTAAGATTTTGTCTTCGATCCCTACTTCTAGGGTTAGCTCTCTTACTAATCAAAGTCATGTGTCAATAGCATTTCTTTGGCGGAGATTGACTAAAAATTTTAGAAAAACAAAATATATTTTTAGAAGGACGTATTATATTTTAGAGGCATCAAATTATTTTTTTTTCCTCAAATAAGGTAAATATTATTGAATAGCAGAATATTACAAAACTATGACCCCAGTCAAGACACAAAATGCATTCGTCATGGGTCTAGGATATCTATATCGACTTGTATTTTTTTTTTTTTTTTTTTGTACACTAGTTACATTGGAAGACAAGCCTTCAAAGATAAGTTGATTTCGTTTTCTCCAGACATGCCACTTCATCATCCCAAAAGTAAGCCTTAATTGCCTGTGGGCATCCATCCCGTACATTTTTGCGCTCTGTTCTCATTCATGACTGTTAAAAGATTCCTATTATGCGTGGAACCAGAAGGCAAAAGCAGATGCATCAGATCTTCCAAGTAAAGTCACACCAGAAGAAAAAAATGATCCCTGGACTCATCCATGTGCCCGCATAAGCAGTATTTTTTTTATCCAGGTAGTCCACACCAAACATGGTAAGAAGGTTCCTAGTTAGTAAGCAATTGCGGATCATCCTGTATAAACTGATGAAGTTTATGGCCGCTTCACCTTTCGTCCAAACTAGATCAGTCCAGTCCACCTTCGCATTCTTGTTCCTGATTTAATTTAAAGCCTTCCGAAAGCAGAAAGTACCTTGAAGGTGATAGTATCTAAATTTTAGTTGTTTTATATAATATAAAGAAAATTGTGCATGTTGGAGTGTGTGGATGGGTGAGAGAAATATGCCTCCTTAATTCGCACTAAGCTCCGTCATTGTAGATCCGTAGAACATTTATGGTTGTAAACTTTACAAATATATTATTTGTCGCATGTAAATGGTCCGGTTTTTGAAATGGTCATATAATTAATTAAGATACTTTGTTGCAATTTTATTATAGTAACTATAAATACATTGCGCATTTGCTTGTTGTGGTTAGGTTATATGATAATGAATGGAGAGGGACTGTAAAAGATTAGGAGGAAGATTATAGATAGGGAATTATAGTTACCAAGAATTTTTTTTTACGTTGTTTAAGAATTTTAAAAGAGGTTATTATAATTATCCTTAATATATAGAAAAAGTTATAAATTTATTTTTAAAAATTGTAATAAATTAAGAATAGTTTTGATAATCCATCTTAAAAATTAAATTTTTTTTGACATTTATAATTCCCTATAAATAATATTTATATGTGGCGTTCCATTCACTTGGTAACAAAAAGTTGTTATAATTTGTCGTAATAACTTTACTATCCAGATCAAATCAAATATTAGAATAACATAAATGCTTCGTATATTTCCATTTATGTCCGATAGCAAAATGAAACATACTTATATTTATTTTAATCTAATATATTTTTGTTCCTCCAACTACAAAGTCTATTATTTATTTATGAGGTGTTATTTTCTTCGGATCGAAACGTTTTAGGAGGAATTTGAATCGGACTCATCCCACAGTACCTCCCGTGTATCCAACAAATTACATCCCACGGACACAAAGTCTAGCACTTTAAAGTCATATGTAGGTCCATGGAACAAAATAGTGAACCAGTTTCATCTAATATTTTTCGGTCGGCTGGACTCGAGATGCTACTTTCCTTTTGTCAAACTTTTGTCCACGTGACATGTCACAAAATTGCACGTAGCTAGCCATGCATATCAACATGCATCGGCCGACATTCACTTGTTAAGTTGTTATCCCCTCCTGTTTGGTAAACTGTAAGTGTGGAAAGATATGGATTTGCACTTTCAAGAATGGACTTTATATGGGAATCCACTCACTTTCTTGTCCTCTAATAGGGAACAAATGTGTTTGGTTGGGAAGGAAGGTGAAAAGTAGGAAGTGAAAAGTTAAGAAAATGTGTTTGGTTGAGATGGAAAAGTAAAAAGTAGAAAATGGAAGAGTATATTATAATAATAGTAAATTATAATTAACAATTTAGTAAAGTAAATAATTCGTTTAATAAATTAAGTAAATGATAATAATAATAATATAATTATTATTATTATTATTATTATTATTATATTTTTATTAAGTCTAATAAATTAATAATAATAATTATTATATTATTTACAAAAGAGGGGATTTATTTCCGATGATGGGTTTTAAGGTTTTACAAAAGAGGGGAATCATCGGAAATAAATTCCCATCTCTCTCTCTCTCTCTCAAAAAACAAATCCCCTCTCCCCCAAACCTCCTCCCGACCTCCTACGAGCAGACCTCCTCCCGACCACCGCCAACCCTCTCCTCCTCCTCCTCCTCCTCCTCCTCCTCCTCCTACGAGCAGACCTCTTCCTGCGAGCAGAGACTCCGGAGCTCCGCGAGACCTCGGCGTCGGAGTCGGCGTCGGCGTCGACTTATACAGCCTCCTCGACGGTGAAGGAACCGGACGCCGGGCAAGGAGGCTCGCTGGCAGGTGATCACAGCCTTAATTGTTTTTTTTTTTTTTTTTTTTTTTGCAATTCCATACTCATAATCCTCCACATCCGGATGAGAATGGAGGAAGTGGAATTGGGATTTTGAGGGGGGACAAGCAGGAGACAGGAACTGCACTTCCTGATTCTCTCCCCAAATCCATTTCCAAAATCCCGGTTACCAAACACTGAAATTTGTGGATTTCTTCTCACTTCCTATCAAAAGTTAAAATCCAATCCCAATTCCCAGTTACCAAACAGGCCCTTAGGGTCCCATGCACCAGTTTTATTCAAATCACATTTATTTTGACAAATATATAGAACTAAAGTGACATGGGTCCCATGAACCATTTTGTTGTTAGACAGAGGCTCTCCAAATTTTACTTGTGATTAGTCTTTTAGGACTTGACAATAAAATTGACAGTACTAACATTAAAAGATGATTACCAACTTCGTTTAAAGTCTATCTTAATATTCAAATATTTTAGGACTGCAGTCTCATTTATGTTAGGACTTGCCAATAAATTGGTAGTCCTAGGACTGGACTAGCCACAAGTAAACTTGGAGTGCCTTTAGAATTAGTCTTTCTTTTTTTTAAATAAAAATTAGCCTTGTTGTTAATGTGATTTAGGTTTTGGATTATTTATCCATGTTTGATAAATATAGAATTAGAAACTGGAAGAGAATATGAGGGGTTTTAAATCTCACATACATAGAAAAGTAAAAAATCGAAGTCCCTTTTTCAAATATTTTATTTGTTTTGACAATGTTAGTTGGATGCATAAATTATAATTTCTTATGATGATAATAACCTCAATGACACTGAATTTATGTAATAATACCATAATATATAAATTTAATGAAAGAATATTTATGAAAAATAAACAAATTAGAATTTATATTCATGTCTCATCCAAACATGGAAATGGAAAAATTAATTTTTTTTATCTAAATATTTTCAACCAAACATGGGTATTGGAGTATACGAATATTGTTGAATTCATTTTCCATGAGAAAATAATAAAATGTTGATTCCTAGAAATACAAAACCTTCATCCAAACGTCCCCTAAGTCTTATAAATTGAAGTTAATTATTTTGCATGACAAAAATAATGTAGTACGTACATACATTCTAGTTTTAGTGACAAGCATGTGGAGATATAGTGCATCATAGTTTGATGGATTCGACCTCACGAAAAAAATGAATTATATTTTTCTAATGAGTGATGGGAGTAAAAAAAAAAGTATACAACAACTAAAAATAGTATGTCTAAACTAAATATCCATATACCACAGGTACAAATCATTGTATATTAACATCTAAAATAGTATGCCTTGATGTCGACAATCTAAAACACTATATTTTTATTTATTTATTTTTACTTTTTCATATAAATCCACCTTTTTTGCTTCTCAATTTTATTACATTCTTAATAATTTTTCCTAACTCCACAAAATAGTGTATGTATATGAAATATAAATATATAATCAAAGACATCACATCAGCGGCATAGTCAAGAGATTTTCAGGTAAGGAATGCAACGCTTACTATTAATTTTTTTTTAATAAACTATAATATCAAAATTATTATATATTAATGCTAAGTATCATAAACCATAAATGGATTAATAGAAATAGGAACATTATATTTTATGAAATACTAACCCAATTAGTTAGTATGTATACAAACATTATGATACATCTATTGTAAGTGGCCGTTAATTGGGTTGGTTCCGAGTAAGGAATGTGTTACCACTATAATCAATTATAATAAAAGTTTCAATGGGACTATTTGTGTTTGAATATAACTTTGTTATGTACATCTAAAAGTCATGGATACCAGTTTAAGATTTCAAGTTTCAAGACGGATCACATGAGGAGGTTTGTGTTACATACACATCTTGGGTACCAGCTGAGTAAAAATTGAATTGATTCAGATGAGATCTAGACAATGACACCCACTTTCAATTGCTTTCTTTCACAGACATTATTTGTTGTTTATATAGAAGAAGAAAAATGAACCGTGAGAACGCACGGATCATTTTTGTATTTAGGTCCAATATGAATTTAAATGATGGACATACTATGAAAGTAGGTCCCATAGGAACACGATAAACCAAACAGAGTTGCTGCAAAAAAAGTTGTAATTACTTTATATAAGATAACAAAAATCTTGACCAATTTGGCATTAGGGGTGGGCACGGGTCGGAACGGGCCCAAATTTGTTGGACCCGGACCGGACCCGTTACTTGGCGGGACGGGTCCAAAAAATATTGGACCCGGACCGGACCCGACCCGTTTGAAACGGGTCCGAAACGGGCCGACCCGCGGGTCCAAACGAGTCCAAAAAAGTTTTTAAAATTCTATAATAGTAAACATTTACATATGTTATATTGTCTATAAGAACAAAACAAGTCTAATATCTTCTCAAACTTCTAGAATTTGTTTAGTAAACAATAAGATATTCTTTTATGTATAGACTATAATAACAAAAAATGCTAAAAATTGATATAAAAAATATATACTCCTAGAAACGGTCTGGCCGGGGCCCGTTCATTTTAAAAATAGGACCTGCCCCGACCCGTTAATGTCACACGACCCGTCCCGGCCCGTCCCGTTTAAATTTCAAAATTTAGAAACCGACTTGTTTAGACATTTTACAGTTCGAGCCGGGTCGGAACTGCGGGTCCTAGAACCGTATGCCCACCCCTATTTGGCATCATATTTCTGTAGTATGGTTACAAAAGTTAGATGATGGAAAACAAGATAAATTCAAAGCAAAAGTTTGCGTATATTTATGAGAAATATAACTTCTAGTGTTATTTTTTTCCTAACCACCATGTCCAACTTTGTAGAAACTATGGTATCGGTATTTTTCACTTCAATAATCAGCATGTTTGTTGATGGCATCGTGTAATACTTTGAAGTAGCTAGGAAAGGCCTACAAGCCTCCAAATTGTCATTTTTTTATTAACAAGTCGAGTTATATTTTCTGTGTTCAGATAGATATGCAGAATATATATATATATATATATATATATATATATATATATGGTCCTTCTACAATACATGGGATGTATCAATACATTTCAAACAATTGCATTGAAAATTGTGAAAGGTGATTACTTTGACTTTGACTTTGACTTTACCTGTTACTTTGACTTCGACTTTAATCTGAACCATTGGATCAACATCCAATGATTCAGATTTGGGATGTATCGATACAAATTTTTACATGGGATGTATTGAAGAATTTTTCATATATATATATTTGTGAAAATAAGAAAAAGAGAAGAAATTGGTAGCCAGAAATCTGCACGTAGCTTTTCTCATTGATAACATATATATATAGAGGGAATGAGATAGATGTTGTTGTGGGTACGGATAAGGGCATCCATATTTGATTTTATCCAGATCACAATACTTTTCCTTGAATGCCCACTTTAATTGTTGCCTCATTAAACAAAATTTCTAAGAAAAAATCCATCATTTGGAAAAAAAATACATAGAAAAGAAAAGAGTACAATAATATTCTTCAGGAGTATAATTCTTTAGGAATCCAAGTGGGTGCATCTTACACTGCCTCATTAAAAATCTTTCGAAGAAAAAATCCAGTAAAAAAACTTCAACGAAGAAAAATAGTACAATGCACAAAAACAAGTTTCAAGATGCCTCCATTAGCATCTTCAGGATGCTTGCATCTACAGGATGTTACCCTAAAAAAATATTACATTCTTGTTCTTACATTATTTCAAATAAAAAATCAACCCCCAATACAATTTAAATATTACATTTCACCCTAACGCTTTATTTGTCTATACATTTATACTCATATCCTTATGAAGTGGTTGTAGGCTTTATTTGTGATTCCTGAAAATTCGCAACTCTCCCTGATATGTTGAACAGTTGAAAACATAGCCCTACATGTTCTCTTGTTTGTTTTGATGAAATTACCGCAGTGATTTGATTTAATTCTCTATAAAATACCTGCAACATTATTTATGAAACATACCTTGCTTGTGGTATTCCCTTAATGAGTATCAGATAAATATCATTCATATGCATATCTCATTAGATAAAAATATTCACCAAGAATAATTAATGTGCATTATGTCATTCCAGTATTTATGTGTATATATACATATTCACAAAAAATATTGTGCTGAATGAATGACATTAAAGAAATTATATTTTAAATATGGTACTTTAGGACTCAGAACATGTTCTTTTGGTCATAGCAGATCCTATTGACCTGACCATTATAGGTATATTATTTATACTAAATCTCTACATGAGATTTATCTCTTCAGGAGATTAATATTATCTTATAGATTTGTCTCTTCTAGAGATTATTTCTTCTGGAGATATTTTCAATCTCTTCAGAAGATATTTCAAATCTCTGCATGAGGTACTATAAAATCTTCTATATCTTTGGGAGATTATCTCTTCAAGAGATTATATAAGATCTCTTTTGGAGATTTATATTTATCTCTTCTGGAGATTTCAATCTCTTCAAGAGATTCAATCTCTTTAGAACAATCTCTTCGGGAGATTCCTTACTTTTCGGAAGATATTTCAAATCTTTTCTGGAGATACTGTCATATTTTCTATCTCTTCAGGAGATCTTTTCTTCGGGAGATACTTTCATGTAAATAGACGGACATTTTGACGAATCAGTTCAGAAATTTCTTCATAAATATGACTGTATATTTATTATTAGATCTTTTCCCAGACATATATTCAATGAGCCTATCACATTCTTCCGGATGGTTTTAGTTCATATATGGCTCATTTGTAAATCCTTCGGGGATAACATGATAATTTTATATCCTCCAAGGATATACCTGAAAACGTAAATCCTTCGGAGATTTCATGTAAATCTTATCATCTAGGTTATATATCATGATCGGAGAATATATTTTTTCATGTTTTATTCATGATCATTTCAAGATACTTTGACTAACATTGCCCAATACATTTGGATCCCTTATTTGTTACACTCATTCAAAATCTACCGGATTTATTCTTTTTTGGGTTTCGAACTATAGGACCGAACACTTCACGTTTTGCGAGAGATATCGCATATTTTCATTAGATTATTTATGGTTTAGTGTTATCTTTTTAGTTTATAACCATTTTTATTCTTATTTGATAATGTCATTTATGACAAACTTTTGATTCTAAATTTCTCTTAACTATGTATAAAACATATATTTCATGGGTAACGGTAACATTTTTCCAGTCTCTTCTGGAATCTGAGGTATATCCTCTACCGGAGCGATATACTATAAGAAATTTGATCTTTGGTTCATGACATCTTCCGGACCGTCATGAACTTTTTCTCTACAAAAGATGCTTCTTCCTGAGCTGCTTCTTCAAGAGCATTAGGGTGTGTTATATTATTCAGCCTCTTTTTCTGGAGAGCTTAATCTTTAGAACCTTTGGTATTATTCGGCCTCTTCTTATATGGAGCTGAATATTTAGAACTTTTAAGTCTTACGCGTTCTTACAAAAGAAATTATTCATTTGCTGCCTTTATTTGGTTTGTTTGGTACTTCTATTAGAAAATAGATTTATAGTAGTACATCTATTTATGCAGCATAATTAAAAATTTTGATTAAGCACCTAATATTTTATTTGCAACAAAAAATAAAGGATAATTTCTCCTAATTTAGTTAAGATTAGATAAAGTAGACGTATGACATGATACATTTTTCTGGAATGATGCTTTAGAGCGTTCTTCTAGAACGATGATTCAAGACATTCTTTTAGAACGGTGATTTACGATATTCTTCTAGAACGATAATTCACGATTATTTGCAAAAACAAAAAGTTTATTACAAACTTTAAAGAATCGTACACGAGTACAATAAATTCTGGAGAAGTACAACTATAGGAGTCCGGTCTTGAATGACGACCGCTTTGCCCCTTTGATGAGACGATTGTGGATGGAAGCAAGCTTGTCACTGTGTCTCGGAGCTTCTGTTGACGAGGAATCTTCTGTATGGCTCGGCCGTGTAGAATTATCGATAGAATTTCGCCTTCGATTAAAGGTTGAAGAACTTGCTTTTGAGAATTGTTGATTGCAGAAGATGGAAGTGCGATGAGTGCTCCAACTATATCCCTCCTCTCTGTGTCTGTACGTTGGAGGAATAGAACTCTATTTATAGAGCCAAGAGATAAACACCTGACAATTATCCAAAGTAGGCACCTTTTTCTGGATAGGCACCTAAGACACTGGGTGCCACAAAGACAGAAGTGTCTAATGACACCTGGTGCTTATACGGGATAGGCGCATGATCATAGGAAAGTGATAGGCACATTCTTCGAAAAGCTTAGAGTAATGCATCACGTTCAGAATGCATGGAAGATTAATACGCCACGTAGATTTATAGATGTCAGCAGGAAACTGGGTACTTTGAGAAAGGCGTCCAAGGAAGTAGGCGCCTAGAAAAGTTGAGCACCTAGTAGCAGTAGACGCCTAAATGGGTCAGGGTGCCTCAGAGAGATGGATGCCTGAATGCATAAGTAGCCTAGGAGAACAGAACTCCTAAATGTAATGGATGCCTAAGAATGTTAGGCACCTAAGAGACAGTGGGCGCCTAAGTGTGCTAGGCACCTAAGAAAGACAGAATTTTGAGCGCCTACAAGACCCCCTTCAAAGTTTTCAAACTTGGGCGCCCAAACGTTTGGAATACTTTGAATGACGGCGCACATTAAATGCTTGTTTCATTTTCGACGATAAACTTATTTATGGAGAGGTGCACTTTTCCAAGACAACTCTTCTTCTTCCTCATTTTAAGCTTTCATTAATGATACTTGGCTTTTCATGAAGAATGTGAGGCACCGACGGGATTGGTTTCGACTATATATATGAGAATGGGCTTTTGCACAGCCTTCACCCTCGTCTACCCTTATGGCACCAAAGGGAAGCAAGAAGAAGGCGAAGGAGGCCGGTGCTGACGTCGATGGCAAAGCTCCTGAGGGGGGCCTAATGCTGCGTCTACGGCTTATTTGTTGGAGGCTGACCCGTTTCTAAGAGCGGGGAATCTCCTAGATTGCCTTGGCCTGACCCCGGAAGTCTTCGATCACTCGAGTAGTAGGCTATCGTCTTCCTCTGAAGAGCGTGGCAATTTGGAACAGATAGAGGGATTCCTTCGTTTGATGTGCCGTTAGGAGATTCACAACATGGAAGAATTGGGCGTCGCTTTACGTCAAACCGCTGAGGAAGAAAAGAAAGTGATGTAATATGAAGGTGCCTTACTTTAATTTCCAAAAATTGCCATAGCTCCTAAGTCTGTAGGGTCTGTCTTCTTTTCATTATGCAATGAACATTTGTCTTTATTGGATCCTGACGCCTTTAATTTTGCTGCGTAATTGTTTGACAAAAACAAACACCCAAACTTTATTGTTTCTAGTGGATAGCGCCAAATATGACTGATTCAATGTCTAGTATTTTCTGCGACACACATGGCAATTCATGTTTGATTTCAAATCTTTTGCATTTTATCTTTCCTAAAATATGCGCCTAGGGAAGCGGCATGTCGTTTCAGCTTCAATTGCTTATAAATAGCTGCGATGAGAGAAAAAAAGAGTCTATTGTACTCTCATCTTCCAAACTCCTCTGCCATTCTTTCTTTTTCGACGATGGCTCTCCGCAGGATCTTGGCTGTCGAGAAGGATCAGGCGCTTATGAGATTCTCTACGCCACCACAACGTGCAGTCGTCCCATCATATGCCACTTCGCCGAGTATTGGGCCGCTGTGTGCATTATCGACAACCATCGATATATGTATCTTGACAGTAAGTTTTTAGAAGACGAATGCAGTAGCTTTTAATCATGAGCACCGACTTTAAAGAAGGAGGTGCATATTTGAGCGCCTGAAGGCGCCTAAATATGAGCGCATGTCTGCTCGTTAAAGACGAGCGCATAACTTCGAGATGGAGGCGCCTGTGGAAGGAGGGCGCCTGACTTCGATAAGGAGGCGCCCGTTGAAGGCAAGCCTGACTTTGAGAAAGAGGGCGCCTGTTGAAGACTGGAGTATTACTTCGAGAAGGGGGTGCCTGTTGAAGGCAAGTGCCTAACTTCGAGAAGGGGCGCTTGTTGAAGATAAGCGCCTTATTTTAAGAAAGGGGCACATGTTGAAGATAAGCGCCTTATTTTGAGAAGGGGTGTCTGTTGAAGGCAAACGCCTGACTTCGAGAAGGGGCGCCTGTTGAAGATGGGCGCCTAACTTTTGAGAAGAAGGAGCCTGCTGAAATTTTCTAACTTCCTCTCTTTTAATACTTGCAGGGAACCAGTTGTCAAGCTTTCCCAGAATCGAATTCGGTGATTTGGATGTCGTGAAGATGAATCGATCAGACACACATATCATACAGCTCAGAATGCCCCATGTTTCAGAAGGGCCTCCCTCAGATGGTAGGAAAGGCCTTTATACATGGAGAGTTGGACGGTGGAGTGAACTCTAACCCGAGTATTTGGGTAGAAGAGTTCCTTTGACGGCAGAATTTGGAATTGTATCACAAGAGTGAACGTATTCCTACCTTCGGTGGAGGCCTCATTCTGCCTCAATTTTCTCTCTCACCTTTCTGAGAGAGAAGACCAAGAGTGATTCCGTTTCCCTGCCTACCACTGAGGGTCGGGACAACAAGGAATTGCGACCAACAGTACGACCAGATGGCAAAAATCCAAAGATATAATAGATTTCCATTCAAATGTAAACATCCTTTTGTAGAGAAAGAGCGAAATAAATAATGATTTTTGAAAGGTGCGTCACTAAAACTTTGTATTTTCGTACCCACATGGATATTCATAACTTGAACATTGAGTAGAACTTTTGATATATGTCTGAATTTATCATCGAAATAATATTTATTTGATATATGAACCAGATGCGAAAAGAGTATCGACTGTTTAAGTTTGCTTATCAGAGGTGTTTAGGGACGTGATAAGAACTTATATAAACAATTCATTCTTGCAAGAACACATAATCAGGAAAATATTTCCAAAGATAAATTGGCGGAGATAAAGTTTCAGAGGTATGATGGACATGAACTTTATCATGGCGATCGGTCATAAGATCCTTTTTAAAGCAACTAGGCTTTTTAAAAGGGGACGATGTTTGATGATGGAATGTTTATGTAGTGACTTTCCACGATAGAGTTTTGAATTGTATTCCACTGGAGAATTTATTGACAGACACTTGTTAATCGGTGGGTCGATTCACAAGGTAAATAAATTTGATGAATGACTGAGCGATCATATTTTTTCACGGAGAAATCGTTTCGGTTCTCAAGACAGACTATTTGATCTTTCTGCCTATAAATAGTATGTAACTTTTGCAGATACTGCCAACACCTGTTCCCTTAGTGCAAATGGCTTCTGAAGATGTGCCTAAGGGGCTAAAGCCATCTCGAAGACTGTGACTGCTACTGATACTTGTTCCGACGAGCCTCCGTTGCCCATTCAGAAAGAGGTGGGAGAAAGCTCGACTACTCCTGAACCAAAATATGACACTCTTGCCGGACTTATATAGCCTGGAAGTATTGTCGAGGAAGAAGCCCTAAGAGAGGCTGCATGTGAATTGTTAGTGTCATCTGACAATAATGTTTTCATGCTTCTTGCAAACTATGTCTTTAATCAAGAAGGCTCCGGTCCTCGTTCCTCTCCTTGATCTTATGTATCTCCTTATGTTTTGGCTATGCAATAAAAGGAGTTTTATTTACATTCTGTATTGGAAGTACTTTGTTCATGATGTCTCTCTGTATTCATACATAGTATTTCTTGAGAAATTTGTCATTGGGCATCATAGCCACCCGACCATCCATCCCGGTCAATTGATAAGCTCCGTTTGAGAAAACTTTGCTTACAATATAGGGACCTTCCCACTTTGCTTCGAATTTTCCCTTGCCTATATGTGTCATAGTCATAGGACGTCTGACAGTAAGGACTAATTCGCCTTTTTGGAATGCTCATACTTTGACCTTTCGGTTGAAAGCTTTGGAGATACGGGCTTGATATAGCTCAATATGTTGTTGAGCTATAGTAACCGTTTCTCATCCAACGCATCAAGCTCCAGAAGCTGAAGACGATCATTGTTCTCGGTCGTGAGTTCATTGGCAATTGTAATTCTCAAGGATGGAATTTGAATTTCAAATGGTAAAACAGCTTCACACCCGTACACTAGGAAAAAAGGTGTACAACTGGTAGAATTGCGCACGGTAGTGCGATAAGCCCATAGACATTCTCCGAGCTTCTCACTCCAGTTACGTTTGTTAGTAGAAATGAAATTTTTTGAGAAGTTTAATGATGGTCTTATTGAATGCTTCTGTAACACCCAGTTTTCCAGAAAAGGATAATTTTGAAATTTTATAATTATAATTATTATTTAAGGATATTTATTTCATATTATGATTTTTAGTGATTTTTAATTATTTTTAAACTATTTAAATTCATGACTTATGATTTTGGTGATTTGATAGTGTAACACTAGAGACAGCTTAACCTAGAGCCTGACTATGTGATTAGGGTGTTTTATTTATCATTTCCAGTTCGAGGGTATTTTTGTCATTTTGAATTTAATTGAATTTAATATATATTATTGGAATTTAATATATTATTAAGAATGGTGTAATTTTAATATTATTTAATTGATTGCCATGTATTGTGATTAGCCTAACTTGGTTTGGACCCAACCTAGATTAGTCATAGATAGTCTCAGCTTACCATGGTTAGTGATTATTAGTATTAATTATATTTAGGCTTAATTGCTAATTGCTACCCTCAACTATCACACTTTTTCAAGTTGATACCCTAAACTTTTTTTCGTAACAAATTGATACCTCAACTATTTTTTTTTTCAACTAGATACCTAACATTTTAAAAAACCCCAAAATGTCCTTATCCCTTCCCTCCCTCCACCCCCTCCCCCACTCCAGCCACCCCCCCTGCTAGCTCCGGCCGGACCCCCCCTCCTCGCTTTCGGCCAACCGCCCCCCCTCCTCGCTTTCGGCCAACCCATGCCCCGCCTCCCGCCCCGCCTCCCGTCCCGCACCCCCCTTCCCAGCCCCCCCTCCTCCCGCTGCCGAGCCCTAGGGGAGAGGCGGGAGCGGGCTGACGGCCAGAGCGAGAGGGGGGGGGAGGGGGTGGCCTGAAGCGAGCAGGGGGGGTGGGGGGGGGGAGCTGCGGCCGGAGCAAGCAGAGGGGGGCGCGAAGCTAGCAGGGGGGAGGGGGGTTAGGGATAGGGGCATTTTTGTCCAAAATAATATCCGGGTATCAAGTTGTTACGAAAAAAGTTTAGGGTACCAAGTTGAAAAACGGTAATAGTTGAGGGTATCAAGTAGCAATTAAGCCTTATATTTATTAGAATTAATATGATTTTTAGTGATTTTTAGTAGAATTGATTTTGGGCCTATAGTTGACTTTGACTAGTGTTCACTAGAAGACTAACCTAGTGACTAACCTAGGTTAAGACCACTTGGTTAGGTTAAGTAAACTTGGTTTGACCTAATTTAGTGAAGTTTAAGTCATTGGAACTTGTTTGGAGAGATTTGGAGTTGATTTGACTAATATGGCTTATGACTTCATAGGTCATAAGCCATAATGACTTGACTTATAGCCCATAGGCCCACACCATGAACCAAACCAAACCCTAATCAGCCCATGGCAGCCACTATTGATCCTTTTCCCCTATTTAATCCCCTCCTAGAATTTAGGGCTAGCCTCCATTGGGATTTGTGCAAGTTTTGGAAGAGGTGAGTCTCCATCTTTCTAAAATCATAGAAAATCCATTTCAACTCCATTTTCCTTCAAACGAATTACATTGAGTCCTAAATTTCCTCTACTTGCTGTTGGTAATAATATTCTCAGATTTGGAGAGCATTGGAGGAGTTTGGCCATCAAAAGGAGCACCTCTTTGTGGAGCTTTTTGAAGCTTTTGATACTCATAGGTATATTCAATTCCTCACCATAGAATTCTATAATTTTTGCATCATTAGGGAGCCCTAGACCTAACCTAACTGTAGGAATAGGAAACCCTAAAATTTCATGTCCTTTCGTGTCCTTTTTGGACACGTATCAGTGTCGTTTTGATTGTGTTTGTTGAAATGCCTCAATGGGCTTTTCGTGTGATTTTTAGAATTGTGTTTGAATAGGATTTTAGTTTTTGGTCTCGCTTACACGTTTCTGGAGTTTGTGTCGAGTCTTAGTGTCGTGTCGAGTCGTGTCGGGCACGTGTACACGCGGTCGTGCACACGCGCTCGCGGGCACTGTGCATGCCCTTCATTTCGGGGGACATTGCGACACGGACACGCCACCCCGACACTTGAGACTTGACACACATCAAGGGGCAATGTTTGCCACCCCGTGTGTCAAGTTACACGAGCCCACGTGTCGTGTCGGACACGCACGAGCGTGCGCACGGGTTTTGTACTGTCTCAGTGGCTGTCGTTTTTAGCCATTGACACGCGTGTCTCGTGTTGCGTACACGCAACGTGGACACGAGACAGGGTGTCCTAACCCTAGTCCTACACTAGGTCGACACTGGGACACAACCACGTGGGTTGTGTCGTGTCGTGTCGTGCACACGAACGACGTGAACACGTGCACGAGGAACAGTCTTCGGTGCACTGTTTTGTGATTTGTTTTCAATTGGACACGTTTGTGTCCACTTTGATGGACACAAACCACTTGTGTGACACATACACATTGTGTATTAATGTTACCAACCATTAAATTATTATTTTAATTTGATTTTCATAGTTAATTCCCTATTTCCCTATTTTTCCTAATACACACATTATATCCACATGTCACTGTTCTGTCCAGGTTTTAATTTCGATTTTGTCTTCATTTTTGATCCAATTAACACTGTTAGTTGCATTATTTTTAACCCCCAATATGTTCTCCTATATGAGTTCTAATAGTGTGTTAAAAATTGGATTGTTTTGATGTGGTTTTGATTCAAATATGAGAATTCAATTATAGGACTGTTTTAATAGGTTTATGTGTATATATGGGTATTATTTGAACTGTTATTTAACTTTGAAATCTGAGATTGGTTATGGGAACTATTTTGTTCATGTGAATCTGGAAATGGGGGGGCTGTTAACTGAAAACTGGAATGAAGTTTGGCTTTAAATGGTATTATTTAAACTGTTGATTAATACTGAAATCTGGAATAATTAGGACTGTTTTAATTAAATGATGAATTGATTTGGGGTTGCTTTGAACTGTGAATGAATGGTTGACATCACTGTTTTCACACTCTCTTTCTCACTCACACTCTTATCTCACAGTTGCCTCACTGTCCATCACTCACTTCACTCTATATACACACACACTTTCTCATATCTAACACACACACACACATGCCTATGTCTCTCTACACACACAAGCCTAACACACTCACATGTCTCCTCTACACACACACACTTGAACACTCTATACCTCACACTCTCTTATGACCCACACGCATACACTAGTATATATATATATATATATATGCCACTCTCTTATGACACACACCCTCTATCTAGTACACACACACACATACACTTGGACACATGTACTTGTGTCCCCCTCTCTATACACATGTATATATGTGTATTATCATATATGTTGTAATGTTTTCATATTTTAGCCTATAGGTATATATATTCTAAGTTATTTTGAATATCCATATCAATATGTGATTCCTTTTAGCTTATATAAATAGATATATATGTATTCTCTATTAGATTGTGTGATATGTATATATATGTATGGTTTAGATATGGATATTGAATATGGTTTTGCTTAGCCCATGGCCTAGCCACTTAGCCTATGGCCTATGGTTGTGTTTGCTAGCTAGTGAGCCTAGAATAGACTAGTGTAGTCTTGTTAGACTTAGAATAGCCTTGATAGACCTAGATTAGACTAGTTGACTTAGGTTTGACTTGGTTGACCTAGTTTAACTTCTAGGGTTGACCAGAGTTGACCAAGAGTTGACTTTGGGCTAGTTTGACCTAGATTCATGTAGAACGCATTGTAGTGCATATTATTACCATTCTGGATTTGTTGTGACTTGTGCTGTTCTAATAGGAGCCAGACACCACTCCTCGGATAATACTTTCGTGTTGGATATTCAGTTAGCAGGCGAGTACATTCTCTGATAGTTCTTTTATTTACTTGTCAATTACTGTACTTCAGTTCTAGATAGTTTTATGTAATTCTTACAACACGTATGGATATTTCTGGATTCATGCATGCGACACACATACCATTTTGTCTGGCCTCTATATCTGGAACCACTACTGGCATCACCTTCTGGAATCACTACTGGAACCACCTACTGGAATCACTCTGGAATCTTTTGCTGGTATCATTATGTTTGGCTGGACTCATCCCGATTTCTCGTGTCGTTTTCTGGATTCACTTGTACTTGTTGGGCGGGGAAATATTGGAATAGGCATGTGAACATACCCAAATACTGGAACCACTCCCTTGGAATTATACTGGAATGATAGCCATCTCACACCCGGCCAGGTGTGTGATGTGCCGTATTACCTACAGCCGTTCACATGTCGATTCCGATATTTTAAAACACACTGTTAGAGTATAGGCTGGACTCACCCTGGAACCTTTGATCACCAACTGGGCTCACCTTATACCGGACTCATCTTATACTGGAACTACCTGGTATCATATTCATGTTGTCTGGATTTACTTGGGTTTTGCACTTGTTTACATTTACATTCTGGACTTATATCATGTTGCCCTAGTTCAGCTAGTTTCTAATTACAGTCTTTATTGCTATGATTCTTCTCTTGTTTTTACTTACCTTACTTTCCTTGCATCTTAACTGTTTCTCTATACCATCACCTATATACAAACTGCCATATTTCATCAATAAAACTGTTTATAACTGCTTTATAGTTCTCTGTCATTTACTTGGGATTTCTTGATGAGTTGTACTCGTTCCTGTCCTGACTGGACCTGTTGAAATTTTACAGATGATTGCCCTGAGGATACATGCCCTATATATTATGGACCCGGAGACGGGATGACTACCTTTGGCCTCGATACTCAGGAGTGATCGGGATTTAGTTTAGTAGATTAGCATCTGTTCCATGTTGAACTTGTTATAGAAGTTTTGAGACTTGTGTAGTATTTGAGATTTGTTGAGAGTTGTTATTATTTTAGTAGTTGTTCTTCTATTCTTAGTTTAATTCTTCTGTGTTTATCTTATCGTGCTTAGACTGTGATTGAGTTCAATATCTTATACTTGTCCTCCGTTCGGAGTTGATCATGATGAGTACCTTATAATTGCGTGAGTTACTGGTTAGATGGTAACCTAGGACAGCGCTCTACCGCCGACACTGCGGCGTAGGCTGGGCGTCGTTACGTATTCGTACCCTCACAGTGGGTGCGGGTCGTGACACGTTTTTAGTGGTGGCCCATGCAGGTCGAGAGTCGTATTAGTGCGATATCTTGGTAGTACGGCGACTTAGTTGTACTGCTGCGAGCCTGCGATAGGATGGAGAGTTAGGCTTTAATGGAGAGGTACTCAATCACAGTTAGAAAAAATTCTGCTTCAATTCATGCCATCTACATATCTTACTGACTTGTCTTTTTTGCAATAAACTGTCATCCTTTGATTTATCGATTCCTGCTCAGTATTGACTTCCTTTTCGATCTGTCTTCAGGATGGTGGAGACACGATCACATCGCTCTGGTACAGTAGCCGCTGTAGAGGGGTCTGCCACCTCTCACCTTCAGCAGCCAGCTCCCGGTACCGCAGCCCCTGTCATGCCAGCTGGGGTGGGTGTCTCAGCATCTTTCGGAGGAGCACCTCCACTAGCAGAGAGGCAGAGTCCGGTGCTTCCCGAGATCCTTCCACCGCAGCAGCCTCCACCTGCGGGGATGGTAGATGCTGCTTATCTATTTTCTTTCGTGGAGAGGATTTTAGCGTCTCACCAGCAGCAGCAGCAGCGGCAGACTGCCGATTATCGTCAGGGGATTGACGAGGCCCACCAGCTGGTTCGTACTACAGTAGAGATGGTGCCTGCTCGGGGGGAGCAGCAGCAGCCTTACCGGAAGGAGAAGGATATCCAGGATTTTCAGAAGATGCATCCTAGAGAGTTCCTGGGCACTGAGGGCATCCATTATGCGGACGATTGGATCGAGCATATTGAGGAGATCTTCCGACTGGCGGAGATACCAGATCGACTCCAGATCGAGGCGGCGGGCAGCCAGATGCAGGACTTAGCCCATGCGTGGTATCAGACAGATCCCAGGGTGGGAGTTGAGGGCCAGACTTGGGCCCAGTTTAAGGAGCTATTCAAGGAGCAGTTCTTTCCTGATGTTGCCTTGGGAGGTATAGAGGCACAGTTTGAGAGTCTGGTTCAGGGAAACCAGTCAGTAGCTGAGTATGCTGGGGAGTTTTGTAGATTGGCCCGGTTCATAGATGACTTGACCGAGAAGACGAAGGCGAGGAAGTTCCGCCGAGGCTTGATTAGAGAGGTTCGATCGCTGACTAAGAGCGACCGGAACGCTACCTACGCGGAGATATTTTCTGGGCTATGGCAGCGGAGGACGACCTAGGGTTGAAGCTGAAGAGGGGTCGGGACTCCCAGGGTGGTAGCAGCAGCGGAGGTCAGGCCAAGAGGCCTCACGTGCAGATTCAGCAGGCACAGGCACCAGTGAGAGTGCAGCAGGCACAGCATCAGCATAGAGGACAGGACCACGGGGTGCCGACTTGTGCCTACTGCTTGAAGGCAGGGCATGTTTGGGAGTCTTTTAGGAGGAGGCTGAAGGTTTGTCTATTCTGTGGGTCTGGTACTCACAAGATGATAGATTGTCCCGCTGCACCTAGGGCTGAGCAGAAAACGGTTTTGGAACCGTTAACCGACCCGAACCGACCCGAACTGGCCAATCGGGTCGGGTTTTACATTTTCGGGTCGGACTTTGGTTCGTTTATAAAATTTAAACGGTTATCGGGTCGGTTCTCGGTTTCTCCATTCGGATTTCGAACCGACCCGAAAACCGATTGGAAATTACCCATTTACCCTCTGCCCTAACCCCCCCATATATATCCAGATTTCTCTCTCTCCTCACTTTTCACAATCCTCCGCAGTCCACACCGCTCCGCCGTCCAGAGTCCACTTCACTCTCCTTCTCTCCTCCTCCTCCCATCCTCCGACCACCACCTTCCTCCTCCTTCCACTCCACTCCACAGTCCACTCCACCGCCTCCACTCTCGGACTCTCCAGCCCCCTCCACTCTCCAGTCTCCAGCCCCACTCCATCCACTCCGACCACCACCTTCCTCCTCACTCCGCCTTTACCACTCTTCCATCGGGTCGGTTAACGGTTCAAAACCATTTTCTGCTCAGCCCTAAGGATGAGATCTGTTCACTTGTAGATCAAGTCCAGATCTGTTGAGATCTAGTCTAGATCTGTTGAGATATGGTCCAGATCTGTTAAGATCCAAGCAATATTTGTCGAGATCTAACAAGGATCTGTCGAGATCTAACAAGGATCTGTCGAGATCTGGTAAGTTCGAACAGAAATCTAATTTTTTTAATTTTTAATTAATGCATGTTAATTTTTAATGTTTGTAGATCTGTTTTTTTTAATGTTTGGAGATCTGTTCAGTTGTAGATCTAGTCCAGATCTGTTGAGATCTAGTCCAGATCTGTTGAGATCTTGTAGATCTATTTTTTTTAATTTATCATTAATGCATGTTGTTTTTGTAATCATGCAGACCATCAGCTAGATCTTGTAGTCTGTAGATCTTGTAGATCTCTTCGAGATCTCTTACAGTCTTGTAGATCTGTTACTCGAGTCTTCGAGATTACTGTAAGTCCCTTTTTTTCCCACTTTCAAATATCTATGTTGTGCATCTTTGTCGATTCTGGAACAGGTGCGCTGCTGGTCCGTATGCCAAAAATATTTGTTGCCAAAAAAATGTGCTGCTGCCAAAAAAAATTGGGCTAATTGTTGCTGCAAAAAAAATTGCCTGCAAAAAAATTGGGGCTAATGTGTTGCTGGCAAATAATATTGGAATATTGGATGCCAAATTGGGGCTTCTGTTATCATTAATGCATGTTGTTTTTGTTATCATTAATGCATGTTGTTTTTGTTATCATAGGGCTAATGTTCTGTTATCATTAATGCATGTTGTTTTTTTTAATTTATCATTAATGCAAGTAGGACTAATGTTCTGTAGTATATCTAATGTTCTATTGTTCTGTAGTATATCTAATGTTCTGCAAATGTTCTGTAGTATATCTAATGTTCTATTGTTCTGTAGTATATCTAATGTTCTATTGTTCTATAGTATATCTAATGTTCTGTAGTACTAATGTTCTGTAGTATATCTAATGTTCTATTGTTCTTTTTAATTTATCATAGGGCTAATGTTCTGTAGTATATCTAATGCAAGTATATCTAATGTTCTAATGTTCTGTAGTACTAATGTTCTGCAAGTATATCTAATGTTGTAATGTTCTGTAGTACTAATTTTCTGTAGTATAGCTAATGTTCTGTACACAAGTAGGACTAATGTTCTGTAGTATAGCTAATGTTCTATTGTTCTGTACACTGCTAGAGTGCTAGGAATGTCCTGTTATATTTTAGGGCTAGCCTAGGCAAGGATTAGGTAGCTTAGGTTACTTACTTAATTATGTGATGTTTGTTAGGTAACACCAATCTATGGCAACCACTTCATATTCATGCAATGTGCGTACTTCATATTCATGCACTGTGTGTATTCTTTAATTTTTATTCAAGTTTCATGTCCACACTTGACACTTAGCAAATGTTACAAATAAATTTCTTTTTTAGATGTCGCACATAGCTGATCTACCACAACCACCATCTAGTTCTCAGGGCACTAATGAGCCAATCTCCATTCCTAATCCGAGTCTTCGCGTGACTAGAAAACCTACAAAGAAACGGGCTGCTTTTTGGTCAGATTTTATTACATCTGTTGATGGGGAAGGTCGACCAAAGGCTAGTTGCAAACATTGTAGAAAAGAGTACCACTGTCATACTAAAGTTAATGGAACAACTAATGTGAGAAATCATTGGAATGCATGTCCGATGAATCCAAAAAATAATGATTCCAGTCAATCAATACTCAACTTGCAACCCAATGCTAAAGGCAAAGATAAAATCCTCACTAGTTGGAAATTTAATCAGGATGATGTAAGAAAAGCCTTGACACACATGGTTATTGTTGATGAGCTTCCGTTTAGAATTGTGGAATGTGAAGGCTTTAGGCACTTCCTGAGTGTCGCGTGTCCTATATTTCGTATTCCATCAAGATGGACCGTGGCACGAGATTGCTATAATATGTACTCTATTGAAAAGACTAAGTTAAAATCATACTTAAAAGAGTCTAAGCAAATGGTGTGCCTTACAATGGACACATGGACGTCACTGCAAAAGATAAACTATATGTGTCTTACCGTACATTTCATAACTGAAGAATGGGAATTGAAGAAAAAAATTATAAATTTCTGTCCAATTTCTAGTCACAAAGGGGAGGCCATCGGGAAAGAGGTTGAGAAATGTTTACTTGACTGGGGCATTGACAGGGTATTCACCATCACAGTTGCAACCACTGGCGAGGCACTCGTTGCAGCCACTGGCGAGGCACTCGTTGCAGCCACTGGCGAGGCACTTGTTGCAGCCTGCCATTGGTGAGGTACACTCTTCATAGTCGATTTTAATATTCAAAATTTTTACTAAACTTTTCCATTAGAATTGGCGATGATGATTTGGCGCTCTTTGTCATTGGCGAGGCACTCGTTGCAGCCATTGGCGGGGCATACATTGCATCTTTAATGACACAATAAAAGCCACATTCTGAGCCTTTCTTTTAGTTATTGTATATAATGTAGGTTTGACTTACTGTTGAGTTTGGAATTTGGATGGAATGGAATCATTGGATGTGCAAACATGAACTATTCTTCTTGATTGTGATTTTGTAATTTGTATACTTGTTCGATCATGATTCATCTGCTGGAGACTTGTATGTTTTGATCGGTTCTGGTCCTTTGTAGTTTGTATTATACTGGATGTAATGGATGTAAATGGAAGTAATTCGTCTGCTGGAGACTTGTATTCATTTGATCTGCTGGAAGACTTGTATTCACTGGCCTTTTTTTAATTCAATGTACTTGTCCTTCAGTTCTTGATGTAAATGGATGTTAAAATAACTGGCCTTTTTGTTGCTGGCCTTTTTGTTGCAATTCACTTGGCCTTTCATCTGCTGGAGACATGTTATGCCCATTATTTGTGCAATTCACTGGCCTTTTTGTTGCTGGCAAATGATATTTTTTCTTCATCTGGCCCATTAAAATTCGGCCCAATCCAGCGGCCCGCAAAACCGAACCGACCGAAAATCGAACCGCTATATTTCGGTTCGGTTCTGGACGGGTTTGGTTTAGGACGGTTCGGTTCTCGGTTATTAATATCCGGATTTCGGTTTTGGTCGGTTTGATTTAAACCGGTTCGGTTCGACCCGAACCGAACCGTTGCTCACCCCTAGCTGCACCTCCTTATGAGGGAGCTAGGCCACCTGTAGCTCAGCACCAGAGGGGTAGAGCTTTTGCGATGGCGGTCGAGGAGACCGACGCTGCAGGTGATGGGTTAGCAGGTTTGTCCTTCTCATTCTTTCTCCCTACTTTCCTGTGTGATTCCTTTAGTACCTGCCAGGATATTGTTTGTGATTGCTAGATAGTGTAGCTACCCTGTACGAGACTGTAGAATCACGACCAGTAAGATTTTGTTCGCATGATTATCTCTTGACCTTGATTGTTTGGGTTTGACCTAGAAGGGGTGCGATCATTTTAATTTCGACGACGAAATTTTTATAAGGTGGGTAGGATTGTAACACCCAATTTTCCAAAAAAGGATAATTTTGAAATTTTGTAATTATAATTATTATTTAAGGATATTTATTTCATATTATGATTTTTAGTGATTTTTAATTATTTTTAAACTATTTAAATTCATGACTTATGATTTTGGTGATTTGATAGTGTAACACTAGAGACAGCTTAACCTAGAGCCTGACTATGTGATTAGGGTGTTTCATTTATCATTTCCAGTTCGAGGGTATTTTTGTCATTTTGAATTTAATTGAATTTAATATATATTATTGGAATTTAATATATTATTAAGAATGGTGTAATTTTAATATTATTTAATTGATTGTCATGTATTGTGATTAGCCTAACTTGGTTTGGACCCAACCTAGATTAGTCATAGATAGTCTCAGCTAACCATGGTTAGTGATTATTATTATTAATTATATTTATTAGAATTAATATAATTTTTAGTGATTTTTAGTAGAATTGATTTTGGGCCTATAGTTGACTTTGACTAGTGTTGACTAGAAGACTAACCTAGTGACTAACCTAGGTTAAGACCACTTGGTTAGGTTAAGTAAACTTGGTTTGACCTAATTTAGTGAAGTTTAAGTCATTGGAACTTGTTTGGAGAGATTTGGAGTTGATTTGACTAATATGGCTTATGACTTCATAAGTCATGATTAATGACTTGACTTATAGCCCATAGGCCCACACCATGAACCAAACCTAACCCTAATCAGCCCATGGCAGCCACTATTGATCCTTTCTCCCTATTTAATCCCCTCCTAGAATTTAGGGCTAGCCTCCATTGGGATTTGTGCAAGTTTTGGAAGATGTGAGTCTCCATCTTTCTAAAATCATATAAAATCCATTTCAACTCCATTTTCCTTCAAACAAATTGCATTGAGTCCTAAATTTCCTCTACTTGCTGTTGGTAATAACTATTCTCAGATTTGGAGAGCATTGGAGGAGTTTGGCCACCAAGAGGAGCACCTCTTTGTGGAGCTTTTTGAAGCTTTTGATACTCATAGGTATATTCAATTCCTCACCATAGAATTCTGTAATTTTTGCATCATTAGGGAGCCATAGACATAACCTAACTGTAGGAATAGGAAACCCTAAAATTTTGTGTCCTTTCGTGTCCTTTTTTGGACACGTATCAGTGTCGTTTTGATTGTGTTTGTTGAAATGCCTCAATGGGCTTTTCGTGTAATTTTTGGACTTGTGTTTGAATAGGATTTTAGTTTTTGGTCTCGCTTACACGTTTCTGGAGTTTGTGTCGAGTCTTAGTGTCGTGTCGAGTCGTGTCGGGCACGTGTACATGCGGTCGTGCACACGCGCGCACGGGCACTGTGCATGCCCTGCATTTCGGGGGACATTGCGACACGGACACGCCACCCCGACACTTGAGACTTGACACACATCAAGGGGCAATGTCTGCCACCCCGTGTGTCAAGTTACACGAGCCCACGTGTCGTGTCGGACACGCACGATCGTGCGCACGGGTTTTGCACTGTCTCAGTGGCTGTCATTTTCAGCCACTGACACGCGTGTCTCGTGTCGCGTACACGCAACGTGGACACAAGACAGGGTGTCCTAACCCTAGCCCTACACTAGGTCGACACTGGAAAACAACCATGTAGGTTGTGTCGTGTCGTGCCGTGCACACGAACGACGTGAACACGTGCACGAGGAACAGTCTTCTGTGCACTGTTTTGTGATTTGTTTTCAATTGGACACGTTTGTGTCCACTTTGATGGACACAAACCACTTGTGTGACACGTACACATTGTGTATTAATGTTACCAACCATTAAATTCTTATTTTAATTTGATTTTCATAGTTAATTCCCTATTTCCCTATTTTTCCTGATACACACATTATATCCACATGTCACTGTTCTGTCCAGGTTTTAATTTCGATTTTGTCTTCATTTTTGATCCAATTAACACTGTTAGTTGCATTGTTTTCAACCCCCAATATGTTCTCCTATATGAGTTCTAATAGTGTGTTGAAAATTGGATTGTTTTGATGTGGTTTTGATTCAAATATGAGAATTCAATTATAGGACTGTTTTAATAGGTTTATGTGTATATATGGGTATTATTTGAACTGTTATTTAACTTTGAAATCTGAGATTAGTTATGGGAACTGTTTTGTTCATGTAAATCTGGAAATGGGGGGAGGGGGGGCTGTTAACTGAAAACTGGAATAAAGTTTGGGTTTAAATGGTATTATTTAAACTGTTGATTAATACTGAAATCTGGAATAATTGGGACGGTATTAATTAAATGATGAATTGATTTGGGGTTGCTTTGAATTGTGAATGAATGGTTGAAATCACTGTTTTCACACTCTCTTTCTCACTCACACTCTTATCTCACAGTTGCCTCACTGTCCATCACTCACTTCACTCTATATACACACACACTTTCTCATATCTAACACACACACACACATGCCTATGTCTCTTTACACACACAAGCCTAACACACTCACATGTCTTCTGTACACACACACACTTGAACACTCTATACCTCACACTCTCTCATGACCCACACACATACACTAGTATATATATATATGCCACTCTCTTATGACACACACCCTCTATCTAGTACACACACACACACACACATACACTTGGACACATGTACTTGTGTCCCCCTCTCTATACACATGTATATATGTGTATTATCATATAGTGTTGTAATGTATTCATATTTTAGCCTATAGGTATATATATTCTAAGTTATTTTGAATATCCATATCAATATGTGATTCCTTTTAGCTTATATAAATAGATATATATGTATTCTCTATTAGATTGTGTGATATGTATATATGTGTATGGTTTAGATATGGATATTGAATATGGTTTTGCTTAGCCCATGGCCTAGCCTCTTAGCCTATGGCCTATGGTTGTGTTTGCTAGCTAGTGAGCCTAGAATAGACTAGTGTAGTCTTGTTAGACTTAGAATAGCCTTGATAGACCTAGATTAGACTAGTTGACTTAGGTTTGACTTGGTTGACTTAGTTTGACTTTTAGGGTTGACCAGAGTTGACCAAGAGTTAACTTTGGTCTAGTTTGACCTAGATTCATGTAGAACGCATTGTAGTGCATATTATTACCATTCTGGACTTGTTGTGACTTGTGCTGTTCTAATAGGAGCCAGACACCACTCCTCGGACAGTACTTTCGTCTTGGACATTCAGTTAGCAGGCGAGTACAATCTCTGATAGTACTTTCATTTACTTGTCAATTACTGTACTTCAGCTCTAGATAGTTTTATGTGATTCTTACAACACGTATGGATATTTCTGGATTCATGTATGCGACACACATACCATTTTGTCTGACCTCTATATCTGGAACCACTACTGGCATCACCTTCTGGAATCACTACTGGAATCACCTACTGGAATCACTCTGGAATCTTTTGCTGGTATCATTATGTTTGGCTGGACTCATCCCGATTTCTCGTGTCATTTTCTGGATTCACTTGTACTTGCTGGACGGGAAAATATTGGAATAGGCATATGAACATACCCAAATACTGGAACCACTCCCTTGGAATTATACTAGAATGATAGCCATCTCACACCCGGCCAGGTGTGTGATGTGCCGTATTACCTACAGCCGTTCACATGTCGATCCCGATATTTTAAAATACACTGTTAGAGTATAGGCTGGACTCACCCTGGAACCTTTGATCACCAACTGGACTCACCTTATACCGGACTCATCTTATACTGGAACCACCTGGTATCAGATTCATGTTGTCTGGATTTACTTGGGTTTTGTACTTGTTTATATTTACATTCTGGACTTATATCATGTTGCCCTAGTTTAGCTAGTTTCTAATTACAGTCTTTATTGCTATGATTCTTCTCTTGTTTTTACTTACCTTACTTTTCTTGCATCTTAACTGTTTCTCTATACCATCACCTGTATACAAACTGCCATATTTTATCAATATAACTGTTTATAACTGCTTTATAGTTCTCTGTCATTTACTTGGGATTTCTTGATGAGTTGTACTCGTTCCTGTCCTGACTGGACCTGTTGAAATTTTACAGATGATTGCCCTGAGGATACATGCCCTACATATTATGGACCCGGAGACGGGATGACTACCTTTGGCCCCGACACTCAGGAGTGATCAGGATTTAGTTTACTAGATTAGCATATGTTCCATGTTGAACTTGTTATAGAAGTTTTGAGACTTGTGTAGTATTTGAGATTTGTTGAGAGTTGTTATTATTTTAGTAGTTGTTCTTCTATTCTTAGTTTAATTCTTCTGTGTTTATCTTATCGTGCTTAGACTGTGATTGAGTTCAATATCTTATACTTGTCCTCCGTTCGGAGTTGATCATGATGAGTGCCTTATAATTGCGTGAGTTGCTGGTTAGATAGTAACCTAGGACAGCGCTCTACCGCCGACACTGCGGCGTAGGCTGGGCATCGTTACGTATTCGTACTCTCATAGTGGGTGCGGGTCGTGACAGCTTCAGCCAAGCCATTAGTTGCTGGATTATAGGCCGTGGAAGTGACATTGTCGATTTTGTTGTCGTCGCAGAACCGAGTAAATTTCTGGCTGATGAACTGTGGTCCATTATCATGAATGATTCGCCGAGGGACACCGAATCTGTATATTACATGATGCTTGATGAAGTTGATGATGCTGCTGGTCTTAACTTTAACCAAAGGTATAGCTTCGACCCACTTTGAGAAGTAATCAGTTATAGCCACTATAAATCGATATCCTCTAGATGATGGTGGATTGATATGACTAATGACATCCATGTCCCAAGCTTCAAAGGGCCATGATACGGTAGTCGGGTGGAGAAATTTCGATGGTTGATGAATGAAGTCTGCATGGATTTGACAAACTCGACACTTTTTTGCATATTCAATGGCATCTGATACCATAGTGGGCCAGTAGTAGCCCATACGTCGGATACTATCTTGTAGCTTAGGACCGGGTTGATGTGCTCCACAAAAACCATCGTGAGCCTCACGTAGTATTTATTTTGCTTCGTCTTCCGCCAGACGACGTAGGAGTAGACCATCAAACGTTCGCCGATGGAGAGTCTCGGTGGTATGATTGTAATAGAATTGGAGCGATCGCCGACGGATAGTTGTAACTTCTTTAGGATCTTCCGGTAAGATGTCATATACCACGAAGTCAATGAAAGGAGCCCTCCAGTCTTCACTGATGGCATTAATTTCTATTGAATTTCTGAATTCAATGTTGGAATTATTTTCGATGTAAAATAATTCTCTGTTAGTGACAACAACCATCTATTGTCTTCCGACTGTAATTGCTAATACTGCAGCAAGATTAGCTAGTGCATCAGCTTTTGTATTGCATGCTCGTCATACATGCTTAATGAAGAAGCCTTTAAATGATGTAGCTATTTCAACTGCTGCCTCGTGATGTGGGACAAGATCCTGATGCCGAACTTCATATGTTCCTCTGACCTGATTGACGATCAGTTTAGAGTCTCCGTAAACCTCAAGATATTCAATATCCAACTGTTTAGCTAATTGGAAACCAATGAGCAAATTATTGTACTCTGCCACGTTGTTGGAGCATAATTCGTCTAGAGAATAAGCTCTTTGAATAGCCAATCCATCAGGTGATACGAGGACAAGTCCGACTCCAGCGACGATGGTGCCTTTGGGTCCGATTCTGGATGCTTCATCAAAAAATAGACGCCAAGTAGGAAATTCTTCAAAAATCATGTTAGATTCTAGGGTTTCGTCAGGAATTTCATCATAGAGTTTAGACGTCTCAGGAATTGGATGAGCCGCTAGAAAGTCAGCGAGGGCTTGATCCTTAACAGACTTTTGGGGAACATACACCATATCATACTGTCCTAATAATATGGCCCATGTAGCGAGCCTAGAATTGAGTGTACTGGGCTTCCTCATCAAAACCCGGAGAGGATTGACTCAGGAGATGACATGAATGGTTTGGCCTGTGATATAATGTCGTGTCTTTTGAACAACGAAAATCAAGGCTAAACATTCTTTTTCTACCGGACTATAACGTTCAGCTCCGATCATCGTGCGGCTGAGATAACAGATAGCCTTCTCATAAACCTCTTTATTCTTCTGGGCTAGTAGTGCACCCAATAAATGATCCATTGCTCGAACATACATTGTCACGACCCGCACCCAGTGTAGGAGAACGAGAAGTGGGTACGTCCAGCCTACGCTACAGTATTGGCGGTAGAATGCTGTCCTAGGTCACATACATCTAACACAGCATAAGTGTAACTGCACAAGATATACTCTCCAATCGAAGGACAATATAGAAGGTACATCTCAATCACAATTCTAAGGTAGAAGTAGCACGATATGATAGATATAAAATCTCAAAAGAAAATATACAAATAGAAGAAAAGTCTAAGTGTCTAAACGACACAACATCACAACATCCAGAATAATACAACTCTAAAGTCAATACAAATAACATAATAAAAATAAGATAAAGCCTAGCTAATCTAGTCTAAGCAGGAGGGATGACGTCCTCAGCTAGGACTGGATCCTCCTGTGGGTCCAACTCATAGGTGTCGTCTAGATGGGCTCCATAGTAGGTTGGATAGAAGTCCTCAGTATCATCTGTAATATTTTTAACAGGTCCAGTCAGGACATGAGCGAGCACAGTACATCTCACGCAGTTCATATCATGGCAGGAAATATAAAGCATGCAAAAGAGTAAGATACATGAAATGTAAGAAGATGTACATAAAAATAAGAGATTTGTAAACTGGAAATATATACATGATAAGTATAAACTGTAAGTGACTAGTGATTTAGAGCACAATATGGTTATGTAAACAGGTTAGTTTATACAAAAAATGGGACTCCATTATACACGAGGGTACAATAGACATATACAATATTGTATACAATAGGGGATTTGATCGCATAACCATTTCCTACTCACCCTCTCCAATCAATACACAAGGATCCAGTCAAGTTATGTTATTGCACACGAAGTATAGTTGTACACGATGATCATGTGAGCACACGAGAGTACACGATTTCACATGATTTGTACACGAATAACACGAACGCAAGGAGTACACGATGTCCATGATAAAGCACACAAACACGAAATACATGATGTATCCTATAAGGGGATAACATCGCATGAAAGATCCATACAGTACTAATCCATGATAACAATCGTGACAGCATCAAGTAAAGTGATCTAGAATAAGAATATAAGTCGTAACAAGTATAAAACGATCAGAGAATGTACTCGCCTGCGATCTAAATGTCTGTGAGAATATACTGTCCGAAATGAGGTATCTGAGTCCTATTTAGAGCAACACAAGTCATGACGTATACAAAAGGGTTATAAATATAGTGTACAATGCATCTACATGATTCTAGGTTATTCTAGATCAAAAGTTAAACTTGGTCAAATTAGTCAACTCTAGGTCAATTCTAGGATTACGGAACCATACTATATGTTTCTAGGCTATATTAGTCATATAGGATACTAGAACAACCCATTACCAATTGTAGATATCTAACTCCTTTACTTATCCCTAGGTGACTAGTCTATTCACATGCTCATACCCTATACCCTAGCATGACACAACTCTAAGGTATCTCATATTCCTATATCAAATATATATATACACTTTACATTGTACCTTGTATCTTGTTGCTATCTTAGTGATTATATTACCTACTATCTAGTAAGTATTACCCTTACCTATATGACTTGCCATACCCCTTACTTAAAGACACACATACATACTTACCTCTCTTCTCATTTAGGCCACTGCCCAAGCTTAGATGTACCCTTATCCTTACCATAACACTAGCCTCACTCATTCACTCATCAATTCTTAACACACTACAACCTAAATAACCCTTGCCCGACCCTAATTCCTGCTGTAACATGGATTGGAAATCCATCTCAAGCCCCTATGGCACAGGTGTGGTACCTGCCTATGCAGGCAGTACTTTGGCCTGCTTTGGCCAAGCACACACTGAAACTCTCCACTGATACTCAACTGAATAACTCACATCCTCTCTTAAGTTAACTGATACTATAAACCCAATCATATGGCTGGTACATGGAGGCCTATATAACTTAATATGATATGTCTATCCTTACTCCTACTGCTACATACATAGGCACACCCATATACACTATTGCTTCTTCTACTGCTACTGTATACAAGTCTGAACCTATATGCAGAACCTAATTCCTGGACAGAACATCAATTTTGATGTAGGGGACAGAACATCAAACCTAGCTTCTCTCTTAATACCTCCTCTTCACTCATCTGAACCCAAGGATGCAGGACATTACACTACCATTACATCAATTTCCTAATCCACACTGGCAGTACCCCTCTGTATCTTAACACTCACTCACCCTGAACTCACTAACCAATAGCTCAACATCCTACAGGTTAACATCCATATACATATATGATATAAACTCATACATATCTATCCACACACTTATACCTTCATTACATACAAACCTCTCATTCTAATTACCCGTACAAACACTGATACAAGGAACATAATGGAAAAGTAACTGGACCATGATGCAGGACAATCGAATTTAGGACAAAACATCTGATAGCAGGACAGAGCACTCAACCTTGAACAAAACTCTTAAGTACTAAAACCCCCACTCGAGCCATTCTCCAAAATTAGTTTGAACTCAACCCGAACTCAAATAAATCCAGTATCAGTAATCATCAGTTCGACCAAAATTTAAACTCTAAAACCTAGTGAAACACAAAAACAGGTGTAGAGGAAAGTCACCCACATATAAACGTGTCAAGGGGGTATGTACGTGTCCAAACAAGTGGACACAGAGGTATCCAAACAGAGAATATAAAGTATCAGGAATCAGTGCATCGACTGGCTCGTGCAGCCATGTCGATCAATCTAGGTCATGACACGAAGCACGTGAGGTCTCGTGCACGTGTCCATAGGTAGATGGATCTAGGGTTAGAGGTTCGACACCCTGTATCGTGTCCTCAACGTATTTGTGCGCGACAAGATGGCCCTATCAGTGGCTCAAAGTGTCGACTGCATACACAATGCAAAATCAGTACGGGTCCCATGTTCGATATGACATGAGAGTCCATGAAACTTGAGGGGGATCTGACAGTGTCTGCCCCCACCTCTGTGCCAAGTGGCACGTGTCCACGTGGCCTACACAGGAAGAAATTGGGCTCGGGTAGCAGGGCACTCAGCACGGCCTCGTACAATCGGTTCGTGTCCATTTTGGACACGAACACGACATGAAATCCAGCTCAGAGTTAGGGTTTTGTGTTCCTCACATATAGGGCTATCAAAAGATATAATTAGTTTCAGAATTTACAAGCACACAGTGCACTTGGGCATTTCATCAAACACCTATTTAAAAATACTGATACGTGTCCGATACGCATAATAAATGGACACGAGATCCTACCAAGCTCACTCTACAGCTAGGGGACACCTAGATGGATGCAACTATGGAAAGAAATCAGGAATTCATTAGGGTTTGTAGTGTTTTACCTATTGAGAGTTCAAACTCAATTAAAAGGGTCCTAAGTGAGTTGTTCCCTCCACAAGCTATGGCCAAATGCTCTCCAAATCCTTGATAGCAAGTATCCACTAGCCTCCTCTACTGTTTTGAATCTTAATGCAAGAGAGTAGCCTCAATTTGAATCAATTTGGATAAAGGGAGAGGAATTTAGGGAAGAACAATTTAGGGTTTCTTTGTAGGTGTTAAAAGAGGCAATGGGCTACTAAATGATACTTTATAGGAGGGGGGGATACGACTTGTGGCTGCCACAATAGAAATTGGGATTAGGTTTAGATGTAGATGGGTGGCTAAGGCTTCTCCACATAATTTCAAGTCCTGTTATTGGTTCAATTTAGTCCTAAGGCTTTCTTTCTACAAATATCCTAAGGAGAAATATCCTACTTAGAAATATCTAGATATTGCTAATCTTGTCACTTAGTAGGATATCCTAATCAAGATTTTAAGCTCAAGGCTAATCTAGATTAGGCTAAGATTCTAGGTCAAGTCTCAACTAAACAAATAGCACATATTTAATTAATAAAATTTATTTTCATTAAAAGTCAAAAATGACCAAAATACCCTTAGGCTAAAAAGTGATAATTTGAAATTCTAATCACATGACTAGGCTCCCATGGTCATGGTTAGTCTTTAGGCTTAGCAATTCTAGGGTTATACTAGTTAACCATCAAAATCATATTTCAATATTTTAAATAGTTTTAAATTAATTAAAAATTACTAAAAAATCATAACATGAATTAAATCCTAATATTAAATAATCAAAATTATAAAAGTTCAAAATTACCCTCATTTTAGAAAAGTGGGTGTTACATACATCAGGAAGGGTATTCCTGATACTGGAAGCACTAGAACTGGAGGGTTCACCAAGTACCGCTTTATGTCTTCAAATGCTTGCTGGTATTCTTCAGTCCAAATGAAAGACACACCTTTCTTCATAAGTTGAGTGAACGGCCTACAACATCCAGAGAGATTTGAGATGAATCTCCTGATGTACGCAACCCGTCCCTGGAATTCTCGTAGCTCTTTTAAGTTGCGTGGAGGACGCATCTCTTGAATGGCTTTAATTTTCTCAGGGTCAACGTGTATACCTTTATAGGTAATAACGAATCCAAGAAATTTGCCATTATAGACTCCCAGGAATGATTTGGTGGGAGGACGCATCTCTTGAATGGCTGTAATTTTCTCAGGGTCAACGTGTATACCTTTATAGGTAATAACGAATCCAAGAAATTTGCCATTATAGACTCCCAGGAATGATTTGGTGGGATTCATCTTGAGTTGATGTTAGCGCATTAGATCGAAGATAGTTCTCAAGTTTTTGATGTGGTCTTCCTTTAGACGACTTTTGACAGCAATATCATCGACATAGCATTCAACTATCTTCCATAAATGATCACGGAAGATAGTACTCATAGCCCGGTGATAAGTTGCACAAGCATTTTTAAGACCGAATGGCATGACAGTGTAGCAATAGACTCCCATATGAGTACGAAAAGATGTATGTTTCTTATCTTCTGGATGCATCTTGATTTGATTATACTGAGAATCTATCCATAAAAGACATTCGTTCGAATCCGCAAGTATTGTCGATCATGACATCAGTGATCGAAAGTGGAAACTCATCCTTGGGACAAGCATCGTTGAGGTCTCTAAGTCAATGCAGACTCTGACCTTCCCTGTTTTCTTCATAACTAGGAGAACATTGGTGATCCAGTCGGGATATTATTCTTCTCTAACAAAGCCACAAGCGATAAGTTTCCTAACTTTAGTCTCTATGGCATTCATCATGTCAAGTTTCAATCGATGTTGTTATTTTTTGACTGGCCTTGCATTAGGGCGAATGTGGAGTCTATGGGTAGCGATATGAGGATCCAATCTTGGCATACCTTCATAACTCCAAGCGAAGACATCAATATATTTCTGGATAAGCTGAATTAGTTCTTGTTTATCCACCTCTGGGAGGCTTTTGCTGATGAAGATTGGCCTAGGCGAACCTTCTTCTCCAATATCGACCTGAATTAATTGATCTTCTGTAGGTGGTTCTCGTTGTTCGAAACGAAGTTCCTACTGAGTGTCCATCCTCTGTGCCCAAGGATCTACTTCAGGAACTTCCTCAATGTCATCCTCGTCATCTTTTGAGAACTTGGCAGACACCATATTAGAAGATAGTGTTGTAGAAGCATGGAATTTCAGACACATCTATAGGCCAGAATTCCTATGCGCTTAACACTACGTGACTAGACTCAAACATGCGCCAGGGAGCTCAAACAAAGTACTTGGCACAGCAAAGGACAACAAAAGTATAGATATCAAAAGAAGGTTTTTATTTTATGTGAAAGTCTATTACATGTCTAAAGAAAGACTTTACAAAGGAGAACTTCTACAAAAAGAAAGATCCTAAAACTACAGCCAGGAGCAGCAACTGCCATGCGCCCCATGCTAGGAGCATCATCCGTCAGGCACATCTCTTCAGCGTCTCAGTCGGGCGCATCTCTTTAGCATCTTAGTCAGACGCATCATGAAGTCTCAGCATATGCGCTCTACTTCGACCCGATCAAGTGTTTCGGCTAATGAAGCAGTTATTGAGCATAACAAGGGTGGGCAACCAACCCCACTCTAGCAGGAGGAAATATGAGCACCCTGAATTTCGAGTTGAATTTTTTTCATTTTTATTTTGTTTTTCTGATTATTTGGTTTTGATAAATATTTCATTTTATTTATCTATCTGTAAGTGTACTTTTTCATGCCATTGATATTTAGAGTATCAGGGATGTTCAACTCTGGAAATCTTCTTCATGAGTTTTGGAGTGGACAGGATTACCTTCATGACGGTATATAGTGTCCCATCCAAACTTGTTCTCTTGTGCTCTTTCTGCTTCGCTGAACTTCGGGTCGGTTTAGACCATTTGATTGTTATTTATTTTTTCCACTCTTTTCCTTGATCATTTTCAGCGCGTTACCATGACTTTTAAATTGGGAGCGCAAGACCAGTCAGTTTTTTGAAACCAACTCCTCATTGATGATCTACTCGAGTCGCTCGCCGCCCATGACCTTCGTGTCCCACTCAGACACGCCTCCTTGTGCTCCATTTGATTTGCACAACTTTTCTGATGCGTGACCCGATTTTATTTCACTCCACGACGTCACGTTTATTTTCCAACTTGATTTGTGGGTCCCCTGTCGACCAAAACCTGTCCGCCCCAATTATGGACATGGTCCACTTTGAGCCCACTATCCGTCCGTCACTTGTGTCCCATTTATTGGAATCCCCATGTGCTACTTATTTCTCCATGATCATCGACGCCTATTTTAATTCAAATTTTTGCACAATGTCCAGTTTTAATCCAATCCGGCTCCACCGAGTCCAGTCCAGCTCCATATTATTCTCCATCTTGACACCCTCATATTTTATTGCCCAAAAATATCGAGTACCCTTCTACCTATTTTTTCTATATTTAATAAGAATTTCTATTGAATTAAAATCCATTGGGATGACCAACTTTTCCCTATTTAATCCTAGCCATTGTTTCCCAAAACCAATCCTCACCATTAATTCCCCATGAATTTTTCCCAATCCCCTCACAGCAAGAGTCGGCCCTAAATTTTATGTAGAGAGCAACTTTCTCTCTCTCCCTCTCATTTCATTAATTATTCATCCCTTTCTCTCTCTGAGAAAAAGGGTCATTTTGAGATCGGCTCATCGGAATCTAATTCTGGAGATACCATTTTGTTCGTATCATCATTCTGGACTCGTTGACTGGTAGTTTGCTGAGTTTTGAGAACTTTGGCTCTGGCACGCATTTCCGTGCAAACCGGAATTTCAAGTTCTGGTCAACGGGCCAAATTAAGATCGGGTCAACGGAATCCAATTCTAGAGATACCGTTGGGTTCGTATCGTCATTCTGGTCTCGTGAACATATAATTTGTTATAGTTTATAGACTTGTTTTCTTGCACATTTTTTGGTGCAAAACGGCTCCGACACGGACACCATTTTGACCCAAAATTACTTTTTTGCCCTTGTGTCCAAATTAGACCGTTGGGTAGGCTATCCTAGCTAATTTGACCATTCTGGACACGTTGGCGATGTTCATTTTATCGTCCGACAATGTTTGTTGATAATTTCTCTGAGTTTAACCTTTTTATAATTAATTAATAATTAATTCATATAATGTTCGTATTTCGGGATTAGTACAACGAAACTGAGATAAGTCAAATCCAGTGATCTCACATCGCTGAAATTGACAAGTTAGACACGTGGATCACTATAATAAGATTATCAACCTTACCGATAATCTTCTTATCTCGATTTGCGTGACGTAAGTTTCGACGTACAAATAACGAAGTACACTTTATATTAGACTAGAATTGACCCTGTTTGACCAGAGTTGACCAGTTGACCCAAAGTCAACTGTAAGTCAACACTTGACCTAGTTTGACTAGATTATTGACCGGAGTCGACCTAGAGTTGTTTTGACTTAGAAGAACCTAGAATAATATAGATTGCCTGTAGGGATTTATTTATTTTCAACTTGAACACCTTGTAACCTGCGTTGCATTAAATAGGACTCTGTGGCTTCAGTGGGACCTCCTATACTTATCAGCTGTTCAGGTTATCGAGACGAGTACATTCTCTGATCATTTCATATCCTGCTTAGAATTATTTCCTGCAGTAGATTACTTTACTTGTACTGTCACGATGGTCACACGGATTGGTACTATATGGATCCTTTCTTGAGATGTTATCCTTAGGGAGCATCAGGTACTCTATGTTCTGTGCGTTTCACCTACATGGCGTATCACTATGCTTCATTGGTTCCTTGATCACTTATGACATATACTCTTATGATCGTAGAGTCTTCCTGGAATCCTTATCCCATTTATGGGACTACTATATATCACCTTCGGGGTCTATCACCTTCGAGGTTCATCACCTTCGGGGTCTATCACCTTCGGGGTCTGTTACATAGCATCATATAACATAACCTGGCTGGATCCTTGTGTATTGATTGGGGGTACGGGGGAGTATAAATGGACATGTGAATAATACACCAGTAGTGTAGCATCAGAATCATTCCATAGTGTAGCATCAGAATCATCCCAGGCCATTTACATGTTCATATTGTACTCTGACTCACTAGTCACATGCTAGTTCTCTATGTATAGTAGATATTTCTATTACAGTTATCTCTCTGTTTACATACTATTTTCTTTCAGTACCTGTATCTTACTTTACTGCATGTTATATATTTTCTAACCTGCTATGATCTGTTGAGATGTACTGTACTCGCTCCAGTCCTGACTGGACCTGTTGATAAATTTTACAGATAGCTTGGGGATTGCCTGCTAGCCTAGAGGAGACACAGTAGAGGTTGTTTAGGTAGTTATTTTATTTTGTCTGGAGTTGTATTTACCTTGTGGATTACTGTATCTTTATTGAGTTTTGAGATGTATTTTTGGGTTCATATATCTTAGACACTTAGACTTCTATCTCCTGTATCTCTTTTAGATTTTATGTTTTATCTATCCTTATCATGCTCTACCCTAGATGTGATTGAGACTGTATCTGCTATGTCACCCCCATTCGGGGAGTATATATACTGCTTGGCATTATAATGTTAGATGTTGTGACCTAGGACAGCGTTCTACCGCCGACACTGCGGCGTAGGCTGGGCGTCGTTACGTTCTCGTGCCCTAACTCTAGGGTGCGGGTCGTGACACGTTTTTAGTGGTGGCCCTTGCAGGCCCAGTTTATGTAGTGGTATTCGAACTAGAGTACCACTACAGCCTGTACTAGGAATAGGATATATTTTGAAGGTACTCAATCACAGATAGGAACCCTTGAGAGATTCCCGGGACGATCCTGGAGAATCTTATTTAACTTCGATTTGAAAACTCTTTTTCCCTTGATTTGTTTTATCTTTATTTTCTGTTGTTGAATTTGATTTTAATAGATTATTGTTGAATTTGAGTTTGTATTTATCAATTTTGATGGAAGATTGTCGAATTTTGAATTTTGATGATAGCTGTTGCATTCGAGTTTGTATTTTGATAGATTTTGTTCATTTTTGAATTTTGATGTTCGTTAATAAATTTGATTTGATTTTGAGTATTCATTATTGATTTAATTAAATTTTTGGCAAGTTGAAATTATATGGGCTAGGTCATCTATGTTATGGAATCTAGTCTTCTATAGTCACATTAGCCAGCATGGTGAGGACATATAGTCTGACTCTGGATATATTTCTCGGGTGTGGGAATTTAAGGTTTTCGCAGCCAAACATGCGGCACCGCGAAAATGTTAAATACCATAATTCTAGAGATATGTGCATAAGTCAAGGGCTCTGTGATTTTCGTAGCCTTACTTACTAGTATGACGAGGATTTAGAGTACCATGATTTTGGATAGACGCATATGATTATCAGATTGCACCTTAAATATTTTGAACATGTTTTCTCTACTTTGTTTCAGTTATTCAAAAAAAAAGAGAAAAGAATTATTATTTGTTTGTTTTGTCTCGTTTCCTATTATAATAGTTACGTCGCTGGATGTCGGTAGACGTCGATAACTCACCGACGTACAGTTACGTCGCTGGATGTCGGTAATTGCGACGTTCAGCGACGTTTTTGTAATCAGCGACTAAGGAAACGGCGACAAAACTTAAACGTCGGTAATTGCGTCGGTGCTTCATATTAGCGACGAATTTTATTGTTTTAGCGACGTTTTTGGGCGTCGCTAAAACCACTTATTTTGGTAGTGTTATTTAACTCAGGAGTAAGTTTAGTTGGTTTATAAACCTTGTGAAATTTCTTGCTAGGAGTTTTCATAATACAATGAATCGATGATTTTGCTAGACTTTATCTTGGATTTGATAATTTAACTCTGGATTTCAGAATGGTTCCTTCTTTAAACAGATAAGCAAAACAGATTTTATCGTTATTTTTTCTTGCTATTTTTCTTGTATTAGATAATAATAGAACTGTCTTGATTTTGTCAATCACCTACTCTGTAATTTTGGTAGGAATTTAAATGTTGGTCCTGATGTAGAAATTAATTTTTTTATAGAGACATGAGAATATGTATATGAATATATATAGCAGACACCTTGCCTAACACGTATACATGCTACACTTGATTTTCCCACATATCTAGATACATATTGATATGGTGTTGATGTCCAAATTTTCATAACCAATATTTCTGGTTCTCTGCTTTTCCATGTTTAAATTCGTAATTTAAATATAAATTCATGTTATTAGTTTTGTCTACATAACTGCACATGTATGTTATACGTAGGGTTTCAATTCAAAAAAATTTTGGTTGAAAATTTGTATTTAAAATTGTCAAATTTAAGACTGTGTACATATTAACCTTTAATGCTGAATTTCCAAATGTTAGTTCAAATTGCTGTTTTATTTTCTTAAATGTAATATTGAGCTACCTTGTGAGAAGTAGGATATAAATTTAAGCTTCATATTCTTACATGCTAGTTTGTGATAAACATTGAGTTGGGTTTTAATGTTCAAGTTCTCCAAAATCCTAAAAACTGTATACATGTTAACATTTTTATATTAATTTCCATGTTTAGTTCTGTTTCAGATTTAATATGTAATATTGAACTGAATGCGTAGATAACTGTATTGATAGTATGTTAGGGTTTTATTTCTATCATGTTAGGATGTATTAGGACCATTGAGATTTGTTGTGATGTTTCAAACCCTAAAATCTGAGACCGCATTATGTTCATATTTTCCATGGTTTGAATGTTAGCTTATTTCAGATATTTTTTTTTATGTAAACGCTGAACTAAAACTGGATTTAACCTTTCAATACTAAGCTATAACCCTGTACAAGGACACACACTCTAACATAGTATATACTGTCATGTAACCAAACCCTTCCCCTCTATGTTAGGATTATATATCTATAAGGATATATATAGAGTTTATGCATATATGTTATAACGTATATAGATACATGACTAAGTCTCTATTTATATATATATATATATATATATATATATATATATATATATATATATATATATGGTTAGCCATGCATGTTATGATTAAATAGGTTGCGTATTGTAGATTGTTTAACCAAAATGCCATGATTAGTGTAACTTGATAGCTGTTGTTTTGGAACCCAAATCCTCCTATACTCTTCATATATATTTCACATATCCCCATACACATGATGCTAGCTCTTCATATATATTTCACATATCCCCATACACATGATGCTAGTTTTCCCTCTCTAATGCTCTCTATATTATATAATGTGATTGGATTTCAATACAAGTGATTTTCAATTCCTTAATTTTCAATTTGATTTTCTGTACCCTTTTAGATGATTGGTGGTTACCTTTCTTTATTTTTTGATGAGTACCAGTTTTCACATGGGATGGTAGACTGTCTTACAGTTTTAATGATTTGATATTTCTGCATCTTTTCTCATTTAGCACCCTGGATTTGCTTGTGTGTTTGATACCCTATGACCGATTCAGTTAGCATGACTAGTATACCTAGATGAGACTTTCACTACCACCGTATGCCATGACCCTGTATGCCGTTCTTTTATTTGATGGTATATTTTATTTAAGTTCTGGGACTTTTATTGTGGAGGTTTGACCTAGAGGGAGTATGGACATTTTAATTTCGAGGACAAAATTTTTATAAGGTGGGTAGGATGTGAGCACCCTGAATTTCAGGTTGAAATTTTTTTATTTTTATTTTGTTTTTCTGATTATTTGGTTTTGATAAATATTTTATTTTATTTATCTATCTGTAAGTGTACTTTTTTATGCCATTGATATTTGGAGTATCAGGGATGTTCAACTCTGGAAATCTTCTTCATGAGTTTTGGAGTGGACATGATTACCTTCATGACGGTATATAGTGTCCCATCCAAACTTGTTCTCTTGTGCTCTTTCTGCTTTGCTGAACTTCGGGTCGGTTTAGACCATTTGATTGTTATTTATTTTTTCCACTCTTTTCCTTGATCATTTTCAGCGCGTTACCATGACTTTTAAATTGGGAGCGCAAGACCAGTCAGTTTCTTGAAACCAACTCCTCATTGATGATCTACTCGAGTCGCTCGCCGCCCATGACCTTCGTGTCCCACTCAGACATGCCTCCTTGTGCTCCATTTGATTCGCACAACTTTCCTGACGCGTGACCCGATTTTATTTCACTCCACGGCGTCATGTTTATTTTCCAACTTGATTTGTGGGTCCCCTGTCGACCAAAACCTGTCCGCCCCAATTATGGACATGGCCCACTTTGAGCCCACTATCCGTCCACCACTTGTGTCCCATTTATTGGAATCCCCATGTGCTACTTATTTCTCCATGATCATCGACGCCTATTTTAATTCAAATTTTTGTACAATGTCCAGTTTTAATCCAATCCGGCTCCACCGAGTCCAGTCCAGCTCCATATTATTCTCCATCTTGACACCCTCATATTTTATTGCCCAAAAATATCGAGTACCCTTCTACCTATTTTTTCTATATTTAATAAGAATTTCTATTGAATTAAAATCCATTGGGATGACCAACTTTTCCCTATTTAATCCTAGCCATTGTTTCCCCAAACCAATCCTCACCATTAATTCCCCATGAATTTTTCCCAATCCCCTCACAGCAAGAGCCGGCCCTAAATTTTATGTAGAGAGCAACTTTCTCTCTCTCCCTCTCATTTCATTAATTATTCATCTCTTTCTCTCTCTCCCCTGTCGACCAAAACCTTCGGGGTCTATCACCTTCGGGGTCTGTTACATAGCATCATATAACATAACCTGGCTGGATCCTTGTGTATTGATTGGGGGTACGGGGGAGTATAAATGGACATGTGAATAATACACCAGTAGTGTAGCATCAGAATCATTCCATAGTGTAGCATCAGAATCATCCCAGGCCATTTACATGTTCATATTGTACTCTGACTCACTAGTCACATGCTAGTTCTCTATGTATAGTAGATATTTCTATTACAGTTATCTCTCTGTTTACATACTATTTTCTTTCAGTACCTGTATCTTACTTTACTGCATGTTATATGTTTTCTAACCTGCTATGATCTGTTGAGATGTACTGTACTTGCTCCAGTCCTGACTGGACCTGTTGATAAATTTTACAGATAGCTTGGGGATTGCCTGCTAGCCTATAGGAGACACAGTAGAGGTTGTTTAGGTAGTTATTTCATTTTGTCTGGAGTTGTATTTACCTTGTGGATTACTGTACCTTTATTGAGTTTTGAGATGTATTTTTGGGTTCATATATCTTAGACACTTAGACTTCTATCTCCTGTATCTCTTTTGGATTTCATGTTTTATCTATCCTTATCATGCTCTACCCTAGATGTGATTGAGACTGTATCTGCTATGTCACCCCCATTCGGGGAATATATATACTGCTTGGCATTATAATGTTAGATGTTGTGACCTAGAACAGCGTTCTACCGCCGACACTGCGGCGTAGGCTGGGCGTCGTTACGTTCTCGTGCCCTAACTCTAGGGTGCGGGGCGTGACAGGAAGAGATCTCCAAAGCGCAAGGAAGATGGGAGCACCACAATTCCGATCTGGGGCTCTTCCAGCATAACGAAGACGGGACTCGAACGTCCCGATCTTTGGATGCAACAGGCACCTTCGGCCTGCATCAGGATCTCGTAATCCCAATTTTTGGATGTAACAGTCACCTTCACGAGTGCGTACAAAGACTGTAGGAGCGTAAAAAGTACTTTATTTTGACTAAATCAAAGAAATTGAAGACTTTACGCAAGTAAATCTTTATGAGCTACTTTACGCCAAGGCCATTTGCACTGGACTTTACGCGAGCTACTTTACGCCAAGACAGTTCATTGAGTTTTACGCCTAGAGACAAACTGTCAGACCGCATTTAATACAGAAGATTTGATTTGACAGAATGATTATGCTGACAACATGCAACACAGAAGTCGAAAATATCGGATTGTCACCAAACCCGATACTTGTCGTATGGTGTGCAGAGAAGGCTATTTTACGCTCAATAAAATCACTTCTTTTTTACGCACGATAGTTATGTGAGCTTTTACGCTTAAGGCTATTGTGAGTGTAAAGTCTATTTGGGCTAAGTTTTACGCTCAAGGCTATTTTAGCCACTTTACGCTGGAAAGTTTTATTTGGGTTGTTTTTACGCCAGTTTGCTACTTTACGCTCGGGGTATATTTTGGGTCGTTTTTACGCACGATCCTTCCTGACTACTTTGGAACGTGGTTTATCCACGAGGCTTTCATGCCACATTTATTGAGGAACGTGTGTACGTGCTCCCTATTTTTGTTGAAATAATGGGACACGTGTCAACATATGTAGAGGGTGACTTCCATTGTGGGTGACAGTTACCAGCGTAAAAACCCAATGTTGTTGTTTTTTACGCACAAGGGGTCAAGTCTATAAATAGACTTATTTTTCACATCAAAAGGAGAGAAGATCAGAGAGACAAGAGAGAATACATAAATCAGAGCCCAGAGACTTTGATTTTCGGGAGCATTCTTCTTCAACTTTTTCTTCCAGAACAGAGTGAAGCAAAGCAGGAAAGCGTTCGACCTCGCCATCAGTGCCCAAGTACGTCGATACCTTTCTGGTGACTTAGTTCTTCCGGTTGTTCATCTTCTAGCAGTGATCTTCATCATCATCGTATAGTCCAAGGAACAAAGTGATCGTCTTCAGATCAGACTTCCATAGCAATACTTCCCAGAACAATTTGTACTTTTTGTACTTTTTCTTGTTTTATTTTCAAAGGCCAAATTTTAGGTATTTTGTTAAGTGAAACAAAATGGCGACTCTGCTGGAGAAAACCTTCTCCTCTGACGAGGAGGCAATTGCTCAATACGATGATGTGTCGATCGGATCGACAAAGAAGACTCTGGTTGTACATTTCGACCAGACTGCTTACGAAAAAATGCTCCGAACTGGGGGTGGTACTCGCTGCTCCAATGTTCAGAAATCGAGGAAGGCGCGAAAAGTTTAGATTCCCAAATCCAAGGTATCCTCGGATCTCCATGTTGTCTCTGAAGGCAAAGGAATCCTTCCTACTCCTGTTGTAGAGACTCCCATCTGTGATGAGGCAGTCTCTACTTCGGTGATACGTCATAGGCGTAAAAATCAGTCTCCCATTGGTAAGGTGGCAGACCCTCAGGTTTTACGCTTTGGGAGTAAAAATCAAGTTTTACGCCCCGCGCGTAAGAACAAGTCTCCCGTCTGTGACGTGGTAGACTCCAAAGCTGTACGCCCTGCGCATAAGAACAAGTCTCCCGTCTGTGACGTGGTATACCCCAATACTTTACGTTCTGAGCGTAAAAATAAGTCTCCCGTCTGTGAAGCGGTAGACACACAAAATTTACGCTCCACGCGTTAAGGAAAATCTTCCGTCTATGACGTGGCAGATACTCATGTTTTGCGCTCTATGCGTAAAGGTAAATCTCCTGTCCGTGACAGTGTAGATAAAATTTACAAGGATGCTTCTGCATCTAAAGTGAATGTACCTGCACGCATGAAGCATAAAAACATAGTTGGTAAAACTTTTGTTTTCAACCAACAACCTTCTTATACTGCTATACGCAAGGTACCAAACCTTTAAATTACACGCAATAAAGATGGAGTCCTTTGTGCTCAAAAATCTCAGGATTTACGCACGCAACTCCAAGTACGTAAAAATGCACAGGTTGGTTCTGCGAATGCAGCTAGTAGTCTTCTTTATACACAAGGGACTAAACGTTTATCTACCCCAAATGTAATAAAGAAGACTACTTCCTCTGCTCCTTCTGATTTACGCGAGTTGTTAGTGCAAAAGCGTAAAAACAGACAATCTCCTGTGACACTCCCCCAAGAAAATCATCATTGTGAGTGTCATCAGATTGTAATCAAGTGTTGTTGTTCAGCTTCTAAACGGTCAGTTTTTGACCGGTTAAGTTTTAATGCGCCTCAACGACAAGTTGATGACCAAGAACATGAGTTGTCATATGCCTCAGTTAACATGGCATCTCATACCAACAGAGGACGACGTCCAAGACGCAATACGTCCCAAACTCCAGGTCAACAACAATTCAACAGACTTCTTGATTCCTTTGAAGGAGTATATCAGAATACTCGATCAAGAAGGCAAAGATAATTCCAGACTTCTGATTCAGAAGCTGGGGGTACTCAATCTCTTGAGTCCGAAACGGATAGTGTTGATTCATACCTCTATACTAATCCTTCTGTATCTTTAAGAGAGGTTGAATCCTATGCTATTGGTGATGAACCAGAGACGTCATCTGCTAATACAGAACAACGTCTCACTGACGTTGAACAGTCATTAAAGGATATGCTTACCATGATGCAAAGCATGCACCAGATAATAATGACTCAACAGACCACTCAACCGGTAGTAGTAACACCGGTGCAAGTAGCAGCACAAACTCAAGATAGTCAAGGGGTTGACATACCTTTGAATAATCAAGAAGCCTGCTGTTAATCAAAATTCTTCTTCTCCAGATCCCATCATTCCAGAAGATGTACCACCTCCAGTGGGAGTCACGGTACATCCAACAACTATTCAATCAAATGTGCTTCCTCAAACTAGTGAAGCTATTCAAGCAGTGCGTGAATTAAAAGCACAGTTTGAAGTCTTGAAGCACAAGGATCAACTACAGAGGTTAGAGATTAAGCAACCTTATCCTCCTCATTGGAATGATGTACCCTTTCCTCCGAAATTCAAACCACAATCGATGGTTTTGTTTGATAGAAAGGCTTCTCCTAGTCAGTATATCAATTACTTTGATATTATGACTGTGCATATGCAGAAAAATGATGCTCTTCTCACTCGAGTGTTCATCGGGTGCTCGACGGTTCAGCTTACGATTAGTATCGTAGTTTACCCGACAATTGCATTTCGTCTTTTGACGAATTTAAAGCAATGTTTCTCTCCCGTTTCTATGAAGGAGGTATGGATATGAATATGTCCTCCCTAATAGAGATCAAACAAAAGAAGAAAGAAGATACTCGGACGTTCATCGAACGTTTCCGACAGGCAACTCTAAAAATGCCTCCTGGCATGCCAGATTCAGCGTTGATTGATACATACAAGATGAATCTGCGACCATCTATTGCTGTCTTCACGGGTTCCCAATTCACAGATTGGGCCTCGTTTATTATAGCAGTAATTTCTGCCGAGACCAATGGTAGGTTGGCTCGTGAACATGGCATGATTTTTGCTTCAGAGGATAAAGGAAAGAAAGGCTCTTCTGGTAATAATTTCGGCAATCGTAATGGGAATGGCAAGGATACTCTCATGGTTAATCTTTCCAAGAACAAAACGATGCCGAATATTCAGGAGTCTTCTAAGCCAAAAGAAGAATACTCTTTTGAAGAGAGCGATATCCCAGGGATATTTTAATGTCTGGTAAAAAGCAGCAAACTCCAGATTCCGGATCCTAAAAGGCCTAATGAGGTGAATCTGACTGATAATCCCAAATATTGTATTTATCACAGATACATAAATCATCCAACTAAAGCTTGTTATGTCCTGAAGAAGAAAATCCAGGAGCTGATAAATGCCAATGCCATCGCTTTAACTAACGATGAGCATACGGTCACAACCAATATGGTTTCTCTTCAATTCGGAGGTTTTTCTCCACAGTAAGTCCTAGATGGGATTATCCCAATTCCGAAGGCGACGATGAAGATTGTGAATATCCCGCCTGCCAGAGAGGAAAATAAAGGATTGTTGCCTCTCACATTAAAGAATAGTAAAATTATGTGGTGACTTAGTACCTGAAATGGAAGATGAAGGAAAAACTTCAAAATCCAAGAAAGGTAAGAAAGTTAAAATCTGCAACATGATTTCTCTTGTTATTCCCGATCCTGATGATTTGGATCATCTATGGGATGACATTCCTTTGGAAGATAGACTTAGAGGTTTGAACATATGTCCTCCAAGTCTGGCTTCTCCTACCAAGCTCAAGTTGACTCATCAGCAGTAGCTAGCTATGAACAGTGTTCCCTTATACAGGGCACAACAAGTTTTTACTGCTTATGAAAAAGCTCCTACAGGGATTTTTTTCTTGTATCCCGAATTCTTCGTCTCCCGTAGCTACAGAGGCGTCTATTCTTCATTCTTCTGTAGTTACAGAGATCTCTTCTCCTTCCTCTGTTGAACTACCTGTTAAAAGTCCGCTGCCCATTCATTTATACAGTCAGCAATCAGTTCTTCTCATGAAAAAGATGGGCTATGACTTTCAGAAGGCGGAAGGTTTGAACTATGATAAAGGAATGCGACTTCCTTTACAGATTCAAAGTCAAAAATCCACTGTTGGATTAGGATCTGAGCTTCCTCGAAAGAAGAAGGCTAGGGAAAAGAAGACTAAATCCTGTAATATGGTACTTCCTTCTCCTGAGTCTGAGGAAGAAAGCTTTGTTGGTACGAGATCTGGAAAAGAGTACCACAAGGATTATGAGGGATCTTCCAAAGAAGCAGAAGACAGAGTGGAAACACTACCAGCTCAACCTTCTCCTGTTCCTGCTAAACCATCCGTAGTTTAGAAGGGGAAACAGAAAGCAGTACGCTTTGACGTCCCGTTGAAGTCTGCTTCCAGTCAAGAGGTGATGATGAAACCCTATAAATTTGATATTCTAGCCCAGTTAGCTAATACTCCGGCTAGACTCTCTATCTTCGAGTTGCTTCGCCTTTCTAAAGAAAGTTGCGAAAATTTGAGTAAAGCTTTATTGCAAGCTGACTCATGCTTAGCTCAACTCAAGACTCCTGATAATGTACCAGTATCATGCCCACAATGCCATAGTGTGATGGAGGCAATTCCTAATATTACTTTCACACAAGAAGACATGATATTGAAGCATAACAAGCATGACAGGCCTTTATGCTACACTGGGTATATCGGATCCACTGAAATTGACAGGATTTACATTGATCCTGGGTCTTCTATTAGCATTATTCTTCAGAGTATGCTAAGACCTTTGAGGATTCCTACTAGTGATTTGACTTACACTAGTACCACAATAGTTGGTTTCAACTCTGGCAAGAGTAAACCACTGGGGAAGATTCGTCTGAAGATTCAGATTGGTGATCTTCGAACTATGGCAACCTTCTATGTTATCAACTCCAACGTATCCTACAACATCCTTCTCGGGCGACCGTGGATACATGAGCATAACATTGTGCCTTCAACTCTTCACCAATGCTTCAAGTACGTAGATTCCCAAGGGGTTGTAAAAACTGAATTTGCTGATATCAATCCTTTCAAGGGTGTTGAAGCTTATTTTTCTGACTCAATACTCTACAAACAAGAGCATATAAAAGAGATATCAGATATGGGTGAAGAGCAATCACCTGTTGAAGATCAGTCTGTCAATGAAGATCCTCCAGAAGACCAACCTTTGAAGATCAAAGTCAAAGGTCGAATCCAAACCCAACCTGTCAGTGATCAACCTCTGATGATCAAGGTCAAAGGAAGAACTTTAGCTTCATCTGAGGAATCAATGAGTATTCCTATCAAGAGCCAAGTTCAACCTCTTATGATCAAAGTCAAGGGACGTACTTCTCGTACGAATGATCCAGAACCACCATTGGTCATCAACCTTGACAAGTCTACGCAGAAGACGGATGATGGTCCGTTAATGATCAATCCGAAGCGTATTAGTCAAATTGTAAATGATGTAAATATTGATCATTCTGTACTTTCCAATATCAATGAAGATTTTCTTTTTGAGTATATGGCTGTCAAATTTGTTGAAAGAATGACTTTATCTCCTGATGACCAAGGTCATCAATATAAAGATGACATAGATACAGAGGAAACTTTATACATTGACCATAAGGAAAATTCTTTTCCTCCTCATGTCGATGTTGGACCTTATGCTCAAAGGTTCTTAACATCTTCTCCCTATCTTCTTCCTGTAGCCGCTTCATCACAAGCTTGTGTAACTTTTAGACGTCATGAAGAATCTTATTTCTTCATTCTGTCTGATAAGAAAAATAAGTACCAAATTATGTTTGGCCTGGCTAGAAACATCCATGTTGTTCAGACAGATGATCTTAGAGATAAAGATAAAGGGAAAATCCGAATTGACAAATATAGTCAACAATCTCTCAAGATTATCCAGAATATGGAATATGATTTGAAGATTATGCAAGGTCTCAATCAAGGTAAGGATAGACGATTACCATTATGTGGTGATCCGTTTTACCAAAAAACTCGTCATGGGTTGGGATATGATCCGTCCCACATGTTTTATGATGATATACAAGAAAAATTCTCTTCTAATTCTTCACAATCCTCAGAATCCGAAGAAATCCATTTCATCGAATCTGAATATGCTGGAGAGGACTATTACGATGAATCTGAATGTGTATTCTCAGTCAACATGGTTCAAACTGAAGAAGAATCTGAGCCATTTGAAAATGACCCTTGGGCCCAACAGATGGACACGCAGTGGGAACTTCGTTTTGAACAACGATAACCACCTACGGAGGATGAGATTCTTCAAATCGATGTTGGAGACGGAACTACATCCAAGCCAATATTCATCAGTAAGAACCTTTCCGAAGATAAAAAGGAAGAGCTGATAAAATTAATTAAAGAATATATTGATATCTTTGCATGGAGTTATGAGGATATGCCGGGTTTGGATCCTAAAGTTGCTACTCATAAACTCAATATTCTTCCTAATACCAAGCCTGTGAAACAACAGCAACGACATTTTCGACCAGACATGATGGATGCAATCGAAACAGAAGTCAAAAAATTGATTACATGTGGCTTTGTTCGTGAAAAACAACACCCAGATTGGGTTGCCAATATTGTTCATGTTATAAAGAAGAACGAAAAAGTCCGAGTTTGCATAGATTTTTGAGATCTTAATGCAGCTTGTCCAAAGGACGAATTTTCACTTTCAATTACTGATGTCATGATAGATAATACATACGGTTTTGAACGCACGTCTTTCATGGACGGATTCTCAGGATACAATCAGATCAAGATGCATCCCGAAGATGAGAAACATACTGCTTTTCGAACACCCCTTGGGGTTTACTGGTATACAGTTATGTCGTTTGGTCTTAAAAATACCAGCGCCACGTATCAACGGGCCATGAGCAACATCTTTCAAGAACATCTACGGAAGACTGTTGAATGTTACGTAGATGCCATTGTTGTTAAAAGTCGATCAAAAGATGATCATATTCAAGACTTGAAGACAGTATTTGAATTAATGCGCCAGCATCAATTGAAAATGAACCCTACTAAGTCTTTCTTAGGGGTTTCCAGTAGAAAATTTTTGGGATTTTTCATCACTTCTTAGGGTATCCATGTTGATCCTGATAAAATCAAAGCAATTCTTGAAATGCGTTCTCCACGCAATCTAAAAGAACTCCGAGGATTCTAAGGTCGCATTGCTTATATCAGGAGATTTATATCCAATCTCTCTGGGAGATGTCAACCTTTCTCCCGTCTATTAAAGAAAGGTGTATCCTTTGTTTGGGATGAAGCGTGTCAGAAAGCCTTCAATGAAATCAAACAATACCTTACAAATCCACCTGTTCTGGTACCACCAGTGATAGGAAGACCATTTTTGCTATATGTTTGAGCCTTAGATCATTCATTTAGTGCTCTCCTTACACAGAAAAGTGACAAAGGTCATGAACATGCAATTTATTATCTTAGCCGAATGATGGTCGGAGCTGAACACAGGTATACTCCTGTAGAAAAAGAATGTCTGGCTCTGGTTTTTGCTGTTCAAAGGACACGTCATTATGTGACAGGCAGACTATTCATGTCATCTCCAGAATAAATCCTATTCGGGTATTGATGAGAAAACCAAACATTCTTAACTCCAGGTTAGCTACCAGGGCGATGTTGCTCACTCCTTATGACATGGTCTATGTACCTCAAAAATTAGTGAAGGGTCAAGCATTAGCTAATTTCTTAGCAGCTCACCCTATACCTGAAACGTCGAAGCTATATGAGGATATTCCTGATGAAGTTGTGGATTGCAACATGACTTTGAGAAATGATATTTGGCAGTTATACTTTGATGGAGCATCACGGGTTGGGCCTAAAGGCAATATTGTCTCTGGGGTAGGAATCGTCTTGGTTTCTCCTGACAAAATGGTCATATACCGTACTTATTCTCTCAATGAGCCATGCTCCAACAATGTAGCAAAATATAATGCTCTGCTGATTGGTCTCCAAGTAGCAAAACAATTAGATATTGAGTTCCTAGAAGCTTATGGAGATTCTCAACTGATTGTTAATCAGGTTAAAGGGACATATGAAGTCAGGAACCCTGATCTTATCCCTTATCATCAAGTGGTAATCGAGTTGGTCCTTTCATTCAAAGGATTCTTCATCGAATTCGTACCATATTCTCAGAATCTGGAAGCTGATGCTCTTGCAAGCTTAGCTGCAGATTTAGCTGTTCCAATTCGAAGACAAAATACCATTACTTTGTTGGACCGAGACTTATTCTGTGTAAAGGATAATCTGAATATTGAACAGAGTTATATCACAGAATCAAGGTCCCAACAGAGGGATTGGAGAAGTCCATTTATTGATTATGCGGTTCATGGGATTTTGCCTGAAGATCTAAAAGAAGCTGCATCAATCAGGAGACTTATGATTCGTCTTTATATATGTTATATCGTCGTTCATATGATGGACTTTTGCTACGTTGTCTCTCAGAGAGTGAAGCTAAGCAAACACTTCGTGAAGTTCATGATGGTGTTTGTGGTGCTCATCAACCTGGTCCGAAATTACAAGACTGCATTCAAAGGATGGGGTATTATTGGTCATCTATGATAGCAGATGCTGTGGATTATGCTAGACGGTGTAAAGCATGTCAAATTCATACTGATTTTATTCATCAACCATCTGAATTCTCCCATCCTACGGCAGCTTCTTGGCCTTTCGAAGCCTGGGGCATGGACATTATTGGTCCGATTAACCCTCCTTCTATTAAAGGACATCGGTTTATATTGGCTATAACCGATTACTTTTCTAAATGGGCGGAAGCGGTTCCTCTTGTTGAAGTGAAAACATCTAATGTGATTAGTTACATCAAACACCATGTTATTTATCGCTTCGGGATTTCTCGACGGATAATACATAATAATGGACCACAATTTGCCAGTCAGGCATTTTATCGGTTCTGTGATAAGAATCGAATCCAAAACTTGGCGTCTACGGCTTATAATCCAGCTGCTAATGGTTTAGCCGAAGCTTTCAACAAGACGATCATCAAACTTCTCAAAAAGTTCGTCTCTTCTAATAAACGTGATTGGAATGAGAAACTTGGAGAATATTTATGGGCTTATCGAACGACAGTACGAACTCCTACCGATTTTACACCATTTTTATTGGTCTACGGATGTGAGGCTGTCTTTCCATTGGAAATTCAGATTCCATCTCTTCGAATAGCCATTGCTAATAAGCTAACTACAGAGAACAATGATCGCTTACGACTCCAAGAACTTGAAGGATTGGACGAGAAGCATCTTCAAGCTCAACAGCATATTGAACTATATCAAGCCCGTATATCTCGAACTTTCAATCGTAAAGTTAAAGAGAGGGTATTTAAAGTTGGTGAGCTAGTACTAGCTGTTCGAAGACCGATGGTGATGACTCATAAGAGCAAAGGGAAATTCCAAGCGAAATGGGAAGGCCCTTATGTCATCGAGACAGTTTTTTCTAACGGTGCCTATCGGTTATCTAAGCCCAATGGAGATTTACTCATGATGTCGATCAATGGCAAATTTCTTAAGAAGTACTATGCATAAAAAAACAGAATGAAAATAAATTTTATTTATTTATTTATTTTTGTTCAGAACAAAGGATTAAGGACGAGGACCACTGCCTTCCTTATTGAATACATAGTCAGCCAATACATCGAAGACATCATTGCCTGAGTTCACAAAAAACTTGCAGGCAGCCATCCTCAGCGCCTCTTCTTCAGGAGTTTTTCCTGACTCTATTAAGAAAGCGAGGATGTCTTGGGGTGGCTTGGGCGTAGAAGAGCCTTCGCATATTCCGGTTGGGCCTGACACAATTAGCTCAATGGGGCGTGTCTCGATGACGTCCTCAACTTTCGTGGTGACTTCAGTCTTTTGCAGCACGTCCTCCGAAGACATTTCCAATAGAAGAATGGAAACAAGGATGAAATATTACAAAGAGTTCTCATCTATTTATTGGAGAGAGCTATTAATGAACCGGTCTTGGAAATTGAAACAACTTTTCATTCCTGAAAAGACCTATCCATTCATTACATCAGATTCATCCATTTAATTGTGGAATTGAAATGATCTTTCTTTTTCCAAAAGAAACATTGGTTCATTCATTCTTTCATCGAAATTGGCGTATGTCCTCAATGACGTCTGTCTTCTTATTTCCTCGGCTACCAATGTTTGGTTAAGCTGATTACTTGTCTTCTCTCGGAGCGAAATTTCAATCTTTTATTTTATCAGTTGATTAAAAAGTTGGATTTGTTATTTATCATGTTCTCATGACCTCTGAATAAATACTAAATCTGCTTGTATTTCCTATCTATCATGTCCATTTGACCTCTGAATAGATATTAATCTATTTTTCTTTGAGTCATTACAATCTGTCACGTCCATATTAACTCTGATAGTATTGTATACTCTAAAACAGAAAACAAGATTTCATTATCTATCATGTCCATATTACCTATGGATAGATACAATTTATTGAGTTTAGAAGACTTGTCACGTCCATATTACCTCGGATAAGTATTTTCTATCTCATACCTATCATTTAATTTCAAAATAAATGATAGGATCACAAAACAAATATTTTATTCATTTCTTGAATAAGATAAAAGGTTACAAAAACTCCCTGTTTGCCTAAGACGGAGCAGATATATCTTTCAGTAATTTTTGGATCTCTGCTAAACGCTTCTCACGAGAGCCCATTACATTTTCAGTAGCTATCTTTCTTCGAGACTCTGGAATGAAAATAGGAGAAAACTTAGCGAAAGTAGCTATCAGATTATCTCTGGCATCATCAAGATGCTTGATAGTAGATTCAGCTCCAAAAATTTGTTCCTCCAGAATTGAGCTCTGTGTCAAATATTGGTCACGAGCTGCTATTAATTGCTCCTTCTCAGCTTTCAGACGAGCTAATTCAGCCTCCACTTCACGAATTTTATCATTTTGTTCCTGAATTTTCGTATTTGAAGTGTCATAGGCTTCTCTATAACGCTCCAACTGAGGGTTTGCATCAGCTAAGAGAGCTTTCTCTTTGGCGACTTTGCTGCTATGTTCTCTGAGAGAGTTGTTGAAAGTAGTCTCTCGAGCAGTGTATTCAGCTGATAAAGCATCGTACTCAGCTTGAATGAGACTTTCAGTAGTTTCACTTGTCAACCGCAGATATTCTTTGATAGGTTACTCAAGTTCTTCTACCACCTTTTCCAATGCAGTTGCTCTCTCAACATCATTAAACATGGCGACGTTCCTGATAGTGGAAACAATCGCGCCTTTCAAGCTTTCTCTCTCTCCGAAGAACCCTATTTATAGGGAATTTTTGAATCGGTTCAAATTCCAGATTTTATGCCGACTGTTGGATATCCCAACTTTTACGCGGATGACCGTTGGATATCCCGAACTTTACACTAACTGGTCAAATTCTGAATTTTACGCTTCTGTTCAAAGTGTTTCAAATTTTGAAAATATTTGAAAACTTTGAAGGGGGTCTTGTAGGAGCGTAAAAAGTGTTTTATTTTGACTAACTCAAAGGAATTGAAGACTTTACGCAAGTAATTCTTTATGAGCTACTTTACGCCAAGGCCATTTGTACTGGACTTTATGCGAGCTACTTTACGCCAAGACAGTTCATTGAGTTTTACGCCTAGAGACAAACTGTCAGACCGCATTTAATACAGAAGATTTAATTTGACAGAATGATTATGCTGACAGCATACAACACAGAAGTCGAGAAGATCGGATTATCACCAAACCCGATACTTGTCATATGGTGTGCAGAGAAGGCTATTTTACGCTCAATAAAATCACTTCTTTTTTACGCACGATAGTTATGTAAGCTTTTACGCTTAAGGCTATTGTGAGTGTAAAGTCTATTTGGGCTAAGTTTTACGCTCAAGGCTATTTTAGCCACTTTACGCTGGGAAGTTTTATTTGGGTTGTTTTTACGCCAGTTTGCTACTTTACGCTCGGGGTATATTTTGGGTCGTTTTTACGCCCGATCCTTCCTGAATACTTTGGAACGTGGTTTATCCACGAGGCTTTCATGCCACATTTATTGAGGAACGTGTGTACGTGCTCCCTATTTTTGTTGAAATAATGAGACACGTGTCAACATATGTAGAGGGTGACTTCCATCGTGGGTGACAGTTACCAGCGTAAAAACCCAATTTTGTTGCTTTTTACGCACAAGGGGTCAAGTCTATAAATAGACTTATTTTCTACATCAAAAGGAGAGGAGATCAGAGAGACGGGAGAGAATACATAAATCAGGGCCCAGAGACTTTAATTTTCGAGAGCATTCTTCTTCAACTTTTTCTTCCAGAACAGAGTGAAGCAAAGCAGGAAAGCATTCGACCTCGCCATCAGTGCCCAAGTACGTCGATACCTTTCTGGTGACTTAGTTCTTCCGACTGTTCATCTTCTAGCAGTGATCTTCATCATCATCGTATTGTCCAAGGAACAAAGTAATCGTCTTCAGATCAGACTTCCATAGCAATGCTTCCCAGAACAATTTGTACTTTTTCTCGTTTTATTTTCAAAGGCAAAATTTTAGGCATTTTGTTAAGTGAAACAAAGACAACTCGACGCATCTTCAACTTTAGGAGCATCTCGTCGACAGAATGTACTCAAGCAAAGAGGCGCATCTCTACACTAAGTAAACGGAAGAAAATGGGAAACAAAACCCTCTCCTTGCTGCTATTTATAGCATTGGACAAATCAGACCCATGCGCCAAGTGGCAGACTCTCCGAATTCCGTACAACGAATGTACATTTATGGAATGAATGTCTTTTCGAAATCAGCCCAGTCAACATGCACAATCAAAACATTGGGAACCCAACAGTCGGGCCTAGGTGGATGTGCCGTGTGGCAGATCCCTGTGCCTCCTTCTGATGTGCCCAAAACAGAGATCGTGAGCCCATGCGCTCACGATCCGAAGCATTTAATGTTGAGTGACAGGCTGAACAGAAGCCCATGCGCCTGTCACATCGAGCATTTAATGCCGCATAACAGAGGCGGCAACACATCCCCCGAAGAGTCCTTAGTAGAAGACGAGGGGTCGATGACATCAACACATCATTTCGTTCGGTTGGTCGAGCTGCCTTGCAACGTGGCCAACCAAAGCGCATGCATCACCACAGCCATGCACCCAAATCTTTGCATGTGCCCCAAAGCCATGCACTTGGACTCGCTCTTGATCCCTAAAGACAACAGCTAAAGTCTTCTCCATGCGTCCAATCCTAGGCGCATCCTGTCAGATCACTCTCCACCAAATCCGAGATCTTTGAGCTACGGACATGTGCCACGTGTCCTTTGACTCAGTTCAGCCCACGAAGGGGTGCTAACCACCCAAGATCTCAGCAACTGAAGAATCCTCTCAGCTGCCACGTGTCGGCTCTTTCGCAGCCTACAGGCGCAACAGGAAGGATTCAATCCCCAAATCAAAGTGCATCGTCCATGTGCCTCCCTTAGCTCTAGCCACGTGGCGTTCCCACGTCCAGGCGCATCCGACATATGCGTGCACGAGCAGCCAGCCTGCAATCTATAAATAGAAGAATCATTCCTTCATCATGGACACATACAGATAGAGACACACATAACGAGATCGTCAGAGTTACAGAGACGCACGTCCACTCACAGGGATCGGAAGAGACACTCAACGTCTTCTTCCCCTTCGCAAGCTCCGGCATCCAGAGCAACCCAGACCTACAGAGAACTAAAAATCGTCGTCAGATCGTCAACGGAGTCAACGTATTACCACTCGCTCCATCGACACAGGATCCAGATAAAAATAAAAGTGTACTCCTAGGACTACATCTAAGTCCTACATTGTAACAATGTTCTATTTGTGATTAAAATTCCAATTCAAAGATTTTAATGGCAAACAAGCTTGCGACTCTGCTGGGAACCTCTTTCTCCTCCGATAAGAAAGTTGTGTCGCAATCTGACGACGTGAAGGTGGGCTCCTCCCACAAGATACTAGTCGTACGCCTCAATCAATAGGCGTATAAGGAGTTCGTCTCTGAAGGCAGTGCAAGTCCTTCGAAGCGGCTGTCGAAGCCGAAGAAGACTTGCCAAGCCTGGGTAAACAAGATGGAGGCCCCTGGCATCATCACTGAAGGAGATACGCCGATGCAGCCTACCCTTCCCGCTGACGTCCTCAGCAGCTAGGATGCGCCCACGGGTGCAGCACATCTCTCAAAAAAATGTGGGGCTGACTACATTCCTCAACCATCTCCTTTCCAGTCAAGAAAGATGCACCGATGGAGCAGGGGCGCATCTAACGCCCTGCGCATTAACTCTGATGCGCCGCGGAAGGCTTCTGTCTTTGACAGACTCACTCGCTTTCATGGCGAGGATAATTTGGACTCTGAGTATTATGCATCCCAGCGGGCTGGTACAAAGAAGTCCAAGGCGGTACGGGCCATGCGCCTCGAACGTGCTATGCCGTCAGTAAGTCAGAGGCATGCGCTCACAATCATGCACGCTGCCGATGGCAAGCTGCACAAGGTTGACTCGGGTGCTTCTGCACCGCGAACGAGCCAACCTTCAAAGACCTCGTTTCACTTGGGTGCATCCACTGCACTTGCAACCAAGCCGTTCGAGGCAAACTCTGTGGTCTTGAACCCCTGCGCCTACATTGGTTGTGCATCTGAGGCTGGTTCAGACAACCCTAAATGTTGTGCCCCCACTACTGATCTGGGTGCATCATAAGCGCTGGATCATGGGGTGCAACATTCACTTGATCACCCCGGCGCTTGGCCTTTCCATGCGCCTGATGGGGGTGTAAAAGTGGCACTCTCCTCTAACGATTTGCGTAATGTGATCATTCACAAATGCTGATCAGGAGAGTCGATCGACAAGCACAATGCCCCCCTCACAGGGCACACCTGTGCTATGGTCACCATCAACTGTTGTTGTAAGACAGCAGTCCCACCATGAAGGTAGTCTGTGTTCCAGCGACTGCAATCGTCAACACCCCTCCGACATCACCTTGGGAAGAAGGTGTCGATTGAAGAGGAGCCGAAATTAAAGGTTGCTTCTTACAACGTTATCTCTAACTCCTCATCAATTCATAAGGCGACTAGCAACTCCTCGACCTCGTCCTCATCCAAGAGCCAGCCGAGGAAGACCAAGATGACTGTCCCGTCCTCCGGAGTGTTTGAAGGCACCCGGGGGAGAAAGAAGATTTCAGAGGAAGTAATAGCTGGGGGTAGTCAAGCCCTTGTTGATCCTCATCCCGAAGACGAAGATATCCTCCAGAACATAGCTGGAGGTAGCCAGGACGAAACTCCAGGAGAAGTGACTCTTCTACAAGAGAGCAAGGCAGAAAGCGAAGCTTCAACCGATCCATCCACTTCCAGTCACGTCATGACAGTATACATGACGGGAGGTGGTGATAAGGAGTCAGATGCTCCGCCAGCAGACCTCGTTCAGCGCATTGATACTTTGGAGGGAGGACTCAAAATCCTCTTTGCCTTCATGCAAACACTGACTCAAGCAGTGTTTGAGATACAATCAGCTTTGGCCAGAGCACCTTCCACCAATCCTGACCCAGGAGCCAACGGGGAATCAAGTATGTCCCTTCAACGGGTATCATTGAATACCGATTGCCGCGAAGCACCTCGGGTATCGAAACCTTCGAATGTATAACTCCAGACTATACCGCCTTCTCCGACTCCCAGCTCCATGGAAGACGTGATTGAGATGATCAGGGACTTGCATAAATGCTTCGAGTCAAAGAATAGACAGGAGGAGCGCCATAAGATGGGGATCTCGCAACCATACCCCCTCGAATGGAATAAAGTGGTCTATACTCCCAAGTATAAACCACAAACGTTGACACCGTATGACAGAAAGGACTCTCCATGCCGTTATCTGACGTACTTCCAGTCTCAAACGGGATATCTCCCGAAGAAAGACGTGCTACTCACCAGCCTGTTTGTCGGGGCATTGAAAGGAGTGGCTTACGACTGGTACTGTAGTCTCCCTGACAACTCCATATCCTCCTTTGATGACTTGACACGCCTCTTCCTCGATCGTTTCTACGACGGAGGAAAAGACATGACGATGGCGTCCCTTATAGAGGTACGTCAGGCGGAAAAAGAGACTATTCGAGCATTCATCGAACGATTCCGAGAAGCCTGCTTGAGACTGCCCCAGTTATGCCAGAATATGTACTTCTCTCCTCCTGCAACATGAACATACTTCCTGCAGTTAAGCTCTGGCTCAACTCCACTCCTCCTCCCGACTGGAGCTCCTTGATTATTGAGGCCGAAGCAGCTAAAAAGAAGGCATGCAATGCTCGCCTTCTGGGAGTCAGTTTTCCTGCCTTTGAAGACAAGGAAAAACGGCCTGCTACCAGCAACCCCGGACGTGAGACGAAGGGGAAGCAGGCGTTGACTGTCAATGTCTCTAAAAGCGCACAAGCACCTACTCAGAAGCCTCTGCTTACACCGAGGCCAAAGGAGGTCTACTCTTTCAATGATGAAGATACCTTGCAACTCTTCGAGATATTGAAGCAGGATGATAAGATTAAATTACCAGACCCGAAGCATCCCAACGAGGTTGGGAGAGTTGACAATCCGAGGTACTGTCACTACCATCGGTTTGTCAAACATCCAACTCAGGACTGCTACGCCGTCAAGAATTACATCCAGTACATGATCAATACGAATGTCATCTCCGTCGATTACGAGAAGAAGACAGTCTCGACCAACCTGGTGTCGCTCCAATTCGGTACCTTGCCTCCAACCACAGCACAAGATGGCGTCGTCCCTATTCCAAAGGCGACAATGGAGGTGGTCAACCTACCACCTACCCGTGACAACGAGAGTGGACTCATCCCATTCACCACATCTCGGGGAGAGATCGTATGGGTTCACCCAGACCTCGTCTCTGAAGTTACTCAACCGGGGGTACGCTCTGCCTCCAAAACCAAGGACAAGAAGACCAAGTCTTGCTGCATGGTCTCTTCCTCCACGGAAGAGGCACTTCATGTCCAAACGCATTCTCAGTAGAACGCCCAACATGACGAAGCTGCCGTCGAGGTGGTGCCTCCCTGTACCACCCCTGTTGCCCAGGAAGGGGGTCCATCCAGACCTCCAGCAGCCAATAAATAGAAGCACGTAGAGGCCAGTTTCGACAAGCCTTTGCGAAGAGCAAATGCTTCGGGACTAGCCAAGCCCCACAACTTTGACATATTGGCACAACTTGCCGGTACTCCTGCCCGCTTATCTCTATTCGAGCTTTTTTGTCTTTCCAAAGACACACGCGAAGCTCTCTGTGAAGCCTTGAAGGATGCTGAGTCCTTCATCAGTCAAGTTAAGCAGCCTGAGGATATCCCAACAACTTGTGCGCACTGCCATTGTGCGGAGGAGGTCAGACCCAACATAACCTTCACCAAACAAGACATGCTGCTCAAGCACAACCGGCACAACAGGCCACTGTATTACACAGGGTATGTGGGGTCCGTCAAGGTAAAGCAAATTCAGATTGATCCAGGGTCTTCCCTCAGCATCATCCCTAGGACTCTGCTCTCAATATTGGGGATCCCGATGCACCGTCTGGCGCCTTCCAATACTACAATCAGAGGTTTCAATGCCAGCAGAAATGAATCGCTGGACAAAATCCGATTAAAATGTCATATCGGTAATCTCCGAACCGAAGTGACTTGCTATGTCATGAACGCCGGCGTCAACTACAACCTCCTGCTAGCTCGCCCGTGGCTGCACGAGTACATGGTGGTGCCATCTACACTCCACCAATGCATGAAGTATGTGTCCACTAACGACATCATCCGAATAGAGTTTGCGGACATTGACCCTTTCAAGGGGGTCGAAGCCTACTTCACTGATGCTAGCTTATATAAGTCGCTCGATGAAGGGAAAGCCAATGATGCTGATGACGAAGGCAGAAACAGTGGCGGAGACGAACGTGGAGGCAGAGACGATTCCCAACGCTTCTCTGAAAATTTGACTCAAAAGAAAACCGCCTCAGATGCTGCCTCCCATGGCAATCAAGTTACCTGGAAAAGCACCGACTTCTCTAGGTAGAACACCCACCGAAGCTCCATTGAAGATACGGCTCAAGGAAAAACCTCCTCAAACGTCGGCTCCCCTTGTGGCAAAACTACAGGGGAAGGCACCGGTCACCGAAGGTGCAGTTGAGGCACCCCTGAAGGTGCATCTTAAAGGCAAGCCTCCATAATCTTCAACCTCACTTAAGCTGCAAGAGAAGGCCCACATAGCCCTCTCAGATCCCAAGGTCAAGTCGGTGATGAGTTCTCCCGAACCAGCCCCAGTGCTCACAGATGTAGAGTTAGGAGGATACATGTCTGCTGACATAGATACACCTTCTCTTGACAATCTAATCCCACGAGACAAAATCTCGTATTTTATCAATAATAGAGTGTCTTTCAATTATTCTAGTTTTCCATATTGGAATGCCATGTATACACTAGATAACGCTCTCCGCTCGTTACAAACACAAATAACGACCATCAATCATGCAAATCGAGTAGTCCTATCCCAAGGAGTCTGTTTTGTAGTCCCACCGCGGAACCAGGACGAAGAACCCATCATCTTCGACAAAGTCGAGCATCATCAAGACCTCCCACCACTCGAGCCAGAACCGGATATCGGCAGAATACAAGTTTATCGGTACACGGACAAGGAAAAGTACCTCATCCAAAAGATGGGTTACGATCTAAAAAGCAACAAGGGCCTAAACTACGGCAAAGGCCGACGTCTTCCCCTTCGACTCCCAACACCTGAAGGAAAGCCGCAGGACTACTATCATCATACTCGACGGGGGGTGGGCTATGTCACGCCGCCGGTAACTCCAGAGAGTTCGGAGGCAGAAGAAGTGGAACACTCTCATTCATCTGAAGCATCAACTTGGTGTCACGACCCGCACCCGCTTTTCCAGATACGAGACGTGTCCAAGTCAGCCTATGCCGCAGAGTCGACGATAAAATGCTGTCAAGCCTGCAAGAAATAAATGCTCAAAATATAATATTTGCTGCCCTGCCGCTGGTGCTCTGTTACGCGCGGTTTGCCCGGCCTGTGGTGGGCCGGCGGTGGCTGCCAGAGGCGCGCGCGCAGGGGGGGTGGCCGCCAGGTACGTGGGAATCCAGGGTTTACGGTTTGGCCGATTCTCGATCTCGTTTTTCCTATCTTCGATTATTTATGGGTACATATCGGGTGCTGACCGCCTACGCGGGTTTGGGAAGTTGGGGAGCTCGGTTTAAAGAACCAATACTGTTGAGGGAGCGTTTGCTCGGCTCGTGCTCGAGCACCAGTTGGCCCATGGCTGGGTTGTTAATGCTATTGCTTTTCTTTTTATTTGTTGTTGTATACATATGTATATTTACTTATATATATACATATATCTATATACACATATATATTTATATATATACATATATATATTCACACACATAAAATAAAATAATATGTATTTACGCACATATGTGTCTATATATATACATATACGTACATATATTCACCAAATAATAGCTATATACACACATATATACTGCTATATATATACATATATATATATATATGTGTGTGTGTGTGTGTGTGTGTGTGTGTGTGTGTGTGTGTGTGTGTGTGTGTGTATTTACTATATGAATATATATATACTCCTATATATATATATATATATATATATATATATATATTTCCTATATATATATATATGTGTGTGTGTGTGTGTGTGTGTGTGTGTGTGTGTGTGTGTGTGTGTGTGTGTGTATTTACTATATGAATATATATATATATATATATATATATATATATATATATGTGTGTGTGTGTGTGTGTGTGTGTGTGTGTGTGTGTGTGTGTGTGTGTGTGTATTTACTATATATGAATAAATACTCCAATAGGCCAAAAATAATTAGTTTGGGATATTTTCCCATGGTGTCGTCTAAAACTCATACATACAATAAGATTTATTCCATAATTAATTTAGCACATTAAATGATATATTTTTATTATTATAAAACTAATAACAATATAAATAACAATAATAGTGGTAACTAATAAAGAAAATCTATAATAAGTGTACGTCCAGAATAGGTGGTCTAAATATTCTAACCTTGATGTATACACCACTATACACAGTCTAGTAATCCCAAAATTGTATAAGAACCTATTTTATACCAATAATGATATTTATAATACTTATTAACGGATATTTAGATAATATTCAATACAACACACCCATGCCAAAATACGTCGACCCGTATGTCATTGGACGTACCGTATGACTACATGGACTTGGGTTGGGTCCTGGTCAAGTCCAGACTGGTTTGGTACAACCAGGTCTTCCACAAGTCAATAAACCTTAATAATAAATAATTAAAATTATTTATAGGAGTCACGTCGCAACTTGGCTTGGTTTTTCTAGTTAGGTCATCCCTATGGCTAGGTTTTCCTGGCATGGCTAATACACTAGTCAAGGCACGCCACGGCGCTATCCGCGCCACGATTTCTAGTCACCTGTACTCCGATTTCTAACCATGACTAAAATCATCTACCGTAATAATTAACTAATTAATTATTTATAAAAATCTAACAATCACCATTTAAATCGAATAATAAATAAATAAAATATTTCAAAATTCTCGGGAAGGGGAGCTACACTTGGGATTCCGATACAAGTATCGGCTCAGTCTTCAGTAAGGTGCTATCAGTCAACATGGCATCTACACAATCTCGAGAGGATGAAGGCGATGACCAAACGCCGAAATTCTTTAAAGAAGAACCTTGGGCTCAATGCCTAGGAGCGCAGTGGGAGTCTCATTTTGAATTACGCGAACCCCCTACCGAAGATGAAGTCGAGCAGATCGACCTTGGGGATGGGTCTCCTTCCAAACCTATGTTCATCAGCAAGAGTCTAAAGGAAAGAGACCGGAATTCTTTAGTCCAATTGGCCAAAGAATATATCGATGTCTTCGCCTAGAGCTACGAAGACATGTCGGGACTTGATCCCCAGATCGCGATGCATAGACTTAACATCTTACCTGATGCTAAGCCTATAAAACAGCAACAACGACATTTTTGTCCTGACATCATGAACGCTATCGATCAAGAGGTGGACAAACTCCTGAGCAGCGGGTTCATGCGTGAATAACAACACCCGGATTGGGTGGCCAATGTCGTCCCTGTCACTAAGAAGAATGGAAAGATACGAGTCTGTATCGACTTCAGAGATCTCAATACTGCTTGCCCGAAAGACGAATTCCCGCTTCCAATCACTGACGTGATGATCGATAATACATGTGGCTTCGAACGCATGTCTTTTATGGACGGGTATTCTGGCTACAACCAGATTAAAATATTCCCCGATGACGTAAAACACACGTCATTCAGGACTCCGAAAGGGGTTTTCTGCTACATAGTGATGCCCTTTGGTTAGAAGAACGCTGGTGCTACGTACCAACGAGCTATGAGTACCATCTTCCGTCAACATCTACGCAAAATAGTTGAATGCTATGTTGATGATATCGCCGTCAAGAGCCGTCTTAAAGGTGATCACTTACAAGACCTAAAGACAGTCTTTGATCTCATGCGAGCGCATCAACTCAAGATGAACCCCGCTAAATCCTTCTATCACGACCCGTACCCGCTTTTCCGGATACGAGACGTGTCCAAGCCAGCCTACGCCGCAGAGTCGGCGGTAGAACGCTGTCAAGTCCGCAAGAAACAAATGCTCAAAATATAACATTTGCTGTTCATTCACATTTCTAAATTTGTTACAATATTTACAACATTTATAATTGAAGAAAATACAAGATTTTATATTTAGTGAAACTGATACATATGCTATCTATTTCTAGGTTGACCTCAGCATATCCAAGCCTTTCCAATGCTAAGAGTGATCGCGGCTAAACCTGAAAAATGTTGGTTTCCAGTCAGAAATGGAACAAGTATACAAACCGACGACAATGCGAAAACACAATATAATTAACAAGACATAAAAATAACATATGAGATATCAAAACTAGAAGATAACTGATGACATAGCATGATAGAAAAGAAAACAAGGAAAAACTAATAAAAGACATCAATCTAGGTGGTTTGAAATATCATTTTCGACATGTGAACGGCTAGGAGGTAAATACGGCACACTGCACGTATCGTGTGCAGCTGCTATCATTCACGAAAGACATGAGGAATAGTTCTGGGTGGTCCACATGTCTACTAAGATATTTCCCCTCCCGACTACTCCGTGTGACGAGCGTGTCAACAAACAGCAAGATATATGTATAGACATGAAATGAAAAGACTACTATGAATCGAAAGCAATCAGAAAGTGCACTTGTCTAAATCCTTACACAAACCGTAGCCACAAGTAGAGGATGAGAGGATGCTGATCTAGAAGCTGTCAACCTATAACACATATCGCACCACGAACCGTGCACGAAAACCACAAATCAATTGTAATGTTCTAGTTCTAAATAGTGGTAGTTGGGTTACTAATCTAATAATAATTAATTCTTTAATAATTTACTTAAAAATCTAATTTAACCTAATAATAATCTGAATATAATCTAAACATGCAAGTTTGGCCATCAAAAGTCGTGTTTCTCAATTTTGGAAACCATGGCACGTAAATTGAGACGTGCCATTGACTTTTTAGTCAAACGCTATAAACTCTAGATTTTAAAAGTGCACCTTGGTAGATTTTAGTGCCAAGAGTGCGCTGGAATTGACCGTGACGCAAAATCATGCTTTGGTCAAAAGATATCGCCGTTATGGCTAATCGTGACCAAAACGGGGATCAACCGATCAGTTCTGAGTTCAATAGAAAAACGAAAATACTAAATTAACGAAATAATTTCTGGGAAAAATATATGTCGTAGCGATCTGTGTTAGCTTTCCGAAACTTGAAACGGTTCGTGATTTCGATTTCTGGTTCTCCCGGAATCTCGAAAACACCAAAACGTGTCAAGTTTTGGACAACCGACACTCTACAAATTTTTCAGAAATTTAGGTTCAGAAATTATGAAAATAAATTTGATATTCAGAAACTATACCTCAATACATTTCCAACAAAAAAACGGCACGCAAAAATGAGGTCCGAGTTGACGGCAATCGCCTCGGGAAGTCGGGGAATCATCAGGATCAAACTCCAAAATGAGGAGGCTATAATTAATTAGGGTTTGTGAATATACAATGCATATATAGGAGAGAGAGGCAGTTACTGTAGCAGCGCCGACAGGTGGGCCCCCCCGGATGGATTATTGGATAATTATTTATTTAATTCAGAAAATTATTTAAAAATTATTTTAAGTCAAAATAATTAAAAATAAATTGCAGAAAAATCCAGAAAAAATCTAGAAAATTCTAGAAAATATTTCTAAGTGTCTAGAATCTAAATAAAATATTTTTAACACAAAATATCATCATGTGACCTCACAGTAAATTTCCAAAGCCTATAAAATATTATTTCTATAGGTTTTAATTATATAAAAATTCCTAAAAATTCTAAAAAAAAATTCAGAAAAATTCTAAAATATTCTAAAAAATATTTTTAGTTATTTAGAGCCCAACTAAAAATATTTGGTCCCAAAATACCCCCGTATGACCTTACAGTAAATCCTGAAAGTCCTAAAAAAATAATAAAACCTTAAATATTAAATACCTACAAATATCCAAAAATTGTAGAAAAATATAAAATAGCTAAATAATACATATATAAGCTATCTAGAGGTCATATGACCTTAATATGGTCATAGCCCACCTACAAGCTTTGGCATGACTCACAATGGCCATAAAATTAATCATAAACGAATAAAATTAAAAAAATTAAAAAAATTGGAAAGTGGGCTTACACCTTCTTTGGGGTTTCTAGCGGAAAGTTCTTGGGCTTCATTACCACGGCGAAAGGCATTCATGTCGACCCCGAGAAGACCAAAGCCATCCTTGACATGGACCCTCCGAAGAACCTTCGAGAACTTCGAGGCCTGCAAGGGCGTCTTGCATACATCCGAAGATTTATAACAAACCTTTTCAGAAAATGTCAACCCTTCACCTAGCTCATAATGAAGGGCGTCTCCTACGTCTGGACAGAAGAATGCCAGAAAGCTTTCGATGACATCAAAGCTTACATGACGAGCCCGCCAGTCCTGGTGGCACCCGTCGGAGGCAAACCATTTCTCCTCTACGTCCGTGCCATAGATCATTCCCTCGACGTCTTGTTGGCTCAGAACAACGATGCAGGCTACGAGCTAGCTATCTACTACTTTAGTAGGACAATGATCGGGGCTGAACACCGGTACAACCCCGTTGAAAAGAAATGTTTTGCTTTGGTGTTCGCCATCCAGAAGACTCGCTATTACGTTTTGGGCCAGACAATTCATGTCATATTTCGAGTCAATCTACTCAGGGTTCTCATGACGAAGCCAGGATTATTGAACTCCCGACTAGCTACATGGGCAATCCTGTTGACACCGTATAACATGGTATTCGTTCCACAAAAAGCCGTCAAGGGCCAAGCTCTAGCCGACTTTTTAGCCGTGCACCCGATCCCAGAGTCCTCCAGACTCTATGAAGACATCCCGGATGAAGTCCAAGAATCAAACGTTGCCGAAAAAAACTCCGTCTGGCGGATGTTTTTTGATGGTGCTTCGAGAATAAGCCCCAAAGGCCAAATCATCGTAGGAGTGGGGGTGGTCTTAGTTTTCTCCGATCAGCTGGTCATCCAGCGTGCTTACTCCCTTTCAAATCCGTGCTCCAATAATGTTGTCGAGTACAACGCTCTTATCATGGGACTCCAGCTGGCGCCACAACTGGGGGTAGATTATCTGGAAGCTTACGGTGACTCAAAACTCGTCGTTAATCAAATTCGAGGGCAGTACGAAGTTCATCATGAAGATCTGGTTCCTTACCATGAAGATCCATTGAATATAATCTCAACCTTCACTAAGTTCTTCATAGAACACGTACCTCGGCTACAAAACCTGAAGGCTGACGCTCTGGCCGGCCTCGCAGCTTCATTAGCAGCACCCTTCGGGACTCAACACTACGTCACGGTAGTTGGTCGAGACTTAGTATGTCCTAAAAACAACCTATGCACACAAATGGCCCATGCGATGACGACAAGTGCCGGTGTTAATGTCCGAGACTGGAGGTTCCCGTTTATCGACTTTGCTATCTATGGAATTCTCCCAGAAGACCCGAAAGAAGCCGTCTCGGTCAGAAGGCGTTCCCTTCGATTTTATTATGATACAACTACTAAAATGCTGTAGCGACGTTCCTACGATGGACTTCTCCTTCGATGTCTATCTAACGAAGAAGCAGCCGAAGCCCTTCGGAAAGCTTATGATAGAACTTGCGTGGCTCATCAACCTAGCCCTAAGTTGCAGGATCGACTGCGACGCATGGGTTACTACTGGCCAACCATGGCAGTCGACGCCGTCGACTATGCTAAAAAGTGCCATGCTTGCCAGCTTCACGCCGACTTTATCCATACACCATCGGAACCACTACATCCTACGGTCACCTCCTGGTCTTTTGAAGCTTGGGATATGGACATTGTGGGACCTATCACCCCTCCTTCATCGAGAGGACACCGCTTCATCCTAGCCATCACTGACTACTTCTCCAAATGGGCAGAAGCAGTTCCACTGACGGAAGTGAAAAGCTCTAGGGTGATCAGCTTCATCAAGCATCATATCATTTATCGTCTCGGGGTACACCGTAGGATTATCCACGACAATGGTCCACAGTTCATCAGCCATGCTTTCAGCAGATTCTGTGACAAGAATCGTATTCAGTACATGGCATCAACCGCCTACAATCCGGCAGCGAACGGATTGGCCGAGGCTTTTAACAAGACTATCGTCAGGCTACTCAAAAAGGTCGTGTCATCCAACAAACACGACTGGGATGAAAAGCTCGACGAATGCCTTTGGGCCTACCATACAATGGTACGGACTCCGACGGGCAACACACCATTCTCCATAGTCTACGGGAGCGAAGCGGTACTGCCTCTCGAGATCCAGATACCCTCACTCCATGTAGCGATCACAAATCAATTGACAGAAGAAGACAATCAGCATCATCGTCTGCGAGAATTGGAGGTACTTGACGAAAAATGTCTCCTAGCTCAGCAGCGCATTGAACTCTATCAAGCCCGTATATCACAGGCTTTCAACAAAAAGGTCAAGCAGAGGACTTTCCAAGTAGGTGACCTGGTCCTGGCAGTCAGGAGGCCGATGGTGTTGACTCACAAAATACCAAGAAAGTTCGAGCCCAAGTGGGAAGGACCTTTCATCATAGAGACGGTATACTCAAACGGTGCTTACCGCCTCGCCCGACCAAACGGGAACTTGTTCATGATGTCCATCAACGGCAAGTTCCTAAAGAAGTACTACTCTTGACATCTTTCAGATATGTACTTCCATCTCTACCCAGCAAGGGAATCAGTGGACCTGATCACCAGAGCTCACATACACCTCCCTTTCACAAAATCCTATATTTTCGGAACCCAGTTGTTCCGTAGCATTCTATCCTCAGTAGAAGAACAACCACGTCCATATTTCCTCTGAGTTGCTCCTCTACACCCTGTAAAGCGGAATCTTACACTACGTAGGATTGTGCTACTTATCATGTTTACCATGTCCACATCACCTCTGAGTAAACATCCCATACAGACAACCCCTGTATTATCGTACATCGATCGCAGAACTTCCATGTCCATATTACCTCTGAGTAGTTCCGCGTATCCCCCCAGAGTCACTCCTACCACGTCCATAACACCTCTGAGTAGGAAGATTCTATCATTTGAATCCCATATTTACCACGTCCATATTACCTCTGAGCAAACATGTCGGTCCTCCCAAACTTATTATTTGTACCTAAAAACCAAGGTGCACAAAAGATAATAGGTCCACACAAATTACTAGTTCATGACAGTAAAGATGAACACACCATAAATTTTTTTTATTTTGCATTCAAAAGTAAAGGATTACATCCCCAGCAAAGTTGCCAAAAAAATAAAAACAAAAAAAATAATCCCTAAGCATCACTGGGATTGGCAGAAAGCTCTTCAATCCGATGCTTCAAGTCTTCAGCCCGAGTTCCCACAGTCGCCAAGACTCGGCGTTCAGCTTCTTGACGTATCACCTCCACAGCCTCTGGATCAGTATCATTCTCGTGCTTAGCGTCCAACTCTTGCCGCTGGCAGGTCAGAGAAAGAATATGGCGGGTAAAAGCTGTTTCTTCCTCCTTGGATGCTACGTGCTCAGCCTGAGCTCGTTCAGCATCTAGCAAAAGTTGCGCTCGCTGGTCTTCAAGGAGGCGAATCTTGGCAGTGACCTCCGTTATACTAGCATCTAATGAGGCTCGCAGCTCCACCTTCTCCTACGTGGACTGAGATAGTCTCTCCGCCGCAGCCTCAACAACGGCCACCTCGCGGTCCTAGATGGCCACTGTGGCCTGATAAGACGACTCAACTTCAGCTATCAATTTCTTCTTTTCTGCTTTTATAAGAGCATAAAGGTTATTTCGCCGAATACTCTGAAGTTCAGAAAGATGCTGGTCAAGCTCAGCCACCGACGCCTCCAGAATCTCAGCCAGATGATCATGGCCCCAATGGGAGCGTATCAGACCAATGTAAGGGAGCGACATGGCTTTTGCCGTCGCGAAACTCTCGTTTGCATTCAGCACTGTCGATACGCCTTTCTGCAGCATCTTATACACTGCCTCGACAGCAAACTGCACATACTCATTCGCATCAGCCAATACTTGAGGCGTCATAGTAGGAGTTGGAGGAGCTACTCTGGACGGCGGACCTGAAGAAGACCCACCGACCTCAATTTGCAAGGCTAGAACCTCAACATCAACGGAACCTCCCTCGTCGGGGACTTGAACTTCGCCGCAAGCCCGAGGAGCCAAGAGGACGGAATAAGCCGAATGGGGTGTCGACTTCGTCCCCCAAGTAGGAGGAACAACAGAGGGTTCTTGCACCAGAAAACCCTTACTCTTTTCAATCTCGGAGGGACCACCAATGTCTGGAGTTGTCTTCCCCGCCTCCAAGACACTACCTGCAGCCAGCACAGGGCCTTCCTCCTCCGATAAGACAGCAGGATCAGCATCCGTTTCCTGACTCGGCATTTCCTCTGGAGTCGGGCTCAGCAGACGAGTCTCGCCTCCCTCATTAAATCCCTCCATAGGAGTAGAATCTGCCAGTACCTCCTGGACGACAGCCAGCTCGGCTTCCACGACCGGGTCTGGGGTAGGGCTCGGTAGCAGTGTAGCCGACCTCCCTTCATCATGACGAGGAGAGGAATCAACTCTCTCCTCTGTTACAACCGCGCCTGTTACTCCTACTACAGGCTCAGGGACCTCTGGAGGAACGTCATCCGAAGAAGACGAACTCCATTACTCTTTCTCATTCGGAAGCACAGCTTCAGCTGGGACCTCGATACCAGAAGCCCATACGGCAGCTTATAATATCCCGGGAACTGCTGCACCTTTAACTTCCCCTTCAGCACAGTCTGGAGATACTAAAATCTCTACAGAAGTCACATCATCAGGGTTCTCCTCTACGGAAGACATCACAATTGGCGGAATACGCTCATCAGATGTGCCCGCCACCAACTTTGGTCTGCTAGCACCAGGTTTCGAAGCTCGGGGTCTCCTCTTCAGTGTCTCCTACAAAAAGAAGGCATATGTCACAAGAATGGTAAAATGAACCAGACTATGTGGGATGGCCTTACCTCTACAGGAGCTAATTCTGTTGACACTACCGGTGGTACTGCTTTCCTCTGCCTCTTCGGCGCAGAAGAACCGACCTCCGTATCAGCACGTCTCTTCGGTGATCGGCCGAGGGCTCTGCCTGAGTACCCCCCGTTGATACAACAGGGTTATCTCGATAACCAACCTCTGGCGGGCGGTACAATCAAGCCTTCGCCAACATATTCCCAGTCGTCTCCAATTGGGTGTCGACAATGAAAGTGGTCTCCCTATCATATCCAGGGGATACGGTGTTCATCGTACAATAAAATTTGGCGGCTGAGAAAAGAATCGGCGGCCGTGGATTCAGAACTGGCATGGTAAAGTGAGCTCCGGTGCATCCGGCATTGTAGTAATGCCAAGCTCGTGCCCCGTCCAGCAGACTTCCAGTATACCCCAGGCTAGTACTGGGGTTCTCCAATATCAACTGAGCATAGCCGAATTGACGTGTGAAATAGCTCGGCAAGTACGGCTCCAAGTAATACTGGTTCCTATTCCTGTACACCAAATGGGACGGTCGGATGCTTTGCAACCAACGGAATCCCCACGGAGGCAGAGTTGTTGCATCTTCACCCGAATCAGTTAAATCTTCATTAGCTTCGAAGCCGGTAAAAATAGGACCAACTTTAGTGATCTCCCATCCCTGAAGGTAGGATAAAACTTTCCTACAAACAGGAACGCCAGTATGCAGCCATTTCCTCTGGTAGAAGCGGCGGAGGAATGCATCTCCGGCCACGTGTTCTTCTTCCTGGCCCAGACTCATCACGTTGGGATGGTGCAAAATCAACCACCCCATCAGATAATGAAACGGCAGCTCGGCACGGGGAAAGTTGCCATTCTTACCTCGTTCATGAACGACGTTACCCACAAATTCTCGTAAACCTCGCAGCAGGTTACACACCATCGCAGGGAGTAGAGCCAAGCGACGGCCAAAAACCAACTTCACAACTGGCAGGATTAGGTTCCGGGTCACCCTCTCTACAGAGTCTGACCCGTCTGAAAAGACGTAATCCCGGAGCCAAATCATCAGATAAGCAGCCAACACTGCTTTAGATGACATCCGATGAGTAAGGTGCCAGAAACAGCTATAGAGACGCTCGTCCGACTCCCGGTCCTCATTTTCGCGGGGACTCTTCTTGTTTAGTCTGCTCATTTCAGAGAGCACGTCAGTACTGGAGAGAGCCGGCGGAGTCGTGAACCGAGAGGCAACCTCCATGTCTTGCTTAAAGACATAATCCCTCCAAGCAGTCATATGGGGCTGCGCCCCGCCCCTATCCTTCTTCTGTATATAATAGTGATGACTCGCCACTTCTTTGAAGACAGCCATCATCTCCTCTTCTTTGTCCCCCAAGACTTGTAACTCCTCATTAGTCGAGAAATACTCATCGTAGGGTTCTGATCCCCAAGGAAGCCTCGACACCTCATACATCTCATGAAGAGCAAGTCCTAGCTCCCCCGTCGGAGTGAAGAAGGTCCCGGTCTGGGTATTAAAAATCTCCAGGAGCACAAGGAACATATGTCTGTTGATGTCAACGCCCGCCTGAGTGGCAAGGATAGCGGCAGTCAGCCCAATCTCCCTAAGTTCGGTTCGAAACTTCGTCAGAACCCAGTGTGTCAGCCCATCCCACTTGGATACATAATGACACCAACCCTCTACCCGAAATTCACCCTTCGGGTACGATCGCTTTGATGACAGCATAGATTAACGAAAGTTGAAGCACCAAAGGCAAAAGTGTCGGCAGGAACGTCACTATAAATACTCCCTGGATGTAGGGTTCGCCAGGCGAAAGAGGACCCAGCCTGTGTGGCGATCAAAGTATCCCTCTGGTTCGAGGTAGCATCGATCCTGATGGTGCCCGCCACCGCTCCCTCCTGAGACGGGGTTAGCTCCCATGACATCCTCCTCTTGGAAGCAAGATGACAGAAAGCTGTCAAAGGCCATTGACGCTCGAACAGCTTAATAAGAATGTTCACCCCCTTGGCTGTGAAGAACCAATCTTCCTTGATCCTCAACACCTTCGCTTCAGTAGAAGTAAGGCGATCCCCAAATAGGAACTCAGGCTTTAGAAAAGTCTCATTACCAGGAATGACATATTGCAAACTGCCATGCTCTATCATCTGTTGGAGGAACACATATTGTTGTTCCCGGATTTGGGTCATTCTCTCGGGAGGCTGATCCAGCATGATGGCAGCTCAGACAGGATTTATCACCTCCTCATTATAGTCAACTCCCATCTGACAGAGAGCAGTGTCCAGAAGTACTTCGTTCAAAAGCGGGACGTTCATCAAAACTGGCGGTCAGGGAAAGATGACAAAGACTCAGATATGTTAAAATAACAAAAATATCTGAGCCGCGTTCTCATCAGAAGCGCACACACTGATCCAAGGCTCAGGCACATCTGAAAAGAAGCTTCAGCGCATCATCAGGACTCGAAGTCCATGCGCATCAGCAAGAAGTTTCAGCGCATCATCAGGACTCGAAGTCCATACGCATTAGCAAGAAGCTTCAACGCATCATCAGGACTCGAGGTCCATGCGCGTCGGCGTATGTGAGTTCTAAAAAAAGACTGGCAAAGAATACCCACCAATCACCGCTGGCCGAACGTCGGCGGGCGTCCTGGGGACATCGTCAATGTCGGCCTCCGCAAGCTCTTTTTCTTTGCTTTGCCCTCAGCCAGCACCACCGCGAGGAGTCTTGGGGGCCATTCTTTAAAGCTTCGGGAGAATTTCTTAAAGACACAAAAAAGAAGAAGAAGAAAGCAAACAAGAAAGACTCTCTCCATCAGATGCCTATTTATAGGCTTGGTCACACGCGTGAACCGATGAAGGGTGACGTCAGCCGCCGCTTGGGGTTCTATGAAATGATAACTGCAGATATCCAAAAGATCATCATTAATCTTTTCGTTTATTTCGAAGCGTTATCATTTGTATTTTAAAACTGAGAGGAGCAAGCGCCTCATCACAGATGCGCAGAGCAATCATGCGTGTCACGACCCGCTACCCAAATTGTTGGGCCGGGCCGAGTCATGTCCAGCCTGTGCTTGAGATAAAGCATAATAAACTGTTCTAGAAATAATAAGATAAGACTAAATGTGCTAACAGTTCTATAAGTGAATAAAAGTCATAAATGCTCCAAACACAAAAGTCGTCTCATATAGTAAAATGTCCAAAGTACAAGTCTGAAATGTAAAACTGGATACATGTCCAGTTACAAAATATGTAGTCTAATACATGACTACACTAAGTATCCCAAGCAGCTATGCAAACTAGACGAGTCTTCCCGCAGGAACATCCTCGTAAAGCAAAGCCGGGTCCTCGGCAGTATCACCATAATATGAGTCGCAGAGTAACTCCTCCTCAGTAAGGACACCTACAACATTATCCTGTCAGGACGGAAGCAAATACTGAATCTAACAAACTAGCATATGAAACATGGAAATGAACATAAGAGGAAATAACTGGAAACATGGCATCATATAGTCTATCATGGCAAGGACACATATGTCATAGAGACAGATGTATATATAATGTTTAAAACTGTAGCAGGTACGTGATCGGTCAATAGATGTACAATGTGCTAGGGCACATGTAAATGAAATGTACATACGTACAAGTGTACAGCATAGGTGTACATCCGTACAGAAATACGGGATAAAGGCCTACGACGTAGTAACATATAAAATGTAACTTTGCTCGGTACGATAAAGGGGGCATGATCACGTACTCTACTATCAGTTTCTCCATAACCTATATTCTAATCATGTGAGAGATACATAAATACTGTTCTAAGCATGGTAGTAATGAAAAGTATAACATGTGATATTTTAACTTGCTACCCCAAGGATCAGCATTTAACATGGTTGGATTAGCAGTTTATTTATGTAACAGTATGTAAAATTTGTAGAAAGTACTTGTCTCTAGCAAAGCAAGCTACGATAAAAGTGCTATAGATGTCCGATAACTCGTCACTGTAGAAATAAATATATAAACTTAGTTTTTACACTAAGCTAAAACACTAAGACACTAATTGGTGCAACACGACTTGTGACTGGGCACCTAGCCAAAATGATGACTTTGGCATAGGAGACCAATGTGGGGTGACTTACTACTTAACTAACTTTCTAGGGTCTTTACACTAGTGAGGGGTGAGGTTTAATACGGCTAAAACTCAAAGTAACACAAAAAGTTACAAGTCGTAATTAATAAATCAAATGATCATTGTGTTTTAACAATTTTTGAGATAGACAAAAAGCTTAATTTTACATAAAATAAAGTACCAAAATGATCCTTGTTAATTATAGAAATTTATTATAATTTTTCTAGAATTTATTAACCAGTACAAGTATTTTATAAAAATCAGTTTTCCTAAATATACAGAAAATGAGTTTTGGTTTCATATGCCAAATTAGTGGCAAAATAGCAAATTAAATATTATAAAAATTATACTAAATTAGCTAAATTAACATAGTATCTAAATACTATTTTTCCAGAATTTTAACAGTACTTTAAATATTTTTAGAAAATCATAAACAGCATTGCACACAATCGAAATTAAATAATTAATTATCAGCGTATTTTGTCCATGTATATAATTTGAACCAAAGTTCAAATACAGGACCCAAGGCCATGAATCAAGTCCAATATAACTTGTACAGGTCTTGAATGTGTGAAAACATATTTGGGCCCAAAAACCCATGCTAGGCTTGGACACCAAATGGTTGAAGCAATTTAAATATACTAAAATACAAATTGATAAAAGTGCAAAATAAATATTAATATTTTAATAAGGTAAAATTATACAAAATGAATATATACATACATATGTTAAAAATACATATATATATATAAGAAAAATACTTAACTATAAAGTATATATATATATATACAAATATTGTATACATATATATAATAGTATATATAATAATAATATATATATACACATGAACATATATACATATATACATATATGTACATAAATACATATATATACATATACATACATACATATTATAATAAAGTACTAAATATAACATATATATATATATATATATATATATATATATATATATATATATATATATATATATATATATATATATATATATATATATATATATATATATATAAATACAGTACATATATATAAAAATACAGTATAATAATACATATATATATATACAAATATATGTATATACATATATATATATAAATATATATATAAATAACAGAAAAAAGAAAAAGAAAAAAGAAAAGAAAAAGAAATGGAAACAGCAGTAAGGGGGGCTCGAACCCGAGCCAGAGAGCGCGCCGGGGGGGAGGGGGGGTTTAGACTAGGTCGGGTTGGCCAGGGGGTCAGCCCGCTGGTTGTGTTAGAGTTAGGGTTTGGTTAATTTTATTTAGGTTTAAGCAATTTAAATAATAAAAAAAATATAAATACAGTCATGTGTCCTGACAGTTAGGGACACAGGAGTCTAAGTGTCCGGGTTTCGACACGCACGACACGAGTCTGTCGTGTCCAATCCTACTCTCGTGCTCGCCAGGACACGGGGAACCACATACGTGTGAACGAGACTCACACGACACGATTCGACACTGCTACTCACGTGTCCGATTTGCTGGGGAGGTTTCGAAGGGGCTGGACGGCGGCGGAGGCGTCGCGGCGGTGGCGCTTGGGCGGCGATCGTCGCGTCTCAGCGTGGCGAGCTCGTCGGCGGTAGTTGGGGGCTGTGAGGGTAGCTAGGGAGGTGGCGCTGTGGGGTGGCCGGAGTTAGGGTTTAGGACTAGGGTTTTTGCCGGAGAAGAAGCTCTACGGTGGTCGGGGGTGGTCGTGGTGGTGGCTTAGGGTTAGGGCTCGGTCTGGGGAAGAAGGGGGGGTCTTATAGGCTGGTTAGGGCGGTGGAGCGGCCGGGAAAGGCGGGGAAAAGTAGGTCGGTGGTCGTCGTCGGCGTGGCAGTCGGCCAGCCGAGTCGTCGGGGGTGGGTGAGAGGAAAATTAGCACTAGGGTCCCTAGGTTTTAGTAAATTACAACTAGGCCCCTAACAGAGTCTAAATGCAAATACAATTTACATTCCACACTTGAAAACATTTAATTAATTACAACTGACATTGTAACAATTCTAATAATTACAAAACCATATTAAAACAATTCTAATATTTACAAAATGATATTTTAACAATCTAATTAATTGCAAAAGTCAATTAAAACATTTTAGAAAATTGCAAATTAATATTTTTGTATTTAAAACTCATTTAAAACTCATTTAAAAATTCTAGAAAAATTTCTAAAAATCATAATAAATATTTTACGGCTAAAAATGACATTAATAATTAATTAACACTAATTAAATAATTTTTGAAAAATAGGGGCTTACAAGTCTTCCCTTCTTGAAAAATTTTGTCCTCGAAATTTACAAGGATTGAAGACCCTACAATATTCTAATATAGCAAGCAATGCAACACAATGACTAAGGCTATGATCGAAACTAACCTCTAAGGTATCAAGCGAGAACGAGTGGTTCCCACGCAGCGGTTGGATCGAACAAGTAAGGGTATCTCTCCCTCATGTCCGACTCTCTCTCCCAAGTAGATTTACCTGGAGAGTGACGGCTCCAAGCTACTCGTACTAAGGGTATAACCTTGTTCCTCAGCCTCTTCTCTCTCCTGTCTAATATCTCCACTAGCTGCTCAGAAACTGTAAGGCTCGGTCCGACCTCCAACTCTGAATGATCTAGCACATGACTGGGGTCTTGAACATATCTCCTCAGCTGAGATACGTGAAAGACATCGTAAACTCCTGCTAGGTTGGGTGGAAGTGCAACCCTGTAAGCTACCTCTCCGATCCTGCCAAGTACCTCGAACGGCCCGATGTATCTGGGGCTCAGCTTCCCTCCTCGTCCGAACCGGATCGTCCCTCTAGTAGGTGATATCTTCACTAGCACCATATCACCGTCTGCGAACTCCTTCGGTCTGCGACTAGCATCAGCCCAGTATTTCTGTCTGTCCTGAGCTACTCTAAGCCTGTCTCTGATCATTCCGACTTTCTCTGCTGCATCCGTGATCATCTCTGGCCCAAGCATAACTCTGTCTCCGACATCATCCCAAAAGAGCGGTGTGCGGTATCGTCGTCCATAAAGCGCCTCGAAAGGAGACATACCGATACTGGCTTGGTAGCTGTTGTTGTATGAAAACTCTACCAAGTACAGATGGCTCTCCCATGATCCTCCGAAGTCCAGCACGCAGGTCCTCAGCATATCCTACAGTGTCTGTATCGTCCTCTCGGACTGTCTATCTGTCTGCGGGTGGTACGCCGTACTGAACTTGAGCCTACTGCCCAACTCCTCCTGCAAGCTCCTCCAGTAGCGGGATGTGAATCTGTTGTCTCTGTCCGATACGATGCTCACTGGCACTCCGTACAGGCGAACTATCTGCTGCATGTATAGCTCCGCCAACTTCTCGGTGGAAAGCCCCACCTTGAAGGGTATGAAGTGCGCATACTTCGTCAGCCTATCTACGATGACCCAAATGGCATCCTTTCCTCCTTGGGAACGAGGAAGCCCTGAGACGAAGTCCATCGTAATATGTTCCCACTTCCACTCGGGAATGGGTAACGGCTGCAACAAACCAGCTGGCCTCTAGCGCTCCGCCTTGACCTGCTGGCAAACTAGGCATCTTGAGATGAAACGTGATACATCCCTCTTCATCCCGTGCCACCAAAGATGTTTCCGCAAGTCACGGTACATCTTGTTAGCACCATGGTGAATAGAATATCTCGATCGGTGCGCCTCCTACAAGACTGCCTCTACCAGCTCTCCCTTCGGCACGCACAGTCGGCTGCCATGCCTCAAGGATCCATCCTTTGCTATAGTAAAGTCATCCAGCAATCCAGCTAAAGCCTGGGCTTGAAGTCTGCGAAGGCTCTCATCTGTAGACTGTACCTTCCGGATCTGCTCTATCAAACCTGACTGAATGTCAAGCGCCATCATCTGTATCACTGATCCTGGCTGAACTAGCTCGATACCGAGCTTCTCCAGATCCTCCCGTAAATTCCGATCAATCATCAGGTACCATGCCATCGGATGCCTGCTCAGCGCATCCGCCACCACATTTGCCTTTCCGGGGTGATACTGTAAATCGATGTCGAAGTCTTTCATCAACTCCAACCATCGTCTTTGCCTCATATTCAGCTCTTTCTGCATGAACACATACTTCAAGCTTTTGTGGTCAGTAAAGATCTCCACACGCTCTCCGTATAAGTAATGTTTCCATAACTTGAGTGCAAAGATCACCGCAGCTAACTCTAGATCATGGGTAGGATAATTCTGCTCATGAGTCCGCAATTGCCTAGATGCATAAGCAATCACTTTCCCATGCTGCTGTAGGACACATCCTAGCCCCTTCCTAGAAGCATCGTTGTAAATGGTGAAACCTCCAGAACCTGAAGGTAAAGTCAGAACTGGAGCGGTCGTCAGTCTCCTCTTCAGCTCCTCAAATGCTGCCTGGCAGTCCTATGACCAGATGTACTCTGCGTCCTTCCACGTCAGCTTTGTCATGGGTTCAGCTATCCTAGCAAAGTCCTGGACGAACTTTCTATAATAGCCTGCTAAACCCAGAAAGCTCCTGATCTCTGAAACTGACGTCGGAGCCTTCCACGTCTCAACTGCAGCAATCTTCCTGGGATCCACCGAGATTCCATCTCCAGTAACTACATGGCCGAGAAACTCCACTCGGTCTAAAAAGAACTCGCACTTCAGCAATTTGGCAAACAATCTCTCCTGCCTCAGAATCCCCAAAACTATCCGCAAGTGCTCTGCATGCTCCTCTGGCGTCTTCGAGTATATCAGGATGTCGTCGATAAACACTATGACGAACTTATCCAGATATTGGTGAAATGTCTTATTCATCAAATTCATAAAGACAGCTGGCGTATTTGTGAGACCAAATGGCATCACCAAAAACTCGTACTGCCCGTACTTCGTATTGAACGCCGTCTTCTGGATGTCTGCTTCCCTAACCTTCATCTGGTGGTACCCGGATCTCAAGTCTATCCTGGAAAACACCTTCGCCCCGCTCAACTGGTCGAACAAATCATCTATCCTGGGCAGAGGATATTTGTTCTTGATGGTGATGGCATTCAAGGCCCGGTAGTCAATACACAACCGGACTGTACCATCCTTCTTAGGCACAAATAGCACTGGCGCTCCCCATAGAGAAGCACTGGATCGAATGAAACCCTTTTTCAATAGGTCATCAATCTGCTCTTTCATCTCTACGGCCTCCTTGGGATTCACTCTATAGCAAGCCCAGGATACTAGTGATGAACCCGGCACTAAATCTATAGTGAACTCCACATCTCTGTCAGGCGGAAGTCCTGGAAGATCCTCTGGGAATACATCCATAAACTCCCTAATGATAGGGTGTGGCGGTGCTACGTCCCCAACTGTCGTACAACAGTTCGGCTCTAGGCTGATCTCCGGCCCTGTCCTCCTGACACTGAATGGTGCTGTGCCTGGGGGACTGAACAAAATACTACCCTCATGACAATCTATAGATGCATGGGCATAGCTAAGCCAGTCCATCCCCAATATGATATCATAACCGGGGAGTGGCATCATAAAGAATCGTCCCCTGAACTCTCTTCCGGCTATAAAAATAGAACATCTATAGATAGCTCTAATAGGCACTGGTCCTCCTTCCGTCATCACTCTACTAATCTCCGCAGTAGGTGAAGCTACTAGATGGTGTTTATGCATAAACTCTAATGATAGGAAGCTATGAGATGCACCAGAATCAAACAAGCATAGAGCTAGAAAAGTATGCAAATAAACATGACCTGTGATGACGTCAGCTAGGTAATCTGTCTCTGAAACCTGCTCCGGCTCCGGCTCAAGAGCTAGACTATAAACCTTCCCCTGAGGTCCCTTCTGCTGCTGCAGATGCTGCCCAAACCTCTGCTGCTGAGTCGGAAGTGGTCCTCTAGGTCCCTTGGCTGATGGGCAGTCCCGGTACTGATGGGTGGCAGACCCACAAACTAAGCACTGCCCTAACCTCTTCCTGCATACAGCAAAATCATGCCCTGGCCTCCTACAGAATGAACACACACCTCCCTTCTGCTGCTGCTGCTGATGTCGGGGTCCCAGGGCTCGAATTGGCAGGGTCTGATGATGTGGTGTAGGGGGACGGTAAGTCTGCTGGTGCAGCGTCGGTGCTCTCTGCTGGAAAGCCTGACGCTTGGACGGTCCCTCATGATATACAGAAGCCAGCCTCTTGCTAGACAGAAGACGCTCCTCGATGCTCCGGGCCAACTCTAGGCTCTGGTAGTAGTCAGTCGTACCGTTCGCCACTATAAGAATGCCGATGTCTGGAACTAGACCATGGCAAAACCTACGGGTCATCTCCTCTGGATCTGCAACCAGACTAGGAGCAAAACGGCTCAGGCGACTAAACTCTGCCGCATACTCATCAACAGAACGGTTCCCCTGCTGGATGTTCTGGAATCGTAGCCCCATGGCTACTCTAGCAGTGGTCGAAAAGAATTTCTTCTTGAACTGGGTCTTGAACTGATCCCAAGTGGCTCTCCCTCTCGCAAACAATGGCTCATTCCGGAACCAGACTCCTGCCAAGTCTATCAGCAGAAATCCCGCCGCCTCGACCTGGAGGTCACCCGGTATCCTAACTCCAAGGAGCTTCCTCTCTACCGAGTCTAGCCAGTCATCTGCTACTACTATGCCCTCAGTCCCTGAGAACTCCTTGGGATTCAGACCATGAAGTCCTTGATCGTCCCCGCTCTCTGCCGTGGCTCTACATGTGGTGGGACCACGGGACGTTCCTCAGAACGCTCCATGCTCTGGCGGAGTAGGGTAGTCTGCTCCTGATGGGTTGTTAGGAACCCCTGGATCATAGTGAGCAGCTGGTTTCCGTCGAATATGACGGAAGCCTGGGTAGGTATGATGATAGGGGGTGGTGGAAGTATTGGGTCCTGCTGGAACTGGGATGTGGAAGGTGGTGGAGGCATCTGGGTTTGTGGATCTGTGGAGTGGAGGAGTGTGGTAGGTGGAGGTAGGGGTGTATCAGTCAACTGGTCAGCTGACTGGATATGGAGTGCGCCATTCTCAGGTGTAACATACTGGGATGAACGAGTAAGCACCATCTAATAATAAAAGGACTTATAAGGACTTGTTTAAAGTAAGCAATCATAGGCAAGAAAATCTAATTATAATAGCAAGCATGTTATATTTTCCTATGTTGCAATCCTAGCATTCCTCTAGGTGTTCTAAGCGTCATTCCTAATGTTGTCTAATTACCTTAAGTTCCTAATTGCATGCATGCTTGGTACAATAACGTAACCAAATAATTTAGTCAGGACCTGCATGGGCCACCACTAAAAACATGTCACGACCCGCTACCCAAATTGTTGGGCCGGGCCGAGTCATGTCCAGCCTGTGCTTGAGATAAAGCACAGTAAGCTGTTCTAAAAATAATAAGATAAGACTAAATGTGCTAACAGTTCTATAACTGAATAAAAGTCATAAATGCTCCAAACACAAAAGTCGTCTCATATAGTAAAATGTCCAAAGTACAAGTCTGAAATATAAAACTGGATACATGTCCAGTTACAAAACACGTAGTCTAATACATGACTACACTAAGTATCCCAAGCAGCTATGCAAACTAGACGAGTCTCCCCGCAGGAACATCCTCGTAAAGCAAAGCCGGGTCCTCGGCAGTATCACCATAATATGAGTCGCAGAGTAATTCCTCCTCAGTAAGGACACCTACAACGTTATCCTGTCAGGACGGGAACAAGTACTGAATCTAACAAACTAGCATATGAAACATGGAAATAAACATAAGAGAAAATAACTGGAAACATGGCATCACATAGTCTATCATGGCAAGGACACATATGTCATAGAGACAGATGTATATGTAATATTTAAAACTGTAGCAGGTACGTGATCGGTCAATAGATGTACAATGTGCTGGGGCACATGTAAATGAAATGTACATACGTACAAGTGTACAGCATAGGTGTACATTCGTACAGAAATACGGGATAAAGGCCTATGGCGCAGTAACATATAAAATGTAACTTTGCTCGGTACGATAAAGGGGGCATGATCACGTACTCTACTATTAGTTTTCCCATAACCCATATTCTAATCATGTGAGAGATACATAAAGACTGTTCTAAGCATGGTAGTAATGGAAAGTACAATATGTGATATTTTAACTTGCTACCCCAAGGATCAGCATTTAACATGGTTGGATTAGCAATTTATTTATGTAACAATATGTAAAGTTTGTAGAAAGTACTTGCCTCTAGCAAAGCAAGCTACGATAAAAGTGCTATAGATGTCTGGTAACTCGTCACTGTAGAAATAAATACATAAACTTAGTTTTTACACTAAGCTAAAACACTAAGACACTAATTGGTGCAACACGACTTGTGACTGGGCACCTAGCCAAAATAATGACTTTGGCATAGGAGGCCAATGTGGGGTGACTCACTACTTAACTAACTTTCTAGGGTCTTTACACTAGTGAGGGGTGAGGTTTAATACGGCTAAAACTCAAAGTAACACAAAAAGTTACAAGTCGTAATTAATAAATCAAATGATCATTGTGTTTTAACAATTTTTAAGATAGACAAAAAGCTTAATTTTACATAAAATAAAGTAACAAAATGATCCTTGTTAATTATAGAAGTTTATTATAATTTTTTTGGAATTTATTAACCAGTACAAGTATTTTATAAAAATCAGTTTTCCTAAGTATACAGAAAATGAGTTTTGGTTTCATATGCCAAATTAGTGGCAAAATAGTAAATTAAATATTATAAAAATTATACTAAATTAGCTAAATTAACATAGTATCTAAATACTATTTTTCCAGAATTTTAACAGTAATTTAAGTATTTTTAGAAAATTATAAACTGCATTGCACACAATCGAAATTAAATAATTAATTATCTGCGTATTTTGTCCATGTATATAATTTGAACCAAAGTTCAAATACAGGACCCAAGGCCATGAATCAAGTCCAATATGACTTGTACAGGTCTTGAATGTATGAAAACACATTTGGGCCCAAAAACCCATGCTAGGCTTGGACACCAAATGGTTGCAGCAATTTAAATATACTAAAATACAAATTGGTAAAAGTGCAAAATAAATATTAATATTTTAATAAGGTAAAATTATACAAAATAAATATATATATATACATACATATGTTAAAAAGACATATATATATAAGAAAAATACTTAACTATAAAGTATATATATATACAAATATTGTATACATATATATAATAGTATATATATAATAATAATATATATATACACATGAACATATATACATATATACATATATGTACATAAATACATATATATACATATACATACGTACATATTATAATAAAGTACTAAATATAACATATCTATATATATAAAATACAGTACATATATATAAAAATACAGTATAATAATACATATATATATACAAATATATGTATATACATATATATATATATAAATATATATATATAACAGAAAAAAGAAAAAAAATATAACAGAAAAAAGAAAAAGAAAAAGGAAAAGAAAAAGAAATGGAAACAGCAGTAAGGGGGGCTCGAACCCGAGCCAGAGAGCGCGCGGGGGGGGGGGTGTTTAGACTAGGTCGGACTGGCCAGGGGGTCAGCCCGCTGGTTGTGTTAGAGTTAGGGTTTGGTTAATTTTATTTAGGTTTAAGCAATTTAAATAATAATAAAAAATATAAATACAGTCCTGTGTCCTGACAGTTAGGGACACATGAGTCTAAGTGTCCGGGTCGATTTCGACACGCACGATACGAGTCTGCCGTGTCCAATCATACTCTCGTGCTCGCCAGGACAAGGCGAACCACATACGTGTGCACGAGACTCACACGACACGATTCGACTCTGCTACTCACGTGTCCGATTTGCTGGAGAGGTTTCGAAGGGGCTGGACGGCGGCGGAGGCGTCGCGGCGGTGGCGCTTGGGCGGCGATCGTCGCGTCTCAGCGTGGCGAGCTCGTCGGCGGTGGTTGGGGGCTGTGAGGGTAGCTAGGGAGGTGGCGCTGTGGGGTGGCCGGAGTTAGGGTTTAGGACTAGGGTTTTCGCCGGAGAAGAAGCTCTACGGTGGTCGGGGGTGGTCGTGGTGGTGGCTTAGGGTTAGGGCTCGGTCTGGGGAAGAAGGGGGGTCTTATAGGCTGGTTAGGGCGGTGGAGCGGCCGGGAAAGGCGGGGAAAAGTAGGTCGGTGGTCGTCGTCAGCGTGGCAGTCTGCCAGCCGAGTCGTCGAGGGTGGGTGAGAGGAAAATTAGCACTAGGGTCCCTAGGTTTTAGTAAATTACAACTAGGCCTCTAACAGAGTCTAAATGCAAATACAATTTGCATTCCACACTTGAAAACATTTAATTAATTACAACTGACATTGTAACAATTCTAATAATTACAAAACCATATTAAAACAATTCTAATATTTACAAAATGATATTTTAACAATCTAATTAATTGCAAAAGTCAATTAAAACATTTTAGAAAATTACAAATTGATATTTTTGTATTTAAAACTCATTTAAAACTCATTTAAAAATTCTAGAAAAATTCCTAAAAATCATAATAAATATTTTAATGCTAAAAATGATAATAATTAATTAACACTAATTAAATAATTTTTGAAAAACATGGGCTTACAATGCGCCCCGAATAGTTATGCGCCCCATTGAAGACACCACCATGCTTCTTTTTCAAAGTATTCCAAAACTTGACGAAAAGTTTTAAAAACTTTGAAAGGGGTCTTATAGAAGCATGGAATTTCAGGCGCATCTATAGGCCAGAATTTCTATGCGCTTAACACTACGTGACTAGACTCAAACATGCGACAGGAAGCTTAAATGAAGTACTTGGCACAGCAAAGGACAACAAAAGTATAGACATCAAAAGAAGGTTTTTATTTCATATGAAAGTCTATTACATGTCTAAAAAAGGCTTTACAAAGGAGAACTTCTACAACAAGAAAGATCCTAAAACTACAGCCAGGTGCAGCAACTGCCATACGCCCCATACCAGGTGCATCATCCGTCAGGCGCATCTCTTCAGCGTCTCAGTCAGGCGCATTTCTTCATCATCTCAGTCAGGCGCATCATGAAGTCTCAGCATATGCGCTCTACTTCGACCCGATCAAGTGCTTCAGCTAATAAAGCAGTTATTGAGCATAACAAGGGTGGGCAACCAACTCCACTTTAGTAGGAGGAAGAGCTCTCCAAAGTCCAAGGAAGATGGGAGCACCATAATTCCGATCTGGGGCTCTTCCAGCATAACAAAGACGGGACTCGAACGTCCCGATCTTTGGATGCAACAGGCATCTTCGGCCTGCATCAGGACCCCACGATCCTAATTTTTGGATGTAACAGTCACCTTCACGAGTGCGTACGAAGATAACTCGACGCATCTTCACCTTCGGGAGCATCTCGTCGACAGAACATACTCGAGCAAAGAGGCGCATCTCTACACTGAGTAAACGAGAGAAAATAGGAAACAAAACCCTCTCCTTGCTGCTATTTATAGCATTGGATAAATCAGACCCATGCGCCAAGTGGCAGACTCTCCGAATTTCGTACAACGAATGTACATTTATGGAATGAATGTCTTTTCAAAATAAGCCCAGTCAACATGCACAATCAAAATATTGGGAACCTAACAGTCAGGCCTAGATGGATGCGTCGTGTGGCAGATCCATGCGCCTCCTTCTGATGCGCCCAAAACAGAGATCGTGAGCCCATGCGCTCGAGATTCGAAGCATTTAATACTGAGTGACAGGCTGGACAGAAGTCCATACGCCTGTCATATCGAGCATTTAATGCCGCATGACAGAGGCGACAACACATCCCCCAAAGAGTCCTTAGTAGAAGACGAGGGGTCGATGACATCAACATATCATTTCGTTTGGTCTGTCGAGCTGCCTTGCCACGTGGCCAACCAAAGCGCATGCATCACCACAGCCATGCGCCCAAATCTTTGTATGCGCCCCAAAGCCATGTGCTTGGACTCGCTCTTGATCCCTAAAGACAACAGCTAAATTCCTCTCCATACGCCCAATCCTAGGCGCATCCTGTCAGATCACTCTCCACCAAATAAGAGATCTTTGAGCTACGGACATGCGCCATGTGTCCTTTGACTCAGTTCAGTCCACGAAGGGGTGCTAACCTCCCAAGATCTCAGCAACTGAAGAATCCTCTCAGCTGCCACGTGTCGGCTCTTCCGCAGCCTACAGGCGCAACATGAAGGATTCAATCCCCAAATCAAAGCGCATTGTCCATGAGCCTCCCTCAGCTCTAGCCACGTGGCATTCCCACGTCCAGGCACATCCGACATATACGCGCATGAGCAGCCAGCCTACAATCTACAAATAGAAGAATCATCCTTCATCATGGACACACACAGACAGAGACACACATAACGAGATCGTCAGAGTTACAGAGACGCACGTCCACTCACAGGGATCGGAAGAGACACTCAACGTCTTCTTCCCCTTCGCAAGCTCCGGTATCCAAAGCAACCCAGATCTTCAGAGAACTAAAAATCGTCGTCAGATCGTCAACGGAGTCAACGCATTACCACTCGCTCCATCGACACAGGACCCAGATAAAAATAAAAGTGTACTCCTAGGACTACATCTAAGTCCTACATTGTAATATTGTTCTGTTTGTGATTGAAATTCCAATTCAAAGATTTTAATGGCAAACAAGTGTCACTCGATGGACATGTCCGACACTAGTATCAGAATCCCATGATATGGAGTCAGAAGAATTAGACCGTTCTTCACTGTCAAACTCAGAGGCTACTGGAGTTACAATCGGTGAAGTATAACCCAACCCACGCTTTGTCATGCTGTAATATGGCAATGATTTCCCTTCGGAATAGGGGTACGAATGGGAGTTCGTCTTCCTCTACCTCCATTAGACCAATTTTAAAGTCATATCCTATCTTTTAAATGATTTCTTTAGATTGTTGACTATAACGACGTTGTTGTAGTCGTCCATTATCATCTTTTTTATCCTCAGTCGAGAATGGTTTCTTGTTCTGTTTCTTTACTAAAATGTATAGGAGTTTCCCTCTTCTTTCGGGAAGGAACTAGGAAGAAGGAATATTGCACTGGTTCAAGCGATACTTCATTTTGGAGAGGTTGAACTGCCCCTATTGTAAGTGATTTAAAATTATCTAGCATATCCTAATAATATCGAGTATAGTAACAGACATAAATATACTACAAAGGAGATGCTACTTTATTGATCTGTACATCATCATTTACAATATGACTTTTAGCCTTAGAAGGCTTAGTCAGATTGATAACTAGAGGAGGAGAAAAAAAACGAGAAGGAGGAGGAGGTTTGTTATGACGAAGGTCAATAACAAGTGGCTCAGAAGAGGTGAGCTCCCTTTGTTTCGTCTTTCCAGCAAGAGGATACTTTTATGAGAGGAAAGATGAATGGTTAACGTCCGGGAAGAATGAGGATGAAAAGTACGTCCTTTAACTGGAATCACCAGGACATCATTTGGGGTATCTCTCTGATCTTCATCAGTGTCCATGGCCAGCACAACCTTCATAAATTCTTTCTTATATATCTGAGAATCATTACAGTACGCTTCGATGCCTCTGAAAGGGTTTAGATCTGCCACTTCCTTCTGGACTTCACCATTGACATCCACGTACTTAAAGCATTGGTAGAAAGTGGATGGTACAATGTTATGTTCATGCAGGAATGGACTTCCGAGCAAAGTATTATAGGAGCCATGATTATCAATCACGTAGAAGGTCACCTTTGTGCGAAGATTACCGATTTGAAGTTTCAGGCGAATCTTTTCCAAGGGTTCGCTTCTGCCAGAATTAAATTCCAGGATTGTCGTGATAGTTGTGGACAGATCGTGCACAGGGATCTTCAGAGCATCCAGTAGAGTCTTTGGCATAATACTGAGTGCAGACCCTGGGTTGATCAAGATGCGATCAACCTTCATAGTATTGACATATCCATATCGAAGCGGAATGTCTATTTTTCCTTATCTACTGCTATTGGTTTGGGAAGAGTCTGTTCCACTGAAGGTGATGAAGCAGACGGAACATTCGTGGCAGGAGAAGAAGATAATGCTGGAATAGCCTCCGGAGTTGGAGCAGAGTTCTCTTGACCATCTGAGTAATCTCGCAAGTAGAGTCTTCCAGACCTGGTACCGGTTAAAGCTTCTTCTTCGGAGACAGGTTCAAAGAACACCATGTTACAATTCTTCATATAGATTTTGGTTTTAGAACGTTTCTTCTGGGAGGATGAAGAGTTCGTCCAAAAACCTAAGCCAACACGAGATTGGTTATGTGGAAGGAATAGAGAAATGGGTACTGGGGATCCCTTTCCATTATTCAAGCCGGGGGACTTTTGTAAGTCATATCCCACCTTTGTCATTAGTTCATGAGACTGTAGACTATACAGATGAAAAGTTGGTTGATATTTGGTTTCTGGCTTTGACAGTGCTATTTTAGAAGGGGAGGAAGGAGAAGAAGAATCTGTCGTCGAGATGAAGGTAGCAGTTAAGGGTGGAAGGCAATGTTCACCCAATGAAATCATATGACATGACTTGTACTTGGTTGATTTCTTGGACTTTGTAAAGGAAGATGGTGCTTCAAAGTCCGACACCAAGTCTGGATGGATCCACATGATTTCCCCTTTTTCAGTAGAAAGAGGAACCAGACCATCAGTTCGTGCAGGTGGAAGATTTATAATCTCCATAGTAGTTCTCGGAATATGGACGACACCATCCTGTACAAATTGAGCAGGAAAATTGCCAAATTGTAGAGAGACGACGTTAGCTGTCATAATCTTTTCATCCTGTTGGAGAGTGATTGTACCAGAATTGACCATCTCTTGGATCTTTCCTTTGAGCACATAGCATGCTCGAGTTAGATGTCCAATAAACATATGATAGACACAATATTTGGGATGGTCAGTCTTACCGACTTCCTCTGGCCGTTTTGTATCTGGCAATTGAAGTTTATTGCTCTGGATTAGGCAATCGAAGCTGCTCATGATATCATCTTCGTCGAAGGAATATTCTTCTTTCGGACGTGGTACCCTCGGTGGTGGTATTATTGGGGTAGGCTTTGGCTGACTTATATTGATGGCCAGAGCTTCTTTGCCTTTGAGATTGATAGCCAAAGTCTCTTTGGCTTTGCGGTTGTTCTGGCGACCTCCGCTGCTGGTTGTTTGTTGTTCATCTTTGTCGAGATTAGGCATCTGGATGCCTAACTGTTTGAATTTGTCAGCACTTTTCTCAGCTGCTCTGGCGCTTATTATGAAGGAAGGCCAATCTTGAAATTGAGTGGAACCCGTCTACATGCTAACTATAGGTAACAAGTTTGATTTGCATGTATCTATAGTTAATGCATCCGGAGTTCCCAAAGGCATTTTGAGTGCTTTGCGACGGTAACGCTCAATGAAATGATCCACGGTTTCGTTGGGCCTTTGTTTGATCTTAATCAAAGCCGACATAGTCATGTCGTTTGTTCCTTCATAGAAGCGCTCCAAGAACATCTGTTTCAGAACTGCAAAAGATGTAATGCATCCGTCTGGTAGGTTGCGATACCAGTCGTAGGCTACTACTTTTAAGCACCCAACAAAGACTATTATGAGGAGAGCATCATTAGGTTGAAGCTGGTCGGTCATTATCTCGAAGTGATCGAGATATTGATTCGGAGATGTACTGCTTTCAAACAACATTATAGTAGGAGGCTTATACTTGGGTGGAAACTGCACCTCTTTCCACTTAATAGGGTATGGTTGTTCGATACCAAGCTTCTGCAGGCCGTCTTTTTGCTTAAGGCTTCGAATTGAGAACGTAAGAGTTTTACAGCCTCATTAGTGTCTCTCGACAGTTGCAGAGTAGTGGATTGATTAGATATGTTAGGAGGAGGGACTGCATGATAAGTACCACCCCCAACCCCAGACTGACTTAGAGTAACCTGTACTGGTATGGACGCGATATGAGGAGACTGTACCTCCAAACTAACATTGACAGGAGCAGATGCCGATATAGGTTATTGGGTTGTATTCACAACTGGTAGAACCGTATGTTGAGCCACAATTATGGTGTGCATGCTTGCTACCATTTCGGCCATCATTTTTAATTTGTCTTTTAGCACGGCGATTTGTTGCTCCTGGCTAGTAGAACTGAAAGCATCCTTATCTTCTATGATGACGTACACAGTCACCTCTCTGGCTATTGAAGAAGAGATAGTCTGCTCAAAACTCTCACTGGCGGCGTCAAAATCATATAAAGAGCTACCCCTAGGATAAGAGATGGGAAGATTCCTTTGACCAATTATAGCTCGACTCCTTGATCTGGTGTATCGATAGACCCCATCAAATATGCAATGTGTACAAACCAGGGGTCTATGAGTACGGGTCCAAGATGAAGTACGTCTTGGGCTACCCCCAGCCTCGTGAGAGCGATGAGTTGTCATGTTAACAGAGGCATATACTGACTCATCTTTTGAAGATACCTCAACAGGATGGGTCAAAGTAAGATGATCAAAAACTGACCGTTTAGCTATTTTGTAACAGCACCTGATTGTAATCTCATATGAGCTGCAATGATGCACTATTGGTGGAGATGGGGATACGGCCTTCCATTTCTGAGAAATTAGATCACGGAGGTCGATTTTCTTAGTAGAAGAAGAGGAAAGATGTGGCCTGTTCCTGGCCTTGTTGGTTCCTTGAAGGTATAAGAAAGCGCATAATTCAGCAGCATAAGTGAGGGGATTTTAGCACTCATCTTTGGGTGCTTTGAAGTAGTAGGTGTCACCCTTTGAACATGATTTACATTGGCATAGGGGAATTTTGGACGCTCAGAACTTATAGGTGCCATTGCTTGTTCAGCAATGGGGCACATATTCTGGTTAAGTTGGGTTCGGTGCCTGTTAAGATGGGTGCACATAGCAGTATCAACCATCATTTCAGTCTGTTGTACTTGGAGTTTTCCTCGTGCATTATGATTTATGCGTATGTTAGGAAGTTTTTCATTCAAATGAGGGGTAGGAAGTATCCTCTTTTGTTGTGCACGTAATCTCTCAGTACGTCTGATACGACGCCTTTGAGCAGCCGTAGTGCCTTTGCTAAAAAATTCAGGGTTTGGCAAAATAGATGGAAGAGAATGGGCGCCCTCAAGTGGGCGCCTATCTCTTTGAGGCGTATCTCCCACAGAAGAACTAGGGATGGTAGATTTGAGAGAATGGACGCCCTCAAGCGGGCGCCTATCTCCTGATGATGCGCCCACAGATTTGGGCATCACTGCAGAGGAAGATTTGAGAGAATGGGCACCCTCAAGCGGGCGCCTATCTCCAGATGATGCGTCCAAAGATTTAGGCATCACAACAGAGGTGGGATCAGTGGTCTTGAGAGAATGGATGCCCTCAAGTGGGCGCCTATCTCCTTGTGGTGCACCAGCTGACCTAGGCACCCATTCGAGATGCCTCTTCAGAGAGTGGTTCTGCACTTGTACAGTGCGCCTAGCTTTGGTCACAGTGGTTGTACGCGCCCTATTTGCAGAAACAGGGGCGCGCTTAGCACCAGGAGCACTTAACATCTTTTTGAACCCTGTTTGGTCGAATTTAACGACCAACATTCCTTTCTTAGTGCCAATCGATGATGAATCGCCTCGAGTTTTCATCTTCTCATTGGAGGAGAAGGAAGTCTCCTGCAGTGTCGCCATTTTGTTTGCAAAAATAAAAAGTTTTATTACAAACTTTAAAGAATTGTATACGAGTACAACGAATTCTAAGGAAGTACAACTGTAGGAGTTCGGTCCTGAATGACGACCGCTTTGTCCCTTTGACGAGGCGATTGTGGATGGAAGCAAGCTTGTCACTGTGTCTCGGAGCTTCTATTGATGAGGAATCTTCTGTATGGCTCGATCGTGTAGAAGTATTGACAGAACTTCGGCTTCGATTAACGGTTGAAGAACTTGCTTTTGAGAATTGTTGACTGCAGAAGATGGAAATACGATGAGTGCTCCAGCTATACCCCTCCTCCTCTCTGTGTCTGTACGTTGGGGGAATGGAACTCTATTTATAGAGCTAAGAGATAACCACCTAACAGTTATCCAAAGTAGGTACCTTTTTCTGGATAGGTACCTAAGCTACTGGGCGCCACGAAGACAGAAGCGCCTAATGACACCTGGTGCTTATACGGGATAGGCGCATGATCATGTGCAAGTGATGGGCACGTTCTTCGAAAAGCTTGGAGTAGTACACCACGTTCAGAATGCATGGCAGATTAATACGCCACGTAGTTTGTAGATGTCAGCAGAAAACTGAGTACTTTGAGAAAGGCGCCCAAGGAAGTAGGCGCCTAGAAAGTTGAGCGCCTAGTAGCAGTAATCGCCTAAATGGGTCAGGGCGCCTCAGAGAGATGGGTGCCCGAATGCATAAGGAGCCTAGAAGAACAGAACTCCTAAAAGTAATGGGCGCCTAAGAATGTTAGGCGCCTAAGAGACAGTGGGCACCTAAGTGTGCTAGGCACCTAAGAAAGACAGAATTTTGAGCGCCTACAACGACTTTCTTCTGCAATGATGCTTTACGACGTTCTTCTAGAACGATAATTCACGATGTTCTTCTAGGACGATAATGTATCTTCTTCATATCTCCCCCTAACGGCGAAAATTCTGTCGTATAAAGTGACAGATTAAAAAATGCATGTTTAAAAGATATAATAATATAAGGATATAAACATAAAAATTATAATTCACAAAACATAGATGCCAAGATTACAGTTGCAAGTAATACTAACATAAGCCATCTAAAAAAATGCAATTCGAAACTGAGACTATGTTACTAGTTATTTAGATACAATCTTCAGGATTGATGGTTTAGAAACAAACTTGTCCTTGAGATCAAGCGTGTATGTTGTAATTTGGTAAGAGATGATGATACGAATTAGTTTTGATAATCATCATTATTTTAGGGTGTACTCTTGTCGACCATGTCACGATTTAAAAGTTATAGGATCATTCGGATTCTGGCTCACAATGAACCCTTAAGATTGAGCTTCTAGCTCATGATATAGGATTGAGCTTCTAAGTTCTGGTAGTATGTGACTCAAGTACCCCAATGTGAATAAAGTAGATCCCTAATGATAAGCTAGAAAATATCTAGAGACCGAACTTCTGGTTCTTCCCTATAAGTAGGTTGGTTCCATTGGGTAAAATTAAGTGTGCTCTGACGGAGGCTTCAATAATATGAGCATGACCAGCTATCATGGATACTACTTTCACATTAGTATTTTTGTTGGAGGAAAAGATCATATTCTTAAGGATGGTGTTGGTAGTAATACTATCACTCATGCATAATATGTCTCTATCCTATTTTTCTATGGATTCTAGTTTCTAGATAGGGCAATATCTTATTAATAGTTACAAATAAAGATATTATTAATCATATAACAATAATTTAAAACATAGAACTTCAGGTCTATAATAGTTGGTATGACAATGATGCATCCTTAGTATTCCTAAGGATAGAACAACGTTATGGCACCAACTTTGAAACTTATAGTTTAGAATATATACAACTAAAGATATTATTAATCATGTTTTATCAAGTTAAGTACTGTATTTTGGTTTTGGAATATCAATATTGGTTTACTTACCCGGACTATCTAACTCATAACTATGGTTTTGGAATAATACCCCAGAAATTTGAAATGTAGGTTTGTACTCAATGTTCTTTCCTATTTCTCAGTCATGTTCACTTGTATCACATCAGATACCTGTACTACTTCGAATTTTGTAGTCGCTAAATTAAACATGTGCCCTCTAGGATATGTTCATGGACATGAGACTGACATACTTGAGACTCATGGAAATAGAAAGAAAGAATAAATCTACCACTTGAAATACAGTTCAATAAAAAGAAACACCATGTCATTATTCTTACCGTCTTCCATCTATTAGAAGGTTGTATTATGTTGGAGAAATTACAATTTTATTATTTTTGCAAAAGAAAAGATTTTTGCTTGCTTGAGTTTCGTTACCATCCCAAAAGGGTACATGCATGACAAGTGTTGCAGCTCGTAGCGGATCACTGGCTCCCGAAGGATAACAGTGAACATATCAACCCGAATGTTGGTATTTTAATAATGTAGTTGTATATATTCTAAACTATAAGTTTAAAAGTTGGTGCTGATAACGTGTTATGAAAATAAAAAAAAAAGTGAGAAGAAATTGGTAGCCAGAAATCTACACGTAACTTTTCTAATTGATAACATATATAGAGGGAATGTGATAGAGGTTATTGTGGGTATGGGTTTTATCCAAATCACAACATATATATATATATATATATATATATATATATATATATATATATATATATATATATATATATATATATATATATATATATATATATATATATATATATATATATATATATAGTTTTATTCAAAAAAAAGCCGGCTATCTTACAAACTATCATAGAGTCCTATGTGGGACTCATAGTGAAATCTACACGTAACTTTTCTAATTGATAACATATATAGAGGGAATGTGATAGAGGTTATTGTGGGTATGGGTTTTATCCAAATCACAACACACACACACACACACACACACACACATATATATATATATATTGTTTTATTCAAAAAAAGTCGGCTATCTTACAAACTATCATAGAGTCCTATGTGGGACTCATAGACTTTACATCAAATTCAATGTTGTTTAATATCCCAATCGCAGGGGTAATAATGCCTTCAAATATGCGCATTTCATTCCCTCCAGATATGCCAGACAGTCTGATACGCGCCTTACTGAACCACCTTGTCCCCTTGTTATCAGCAGCCCGTATGCGGACGATAATCTCATCAATCACCTTAGTGTCTGTATCCCATCCCAGTTTGCGACATTGGGCATGCCATAAAAAAATAGGCGTCGGATGGACTCGTTAGCGGTAAGACAGAGCACACAACTCGGTGAAGGGCATGGGATGTGGAACCAGATCAGCCTTTCTCTGGTGAGTAGACGCCCAAGCAATACTTGATACATGCACAACTGCAATTTTTGAGCCAGCTTTTTATGCCATACGAACTCATAATTTCACTCATAATTTCCCATATGTGGGTGAATACTCCGCAACATGTCGTAGCAGTCTCCGGCTCAGAAATTTTCATTACCACCTCCCCTTTCATTTGGCCGTCAAACCTAGTAATCCTTGGCCGCCAGCATGTCAATAGTCGACTTCTTGATAAGGTCGTCCAAATCCATTGTATGGGTGTACTCTTCCGGTCGCCAAGTTCCACTAAATATAATGCAATGGGGGCCCAATCTCTTCCTCGCCTCCTGGATTCGAAGCTCACCTGTGAGCGCCCATAAGTTCCGATGATCGATCCATGGGTCGTACCATAAATTAGTGGTCCGGCCGTCTTGGAAAACCCGCTGAATAGCATTCGCCATAGCATTGCGATTGCGAAGCAATTGTTTGAATGATACAGACACATTGTTATTATACTTGTACGTCTAAAAGCAATCTCCTTTTAAGTACCTATTGGCTGACCATTCGGCCCACAACGAAGTACCTTGGATGAATCTCCATGTGAGCTTCATGCCCGACACTTTTCGAAGTATTTGTAGGGACTATAATCCTACCCCACCCTCTTGTTTCGGCCTGTACAGTTGATCCCATCCGATAGCATGTATTTCATCCCTCCATATGAAATCAGCACAGATCCGTTCGATTTTTCGTATGGTAGCTAACCAAAGCAAAATGGATTGCAGCCAGAACCGTGCCACAGATGTGGTAACTGCTCACACCAGCTCGATGTGCCCTCCAAACGACAAGCAGTGTGCATGCCAGCCCTCAACTCTTCTTTGAGTATATTCGACTAAATTTCGACAATCAAAATCTTTTGCGTAGTTGACAGACAATGGGACTCCCAGATATTTAACCGTTAACTCCCCTTTATCCACTCCTAATGACGTTGCTCGCTCCTCCTTACAGTGATTGTTGAAATAAACTCTGCTTTATCTTTGTTTAGGTGTAGACCTGAAAGACGGCCAAACTCTACCATGATGCCAGTAATCGCATGGAGCCAGTTCATGATAGGGTATAAAAATACCAATAAATTATCAGCATAGATGAGGTGCCTGATGTGGGGCTGGATCCTGCGGTACATAGGAACAATACGTCTCTGCTGAAATGCGACCTCCAATTGACAAGAAAAATACTCCATCACCAGTGTGAAGAGATACAGGATAGCGGGTCTCCCTGTCGTAGACCTCTATTGCTTCTGATGAAGCCATACAGAATGCCACGGATGAGCACTGAAAAAGTAGGAGAAGTGATGCATTCCCTCATCCCGTCCACCCATGCCCGATCAAGACCCACAACGATCATCAGCTGATATATATATATATATATATATATATATATATATATATATATATATATATATATATATATATATATATATATATATATATATATATATATATATATACAGTTCCGCTCTAATGGGCTTACAAGCCTACCTTATGGTACATTTCGGTTATATTTAACAGTGGATTCTGTAGGTATATTTACTACTACGTTGGATTCAAATTTTTTCTTTCAATAAATGGTAAAAAAAAAGATTTAATTCTATCTTATGATTCAAATAATCTTTTCAACAAACGGTAAGAGAAAGATTTAATCCTATCTTAGGATTCAAATGAATCTTTTCAAATAAATGGTAAAAGATAAATTTAATATTAATATTAAATTAATATTAGTATTAAATTAATATTAATATTAACATTAATGTTAATGTTAAAATTAACATTAATATTAAAATTAAAATTAACATTATCATTAATTTTAATTTTAACATTAACATTAACATTATAATTATAATTATAATCATAATCATAATCATAAAAAATTAAAATTAATATTAATGTCCATTTTAACATTAATGTTAATGTTAATATTAATGTTAATTTAGCATTAATGTTAATAATAATATTAATTTTAATACTAATGTTAATTTTAACGTTAACATTAATGTTAAAATTAATTTTAATATTAATGTTAATTTTAACATTAATGTTAATTTTTGTATTAATATTAATATTAATACTAATATTAATGTTAAAATTAAAATTAAAGTTAATATTAATGTTAATATTAATATTAACATAATGTAAATATTAATGTTAATTTAGTATTAATATTAATTTAGTATTAATATTAATTTAATATTAATATTAATATTAAATCTATCTTTTATTATTTATTGAAAATATTTATGTTGAATCTTAAGATAGAATTAAATCTATCTTTTACCATTTATTGATATGATTTATTTGAATCCTAAGATAAAATTAAATCTATCTTTTACCATTTATTGATATGATTTATTTGAATTTTAAGATAGAATTAAATCCTTTTTTTATCATTTATTGAAAGTAATCGTTTGAATCCAACGTAGTAAATATACCTACGGAACTCACCATTAAATATAATCCCAAAATGTACCATAAGGTAGGCTTGCAAGCCCATTAGAGCGAAACTATATATATATATATATATATATATATATATATATATATATATATATATATATATATATATATATATATATATATATATGGAAAAGGTAATTCCATTGATAAGAGAAAACTAAAGTATAGTACAATGATAAGCAAACTGATTTATGTTTGCTGCATTACAAGATCCCTCCCATCATAATCTGTATTGTGAAGGATTCCAATATGTGGAGTATGCATTCCTTCGAATATTCGATTGTTCCTTTCTTTCCACACGTGCCACACTACAGTTACCAGCCGTACTCGAGCCACCTTGAACCATCCTGCTCCCTTCTTCCTGGATTGACTAATGTCCTCCATATATATATATATATATATATATATATATATATATATATATATATAGGACATTAGTCTATATATATATATATATAGACTAATGTCCTATATATATATATATATAGACTAATGTCCTATATATATATATATATATATATATATATATATATATATATATATATATATAGAGACTAATGTCCTATATAGTATATATATAGGACATTAGTCTATATATTATATATATATATATATATATATATATATATATATATATATATATATATATATGACATTAGTCTATATATATATATATATATATATATATATATATATATATATATATAGGACATTAGGATATTAGTCCTATATTTATAGGACATTAGTCTATATATATAGGACATTAGTCTATATATATTATATATTATATCTATATA
>JANAVB010021600.1:33453703-33668703 GCA_029216955.1 Iris pallida | reverse complement strand
CTAATTTTGAAGCATATATATATCTATATATATATTATAATATATATATATATTATATATATATATATATATATTATATATATATTGCATCAGACTCGACCCGTGTCGGGAAAGAAACGCGAAAACCTTTTCCCAAACTAGAGAGTACCTGCGCGAGACCGAGCAAACAACGCACAAACCAAAATACGAAAACAACCACGCAGACACATAGAATTTTGACGTGGAAAATCCTGCGGAAAAAACCACGGACTCGGAGTCCAACCCTGAGAAGTCTCCACTAATGAAATAAAGAGACACCCTCTATAAAATTCTCCCGATCCAATCGGATCCCCACAAACACTTGGAAGCAAAGCAATGATTACAAGGCTACGAGAACAAAACGACGAGTAAAGATTACCCGAATCCGATTCTCCTCCGAAAAACCTTCAATCCTCCGTCTTCTCTTCCAAAGTTGTAATGGCACTCTTGCCTCTTTCTCTCTCCTTTCTTGTGTGTTCTACAATTGGTTACCAATGATTAGGGTTTGAAAATCCTAACTTAACTTCCTAATCCGCAATAAACTGGACCGTTTGATTAGATCCAATGGTGAAATTCACCCCAGATTTTCGCTCACCCCGACGACACAGAGTTCGGCCAGAACTCTGTGTCGGGCAACCAGCACTGTCCAGCAACATTCTGGAACAGCCAGACCGAGTTCGGCCAGAACTCGGCCTGGGACCGAGTTCAGCCCGAACTCGGTGGCTCCAGTCCAGAACCCCCCCCTCTTGTTAGCAGCAGCAGCAGCAACTCCTCGTTGCCTACTTCCGAGCTTCTTCGACATCGACGGCGCTCGTCCACTCCGGGATCTTCTCCCATAGGTTGGGACCCCACCTACTCCACAACAAATCTCCCCTTCACAACTATGGGGAGGATATCAGCATCCCGACGATCTGCCTACAGTACTCAAACTTCTCCCTTGGTAGAATCTTCGTGAGCATGTCTGCTCCATTGTCATCAGTATGAACCTTCCTCAAGCTCCGCGTCCTTCTTCTCAACCATCCCGTATCCAATGATACCGAGTCTCAATATGTTTGGACCGGCTATGAAACGTCTGATTCTTCACAAGGTGAATCGCACTCTGACTGTCGCAAAGTAAAGTATACTACTCTTATTTCAGTCCCATTTCTGCAGCAGCTTCTTCATCCACACAGCTCCTTGTAAGCCTCTATCGCCGTAATGTACTCTGCCTCTGTCGTCGACAAGGCAACACACTTCTGCAAACCGCGACTGCCATGACACCTCCGCCCTCCCGCAAACATCATCACGTAGACCAAGTCGATCGCCTCGGTCTACATCTCCAGCCATATCAGCGTCGGTATACCAACCAGTTCGGCTCGTCACCACCAAAGGAAAGTCTCCAACGCAGTGCCCTGATGATATCATAGAATCCACTTGACCGTACTCCATTGTACCCTTCAAGGATTTGAAAGATACCTGCTAACCGTACAACTGCATGAGCAATATCTGGCCTCGTACCACCATGGCATACATAAGGCTTCCCACAGCTGAGGCATATGGAACGTTCCATATCTTCCTTTTCGTCCTCGGTAGATGGACACTGCTCCTTAGTGAGCTTAAAGTGAGCCGCAAGGGGCAACTCACTTTCTTTGACCCGTCCATACTGAACGCTGAAGTACCGGTGAATGTACTTCTTTTGGGACAAGTGTAGCAGCTTGGACTCTCTCTCTCGGCTGATCTCCATCCCAAAAATAGTCTTTGCTGCACCCAAATCCTTTATAGAGAAGGCCATGCCCAGCTGGCGCTTCAACTCCGCTATCCTAGTGGCATTCCGACCCACTAATAGCATATCATCAACATAGAGCAATAAAATGATGAAATCATCCTCGGCAAAGTACCTCACAAATACACAATGGTCCGACGTCGTCCGTGCATAGCCATGCTCCCCCATAAACGACTCGAACTTTTTGTACCGCTGGCCTCCGAAGCCTGCTTCAGACCATAAAAGCTCTTTCTCAACCGGCAGACCAAATGTGACTTGTCCTTCTCACAGAATCCCTCTGGCTGCTCCATGTACAATTTCTCCTCAAGATCACGTGGAGGAATGCCGTCTTCACGTCCATCTGCTCGACCTCCAAGTCGAGACTGGCTGCTAATGCTAGCACCACCCAATAGACGAATGCTTGACGACAGACGAAAAGATCTCATCATAATCCACGCCTTTCCGCTGACCGTAGCCTTTAACTACCAGCCTCGCTTTGTATCGAGGATGAGTAGTATCATCCGTCTGCTTCACTGTAAACACCCATCGATTCTTCAAAGCCTTCTTGCCCTTTGGCAACCGCACCAGCTCATAAGTGGAATTGGCGTGTAAGGAATCATCTCCTCCTGTATAGCCTCCATCCACTCATGCATGTGTTCGTCTTCCATAGCCTCTATAAAACTTTCGGGCTCTCCCCCTCAGTCAATAGCACATACTCATCCGGTGAGTATCTCGTAGATGGTCGACGATCTCTGTCGCTCCTTCTTAGTGGAGCCACTGGTGCTGGCTGTATACCAACAGCCTCCTCCCCTTCAGGAACTGCCTCCCCGGCATGCTCGTCCTCTGAGGGACACCCTGACCACCATCAGCAGGCTGATGATCAAGGTTGGGAGCAACTCCATGTACTGGCTCCCATAATGGAATCCTCTGCGATGTCCTCTGGAAACTGCTCGAAGCGAAATGACTCTAACTCAGACAATTCCTCAGCCTCAAAAGGCGTCTCGAAATCCTGAGTATTGGTCATGGTCTGATCCTCGACGAACACCACATCCCTGCTTCTGTAGAGCTTTCTTCCCACCGGGTCGTAGAGTCTATAGCCAAACTCATCCCGACCGTAGCCGACAAAGATGTATCGCCTCGTCTTCGGCTCAAGTTTGGTCCTCTCGTCCTTCGGTACATGCACGAAGGCCTTACAGCCAAACACTTGCAGGTGATTGTATGACGGCTCTTTGTCGTACATACTTGTCAGGCACATCACCCTGCAAAGGAGCACTAGGAGACAAATTAATAACATAAGCAGCTGTGAGAAGAGCCTCACCCCAATAACTGTCACGCCCCGACCCGGAATCACCCGAATCATCGTCCTCGCAGGGGGCGTGATGCCGCACGAGCCTGGAGTTGCGCTCGTGCAAGGCAAGATGACAAGTTCTCAAATGGTTATCTTTTGATTCGATATTGACAACGAAAGGAAACAGAGTATACGAAACAATTCTCTTATTGATATTCGAAACTGAGATTACAATGGCTTTCGATAGCCTAACGATATATGCTAGATTGGCTACAACACTCAGGTTCTCTCTTGCCCACAAAGGATTTCACCGTTCCATACATCATGCCTTCTATATCTCGGCCGCATCAATCCAGCCGCGTAGTCCGAGCGTCAATGCGATAGCACGCTTCAATGCACTTCGGCATTCTAAGACTTAACACGTTCAAGCAACGCTTCGCCGCGAGCAATCCATTCCCTGTACCCTGTATGAAGCTGGTGGGGGATCAGTACGTTCGTTCTCGCATGTACTGAAGCAAAGATCATCTTTCCAAACCGACATTTTAATATTCATGTTGAATCATGCAACTTAGCTTATGATCTTGTTATGTTCTCCTTAGGGTCAATTTCATGGCATCATCAAAAGCGTAAAGCATGTTATCATATCAGCATGTTATCGAATTGAATAGGCAAGCAAACAAGCAATCTCGTGTTTGATTCGTGGCGCGACTTCTTACCAAGTCGACGCACTCGCCCTTGCACCGACGCAAGGTGAATACGCCGTAATCCTTCCCTGTCATGTTATTGTGCATCTCTAAGCAGGATCTCCATGCGGGATGCATACGCGCCTACACTTTCAACCCATCGTTCCTTAACTATATGAAGGTCGTGGGCGTATCCGCGCCGGAATGGACTAAAGGAGTTTCTCTTTTATTATTCCTTACTTTCTTTTCTCTCCTTCTTTTCTCTCTCAAATCGAATTTGGGTAGCCCGGCGTTTCACGGGTTGGGTTGCAATCCCAACAACCGAAACTTACCGCGTGTCTACCATCATTTACGGCTTCTCACATGTACGACCGAGTGCTAATCGGACATTCGCAGATGTGCGCCTATCAAGATTATCATCCCTCCTAGGCCGAACGGTCCCGGTGTCCCGGTGCGCCTGTTCGGAGGGAACGTTTCGTGCACGGAAGATATCATCGCAATTATCTCAAGTCCATCCCATTCGACCATGCAACGCCCTTATCATTCAAACAACCAAGCATAGCCTTGAGTCCAAGACTCAGACTTTATCATCTCGCGTCTCTTTCGTTAACTTTCTGTGTTCTTATATTTCATACTTCGTTTCAATGATTCAATGGCATCGTGCCTCAACTCAATGCTCGTCAACCGAACGACCCGAGGGTCTTGAACACCTTTCGAGACACCATGTCATATCCGACAGTTCCGCCACATTCATGCCACAACTGTATTCTCTCGCAACAAAGCCATCTTGTATTATCCCGTGCACGCAGGCACGTTTCGACCGTATCCCATGTTCTAGACTTAGCATTCAATGTTCGGGGCTTGCGCGCTAGGGCGCTCGCCTAATGTCTTTCAATGTTCTAGCCGTCTAACTCGTGCAGCAAAGGCACGATATGGTTCATGCACTAAGGCACTCGCCGATTACAGTTATCCCATGTTCTTGCGGCTTGCGCATCGAGACGCTCGCCTTAGCGATATCCAATGTTCTATAGTGACTCGTGCATATTGATGCACGTTTCATTTCAATTGTTCTAACTTAGTGTTCGACTCACACTATGATTTATCTCCGATCGGCCACGCCCGTGGCGTCGATAGGTTAACTTTAGCATACAATGATATATTTGACTTATCGAATGAAGGAGTAAAAGAAGTCAATCCTCCCACCTTGAGTCGATATGCCTTCGTCGTTTCGCCGAGCCGATGCGGCTTGATTCCCTAACTTTGTTGCACGGCCACTCTCCTGACTTAGCCATTTGAGCACTTCGTGCTTCGTTGAGTTATACGCCCAATTCGCCTTAGCATGCCCAAGTCTTAGCCCGTCGCAAGGCGACGATTTGATTTCGCGGACCCCTTACTAAATATTGCAAAAGATCGACCTCTAATATTTTCCCGTCAAAGTATAACCTGCACACGAAACCAACTAAAGTCAAGACTTGCATCGATTTGGACTTGCGCCTTGGTCGATTCGATTTCTTAGAATCTTCGAGTCGATTTAACGCACTCATCCTTCGGGGCAACGCGGCGCTTCGCATCGATTCATTCGATGCATTCTTTAGGACAAGGCAACTCTTCGCATCGTCTTAGTTCGATGCGTTGCTCGGAACAACTTAGCTCTCGTATCGTTTTGCATCGATACATTTCCTTGCGTCAACGTGACTCGTTGAGTCAACGCTTCAGCGTAATGTATCGTGCGGAGCGGGCATTACAGAATATACCACTCAAAATAAGGTTCGTCCCGAACCGAAACCAATACTAAATTTCCAAGGGTTTCATTAGATCGTTCCACGATCTCGTCTCACTATCGTTTGGATCGTACAACTTAGTTTGGAATCATACACATATTTTAGGCGTCCCACCAATATATGCATTTCAGCCGAGCTCAGTTGTAAGATATCGGAACAACGCAAACACGTAACTCTTATTCTCGATAACTTGACATCTCGTATTCTCGATCGGACTTGGGCTCTAGCATAAGTTCTCGCAATTCTATTGCATATGCATATTGATACATACGCGATCTGCCAACAAAAGTCAAGACACACGATGCGATTCAAAAATCGCATTTCTCACTTTGTATGTTTCATCGGGACTATCAATTCTATGCGTCGTGTTAAGCCGTCGCGCATCCGATCACAACGAGTCTCCGCAACGCCATGCGTTCGGTGTCACTATCCAACGATTTTCGATGTTTTACTTCGTATCCTATCTCGACATGATTCTCTTTTGTTGACTTGCAAAAGCATCAACATTCAGGACTACGTCCGCTAGGTGACTTACCTAGACATCGTGCTCTGCTTCTCCCGACGCAAGTTTAAATTGACATTGCACAAAGGCCACAATCTATCCGACACAACAGTTTACATCAAGGCGACAGTGCTCAAGACAACGATCGCCTTGACATGAGGTCTTTACGATACGTCTTACGTTCGATTTCCTAACGAGTAGAAATTCACTAGCCAAATTCCCAACTTATCCGTCTCGCAACATCGAATACAAGTTCGATTCACGCAAGCTCAATTGCAAGGTGAATCCGAATCTAACGACATGACTTATAGGTCATTCCCTTATTATTCCCTCTCGTGCATAGCACGTTCCTCGCAATCGCCTACTCGCATCACCAAGTTCGTTAGTAAATTTTATTCTCAATCGAAAGCTGTTCCAACAATTTTCGATCGCCTAGACTTATCGTCAACATGCACTGCGTTATATTTGTTATCGGTGCAATCTCATATGCGATATCGCATGGGTCATCTTACGGTCTGCAGCGTTCAATTTAATTTGGCGGTCAAGTCTTCTAGGGTCAGCTGCCCCGAAGCTACGCTCGATAATTGTGGATCATCACCGAAGGACAGTTTAATACGAACTATGCTATATCTTATTTCGGAGCCAAATCACGTTCCGACGATTCTATGTGACTACCCAATTTCAGACAAAACCATTTCTATCGGCGCAACTGATGCGCAACTAGCCTCCGAGTCAAGTCATGCACTGCCGTCGATGATTCCGCAATTTACGAAACATCTACTCGCATCAAGTTCGAGTCTATCTTATTCACGGGTCGACACACGAGATGCTATACGCATCGAGCAATCGTCGATGACTTATAGTCTCGTCTTTGATCAATCACAAAATTTATGATCAACCAAGTTCATTCATTCTCGTATCCTTACTTACAAAATTTTGATAGCGCAGGGCGCACTCCATTTTGTATTCTCACATCGCTTACATTTCCTTACGTATCGATCTCGATACGCCATATCCATTTCGATAACGTAAGGGTCAACTTTGAATCTGTTTTAATGTCAACTTAACTCGCCTTACATACATCCAAGTTCACAACAAACTTTTCCATATGCATCAACTTATTTTCTGATTCGCCGCATCCCGCTATACTTTGATTCGCGTAACCGAGTTACCGATTATCCAACATCGTGCCCTCGAGTTATACGATCTCGCCCTCTAAATTTTGCGTGTTTTCAGTCATACTCAAATGAGTATCGCCGTAACTTAACCAACTATTTCATAGGCACGGTTTCTCGTGTCAACCAACTTTCTTACCGAAGTCGCACATCGTGCGATTCGATTACAATTCACATCGCCCAACATTTCTATCGAAATTGCAAGTCGTGCAATTCGATTCGTCTCGCCTAACATTTCTACCGAGATCGCAATTCGTGCGACTCATTTGTAAGCTCGAGTATTCCTTTCCCGTCAATCTGATTATTGCGTCAAGGCATAATCGTTTCGCTAGTCTCGGTCATCCGACCAACTATAACTTCCATCCGACGTATCGTTCATCGATACGAGTCTCGCCTTATCGTCCCAACTGATTTTCGAAGAACACTTGCATCAACATATCGCCATACAAATTTTTCAACGAATCTCGGTACTCTCCCGTCCGTTGCGGACAAACCTTTCGCAATTCTCACAACGTGTCGATGCAATTTATCGCACAAGTGTTATACCATATACCACTTGAAATCGAGTCATTCATCGCCTACGTGGTATGGCATATACCACTCAGAACTCAAGTCATTTCCCTCGCATTACACTTAGTATAAACCGACAATCTCTTTCGACTCACGATTTTTGCAGTGATCGTGCTTGATCACAATCGTAACTTTGATTCTATCAAAATCCGACACAACTCGGTCAATGTTCTCGCTTGCCAACATAAGTTTGGTGTGCAACCGAACGATTCGCTCTATCGATTTACGATTTTAATTCTTTCCTTACGTTGCATCTCGTGCAACAATTTATTTAGACACACGTTGCACTCCGTGCAACAAATTTCACTTCCGATACGCGTTGCATATCGTGCTACGATTTATTTCCGACACTTTTATTTTACTTTGTACAATGATTCATTTCTAATTTCCTTTGCACTTCGTGCAACGATTAATTTGATATGCGTTGCACCACGTGCAATAATTTTTACTTTCAATATGCGTTGCACATCGTGCAATGATCATTTTCGACATTTACCGTACCTCGTGCAACGAATTACTCTCGACTTTCCAAGTCAATGCACAATCCGTTTTAACACATTCGGTATTGGCTTATCACTTCTCACTTTTATTTTCACGCATATTTACATTAACTCGCTGCACTTCGTGCATCATTTTATTTCTCATTCAACATATTACATTGCGACAACATCTCAAATCGTATTTCACAATTCGTTGCGCTTACAGCAACTAACATTTTTACGGCTCGTTTGCATTCAATACAATATACCCCTCGCGACTTTCTTAGCAAACATCGTGTAATTTCCAAAACACATGCGGCAAAATTACACGATTTGTATTAGACTTATTGTATGGAACATCCAGTACGGCATCGAGTAGAGTCAAGAGTGATATCAAGTGGTGGTGGGCAACTTTTCGAATTGTAATGAAGCAAGCGTCCAGAGGAAATTGAGCCTAGAGCTCTGATACCAATTTGTCACGCCCCGACCCGAAATCACCCGAATCATCGTCCTCGCAGGGGGCGTGATACCGCACGAGCCTGGAGTTGCACTCGTGCAAGGCAAGATGACAAGTTCTCAAATGGTTATCTTTTGATTCGATATTGACAACGAAAGAAAAACAGAGTATACGAAACAATTCTCTTTATTGATATTCGAAACTGAGATTACAATGGCTTTCGATAGCCTAACGATATATGCCAGATTGGCTACAACACTCAGGTTCTCTCTTGCCCACAAAGGATTTCACCGTTCCATACATCATGCCTTCTATATCTCGGCCGCATCAATCCAGCTGCGTAGTCCGAGCGTCAATGCGATAGCAGGCTTCAATGCGCTTCGGCATTCCAAGCCTTAACACGTTCAAGCAACGCTTCGCCGCGAGCAATCCATTCCCTGCACCCTGCATGAAGCTGGTGGGGGATCAGTACGTTCGTCCTCGCATGTACTGAAGCAAAGATCATCTTTCCAAACCGACATTTTAATATTCATGTTGAATCATGCAACTTAGCTTATGATCTTGCTATGTTCTCCTTAGGGTCAATTTCATGGCATCTTCGAAAGCGTAAAGCATGTTATCATATCAGCATGTTATCGAATTGAATAGGCAAGCAAACAAGCAATCTCGTGTTTGATTCGTGGCGCGACTTCTTACCAAGTCGACGCACTCGCCCTTGCACCGACGCAAGGTGAATACGCCGTAAACCTTCCCTGTCATGTTATTGTGCATCTCTAAGCAGGATCTCCATGCGGGACGCATACGCGCCTACACTTTCAACCCATCGTTCCTTAACTATATGAAGGTCGTGGGCGTATCCGCGCCGGAATGGACTAAAGGAGTTTCTCTTTTATTATTCCTTACTTTCTTTTCTCTCCTTCTTTTCTCTCTCAAATCAAATTTGGGTAGCCCGGCGTTTCACGGGTTGGGTTGCAATCCCAACAACCGAAACTTACCGCGTGCCTACCATCATTTGCGGCTTCTCACATGTACGACCGAGTGCTAATCGGACATTCGCAGATGTGCGCATATCAAAGATTATCATCCCTCCTAGGCCGAACGGTCCCGGTGCCCCGATGCGCCCGTTCGGAGGGAACGTTCCGTGCACGGAAGATATCATCGCAATTATCTCAAGTCCATCCCATTCGACTATGCAACGCCCTTATCATTCAAACAACCAAGCATAGCCTTGAGTCCAAGACTCAGACTTTATCATCTCGCGTCTCTTTCGTTAACTTTCTGTGTTCTTACATTTCATACTTCGTTTCAATGATTCAATGGCATCGTGCCTCAACTCAATGCTCGTCAACCGAACGACCCGAGGGTCTTGAACACCTTTCGAGGCACCATGTCATATCCGACAGTTCCGCCACATTCATGCCACAACACTGTATTATCTCGCAACGAAGCCATCTTATATTATCCCGTGCACGCAGGCACGTTTCGACCGTATCCCATGTTCTAGACTTAGCATTCAATGTTCGGGGCTTGCGCGCTATGGCGCTCGCCTAATGTCTTTCAATGTTCTAGCCGTCTAACTCGTGCAGCAAAGGCACGGTATGGTTCATGCACTAAGGCACTCGCCGATTACAGTTATCCCATGTTCTTGCGGCTTGCGCACCGAGGCGCTCGCCTTAGCGATATCCAATATTCCATAGCGACTCGTGCATATTGATGCACGTTTCATTTCAATTGTTCTAACTTAGTGTTCGACTCACACTATAATTTATCTCCGATCGGCCACGCCCGTGGCGTCGATAGGTTAACTTTAGCATACAATGATATATTTGACTTATCGAATGAAGGAGTAAAAAGAAGTCAATCCTCCCACCTTGAGTCGATACGCCTTCGTCGTTTCGCCGAGCCGATGCGGCTCGATTCCCTAACTTTGTTGCACGGCCACTCTCCTGACTTAGCCATTTGAGCACTTCGTGCTTCGTTGAGTTATATGCCCAATTCGCCTTAGCATGCCCAAGTCTTAGCCCGTCGCAAGGCGACGATTTGATTTCGCGGACCCCTTACTAAATATTGCAAAAGATCGACCTCTAATATTTTTCCGTCAAAGTATAACCTGCACACGAAACCAACTAAAGTCAAGACTTGCATCGATTTGGACTTGCGCCTTGGTCGATTCGATTTCTAAGAATCTTCGAGCCAATTTAACGCACTCATCCTTCGGGGCAATGCGGCGCTTCGTATCGATTCATTCGATGCATTCTTTGGGACAAGGCAACTCTTCGCATCGTCTTAGTTCGATGCGTTGCTCGGAACAACTTAGCTCTCGTATCGTTTTGCATCGATACATTTCCTTGCGTCAACGTGACTCGTTGAGTCAACGCTTCAGCGTAATGCACCGTGCGGAGCAGGGCATTACAATAACTGCCCGACAAGTTTGCTTCTGACAGCAAACACCGCACCCTCTCCATCAGTGTCCTGTTCATGCGCTCCGCTACACCATTGAGCTGAGGTGTCTTAGGCGGAGTCTTCTGGTGTCGTATCCCTTGCTCTCTGCAATACGCATCAAAGGGACCAATGTATTCGCCGCCATTGTCGGACCGAACACACAATAACTTCTTGCCCGTCTCTCTTTCAACAGAGGCCTGAAACTCTTTGAAAGTATGCAGCACCTGATCCTTGGTCTTTAAAGCATAGACCCAAACCTTCCTGGAATAGTCATCAATAAAAGTTACAAAGTAAGATACACCACCAATAGATTTTACCTTCATAGGACCGCAGACATCCGAGTGAATCAACTCGAGCAACGCCGGCTTCCTTGAACTTGGGTGACTTTGAAAAGACACCCTATTTTGCTTCCCAGCTAAACAGTGCGTGCACTTCTCTAACTTTGTAGACTTGAGCCCTGGAATCACTTTCCTGCTCACCAAGTATCTCATCCCCTTCTCGCTGATATGGCCGAGCCGCCTGTGCCACAACTCGGTAGATGCATCACTGACTGCGTTCACCTCTTGTGCCCCATGTGCGCTCCCCTCCATATAGTAGAGACCGGACTTCTTGCTTCCTTTGGCAATCACCATCGAACCTCTGGAAAGCTTCCACTGACTGTTCCTGAAGAGACTGAAGAATCCTTCGTCATCCAACCTTCCAACCGACACCAGGTTGAAACGGATATCAGGGACATAACGAACATCCTTGAGAAAAAGAACTGCACTCGTCTTCGTTCTCAAATACACATCTCCAACGGCAACCGCCTTCGACACATCTCCATTGCCCATCTTCAACACTCTACAGTCGCCTGTTGTGTAAGTGGCAAATAGTGCCCTGTTGTGAGATACATGTGCTGAAGACCCTGAGTCCACCAACCAAGAATTGTCATCGCAGGCGAGGTTTGTAATGACCTCATCACCTACGACGATCACATCGCCTCCATGCATCGAGGCCGCTGCTGTAGTGTTCTCTTCTTGCTTCCCCTTGTCGCCCTTCTTCTCTCTCTTCCAAGCGAAACAGTTCCGCTTGATGTGGCCATTCTTACCACAATGGTAACACTCTGAGTCCTCGTAACGACCCTTGGACTTTCCCCTACTCCTGTCTCTGCCACCACCTGGACCCCTGCTTTTGTTCCTTCCGCGGCTCTCTGAAACCAATGCCTCTGAGTGGTGGGATGTGGATGAAGTGCCCTGAGAACGTCTCTGCATCTCTTCATTCAGCACCCCGCTCTTGGCAAACTCCAGACTGAGCACGTCCTCTAGAGCAGAAGCGATCATAGATACTCGTACGGTCTCCCACGAGTCTGGCAATGTACACAGCAGCCATAGTCCCTGAACTTCGTCGTCGAACTTGACTCCCATTGAAGTCAGCTGGTCAACCACGCCCTAAAAATCACTCAAGTGATCCGTAATAGACGTCCCATCTTTGTACCGCAGACCCATCGTCGTCCGGATCAGGAACAACTTGTTTATTCTAGTCTTCTTCGCGTACAAAGACTCCAGCTTATCCCATAACGTCTTCGCATGCTCAATATTGGCAACTTAGTTGTACACGTTCTCGTCAACGAACTGCCTGATATATCCATACACCTGTATATGCTCGAATTTTCAGTCCTCCTCGAATTTATCACTGGACTTCTCGGATGCAAATACGGGCAGATGCAGCTTCTTGACGAACATCAAGTCTTTCATCTTGCTCCGCCAATAGTGATAGTTGGTGCCGTTCAGGTTCACCATGCGCACCGGCTTCGCGTCCATCTTTCCTTTCTAGTTTCTGTCAACTCATGACACCCTTCTAAATTCCAGAACCTGGCTCTGATACCACTTTGTTGGGAAAGAAACGCGGAAACCTTTCCCCAAACTAGAGAGTACCTGCAAGAGAACCGAGCAAACAACGCACAAACCAAAACACCAAAACAACCACGCTGACACAGAGAATTTTTGATATGGAAAACCCTTGCAGGAAAAACCACGGGACGATCGGAGTCCAACCCTGAGAAGCCTCCACTAATGAAATAGAAGAATTACACCCTCTACAAACTTCTCCTGATCCAAATCGGATCCCCACAACAATTGGAAGCAAGAGCAATGATTATAAGGCTACGAAGAACAAGAACGACGAGTAAAGATTACCCGAATCCGATTCTCCTCTGAAAAAGACCTTCAATCCTCCGTCTTCTCTCCCAAAGTTGTAATGGCACTCTTGCCTCTTTTGTCTCTCCTTTCTTGTGTGTTCTACAATTGTGTTACCAATGATTAGGGTTTGGAAATCCCAACTTAACTCCCTAATCCCGCAACAAACCTGGACCGTTTGATTAGATCCAATGGTGAAAATTCACCCCAGATTTTCGCTCAGCTCCGACGACACAGAGTTCGGCCAGAACTCTGTGTCGGGCAACCAGCACTGTCCAGCAACATTCTGGAACAGCCAGACCGAGTTCGGCAAGAACTCGGCCTGGGACCGAGTTCAGCCCGAACTCGGTGGCTCCAGTCCAGAACCCCCCTCTTGTTAGCAGCAGCAGCAGCAACTCCTCGTTGCCTACTTCCCGAGCTTCTTCAACATCGAACGGCGCTCGTCGCACTCCGGGATCTTCTCCACATAGGTTGGGAACCCCACCCACTCCAACAACCCGAAGGCCCGTACTTGTATCTCACTGCATCTGGACCGTATTCACATTTATCCCTCCACATGAAATTAAATGTACTTCTTCCATTGCTCGAACATGCAATCTCTTGAGAGGATGTGCCTTACTCTAACCACTTGAGCTAGAGGTCATTGGCAGAATATATATATATATATATATATATATATATATATATATATATATAGGGAGCGGATCGGGAGCCCCGTCCGCGGAGCCCCGCCGAAGCCCCGTCCCCCCTTAGCCGTTGGATCGCGCGGGCGGGCGCGGGCCCCACGCGGGCCCCGCGCGATCCGATGGTGCAGGGGGGGCGGGACTTCGGCGGGGCTCCGCGGGCGGGGCCTTTATATATATATATATATATATATATATATATATATATATATATTCTCTGCCAATGACCTCTAATATATATATATATATATATATATATATATATATATATATATTCTCTGCCAATGACCTCTAATATATATATATATATATATTTTATATATATATATATATATAAAAATATATATATATATATATATATATATATATATATATATATATATATATATATTAGAGGTCATTGGCAGAGAATATATATATATATATATATATATATATATATATATATATATATATAAAAGGCTAAGGTCCGACAAAAAAAAGTTCCCAATCTTTCAAATTTGTTTTAAGTAATAAAAGATGTTAATTTTTTTAAAATCAATCAAAATTTAATAAAATTAATGAAAATTCCTGGTTCTTCTCTAATTCTCACATAATAATTTTGAATTTCCTTTTTTTTGTTTATATGTCCTAATTATCTCTTATTTAATCCATTAGTTCTTATTTTATTTATTGTCAAACACCTTTCCTTTCTCTATCTCTTTCCTTTATCTCCTTTCTCTTTCTCTCTCTCTTTTCTCTATCTTTCTCAAACGTCTATCTCTAGGGACGAGCATTATTCGATTTTGGACCGAAAATCGAACTGAATCAAATCGAATAAGAGATTCGGTTCGATTTAAAAAAATTCGATTTGGTTTAAAAAAAATTCGGTTCAGTTTCGGTTTTGAAAATACTAAATTTTGTTATTCGGTTTCGATTTTAGCTCTGGATTTCGGTTTCGGTCAAAAACCGAAAACCGAATAAGAAAATTTAGTTAGTATATATATACATATATGTATATACCATATATATATATATAGGTATTAATGTATATAGGTATATACTAAATATATATATGTATATATTAAATATATCTAGGTATGTTTAGTTACTATATATTAACAAAAAAAAAAGCGCAAATAAACCGATAAACTGAAAACCGAACTGATTTAATTCGGTTCGGCTTGATTCGGTTATGGACCATTTCGGTTATTTGGTTTGGTTTGAACCGAATTAATCGAATGCTTACCCCTATCTATTCGGTTTGAACCGAATTAACCGAATGCTCACCCATATCTATATCTTTTCTCTCTCTCTTTTGTCGAGTAACCTGAGTTTGATTTGAAGTGGATGGTCAAAATTCAAATTGTTGTTTGTGAATTTTTTAGTATTAGATAATCAGAGACTGTGCAAATTGTTGGAGTCCATAATTGGTGTTGTAATATTTTAGATATAATATGATTCTTATTTTAGGAAATCATATTATGATCTGAAATAGAATATCGATAGAATTTTTTAGACATAATAGGATTCATATTTTATTCTTATTTAGGAAATCCTATTATGACTAATAATATGATTTTCTCATCCTATATATATGGGGTGAGGTGGAGTCAAAAAGCACATCACAAAGTGGAGATTCGGGATGCTCGTCCACAAGAAATATAAGAGAAAGTTCGTGTTTTACTCGGTGAGTGATCTCAATTGTAATCTTTTTTTCTTTTTTGAGAATGGTGAGGGAGTTGAACCTATTAGGACAAAGTGTTCGACATTAGTTTTTGTCAACCTTGTAATTTTTATTTAAGTTATAAAGGTTAAAATTTGTCCAGGTGACGTAGTCACCGCCATATACTTGTCTTTACCTGTGCTTAGTGTCCGTTAATTAGACGGGGATTGGTTGATCAAGTCGGTTGGCAAAAGCTTCTGCGTGCCAACACAATTCCCCATTGATATCAGGTTCTACCCTTCCTTAACCTTCTTCTCTTGTTTTATTTTTAATTTTTTATTTGTGTTGGTTACTTGATTTTAGCATTTAATTTTTATCTAAAAACTAGTAATAAAATACTGTCATTGTCTATTTTTAACTTTGTAGAGAAGAATATGTCAAAAAGAAATTACGAATGTGGTTATGAAAAATTGAAAAAAAGAGGAGTTGAAAAATTAATTGAATCTCAATATCGTTCTCTTGATAATTTTTTTATTAATAATAAAAAAAGATGTTAAAATAAGTGCAAATGTTGAAAAAAAGAAGTAGAACAATCGTCTTCCATAGAATGAATTACAATATAATATTTATTTTTTAGGATAATCTAATATTGATAATAACATTTATCTAAGGAAGAATGAAATGTTGAAATAGTAGTAGTCCTAAATTTAATCAAGAGTAAAACAAATGAAGTTCCAAATAATAAAATCAATAGCCAATTTTATTATTTTACCAACAATATTGTTGAATGGAGAAAAATATGAAAGTAGATGGCTAGTTTATTCAAAATATTCTGATAAAATTTATGGGAAAACTATACTTTTGGTCATTGAATGTTTGTCTAACCAAAGTTTTAGTCACTCAAAGATATTTTCCAAAAAATTAGTCACTGAATGTTCGGTCTTCCAAAAAAATGGTCACTCTGTTAAATTGTTGTTTGTTTTATTAACGATTTTTGTTGACATGGCATGTTATATGCCATGTCAGTCGTTAAGTATGACGTGGCACATCCACGTGGGCTATTTTTGGGTTTTATCTTACAAAAAAATTCGTTTGGGTATTAAGTTATGTGCCATGTTTCAATGTTTATGACATGGTATTTTATTTTTTTTATTTTTTAAAAAAACTTAATACCCAAACGATTATTTTGAAAAATAAAACCCAAAAATAGCCCACGTGAATGTGCCACATCATACTTAACGACTGACATGGCACATAACATGCCATGTAAACAAAAATTGTTAATAAAACAAACAACAATTTAATAGAGTGACTATTTTTTTGGACGGCCAAACATTCAGTGACTAAACTTTTGAAAAATATCTTTAAGTGACTAAAACTTTGGTCAAGCAAACATTCAGTGACCAAAAGTATAGTTTTCCCTAAAATTTATTATGTTGTTAGTTGTTGATTTAAAATGTAGTGCTAGTCAATTACTTAATGGGAAAACTATACTTTTGGTCATTGAATGTTTGTCTAACCAAAGTTTTAGTCACTCAAAGATATTTTCCAAAAAATTAGTCACTGAATGTTCGGTCTTCCAAAAAAATGGTCACTCTGTTAAATTGTTGTTTGTTTTATTAACGATTTTTGTTGACATGGCATGTTATATGCCATGTCAGTCGTTAAGTATGACGTGGCACATCCACGTGGGCTATTTTTGGGTTTTATCTTACAAAAAAATTCGTTTGGGTATTAAGTTATGTGCCATGTTTCAATGTTTATGACATGGTATTTTATTTTTTTATTTTTTAAAAAAACTTAATACCCAAACGATTATTTTGAAAAATAAAACCCAAAAATAGCCCACGTGAATGTGCCACATCATACTTAACGACTGACATGGCACATAACATGCCATGTAAACAAAAATTGTTAATAAAACAAACAACAATTTAATAGAGTGACTATTTTTTTGGACGGCCAAACATTCAGTGACTAAACTTTTGGAAAATATCTTTAAGTGACTAAAACTTTGGTCAAGCAAACATTCAGTGACCAAAAGTATAGTTTTCCCATTACTTAATAAAGGAACTAGCGATTGGGAAAATCTTGGCTTTAAACTTAAAAAGTCTTGAAACAAGTCATGAACATATCACTAATATGGGCAATTGGATTGAATTAGAACAATATTACAAAAATATGACGAACGATGAAAACATACAAGAACAAATTAATAAGGAAAATGAACATTAGGAAAATGTTTTACTAAGAATTATTGCTATAGTGAAACATCTTCCTAAAATAACCTTGCTTTTCATGGTAAAGAAAGGACATGAAACAAATAATATCAATTTTTAAGTTTAATTGAAATGGATGCGAAATTTAATCCAATTAGTACAAGAACATGTTAGATGCATTAAAGATGGTGAACTTCAGACTCATTACTTGAGTAATACCATACAAAATGGAAAATGAAACTGACCTAACCTATAGAAAAATTTAATTTTTTATAAAAAATAATTATTTTTCGTAAAAAATAATAACAATCAAATATCTAAATTAAGTTTCTCATGATTTTTCATAAGAAATAATTACAAGCAAACAACTGCATTATGTACTGTTTTTAAATTTTATGAATTTTTTCCCGTAAAATAGTTCCGTAGAATTATTTTATTTTCCACATATTTTTTTTTCCTAGAAATAATTTGTTTTACGATGAATTCTGTATTAAAGTTAACAGTTTATATGGATGTACGAGTATTTATGGGCCGGAAAGTAGTAAAAGTTGGATGAGGAAATTTATAGTTCCCCGTAACATACGGCCCATTTGGGACATACCAAATTTCCAAAAGTCAAAGTCAAAACCGACGCGTTGAGAGGAGAGAGAGAGAGAGAGAGAGGTGAGTCTTTTTGCAAAGAAGAAGGAATGAAATAAATAAATAAAGCAAACAATTTCCTAATCGAGCTTCGGTCAGTCCCATTTCTCTCCCTAATTCTCCAGATTTGCTCCTCCCGATCCAAACCCTAATTTCGCCAGTAAGTCCAAGTCCATCTCAATCTCGATTTCAAATTTTGGCTAAAATTTTTCCGATCCTGGGTTCAGTTGTCGTAATGATTGATCTGCTTGCAATCCTTCGTTTCCCCCCGTTAATTTAGTATGAATATACGTTTATATGAATTCAATGATTTGAAATTTGAAGTCTTTCGATTATTGTGAATGACTTCTCACTAAAAGCTAGGGTTTTGGAAGTCGCCAGTATAGTCATTTTGATTCATTCACCAGTTGCGCTAGTGTATGTGAGGATTGAATTCAACTTTAGAATCTACAATTTATGTTGCAAACTATAGAATCATTCTGATTCATTCATCAATTAGAAAAGGGAAGTTTTATTTTAAATTTAATTTATTTAGGTCACACTGAAGACAGTAGAGGAAATTTGTCGCGGGAAAAATTCAGCTTAGGGATCAGGAGGGATCAGGAGCTATGTCTAGATACTAGATCTCTAGCGGGTTCCTTAGGATGTTGGTTTTGGTTTAAAGCCATTTATGGCCAAAATTTGGAACGCTTTTGTGGGAGTATGAGTAATTGCTGACCCATGTTCACTATACGAAGTTAGGTTGGTTCATTTTGTTGGGAAGAAGACACAAAAACTATTTTCTCTGAAGATTGTGCTCCTCGGTGAGGCCTCCGCACCAGCAATGGTAAGTTGCGGCTCTTGCAAAGAAAAATAAGATCGAATACAAACTAAGACAAATAGCACACAAGGATTACGGGAAATCCATGGGAGAGCACGATCACTACTACACAATGTATTACAAGGCTCTTACAAGGTTAACTGCAACTTCACGAAAACACAGAGGGAATCCCGAAATATTACACCCTACGAGACCCAATAAATCCAATCTCTCTCTTCTTCAACCTCCCTTTTGTTCTCTCAAACTATTGATGGTCATCAACACACAAGCACCATGATTCTCTCCCAAGAAGCCGTAGGTCTCTTTAAATAGCATAACAAGACCCTGCACATGAAAACCGGAACCGACTTCCACTTTAGGCCCAAGGCTGTTTGACTGGTTACTAAGACTGGTTGATCGGTCGTGCATTAACATGAGAAAACCAATTCGAGTGACTGAATCAATCCAGTTTGTGTGACCAGTTGAGCGGTCAGAGTGGCAACACTGGAAGTATGACATGGACCCAACACATTATAGGTCCTGTTGATTGTCAGTTCTGTTGATGCAATTGTATGTCATTATTTTAGAATAGCTTGAGAAGGGATACTTTCTTAAAGTTCTGCATTTCTTCTAGTACATGCAATTGATATCAACACATTGCTTTAGACAAAGACTCCATTTCCCCTGTTTCTGGATGGTAAATATTCATCCGAACATAAACGCAATGATATAAGCTTGTTGTGGGTCCTTAGATAGGCTGGAATTTGTGAATACACCCATATTGATCTACACTCTTTAGCCATCCCCGGTATCTTGATTTACGCCATTTGAAATATGTATAAACCCGAAACCTATTGAGTTACTTTTACTTATTTAGTATATTCACCAAGTATCTTATACAAAATGTTCCAAGACCATGAAATGTGTTTTTCAATACCGCGATTACAATCAAAGAGTTGGATTCCCAATGTAACAAACTGCTTATCTCTTCAGGTTACTTTTTAAAATAGTCTATTTGAATTGTGACTCATTAAGCAATTTCAAAAATATGGTTTGTTGTTTTAGGATATATATTTTGTAATGGATTGATTTTTGACTGTGGATACTCCATTATGTACTTTCTCACATATAGGATGAGCTCCAAAAACAAAAGCATCCCATATTTATTGACTCTCTGTATATACTTACATCGTTGAATTTTGAGTGCTTGTATTAGAGGATGTCGTCTGGCACGATGGTAAGGCTTGTTGTTTGTATCCTGGAGGATACTGGTTCGAGTCATGAAAACATCATCTCCATATTTATGGGGGTAAGACTGTGTACATCTTGACCCCCAAACCCTGCATAAGTGGGAGCTTTATGGCACTGTGACACATTTTTTTTATACTTTATTTTATAGTTTTGAGTGGTTATATTGAAGAAACAGGGGAGTAAGTTATATGGCAAACTCATTTAAATAGTTCATTAGATACTGAGTAGACTCGAGCTTGTCAATTGTCATAATTGCTTATTTCAGAAGTTTATAAAGAGAGTACTTTATATGTTTCCAAATGAGTGGTCGAGATAGATGGACACAACAATTTTCAATGGTTGATCATAGCAATTAGGTTATTAGAATAATATAGATATTAACCCTCAATCACCAACGCTCTAGAGTTTTTGTGCAAGTGGCATGGATCTTAACATTGTATTGGAGCAACCCAGGTTCGAATCTCCTCTGACATACATGTTAAACAGATTTTTAAAAAAGTATTCGGATGTGTGAATCCAGCTCTCAGCCCATAAAATTGGCCTAGAATAATATAAATATTAACCCACAACTCTCACCAACGCTCTAGAGTTTTGGTGCAAGTGGCGGGGACTTTAACAAGTTTAAAGCCAGTTTTGGTCGTATCTTTATTCACCTGGCAGACTTCACTTAATTGAAGTAATTGTACCACTAGCTGGCCATTCAGATGAGACTTTCCCCAGTTGCTGATCCTATTTTGGAATTATCCTTGGTTGTTATTACAGTAAGTTTTGTGGCTTACAAATATGAAAGTGTAAACATGTCTAAAGCTGGTTGAATGATATACTGACAATGATAATTTTTGACTTCTTTACTTCTTATGAAAATATCTTGTTAAGTTTTGATCACGATAATGGAAATACTTATGGTCCAGCCTGGGGAGAACTTTTGAGTTTCATGATAGGATTTGAATGAAGCTGGATTTTTCATTTAAGTATATTTATTCGTAATCTGGGTTTATATTTAATTCCTGTCGTTTGCTACTTTGGTAGCCCACCATTCATATATTTGATATATTTTTAAGTGGCCTTGATAGCAGTAACATGGAATGAAGTGCTTCATGAACTGCATATTTAGTGATCATGCTCACCCATTATGTGAATTTACTTTTTACCCTATACGGAAATTTTTTCTTTGGGTTTGATTTACCAATCTGTATTGTCTCTCATTTTAACTGAAGTCTTTCCGTTTCTGTAAATAAATTCACAAGCCTCTCCTTGTTTAGTTTTGTTATAATTCAGGGTTGAGATCTGTTCATTATGGATTTGTGGGGTTTATGTAGGCATGTATAGGTGTCAAGGATCTTTATCTTTTATAAATGTCAGACCCAAGCTGGAGATGATCTAATCATACACTGAGCTGTTGTTCTCGACACAGATTAGATACGTAGTCTTTGTTCACTGTCAACTGCCTATTTCTTAATAATGTGTTACAGTTGGCTGTTTCCCTAGTGTGTAGATGTTAGTGCACTTTCCCATTGCAAAATCATATCATTCCTTTTTAGCCATTTAGACTTATGAGGGCATTTTCTTACTTTTTGACCTTAATATGATTGGTTTTACTACTTGACAACTGGTCTTTATGGTTTACAATTAGCCCCTGATGTCCATAGCTTCCTTGGCAAGGAACACATCATTTCATGGGAGGGATGACATTTGGTTGACAACTGGTCTTGAATAATATGATCAATACCTTTGTGATGCCTTCTTAATTTAGAGTTGTGTTCTCGGTGGTGAAACTCATTTAGAGGGAAAAGCCTTACAAAGATGATTTGTCTTGACGATGATAACGATTTATTTGTTCCTGATTTATTGTGTGAAATTTCCAATCATGATTATGCAGTCAAAATAATAAGGAACACTCATATAGTGTGGCTTCGGTTAAATTGGTGCATGCTTCAACACTTAGGAATACCTCGCATTGTTACTATTATACATGATTTAGTTGCATGTTGACTATGGTGTGCTTCGGAATTCGGAAGGGTTACATGCTTTTCATTATTTTTTTGACTATATGTTAATTTGTGTTTCTGTTATTCGAAATGTTTCATTTTGTTTCCAGAAGTTTAAACTCACACGTCTTAGAAGCTGCAGTGGTGGAGAGGTAAGGAATTGCTTGACAGTTTGATCCTGTTTCTGATGGCGGAGAGGGCTTGTGTGAAACGGCTTCAAAAGGAATATCATGCACTTTGTAAGGTGCGTTGATGTTAAGTATGTGATCATTTTTTGCATCAAGAAGATCAAAGCACTCTGTATTTCCTTTTGCCTATTTATGTTCATAGCATTCTCATTCATATTGAAGTAAGAACTGGCAAAAACTCCAAGCAGACAGTAAGCTTATGGCAAACTAAGCATATTGATATATGCTGTGATGAAAATAGAGAAACAGCACAGAAAGAATAATTAGAATTTGTGAATAAAGATTTTTAGCAATGAAGAAATTTACATCATTGAATTTCACACTATGGAAATATAAATTTGCAATGCAAAAAATGATTTAATTTTTTTTAGTAGCAGGAAATATGTCCCTCGAGAAAATTAATACAACTTCTATATTGCTTTTGCTGCACCTTCTATTTTTAATGGGAAGAACTAAATTGGTCTAATGGTGGATATAGAAAATTTTAAATTAGAACCTTAACCAATGACAAACATCTTCTTTTTCTAATAACCATAGGTATCATCTTTTCCGATGTTGGTATTGTCTTCTACTTTCTATTTCTGTTGCTAATATTTTTCTTATCTCTTCTACCCAATACGGAAATTTATATATATTGTTAGTCTACCGGCAACACTATTCCACCCACTGATGCACAAACTTTGCCTGCACCAATCTAGTTTGTAAGTATTGGATTTGACTTAAATATGGAGAAAGTGTGTGTATTTATCCTTCATGTACCATTATTATTATTTACTCAGTCTATTGCAATGCAAGAGTTGAGAAAATGCTTTCATCTTGCAACTAATTAAGTAAGAAAAATGGAAATATATTGTTAAGAAATATTATCAAATTCTTAATGATCATGCCATGGTTTGACTGGAAGTGCTAGTGTAAGAGTCAGAAGCTGGGAACATGAGAACTTAAAGAGAAGTTTTCTTTGATTACAATTGTTTGGATTAACTGTAATCTGTATAAATATTTGTATTTGGCCTATCATGGGATTTTGTTTGATAGTTGATGGAAATCAGAAAATATAAGTATATTAGTTGATAGACATTAATTAGTTTAAAGGGTCATCTTGTAGGGATGGGCAGAGAGCATAGACCTTTAATACTCTCTAAGTGCATGCCTTAAGTTTTTTTTTTAAAGTTTGATTTGATTCATCTAGTACCATCTCTTTATTCTTCCTGAATAATCTTCCCACAAAACTTGTAATGGCTGCTGTTTCTGAGGAGATCAAGCTTGAAATTCCTTCCTGATTGTCATTGAGCTAGGAAGAAGAAAAACATAGACTAGTTTGGTTCCCGTTTGAAATGGGGTGTTGCCATTTATGTCACCATTTTGACCAAAACGGCTAACAAAATCTTGTTCCACTTTTGCCGATTTCACCACACATTGGTTGAAAACAACAAATGCCAAACACTCTCGAAAGAGCACCATTTGGCGTTTGCCATTTGAAATGGAGCGTTTACCATCTCAAATGGGAACCAAACTAAGCCATTATTAGCAGTAATTAGCAACATCAGTTAGAAAGGTTCTATATAGCATAGAAAGAAGATACTATTGTCATTGACCATTTATTAAGATTCATAATTTATAACCTGATCTTTAAAACTTCCAATAGTTAATTGAAAAATTATCTACCATAGGATCAATTTAAAATCAAAAATCTAGAATTAGTGTAAGAATAAAATGTAGAACCCGGGGGGGGGGGTTTTGAATAGGGTAATAAAATAATTACCAACAAGAGTAAATGATAATTTAAAAGAAGAGAGGATCAAACACACGATGTATCCTGATATCCTTCCGAGGGGCACTCCAGTCTCGGAACTCTCTCCGGCTTTAATCCACTATTTGAGTAAATAGTACAACACGATCTTTGATCTGAAAACTCGTCAACTTCTTATACACGAGTTTTCGTCCAAAGGCTCGTCAACTTCTTACATACGAATTTTCCTCCAAAGGCTCGTCAACTTCAAACTTGAGAGAAAAATGTTTCGATTTTCTTGAATACTTGGAAGATCTAAGTTACAAGTTACAACACTTGAATACTCTAACACTTTGATGAATGGCAAAATAAAGCTTTGTAGAGTAATGGTGAAACTCTTGTGTAGTTGAGAAAAGTTAAAGCTTAAGTGGATGGCTTTTGAAGAGAAGAGCCAAGGTCTTTAAATACAACAACCAAGAGGACTAGTCATTTAATGCTCCAAACAGTCGGCAAACGGTATACCGCCGGTACCAATCGGTATACCGTTTATGCAACAGTAACGGTAATAAATCTAGCCGTTGAAGTATTAAATGCTGAGAATCTGACCGTTAGAAAGTAGAATATTTGTAACCGGTATACCGTCGGTATGCCGGTGCTACAACAGAGAACATTCTGTATATAAGAACTGGTATACCGGCGGTACAAACCGGTGTACCGTCGGAATGCCGGTAAGGTCACAGAGAGCTTTCTGTATATATAAAAAGGTATACCGGCGGTACGAATCGGTGTACTATTGATATGTCGGTGCGACAACAAAGAGCATTATGTGTACACAAACCGGTATACCGGCGGTACAAATCGGTGTACCGTCGGTAGACCGGTGCGGCAACAAAGAACATTCTGTGCATATAAACTGGTATACCGGCGGTACGAACCGGTGTACCGTCGGTATGCCGGTGCGGCAATAGAAAGTATTATGTATATATAAACCGGTATATCGACGGTACGAACCGGTGTACCGTCGGTATGCCGGTGTGTATATAAAGTATGTTTTGAAAATATTTATGTAAGCTTTTGGTTTTTGTCATCCATCTCAAGTGTTTCACAATTGTCCTAGACATTGTACAGACTCTAAGAACTTGAACCATTTGTGTGCGAGCTTGAGTCTTTTGATAGCTTCTCTTCAGTCTTTCTTTTACCGGTCTTTTTGTCTTCCGAAGGAATTTTGGCTCGTCTTTATTTTACCCGTCTTTTTGTAATTGCTTATGAGAGACTTTGAGCTTTTTAGCAGTGTATCTGAGTCTGAAAAGATAGAAGAACTAAAATACGAAGATGCAGTTAATGTGATCAAAATCAATGTGTCAACAATCGTCCTCATTTTGATAATTGACAAAAGATGTCGTGTTGTAGGAAATAGCTCCCCCGTAATAGGATGACTCCCTCTCAACATATTTTCTGCCTCTTTGTCATTTAAGCAAAATGGTTGAGTTTAGACAGTAAAACATAATTAGAAGAAAATCATGCATATATATATATATATATATATATATAATGAAGAGTACATGGGACCGACCTACACCATGACATAAAAAAACAGAATTTGCAGATACCAGAAAGACTACTATCCCTATCGGGACAACATAAGACAACTTAAGAAACGACAACAAAGTCCTTGAAGGACCACAAAAGACAACCAACCACCAAAGTGACATCACAAACTAAAAGGACCAACCACGCCAGTAAAAGAGTCATGCATCAGTAGGGTCATCGTCCCCATCACCCGGAGGATCATGAAAGGTGGCAAAAGGATCAATTCCATCGGGATACATAAAGCCGTAGGCATTGGGATCCGTAAACCGCGAACCATGATAGTCTTGATCTTGAAGGTCCGGATCAAGTTAGGCATTCATGTCCTGTATGGTGCGCTGAATGAAATAGCACTGGTCATGAAAGCGGCTCTGGATGAGGGTTCCAAGTCCTCGAGTATTGGTCCTCATCTGTTCCTCTGCCTGAGCATCCTTATGTCAAAATAGTGCTGAGTGAGAGGCATATAGCGGCTCGGGGGTTATGGATCGGTAGGGGCAGCAGTAGTTTGAGAGCCGGAAGGCCGAGATGATCGAGAAGACTGACCAGTAGCCGCAAAGCGAGATGGAGCCAAGTATGAGGGTGCACCATTAGTATGGCAGAGAATGAGATCGACATTTTTGGCTTCAAGAATAAGGATAATGATCATGGCGTAGTATAGGACTCTTTTTGTCGAGGAGCGAACAAAGATGGAGTTTAGAAGGGTCTTTGGAAAGGACCAAGTCTTCCGAGCGTAGAGATAATACATGCATACCAGAGCGTCGATGGTGATAGCATCATAATTTCCAGACTTAGGGATGAGGGAATAGCAGAGGATGCGATGTAATTCATAGTAGAAAGGTTCCAGTTGCTTGGAGAGAGTGGGAATGGGAGGAAGGTTCGGCCCAGATCCAGTGATGCTGCAGAATTATTCAAAGGTGGCAGTGGGTAACGGCTGGAGTCCCGCAAGAGTAGGAAGAGCATTTCCCTGATTCGGAATGCCCAAAATATCAGCTAGATCCTTGGCCGTGAGACGAAAGTGTTTTTCGTTGACGAGTGTCTCGACGACGTTGTTCGCGAGATCCGGGACGAGATTGCAGTAAAACATCTTTATGGCAGCCGGATAGACGGAAATTTGATAGCCAAGAAGAGTGGCCAGACCAGCTGTTTGAAAGAGAGGAAGATTTTCTGAGAAGATGTCGAAGTTTATGGGCTTGCAGTCAGACACCGCGCGATTGTGGAAGGAGTGGAACCAAGCTTTAGCGGCATCGCTAGATTTGAAGAGCTTTCGATAATATGCTCCGTCGGGTAAGGGAGATGGTTTGAACGGGTTGTAAGAGGAGGAAGATCGATGGCGTTTAGTGTGAGCCATTTGGAAGAGATGGGGAGGAGAATGCTAATGGAGAGTAGGAATATATGTGGAGAGTGTGGACCATTGGGGAAGAGGAAGAGATGAGAGGAGAGTTGGGAATGTGCCAAACGTACGGGGAAGGGGAAGGGTTGGGTTGGAAATGATGAGGAGTGTTTAAGAGAGTTGAAAAAGGTGAAAGGATGGGTGGGAAAGGAAGAGGATTTGAAAAAGGTGAGTGATTGATGGGTGGAATTTATGAGTGAAGAGGATTTTATGGGAAGTACAAATGATGGGATGGTAGTTATGGGGGGATATGGAAGGATGTGATGGAAAAAGATATGGAGTTAATGAATATGATTTGAATAGATGAGATAGGAATTAATAGAGTGGATTTTGTGGGACCCAAGACAAATCAAAGTTCAGCGGTTGTGAGCAGAGTAAACGCACATCGGTATATCGACGGTATGCCGTTGAGTACCGTCGGTGTATCGGTAACATAGGTTTTAACCTGTTGGGTCAATGTTTAGAATGCCTAATTCTTGACAGAGGAAGACGAAACGATCCTCGGGTAGAGGTTTAGTGAAGATGTCAGCGAGTTGGTAGGAAGTGTCAATAAACTCAAGATGGATGTCCCCTTTTTGTTGGTGGTCTCTTAGGAAGTGATGTCTAATCTCAATGTGTTTGGTACATGAGTGACATATATGATTCTTAGTGAGATTAAAAGAGCTGGTTTTATCGTATTTTATAGAAATAGCAGTAAAAGAAATACCATAATCAATAAGTGTTTGTGTCATCCAAAGAATTTTTGCACAGCAACAACCGACCGCAATATACTCGACTTCAGTTGTTGAAAGAGCAACGAAATTTTTTTCTTACTAAACCATAATACCAAGGAATTTCTAAGGAGTTGACATGTATCACTAGTGCTTTTTCGGTCAATCTTACATCCGGCAAAATTCGCATCTGAGTAGCCAATGAGCTTAAAGGACGAGGATTTGGGATACCAAAGTCCTGTGTGAATGGTATCTTTGAGATAACGAAAAATACGCTTAACGACACATAAGTGTGAATCTTTGGGGTTTGCTTGGAATCGTGTACATAAGCAAACACTAAACATGATATCGGGATGATTAGCAGTTAAGTAAAATGAGCTACCGATCATACCTCGATACTTACGTATGTCGACCGATACACCGTCTTCATCATGATCAAGTTTCGTTGTAGTGGCCATAGGGGTTCTCATTGATTTGGATGTATCCAGTTCAAAGCATTTGAGAAGATCCTTTGTGTATTTGGCTTGATTAATGAACGTGCCTTGAGGTCCTTGCTTGATTTCTAATCCAAAAAAGAATGATAATTCTTCCATCATGTTTATTTCAAACTCATCCTGCATAACTTTGGCAAACTCTATACACAGTGTTTTGTTAGTGGAACAAAAAATGATGTCATCAACATAAATTTGAACTAATAGGAGTGTTCCATTGTGAGTTTTAATAAAAAGTGTGGTGTTATCTTTGCCCTTGGAGAAGTTGTGAGAAATAAGAAAGGAGCTAAGACCTTCATACCAAGCACGAGGAGCTTGTTTGAGACCGTAGAGGGCTTTGTGTAATTTGAAAACATGATCAGGATATTGAAAATCTTCGAAGCCAGGAGGTTGCTTGACATACACCTCTTCTTTAATAACACCATTCAAAAAAGCACTTTTGACATCCATTTGAAAAAGTTTAAAATCATTAAAACAAGCAAAAGCACAAAACATGCGGATGGATTCAAGACGAGCAACCAGTGTATATGTTTCTTCATAATCAATGCCTTCATCTTGGTTATAGCCTTGAACAACCAATCGAACTTTGTTCAAGGTTGTCAAACTCGAGATACTACCAAGGATCGTTCGAAGGGTGAACGATCGTAACTCGTGGGATCGTAACACGGATCGTAAGATCCCACCAAAAAGACAAAATTATATTTAATATATATTATATATTATTTATATAACATAAATAAGAAAAAGTAACCTTAAAAACCAAAATAACCTTAATATAAAAATGTCATACATGAATCATAAGTCACAAACTCGTAGGATCGTAACACGGATCGTAAGATCCCACGCGTTTCCTCACCGCGCCGGCCGATGACCGTGTCGGCCACCAATCTGCCTCGAAGCTCCGTATAAAACGCGTAGGATCGTAAGATACCACGATCTATCGCGCGAGTTTAACAACATTGACTTTGTTACGAGTAACGATCCCAGCCTCGTTAAGCTTATTTCGAAACACCCACTTTGGCCCAATGATAGGGTAGTTGCGGGGCTTAGGAACAAGTTCCCAAACGTTGTTTCTCTCGAATTTATTAAGCTCTTCTTGCATTGCAATCATCCAAAATTCATCATTGAAAGCATCTTTGATATTTTTATGCTATATTTGAGAAATAAAAGCCACATTTGCACAGTGATCTCGTGTAGAAGATCGAGTGCTAACTCGTGAGGAAGGGTCACCAATGATAAGTTCCTTGGGATGATGTGTGACAAATCTCCATTCTTTGGGAAGATCCTCTTGAGGAGTCTCTATAGTTGAAGAATTTTCAGGTAGAAGAATCTCAACTTCATTATTTGATGAAGGAGCACTTGTATCTCCAAGAGAAGAATTTTTCATACCAAAAGAGATGTCATCAACATCGTTCAGGGAGCTAGTTGTAGAAGTGTTAAGTTCGTCAAAAAAGACCTTGATTGACTCTTCGACTACAAGACTTCTTTTGTTAAAGACACGAAACCCTTTACTATGCATTGAATATCCAAGTAATATACCTTCATAGACTTTTTCTTCAAATTTGTCTAGGTTATCTTTGGTGTTCAGAACAAAACATTTGCATCCAAATACATTAAAATATTCAATAGAAGGAATTTTGTCAAACCAAAGCTCATAAGGAGTTTTTTTAGAAATAGATATAATCAAGACTATTTATAACATAACATGCCGTGTTAACAGCATCCGCCCAAAAGTCTTGAGGGTGCTTGTATTGGTTTAACATGACCCTGACCATATCGTCGAGGGTTCTATTCTTTCTTTCCACTACACCATTTTGTTGTGGAGTTCTAGGACAAGCAAAATTATGACCAAAACCATTTTTAATACAATTTTTTTTTTAAATCGACATTATCAAATTCACCTCCATGATCACTTCTACTTTTGTTGATCATAATGTCTTTCTCATTTTGAACATATTTACAAAAAGCAACAAATTCACGAAAAGTGTCACCTTTATTTGCAAGAAAAATAATCCAAGTAAATATTGAAAAATCATCTACTAAAACAAAAGCATAGAGTTTACCGCCAAGACTAGCTACTCTACTAGGACCGAATAAATCTATATGAATAAGTTGGAGGGGTCTAGTAGTGCTCACCGAGTTGATAGATTTGAAGGAAGATTTAGTTAACTTACTCTTCTCACATTCCTCATACATCATTTCTTTCTTGAAAGGAATGTTTGAGAGTCTTCTAACTAGGTTCTTGGTGGCCAATCGGGAGATAGTGTCCATGTTGACGTGTCCAAGTCTCATGTGTCAAAGCCAACTCTCATCGTTCTTTACTACTAGGCACTCGTCATTGTTAGTACTTTCAACGAGATAAAGCACATAAATGTTTTCTCTAATTCCTTCATATATAGTGGAGCCATCTGTGCTATCATAAATGAAACATTTGTGTTTGACAAAGTTAACTCCATAGCTATTATCCGTGAGATGACTAACGCTAAGAAGATTGTGTTTTAAATTTGTGACAAGGCAAACATTTTTAATGCAAGGGTAAGGAGGGGAGCCGATATTACTATGTCCGATGATGTAACCCCTTAAGTTATTGTCGAAGGATACGTGTCCTTCCTTCTTCATAGATAGCGTTGCAAAAAGTGAAACATCGTCGGTCATATGCCGTGAGCAACCGCTATTGAGGATCCACTTGCTTCTAGCATGCGATAGAGGGTTCACCTACAACACAAGTTGAAGACTTTAGTACCCAGAAATGTTTGGGTCCTTGACTATTAGTTTTAGGAACCCATTTTAGCATTCTCATGTCAACATGCTTTCTCATTTGACAGTAATGAGATGTGTGTCCAAGTAAACCACGATAGTGGCGCATGGTGGGTGTTATAGGTCTAGGAGAAGATGAGTGAGTGTGTTTAGTACGAGTAGTTCTAGCATGATTGTTATGGTGACGATAGTAAAAAGTATGATGTGACGTGTTCGTGTTCTTCCTTACAAAGGGTCTTCTTTGTGTGTGCACTTGTTGGGGATATGACCTATGTGGTGTGTTGATGTGAGTGTGACTCTTTGTCACGACCCGTACCCGGATGATCGAACACGAGTACGTAGGTACATCCAGCCTACGCCGCAGTGTCGACGGTAGACGCTGTCTAAAATCTCACAATAAGAACAATGAATAAATAAAACAGTTTATAGTACTCAAACTCGATTCTAAAGAAGATATCACGAGAAGAAACAATTTATAGACAAAATACTTTATTTACTAAATCCAAAGTTTAGGTAAGATAACTCAAAAGAGTCTCGATCCAAAAGTAAAACATAAAGACTGTAGACTACCGGAGACAAATCCGGACAAAAGATATAGTCTAAGCTATACTAAAAGTAAGTAGTCGCAGCCGGGATCTCAGCTGCGATGTCTCTTGATTCTCTGGTAGGGCAAGATCAAGCTCCGCTAAAAGGTCCTCATGCGGGCCATAATAGGTGGAACACTGGACCTCATAATCGTCTCCTATATTTCAACATATCCAGTCAGGATTGGAGCGAAGTACAATATAATGGAAGCAGTTTCAAATACATGGTAGAGACTATAAAACATGTTAAGCATATGTAAAACCAGATAACTGGGAAGACTGGAATCATGTATGTCACAGGTAAAGAGAAAACAAGTAATCAAGCAAGGGACAAGGTGTGGCAAACATGAAAATGAAATAACCAGTAAAACTGGACTATTCTAAGTGATTTAAAATACTACGTTAGATTTGTGATCGGCTAAGATATAAGGCACATTGTATCGATGGCTATCAAACTAGATTGGTAAGGCATAACCATACGTGAATGTATGATTAGCTAGCAGTCTGGATAAAATAAAAATGAACTAGATCGGTTGATTACATCTCTACTTAGTATTTCTCCCGCCCTGACTAATACTCATGGATTCGAGTCTGGATATAATGATTCTAGAAACATGGAAACTTGAAACTAGATAAACTGGAGTAAGTCATTATGAACAACATGACCAACACATGTAAACACGTATCATGGAGATGAATCCATATAATATTAATTCGTGAATTATTCGTGACTAGAATCAAGTAAACATAACTAGAGCATGAAATATAGAAGCTATCGAATACTGAAATAATCATATAATGTACTCGTCTGTCGTCATGAGTGGGTGATACAGGTCAGAATCCGTATCTAGATCCAAGTAACCTATATTATGAATTTACAGTGTCAAAAGGTGAATTGAAACAATACAAACCTATCTACTAAGTTATTAGGTTTCTAGGTTCATAACCAACTACGTATCTAACTATTATCAATTGGTTTATTAACCCTATTCATATTCATATCTTATTCATAAATATATATCTACTTGAATAGGAAAATGCCTAAGGAATTTACCGTACGAACTCCGCTACAAATCGTCCTTGCTTGCAAGGGCTACGTCTTCGTTTTGTACACCATTACGTTGCCTATAGCTGCTGTCAACGTTGCGTTTGGGGGTGTTTTTGGCCGTTTTAGGGTGTTCGTTGGTGGTAGGGAAGATGGAGATTGAAAGGGGATTGAATGGTGAAGGTTTGGTGGAGGTTTAATACATCAAAACCATGGAATGATTGGTAAATGGCTGTCGAATTTGAGGCATATAGCTGCTGTTTTCAGTACCTATTTGAGTGTTTTAGAGGGTCTAGCTGATGGTGGTGTTGGCCTAGGTGATGGGTGTGGTGGTGGTGAAGTTATTGATGAAGATGATGAAGAAATGGTGGAGGGGCTGCTGAATTTGTGGGGACAACATGGGCTGTTTTGTTGCTGTTTTAGGAAGGGGACGAGGTGTTGTGGAGGTTGAAGTGGTGGTTATGAAGGTGTTTGAGTGGTGGTGTAGGTTTGGGAGCTAAAGAACTAAGGAAATGAACTATGGAGAGAAACTTTGGATGATGAGTGAATGAATGAAGAGAGAAAAGGGGGGCCAGCCACATGTGTAGGAGGAGGGGTGTTTGATTGTGTGGTTGGATGGAATGGAGGGTTGGATGGCTATCCATGTAATAGTTAGATATTTAATCAAGATATTTGTTATTCCTAAGATATTTATCTAACTTAGATATTTCAAACTTCTAAGATATTTATCCAATGGAGATATTTATCCAATGAAGATATTTATCCTTCCAGGAAGATATTTTATGCTTGTTGTTATTCATTAACCCAGATTTGGCTAAGTGTGATTAGTCGCTAATCACAATTAGCGAAGCTTTGATCAAAACTAATCACGATTAAGGCTAATTATACGATCAATGATTTATGACCAAAACTAATCATAAATAAATAAATAATTAATACTAAATATTGATAAATACTAGCCTAATCTAGATATGAAATTTTGGAGGTGACAAATCTATCCTCCTTAGAAAAATTTCGTCCTCGAAATTTAAGATTGAAATAGGCACGAAAGTAAAGAAAGAATACCTCACGGCTTGAAAAGATACGGATATTGCTCTCGCATCTTGTCTGCTCTCTTTTAAGTAATACAATCTATTTCTCCTATTCCTCAGAATCTTAGTCTTCTCATTATACAATTCTGAAACCACTAGTGTATTTATTGCATAGTCCTTGATATACTAATCTCTATCATATCCATCTAATCTCTCTCCCTTAACATTTATAATCATGAAACTCCTTGAGGGTTCACTCTCCTTTATCCATCAATATTTGTCTCTATATTGTTTCTATTTAATCTTATGGCCTTCTATCATTAATTACAAACTCTCGTAAGGTATTGATACTCTCTTTCTTTTTTTTAACCTTGTATATTGAGTAGTCCATCTCCTTAAATTTTAACTCATCTTCAAGTTCTTATATCCATAATATCCATCATATGCAGTTTTTTTAGTTTTCTTTCCATCTAATATGCATCCCCAGTTCAAATTTATGTCCCGTAACTCGTATCACATATTCCTTATTACTCATAATCTATTCTATGATCTTCGGTATCATCGTTTCAGTTCAAACTAGTTTACTACCAATCATCCTCTTCTTGTAGCTTAACCTTTATGGATACATTGTATAATCTAGTTACACCTCAAATATGTATCTTTCAAATCATGTATTCTCACCGTAATTCTTACAACTCAGGGTTTAATTCATTCTGGTAAATGTTCAAAATCTCATATCAATGGTTTGATCAAAATTCCATTTCCTCCATCAGTATAGAATATTTCCATCTTCCAAGTTTATAAAATTCTCTTTTAATTTAAACTCAAAATCTTGCTATATCCAGGCCTATCCTTAATATTTTCAAGTATAGAATTGCATTATCGATTTCATAACCTTCTACTCATTGTGCTACTTATTTATATAATGTTCTTAAAATTCGAATTCAAATACAAGCATTCACCAGAAAGTTCTTGTTCATCCTTTGACCCCATTACCTCAATGCAATTCCTTTCCAATCAAATCCTCGATATTTAGGTTTCTTAATGTCTATTCAATCTGTCTAATTCACGTAATATAGAAGAGTCAAAACGTATCTATATTATAGGCTAACCAACTTACTCAATCTTTAATGCTCGGTGGCTACCATAACTACAAAAAATTCAAACTTATCTTTCGAATTTTTCCTCTATTGCCTCAATTTGAATATATATCCTCAGACAAAATTTTGTCACACATCTTCATTCATATTTTCACATCGGTCGATCTTTATCATAATCATTTCATTAGTTTTCCTTCAACCATCAAAACCACAAAAACTCAAGATTCATTATGAACTTAGAACCATCAAAATTAAAATTGCCAAAATATATCCTTTCAGCTATTAATCAAAATTTACCACCAAGAAATTTTACTTATGAACTCCTTAATCTTCATGGACATTCAACGAATTGTCCTAAAAAATTAAAGAATAACACGACTAGGATAGACAGAGAGAAGAGTTTAACTGATGTAAATGTTGCAAATGACTCGGCATGAATCAATACAAGAATGAAGTTAACAGAAAAATAGAAATAGCTGGTTGAAATGATTGTTCTAGAATATATACTCAATTTGCCTCAAAATTAACTAACCTTAAATATATCCATATAATCTCGTGATCCATTATCGAACTCTGAATTCTATAAAAAAATTTATCTAATCGTTGACTTTAACTAGATCTATGACCTTCATGTCAGAATTTATGTCCATAGTTCTATTTCAACCTCTTTATCTTAACCTCGAATTATTCTTTGTATTCCTCTAATCCACCTAAAATTTCAATGTCATTGTTTCGATCATATTCTTATCTTCTCCATCAATAATAAATGTTGCTAAATTAAGACTTTAACCTCGAAGTATTTATAATCCATCAATCTTCGTTTACCAATTTCTACAACTCCGCCATTCATAATCTTGTTTCAGATTATTGTTTCCAATTTAAATTTTTGTACCTCAAGAGGCAAAGGTTTCATGTTTCTCTCTTTTATCAATTACCTCAATGTCTAAGATATTTTTTACCAGACTAAAAATATATATCAGTACCACATGATAACCAATTCCTCTATTCTAGAGTTAAATGACTAGGACACTTCTGTCGGCCATCCCGAAAGTAAGGAGGATAATAAGATTCAAAAGGAAAAACAAGATCTTAGTCATTAGCTATGTTAGAGTAACATATTCCTAGATAGAAGCCAAATTGATGGATGTAAGTAGAACAAAGGTATCAAGAAAATAATTTCAGGGAATATGAATCTTACTCTTGCTCACCCAATTATAATGAAGTTGTTGTTCTATCATTTTCTTGCATATGGCAATAATCAACAAATCCTTCAATTCCACCCTTCGAGATGTCCACCTTGTTTTGATATCCAATTCTCTTACTTCACATTTGTCGACTATCAACTACCAATATTTGATGATTTAGACTTGGTCCTTCAAAATATCGTTATCAATTGGTATTTCCATCCACAATACCATCATCTACCAATCCATATAAACTCTACTATATTTAGATTTTTAAACATACTAATGACTCCATCCAATAAATTAGTTAAGGCCTTCTAGTATCAAAATTTTCCATCTCCTTTAATTCTATTATCCTCAAAATCAAGAATAAATCATAAGGCCATCAGTTCCAAAATCATCATTTGTTTTGTTTTAGCAACCTTCAATTTTGTTCATAAATATTTAAAATCATTTTGCCAGTAATCACCTGGAAATCATAAATCCATATTTCACAACTGTCATTAAAATCTCGTGTGTCAGTTATTGGTCCAAGTCTTGTATGCTTCTATCAGTTTTGCCAAATCCTATAGATAAGTTGTAACCTTGAAGTATTTATAATTCAGAACTTAGTCATCAATCCTACCAATTTATTCATCTGATCCTGTGTCCTAATATCTTTGTCTTCCTTATTCTTATCCTTATAATTTTAAAGTTTTATTCCTCATAAATAATCACATTTCATAATGAACCATTATCTTAGCTACTTAAGCATGATAAGACAAATTAACATCCTCCTCCATGTCTTTTACCACCTTAAAATTGTATAAAATTTCATGCTTAATTTTTTTTTTCTTCACAAGTCCACAATATCGTCCTCTCAATCTTCATAAATTATAATCATCATTTGCGAATCATTCTCAGCCTGATTTTTTTTTTTTTGCAATCCTTATTTTGTTTCTTCAAATTCGTATGCTATTCTTCCATTTAGTATTCGATCCTATTTCATTAAATCCTTTAAATCCCGATTCAGTATCTTGGTCCAAATTCAGGCTTTCTTGGTTGAAAATACAACCTCGAAATACTTATTAACATAAGTTTTTGACTAACCATTCTTCTATTCTCAATCTAAAATGGTTATGAGCTCAACACCTATTCCATTGGTCTTTCTATATTATATAAGTCTCGTCTTGATGCAAGAATTAGGTTCTACAACAACATGTATTCAAGTGAAGGTGAATAAAAGCAAGTGGAAATAGCTTTAAGCAAGGTTCAAGGTAAGATTCTCAAGGGTCATCCCGAAAATCTATCAAGAAATCTTAATCTGTGATTGAGTACTATACTCACCCATAGTCCCAGCTAACATACTGGACTTGTCGAGAACCTTAGCAGTTTGCAATAGTGGAATAGTTATGTACCCTGAGGGCCTCGTTTGGTTCTCAGAAGAAAATCAATTCCCTTGTCTTTTCCATAGGGATGAAAAATTAGAATTTTTGTGAGATTTTCTTTCATGTGTTTTGTAAAATAGGAAAAACATTCAAGAGAGACCATTTGATTTTCTTTTTAGTGTTTGGTTGGTGCAAGAAAGAAAAGAGATTAATATATCAATGTTCCAATATTATCCATGCATTTTAAAATAAAAATAACATTATAGAAATCCAAAACTAATGGTTAAAATAGGCCATCACACATTTTAGTAGGGCTATTGTCGACCTAAATTTTCGTAATAAATGTTGGAAAAGGAGAACGGAAATCAATCACATAGGTTCTGAGAGGAACCATCTTCCCCCCTATTTTCCCCACTCAGAAAAATAGTTTCCAAGTTTGTGACTACCAAACAAAGGAAATGAACGACCTGATTCCTTAAATCCGTGAACCAAACATGGCATGCGGACCATGTTAACATCGAGTTTACAGTTCTACTTTTTCTCTTATGTTTTCCTTTTAATTTTTCTTTTTGGATGGGCTGGTGGTGGCTTGGGCCATCACTGATTCAAAATGTTGTGGTTCATGTTTCATGCTTGCTATTGTCAATTTAATTTCTTGGTCATTGTATTGAGGAAGCGTGTAGTAAGTAAGAGGCTGATTTTGATGATATTTTATTGCAAATCTTTCACCAATATGTGAAGAGTATTTATATTCATGCATCATCTTTTGTTACCACTGTTATGATTCAGTCATCTATACTGTCATCTTTGTCATCTCTATGTTGTACTGGGCGCTAGGCGAGGCGAGGCGACAGGCCACCCGCCTCGCCCAGGCGCGCCTAGGCGTCGCCTAAGCGCCCGCCCAGGATCCGCTGCTCTTGAATCAAAAAATTATGCATTTATGTATACAACAAATATGTAGTATAACTAATGAGCAATAAACATTAACCAATAAGCATAAAAGGAATATAAGAAGCCAAAAAGATGAAATAATTAATGTTCAACATCAAGTCAAGATAGTAAGTATAATTGGGCGGCCCTAGGCGACCCTAAGCTGGTCATTTTTTCCCATGGGCGACCCTAGGCGGGTGCCTAGGCGCGCCTAGGCAAGCATCGCCTCACCCGTGGAAATTTTCCCCAGGTCGAGGCGAGTTCTCTCCAACCTGCGCGCCTAGGCCGCCTAGGCGTCGCCTGTGACAACATAGTGTCATCTATGCTGTAGTCTCTATGTGACAGAGTCTCTTTAGTATTCATGATTGACTCATCTTGTGTGTTCCTTTCACTAATATTTTCTGCAACTTTAGGCATTGTTCAGAAATCTCTGTTTCCTGTACCAATTAGTAGTTGATCTGTTTCTGTAAAATGTTGGTACTGATTTCGTTTTACTTTCATGTTTGCAGGAACCGGTTCCCCAGGTTGTGGCCCGTCCTTTGCCTAGTGATATCCTTGAATGGCGTGAGTGATTTTTTTCTCTTCTTCATTTTTTACACTGAGGTTTATAATAATGATGATGTTCTACTTCATTTGTCTGTGTGTGTTTTGTCGTTCTTTTGTGACCATTTTGTGGTATAAGGTTGGCAATTGGAATCAGATTGGATCCTAGAGAGGAACCCAATTTTGGTGTATCTTTATCATAATGTAATATCTTATTCTGTGATGCGTTTCGTCCTTTGAGAGACACTCCATCTTGTGGTGTGATTGACAATTGGATTTGGACTCAGGTTGGGTCTAGAGAATCCCCAGGCCGGTGTATCTTTATAATCAAATACACCAGTGTCTCCATATATATATATATATATATATATATATATATATATATATATATATATATATATATGAGAGGAAGGATCCACATCCCCAATATTTTGCATCCCCATGTTATCAACTGTTGGATCTTGTTTAAGTCATCTAATCTTAACCATTGATTTCAATGATTCAAATCAATGGTTAAGATTAAATGACTTAAACAAGATCAAACGGTTGATAACATGGGGATGCAAAAAGTAAGGGGATGCGGATCCCTCCTCTCTCTCTCTCTCTCTATATATATATATATATATATATATATATATATATTTTGGAATAAGGGTAAATTTTATTTCTTGCACATTGCGGTAAAGGTAGTACAATACACTATTCTCACAACTCCCTCCCCAGTTAAGGGGCCATTATAGTTACATCGAATTCTATATTATGTAGAATTCCTACTGGCGGAGTAACCAGTCCCTCAAAGATACGCCTGTTGCGCTCCCTCCAGACATGCCAGACAGAAGCTGCAAGTCTAACTCTAGCCATCTTGGCCCAACCAGGATCCATCCCTCGGCGGTCGCTGATCCAGCTGAGGATCCCCCGGATATCTCTAGCACTACCAACTCCACCCATCGATCGTGTACACTGTTCTGCCCAGATTAGCCAAGACAACGGACACTCAAAGAAGAGGTGGTCCATAGATTCCGCTTCGCCCATACAAAGTACACACTTCGGGTCGGGAATCTGCATCCCAAACCTGATAAGTCTGTCCCGCGTCATCAACCTGCCCAGAAGGAGTCTGTATGAACAGAGTTGCATTTTGCGGACAATCCCTTTCGCCCAGATGAAGTCATATTCCGCAATCCTGTCATGAGGAGGCCGAACCAGAGTATAGCAACTTTTAAAACTGAATGTCCCGGACCCACCAACTGAACCAGGAGCAACCCAACTCCAGGAGTCCGTAGGCTGGCTAGTATCGATAGGTATCCGCCGGATCGCCTCTCCAAACTGAGCCGTGAAAGGGTACTCCTCGGGTCTCCAGCTTCCATCCCTGATGATTCGACTGCATTTCACCCCCCGGCTCGTCTCTCTGTCCCACTGAGGACCCAAGATCTCCAGAAGGGAGCCATTATCCATCCACGGGTCCAGCCATAGATCAGTATTCGCGCCGTCCTTCATAATCCTGCAAATAGCGGACTGTAGCACCGGTCTGCACCTAAGGATAGCCTTAAATGAGACCGAGAAATTGTTATCAATCCTGCATTGCCAAAAATTCATCCGCCGCACATATCTGCTAGCCAGCCACTCTGTCCAAAGGGAACCTCCCGTGATAAACCGCCACGCCATCCGCACCCCAGATGCCTCCCTAACCACCCGAAGAGGCCGCAACCCCACTCTTCCTTCCTCTCGGGGCCGGCATAGTTGTTCCCAAGCAATCGCATGCATATCTCCTCTCCAAATGAAATTAGCACAAATGGACTCCACCTTCCTTATGGTAGCTACCGGAATCTGAATCGACTGCAACCAGAACATAGCGATGCCAGAGATAACAGACCTCACCAGCTCAATACGACCACCAAAAGACAGACCAGCAGCCTGCCAGCCTTCTACTCTCCTTTGGGCAAAATCCACCAGGCTGAGACAATCCTGGTCCCTGGCATAATTGACCGTCAACGGAACCCCCAGATACTTCACCGGTAACTCTCCTTTCTCCACTCCCAGAGCAAGGGCCCGTTCCTCCTTAAGGGTGCACTGAGAGCTGAAATAGACCCTGCTCTTCTCCCTATTCAGCTGCAGACCGGACAGCCGCCCAAATTCCTCCATAATATCTGAAAGCGCCCTTATCCCCCTCATAGATGGATGCAGAAATACCAGGAGGTCGTCAGCATAAATCAAGTGGGACACCACCGGCTTGACCTGCCTGAAAAGAGGAACAAGCTTCCTACTATGCACCGCCAGGTCCATCAAACAAGTGAAGTACTCCATCACCAAGGTGAACAGGTACGGAGAGAGAGGATCCCCCTGTCGTAGTCTCCTATTGCTCGAGAAGTAACCATATGGAGTACCCTGTATGAGGACCGAAAAAGTGGGAGAGCATATGCACTCCCTAACCCTTGCCCCATCTCTCATCAAATCCCATAGCAAGCATAAGATGACACAGGAAGTCCCTGTTGACCGTGTCATAGGCTTTCCGCAAATCCAGCTTCACACAAGCCTTCATCCCCCCGGCTTGTTGAAATCTCTCACCATCTCATGGGCAAGGAGGCTATGCTCAGCAATCGAGCGCCCCTTGATGAAAGCCGCTTGATTCCGAGACACCAAACCCTGCATAATCTCCTCCATACGCCGACACATGAGGTGAGTAATTATCTTGTAGAGATAATTACAACACGCAATAGGCCTGAAGTCGGCGAGGGAGGTCGCACCCTCCTTCTTCGGAACTAAGGTCAAGAATGTGTGATTCAGCTCCTTCAACAACTTCCCTTCCATGAAGAACTCCTGCACCACCTCCAGGACTGAGAACTTAATCTCACCCCAGTGACGCCTAAAAAAGCCGCAGGAGAAGCCGTCCGGACCCGGAGCCTTATTAGGGTCTGCCTGCATCACAATAGCCTCCACCTCCTCCAATCTCACTGGTGCTAGCAGCAAACTATTCCCATGTTGTGTCACCAGCCGCTTCGTGACAAGCACTGGGAACGTGATGGGATAATCTGACTGCTGGTATAAGTCCGAGTAGAACCTGACTGCCTCCTCCTGGATCTCCACTGGGTCACCAATAAGCCTGCCCTCGCCATTAAGCCGCCTGGGGATGCTGTTCCTGTGCTGTCTGGCCCGGATCACATCATAGAAGAACTTGGTACAGCGATCACCATCCTTAAGCCAAGAACACTTGGCCCTCTGGGCCGCACTAATCTCATGCTGAAGTCTAATGGCGTTGACCTCCGCAATCAGGTCCCTCTCCCTAGCTGCCAACTCTCCGCTCAGCATGTCAGACTGCAGAGCCTCCTGGACCTCTCGAAGCTCGGCCTCCTTTTCCTCCAGGGAAGACCGCAGCATCTTCCTCACCCAATCCCGGATAGCTCTCTTGACCTGTTTGAGTTTGTGAACCATGCGGAACTGAGCCGTGCCCTCCCTAGTATGCTGCAGCCCTCCTATAACAACCTCCTCGTATCCCGCAGAAAGGTACCAGCCATTGTTGTACCGGAATGGCCGAGGCTTCCAAGAGGGCCTCTCAGAGAGACCTACCCGGATAGGGGAGTGATCACTGGTCCCCGCCGCTAGCCCTTCCGCCCTGGAATTCGGGAAGTAGCGAAACCATTCGCTATTTTCCAAGGCCCGATCAAGTTGACAGGCGATCCTGTTATGAACCGCCTTATTGTGCCAGGTCCAGATGTGTCCATCCCTCTCCAGACCCCTCAGCCCAGACAAGAGGAGACACCTCTGGAAGTCGCATAGGATCGGATCCGGCACTGGACGGCCTCCCACCTTCTTATGCCGATGAAGCATGGCATTGAAGTCTCCCATAAGCAGCAGGGGGAGATGCAGGAGCTCCGCCATCCGTCCTACGCGAACAATATCCTCCCACAAGGTATCACGTCGCCGCCTGTCGTTGTGCCCATAGACTGCGCCAAGGATGAAGCAGAATCCTCTTTTGTTTATAAAGGAGATGCCAATAAGCTGATCCGACATCAGCACCTGATCCCCCTCCCAACTATCTCTGTTCCACCGAACCCAGATCCTCGCTATATCGCAGAGATCCAGGTTGTGAGCTTGCCCCCAGTTCCCCGGAGTCCTGCGAGATAGCATAGTCGCCCCTCTAATCTTCGTCTCAAGCAGAATAGAAATGTCACACGTCTCCCTCTTCAGAACACTACTAATCTTCCTCCATCTCCCAATGGAACACCCTCCACGAATGTTCCAGGCAAGGACCGACATTAATTAATTAATGTGGGGTCCCCCTGAACGCCATCTAGACTGACACCCGAGGGAAGTGTCCCGTCCGTCAAATCTATATCCTCCCCCATCTCCGTCCCCGAGGAGGGAGCGAGGTGTGCCTGAATCCTGGCAAGGGCCAAGGTCCAATCTGGATTTGCCTCGGTCTGATCATCTAGCCCCCTGGCCGGAGCTCATCTTCTCGTGGGGACGGGGCATGTCTTTTCCTGCTATAGACCTTTGCCACCATAGAAGTTTCCATCACATCATGTCTGCTGACCAGAGAACTCATACCCCTGGTCACCATCATCCTCTGGGCCCTGAACGGGACCAACGCGCCCTGGGAACCCTCCTGTCTCGGCTGGGTGTCAGTCTCTGACCTCCTGGCCACCTCCATCAAGAAGTCCTCCTCCGTCGGCCTGACTGTCGCCGCCACTCTGGTAATGGGACTGGGAGCCACCTCTGGCTCAGCTACCTCCATCTGCGCATCCGAGGGCCTAGCTGTCTCCGTCCCTCTCGTCAGGCAAGCACTAGAAGAGTGCCCAAAGCACGCACAAAGGGAGCACATTGGGGGGACCCAATCATACTCCACGGCCTGCGTCAGGACCTCCCCGGTCGCCACCTGATACTCGAGCACACTCGGAAGCTCCGTCCCAGCCTTAATCTCCACAAATACCCTGGCGTACATCAGCCTGGTACGGAAAGCCGTAGCCTCATCCGTCTTGATCGGCTTACCGACCAAGCTAGCTAATCTCATAAGCAGCGGGATACTCCAGTATTTCATCGGGAACTCAGGAAAGCGAATCCAGACGGGAATCGCATTCAACACTTCCTTCTCACACCTCAACTCCGGTGTCCACTCCTTCAGGATAATGAGCCGCCCATCAAAGGACCAGGGCCCTCCTTGAATGATCCTGGACACATCTTCCTCCAGGCCGAATTTCACATAGTAAAATTCATTCTCTCGTGAGAAGAACTCCATACTCCCCTTGGGCCGCCACACCCTCTCTGCATAACCCCGAATCTGCCCATAGAACGGTTTACTCCCCAAAACATACATCACCAGCGTGTTCTTCCAGAAGTCCGTGACCTCCGCTATCTCTTCCGCCGGAAAATATGCACGAAGTCCTCCTCCAACCTGCATCGGTGGCACATACTCCATCGACACCGGACTCTTGTTCCCACCCTGCATACACACATCCTTCCAGGATTTGGGACGAGGCCCGTCTGTGCCCGTCCGGGGAGTTGCAGACGGAGGCCTCTGACTCCCAACATCTCCAGCAATACTCTTTCCTTTCTCCGCCGCAGTCGCCTTAGGCCTCCATCCAGCCGTAGTGCATCCCGGTCCTCCTCCCTGTCGTCGTGTGTTACCGAGGTCAATGGTAGACCTACTCCCGCTCCTTTCCGGGCCCGTCCGACTCATACCCTGAGTTTGAGCCCCTCTTCCTCCTCCCGGACGTCGTCTCACCACCGTCGTCCAACCATTATCATCAATCTGGCCATCCCTAGGCCCGGATCCCGATCCGAATTCAAAAATATGCGATTCCGACACCGCCGCCGGAGACGTGTGACCCCGGCCGGCCGCCGCTGCCGCCCTGTCCGCCGCCACCGCCTGGGAGGGGTCAGCCGCCCCCCCTGGCCGCCGCCGGCCCCTCCCCCTGCTCCTGCTGCTTTTGTGGGGGTCCGCAGGACCCCCTGTCCCCGCCGCCAGGCCCCCCCCCCCCCCCCCCCGCCTGGGCCGCCACCGCCTGCCGGGGGGGCCACCCGCCCCCTCCGTTCCTCACCGGCGTCCTCCTCCCCCCCGCGAGTGGGTCCGGCGGCCGGGGAGGAGGCGTCGGGTTCGATGACCTAATCGCCATTTTTTTGGGTTTCATATATATATATATATATATATATATATATTCCTTTACTATTTTTTTTATCATGGATAGAAGTCATCCATAACACAAATAATAAACTTAGATGAGTCATCTCGACCTAGGCAGCATGAACACTCTAAAATCACTGTCATATATCTGTCATGTGTCGGACACACCACCCGAACACACCGAAATCCATGTCTTTGTGTCCTAATGTTGTTGTGTTCTGTCCGTGCCCAGTTCAATGCAGATCTCAGTTAAACTGGACATGTTTTATGTTATAACTCTCTGTGGCCATTTAAACTTCTTACCGTAGTACTACACAAATTATATAAAAGAGGTAAATAAATGAAATAATATTTCATTGTCATATTGTCAGGCTATTGAGTTTTTTTATCTCATGAACCAAATCCTGACAACAGTAAGCATATGTATTTACATTATACCGGGCAATGGGCTGTTGGATATAATTTTGGAACTCATAAATTGTATAAAAATTAAATCGGCGAATCAAACAGTGTAGCAAAGTTAAATGTGGGTCTGCTTTCGTGAAAGATCCATAGAATGTATTAAATTTGCGATATGGTTTAGATGATGGTATTTTCTAGCTTCTCAGTTACAACAAAAGCTTCAAATAGGGTTTAATTGAACAGTAAATACTGTATATTGATATTACAATCAGTTGTTGTTCCCTTCTCTTTCAGATTATGTACTCGAAGGAAGTGAAGGAACACCTTTTGCAGGTACATTTCTGATGTTTGTCTTTCTCAGGGCCTACCTACTGTTAATGTTGTTTCGACGTACTGTTGAATTGCTTCCTTCTTTTGCTCAAGTAGACTCCATAATTTGTTTTTTCTTAGTTAGTTTTTTTATGATCCCACTCCATGTTTTCCCCATATTGTTTATCTGAAGGTGGATATTACTACGGAAAGATCAAGTTCCCTCCCGAATATCCTTACAAGCCTCCAAGTATCAGGTACTAAATGAATTTACTTCGTTGAGTTGATAATTTGCGCTGTTTCATTGATGTGAAGAATGACAAGTCTTGTTTTTTTGGGTTAGCATGACTACTCCCAATGGAAGGTTTGCACCACATAAAAAGATATGTTTATCTATGAGTGACTGTAAGTTTCCTGCATGTTGTCTACTTGTTTGATTCCTTAATTTTGAAATTTCTAATATCATTATTAATATCTTGTAGTTCACCCCGAGACATGGAATCCAATCTGGTCTGTATCAAGGTAAGGGAGAATGAAGAGTAGCTGATTTTAATGTTTCACCCGATTTTCTGAGTCCCTCTATTGGGTTCTCTGTCATTTGTAAGTAAATAAATGGCACCAAGAATAACTATCGACATATTCTTGTTGTGTTATCTGGCATTTCTATGTAAATTTTGTTCAGTTTTGCCAGCAATTTTATTTGTACCTTCTCAAATTCTTAGCAGTTTCAATTCATTTTGCTGTAGCTAGGGTTCAACTTGAGTAAGTTACTGTTTTATTTTCCGATTCTGACTTGTTGACTTTTGGTTGCAGCATTCTTACAGGGCTTTTGTCCTTTATGGTAAGTCTGCCGTGGCTATGTTATCAGTTTATTATAATTTGCTTTTTGGATATGCCACAGTAGCAAATTAAGGGCAATGGTATTAGAGTGGTTGCCCTAAAACTTTTCATCCTATCTTTATCTAGACTATTTTCTATATGATTAATTTTGAAAGTTGTTCTTGTCTTGTGTGAGCTTAAATTGTGTGATAATGTATATGGTGGAAAGTTCGTACTAATGAAAGGTCCTTGAACTAAATCATATGCCAGATTGACTGAGATTCATAAATATTCCCCTTATTTGGTGCCTTTTCAACTCATTCTTGTGTATTGCCTACATAAATCTTGATGTACTTAATTTTATGAGAAATATCAGTAGTTTTAGCTGTTGAGGATTAATTGTTGACTAACATGTTGAGGGAGAACTTAGTACATGTGCTCTTTTAGATTCATTTTCCTCGTGTTATTCAACCAGTTAACGAAGCATTTGGGTACGTTTAGGGAGGTCGCTCTTGAATCTTCTCATCCATCATCTAGACTTTTCCTTATATGAATCAAACTTTGGAAGGCTGCTCTGTTTGCATGACCTCTAGGATTCCCTGCCAAAGGTCGAATGGAAGCTCCCTGTGGCTTACTGAGCATGACCCCAAATTGTGTGACCAATACGGTAGGACTCCTGCCTGCCAAGGTCTCATGTAAGCTCCCACTTTATTTCAGACGTACTTTCTAGAGTCTTGATACTAACTGATATGGTGGCAGGATGACTGAGATTACTATTTTCTTTGACTCCATTTGGGTGTCTCTTCGACTTGATGTGTGCTCCATGACTTCCAATCCTAATGCACACAGTGCACACTGCCTTGGCTGCCTGCTTCTCCTGATGCATTAGATGCATCATGCATGTGCTCCTCTTGTTGGGAATTTCCACCTTTAACTCTTGCTTTGTTATCTGCATGTAATAGTTTTTTTTTTTGTCATTTTCAACATTTATTTTGTATTTTACGCATGTTTATTGGACCCACTTCCTTAAGTCCATTGTCTGGTAGCTTGGTCATGGTCCACGAACCCTTTTCATATAATTTTGTAGTCTATAGTTGACATTATTATTTGTCAAATATGATATCGCAAAACTTTCTTTTGCTAATTGCACTCTATACAAGTCTTCCCTCTATCCATTGTCGACCGGCTAAAAATCGTATGCGGGGAGACACGCGATTTAACTGAGCCTGCACATGCTGGATCAAAAAAAAAAAGCCAGCTTAGTCATTCTTGCCTAGAAATTTTTTACCACTTCATTTGGTCATTATTTTCAAACAACTAAAAAAAAATTCCCCTCTAAGGTTGAGCTTTGAGTTTGTAGTTTGTACTCAAGATACATGTTCAACTTTTATCAAAACAATAGTTTCTAGCTCCCAAGAATTACACATTAATTAGAATAGAAGAAGATAGTCATTTTCATGTTATTTAAAATACAAAATTTCCTTTCTCCACCTTCTGAATGTTTTCCAATGAAACATTGTATTGGATATTTTTGGTTTCTTAGCTACTTTGATAACTAAGATGGATCGAGTGTCAATACATTAAAAGATATAATAAGAAATGTGTATGTATATGTGGGAAGTTAGAGGTGGCAATAATTGAGGACAAGATGAGAGAAAATCGTCTTTGGTGGTTTCAACATATGCAACAAAGACCAAATGATGCTACGGTAAGGAGGAGCAATAAGATAGTAGTTAAAGGAGCCTCTACGACTAGAGGTAGGCCAAAAGGAACATGTATTAAAGTTTTAAAAAAGGATATAGTTTTTGTTAGTGCTACAAAGGACATGGCTCTTAATAGAACCGAATAGAAGAAAATTTTGGGATGGGGCTTTCTTGTTATTGTTGTTGTAGCTACTTTTATACTGCTATCCCATTTGTAGGACATCCTTCTACTTCATTTAGTATTGACATTCCCTGAAGTGACTGGTTAAATGCAGGCATGATATTTTACTTCCTCCATTGGATTTTTTTTTTTAATTTTAGGATAATTTCTTGTGTTTATTTTTTGTTATACATCTAGAGAATTATAATCAATCTCCGATGTATAGGATGCTGGTTCATTATTTTTTTCCTTCATCCTACTGTTATGTATTTTAACTGCAACAACATAACCATTGTTGCAAAGTTTTGGAGCCAGCTTTACATACCTTCTTCCTTTCAGCTCTATTAAGGGCCAACGCTTTTAATAAATTGGAAAACTACAGTGTCCCTTATTAAGTATTAACTGCTTTGATCAAAGTTCATTTTGCTCTTCCCTTGGGACTGGTTTGGGATTGATGCTGCTTTTCAAAAAGCAACAGCAGAAGCAGCTTTTGAAAGCATCCTTCCACATGCTTTCGAAAGCTGCCCCAAACTCGAACCAGCTTTTCAAATTTCTTTGATAAGCTGCTGTTACCAAAAGATTTTGGGACTGCCTTTCATAAAATAAGCAGAAGCAGGGATGATAAGTAATCCCAAGCCTAGCCTTAGACTGGGTCAGGGCTGGGTTTGGGATTGTTTTTTGGAGGCTGCTTATGCATCTTTTTCTTCTTGGAAAACGGTCCAAGGCTATTTGGTAACAACAACTTATCAATTTTTTTGAGAAGCTAGTTCATTTTTGGGGCGCTTTTGACAACATCCTACCACCTGCTGCCAAAAGCTTCTTCTGCTGTGGGCTTTTGAAAAGCAGAAGCAATGCCAAACCAAGTCTTAGTCCTCGGCTCTTTAGGATCCTACTACTTCAAACCTGTGCATTCATGGCTCTCTTTTGCACATGTACCAATAGTATCAAATGACAAATGATTTTCTTTTCTTATCCTAATGGAAGCTCTAACCTACACTGCAGTAGGGGTGAGCTTTCGGTTTATTCGGTTTCAACCGAACCGAAATAGTCAAAACCGAATAAATTGAAGTTCTAAAAATCCAAACCAGAACCGAACCGAAATTAGCCATAACCGAGACCAAACCGAATAGTTTATTCGGTTTTGACTATTCCGGTTCGGTTTATCCGGTTTACTATCTTTATCTATTTTTGGCGCATCTGTAAACTAAAATGCTCTATAGAGTCTGGTAGTAGTTAAGGAACATGTATTTTGTGAATGTTTAGTTATGGGCTAAGGGATCTAAAGACAGTTATGGGCTATGGGATCTAAAGACCCTACCTCCTTTTTAACCAAATATATCAATGAACATTTTTCCACCTAAAGCTGTGGGTTGGATCTGGAGAGGTACGGAGTGTTTGTTTACGTCCAAGTTAATGGGTAGTTAGCATGGTTTCTCTGTTTGCGCCACATAGATTCCAGATGGCATGACCACTTGCTGTGTCAATCTGCTACTAAACAGAAGAAAAAGGAATTAACACACAGCATAGTTCAATGGAAATTTCATTTGTAGGACTACTTGTTGAAATTCTATAGTTGTGGGTTGTAAATCTTTTTGTTCTGACTTCCAAGTTCTACTGTAATTTGTGTATACAGATGGATGATGGTCAGACCACTGGCAGCATTAGGACTTCAGATGCTGAAAAGCGACGATTGGCAAAGGTGTCGCTTGCATACAATTGTGAGAGGTGAGTTTCGTAATTCACCATGCAAAATCAACCATATGATGTGTTATAAAGTTAATTGGACTGTAAAAGTAGGATAATTGAATTACAACTTATGCGTCAGCTTCCACGTCATTTTGGTGATTATGGCATCCGCATAAGTTAGAAGGCTTGAATAACTGTGACAAGTTAATTAAGGTACTTAAATTGGTCAGTTAGTGTTGAGTACTTTTTTCAGCTTCTTGTTTGGGCTGCATTTTTCAGTGCTAAGTTCAGTTTTTTGTGGGCTTTGTTTCCACGCGAGAAAATAATATAAAGAAGACTAGATATCGAGTGCATGGTTGTCTGGTTGAATGCTTATGAAGTTCTAAATTAAGAATGAATATATATTCTATTTTAATTGACATTCTGAGTCATGGTGGGTCGGAACTCGTAAATAGTATTTATGTTGTATTTGTCAACATGAAACTTCTCAAGAAACCTTGAAAACCAGACAACTTTCCTGAGATCACAGCTGTCAAAAGTGGTGAGACTATGCCCCCCCCCTCCCCTTCTTCCCCCTTCTGACACATCAATTTTTTATTTTGCAACCTAGAGCTACTCTTCTTTTTTTTTAGCAAATCTCATTACAACCTCATGAAACCCATTTATTTTACTATTATATTAGAAAACAATGAGTTTCACTTTTTTTTTCATGGTTTATGGACTCAAGTCTAGAAAACATGGACACTCAAAAGATTGGAGCCATGCCCGTGATGCGTCATGTCGGACAATTATTGGAGACACCATAGACTCCAAAATACACTAGCACTGTTGAGACTTGAAGTGATTTTATTGTGAATGGAATAACAACATATATATAGGAGAGGCTAGCCTCCTCTCCTATCATTCTAGCCAATGTGGGACTAAAGCCCAATAACACTATATATATATATCAACAACACTCCCCCTCAAGATGGGCGAAAGATATTCACTAAGCCCATCTTGTCACATCCTCTCATCATGTTGATAGAACTAAGCCCCTTTGTCAGTCCGTCTGCTACCTGATCTTTGGTTGGAACATAGCCCAGCTCTAGTTCTCCTTTATCCAGTTTCTCTTTGATGAAGAATCTGTCAATCTCAATATGTTTGGTCCTGTCATGCTGTACTGGATTGTTGGCAATATTAATAGCTGACTGGTTGTCACACCATAGCTTCATCTTTGCTCCCTGGTCCAGCTTTAGCTCCGTCAGCATATTCTTCAACCACAATAGTTCTGTGACTCCCAAGGCCATCGCTCTATACTCTGCTTCAGCTGTTGATCTGGCCACTACTGACTGCTTCTTACTCCTCCAAGAGACCAAGTTGCCTCCTACAAATATGCAGTATCCCGATGTGGATCTCCTGTCGTCAGCACAGCTAGCCCAGTCAGAATCACAATAGCCCTCAATGCCTACATGATTATTTCTTCTAAAGATCAGTCCCTTCCCGGGGGCTCCCTTCAAGTACCTCAGAATCTGGTACACTGCGTCCATGTGACCCTTCCGGGGGTCATGCATGTAGCGGCTTACTACACTTACCGCAAAGCTGATATCAGGTCGAGTGTGGCTTAAGTAGATTAACTTGCCCACCAATCTCTGATATCTATCCCGGTCAACTGGTTCTCCAGCTTCAGCATCCAGTTTAAACTTCTGGTCTATCGGTGTCGTAGCTGGTTTACATCCCATCATCCCTGTTTCCGTAAGCAGGTCCAGTGCGTACTTCCTTTGAGAAAGAACGATTCCCTCATTATCTCGAGCAATCTCAATCCCAAGGAAGTATCGAAGGGGGCCAAGATCTTTCACCTCGAACTCCTTGCCAAGTTTTACTTTGAGTTGGGCGATCTCCTGCTCATCATTGCCTGTGATAATCATATCATCTACATATACTGCAAGCATGGTGATATGGCCTCCACTCCGTCTGAAGAAGACAGTGTGATCAGCATTGATCTGCTGATATCCCATCCCTATCATTGCTCTCCTGAACCTGTCAAACCATGCCCGAGGAGACTGCTTCAGTCCATAGAGAGACTTCTTCAGTCTGCAGACCTTGCCTTCTGTCTGTTTTGTGCCGAATCCTGGTGGTATCTCCATGTACACCTCCTCTACTAGATCTCCATGAAGAAATGCATTCTTCACATCCAGTTGGTGTAGCTTCCACCCTCCATTGGCTGCCAGGGAGATCAAGGTCCTGACAGTGCTCATCTTCGCCACTGGTGCAAAGGTCTCGTCATAGTCGATGCCGTACGTCTGACTGTATCCTTTTGCCACCAGTCGAGCTTTATAGCGCTCAACCTGTCCATCTGGGTTCTGTTTTACAGTAAAAACCCATTTACATCCAACTGCTCTTTTCCCTTCTGGCAGTCTCACCAGCTCCCAAGTGTGGTTCTTCTCAAGAGCTCCCAACTCCTCGTGCATTGCCGCTTTCCACTTTGGATCGTTCTTGGCAACCTGCCAATTGTTAGGTACAGTAATACTATCCAAAGATGCTATAAATGCTCCATGAGAAGAAGATATATGATCATAAGAAACAAACTTAGCAAGATCCCAACCATATCTGTCCGGAGGATTTCCCGCATTGCTGCGAGTAGTCCTTCGTGTAGGTAGTGGTATGGGAGGAACGATATCACCTGAGGAGGGTGGTGGTGTAGATGAGGAGGATGGTGGTGTAGATGAGGAGGATGGTGGTATAGGTGTCTCAGGAGTTGGGACAGGCGCAGGCAAGGGACTTGGCACTGACACTGTAGGTACTGGTCCTGTAGTCTGCTTGTTGTTTTTCCTGTTGTAGGTCAGTAACTCCCCCTGAGCCGTAGGTGTAACACTTCTCGTCTCCTCCCTCTGTTCCGCTTCACCTTCATGTTCCTCCTCAACCGTGTCTCTATGCCAAACTTCTAAATCGGTTACCACCAGGTTCTCCAAGTTCTCTATCTCCCCCTCTCGCCTTATACTTGTAGTATGAGGCGTGTTATACGAAGTTCCATCCTGGCGGTAATATGGCTCATGCTCCCGGAAGTGGACGTCCATACTAACAAATTTCTTCTTCTCTACTGGACTCCAGCATACATACCCCTTCTGAGTTGCTGAGTAGCCCACGAAGATGCACTTGACTGCTCTAGGGTCAAGTTTTCCAACGAATGGTCTGTTGTCCTTCACAAAACACACACATCCAAACACCTTTAGTGGAAGTATTCCACTATTATTACCTTGTAATACTTCACATGGAGACTTCCATCCCAGGACTTTTGAAGGCATCCTGTTTATAAGTTGAGCTGCTGTCAACACCGCATATCCCCATAGGTGTTGTGGGACATTCATGTCGATCATCATACTTCTTGCGGTCTCCAGAAGATGTCGGTTCTTCCTTTCTGCTACTCCATTTTGTGCTGGTGTATATGCACAAGAGGTCTGATGCTGTATTCCATGTGCTGACAAGTACTCTGCAAGTGTCCTATTGGTATACTCCGTCCCATTGTCAGATCTCAGTATCTTCACCACTGCATTATACTGAGTCTGGACATATTTATGAAAGTCCCGAAAACAAGCAAATACATCACTTTTGTTCTTCATCAAATACAGCCAGGTGACACGAGATGCACAATCGATAAACGAAACAAAATACTTATACCCATTCATAGTGTTAGTAGCACATGGGCCCCAAACATCAGAATGAACTACCTCAAAGACTGAAGAACTCTTATGACCATTTCCAACATATGAACTCCTAGTAAGTTTTCCTAACTCACATGCATCACATACTAATTTTCTTTTATTTGATTTTGCATACATATCTGGATACAACTTATTTAGAGTATCAAAGGAAGAATGCCCCATCCTCCTATGATGAAGTATCAAAGTGTCTTCAGTCTTCTGCTGCAGTTCCTCCATTCCAGCCTTCTCTGCCATAGACACCAATGCTGAGTCCAGTCCGTCTTGATCTAGGTACCACAGTCCATCATGCCAAGTGCCAGTCCCAAGTCTTCGTCCCGTCCCTTTCTCCTGGAAGATCACCTTAGGAATATCAAAAGAAACAATGCATTTTAGTTGGAGAATTATAGAACTAATAGACAAGAGACTGACTGGGAAGGATGGAGCATGCAAAACATTGGATAACCTTACTGAACCCGTACAATTAACAGTACCCTTACCGACCACTGGTTGGAAAGTACCATCCGCAGTCTGAATGGTGTCTGTCGATGCTAGGTGAGTGTACGAGGAAAACTTACTAGCATTTCCGGTCACATGCCGAGATGCTCCTGAGTCGATAATCCAGTCTGATATTTTAAGGGAAGACATAGATGCAAGAGCGTGAGACTCGTCAGTACCTTCTGATGGATGGGCATACATAGCGGCGTTGCCTCTGAAGAATGGAGTGGATGCCTCCTCTGCTACGCTCCTCCTGTCTCCTTCGATTGACGCTTTTTGCTTTCTCTCCAGCAGGTCCAGTAGCGCCTGATCCTCCTCAGTAAAGGCGCCGCCAGCTCCTCCATTCCCATCTGCCACCAGCAGGTTTGCCCGATAGCCTCCTCGACCGCCTCGTCGGCCTCCTCGACCACGTCCACGTCCAGCATATCCTCGTCCACGTCCACCACCTGAGTCTCCCTCCTTAGGTGGTTTGGTACAAGCATATCGATGGTGGCCCATCTCCCCACAGTTGTAGCACTGTCGATTCTGTTGCCAGAGCTCTCCCTTGGATCCTGTATCCCCCGAACCGGTAGCTGCTAGTGCTGACTTCACTTCGGGTAAAGCACCTGTCGATGATGCGCCTGTCTCTGTCTGTAATCTGATTCGCGTCTCCTCCTGAATCATGGCTGAGATAGCCTCCTCGAGACTAGGGATCGCTGGCTGGGCGAGGAGTAAGGCTGTCCTCTGTGTGAATGCTGCAGTCAGTCCCTTAAGGAATTTCATCGTCCTCTCCTGCAGACACACCTGTCTCTCCTTGCACTTTGGGTCCCCGCAGCTTGTCCGTTTGGAATGGTGATCATAATCCAGCCAGAGACGTTCCAACTCCGTAGCGTACTCCTGCACCGTCTTCTCGCCTTGTACGGTGTCGTCGATCTCCCCTTTTATCTGGAAGATCCGTAGATTGTTACCTATGCCATCATAGGTTCTTCTCAATTTCTCCCATACGTCTTTCACCATCTCAATGCCATCTACTGTGGAAGCAATAGACTGGACTAAGGAGTTGAGAAGCCAGATATAAATCACCATATGAGTGGATTTCCACTCGTCGCGTCCTGTCGAGCCCTCTTCCGGCTCTGTCTTCTCGCCTGTCAAGAATCCCTCCAGGTTCTTACCTGCAAGGGTTCTTCTCACCCGTCGTGACCAACTCAAATAGGTGGCTGGTCCATCCAACTTCAGATCGATGGAGGGTAGCTCCAACTTTGGCGGTGCTCGTGTCGTGCTTTCACCAGCCGACACCTTTATCAACTTCAGCAATGTCGCCACATCGTCAGCATCCAGCTTCTTGAGAATCTCCTCCATCGATGCTTCTTCTCGATCACTTCACACTTGCTCCACGACTCACGCTCGTCCTTGCCGTCCTCTCCTAAATCCGAATATGTCTGATTTCATCGGATCTAGGGATTATAGGCATCTCCTTGAGATTGATCTCAAGAACGAGCGTGAATCTTGTACCCGCAATAGCGGTACAATGAATCCTGCAGCCGTAAAAACGGTATAGCAACGAGTGTGAATCTTGTACCCGCAATAGCGGTACAATGAATCCTGCAGCCGTAAAAACGGTACAGCAACTTTCAGGCTGACCTACAGCGTAGGTGCCCTAAAAGTGGTGTGCTCGAAGGCAACCACGGCAGCAGCAGCAGCAGTTGCAGCCGCAACAGCGGCACAGCAACGGCAGCAGCGCGGCAGCGGCGGCGGCGGCGCGGCAGCTGCAGCAGCCGGCGGCGGCACGGCAGCAGCTGCAGCGGCAGCGGGCGGCAGCAGCTGCAGTGGCAGCGGGCGGCAGCGGCGGCGTAGAAGGGGGAGGGTTTGTGTGGAGGAGGGGTCTCTAACGGTATTCTAAGCAATTTTAGGCTCTGATACCATGTTGAGACTTGAAGTGATTTTATTGTGAATGGAATAACAACATATATATAGGAGAGGCTAGCCTCCTCTCCTATCATTCTAGCCAATGTGGGACTAAAGCCCAATAACACTATATATATATATCAACAACAAGCACATACCAAAGAATTTTTGCCGTAGTGTCCGCATTGTGTCATGTCCTATTCGCTTGTTGCGTTCAGTTAGCCTTCAACCCACAAACATGTTCTCCAACTCACCGAAATCTAAAACAGAATATCTTTTATTGATGTCAACTCAACTTGGGTTTACAAGGATTCAACTTTCGGGTTTCCATACACTTTTCCTGGTTTCATGCAACCCCATGAAACCTAGTTACAATAAGGGGTTGTTTGGTAACCGAAATTTGGGGTTGGATTTGGAGTTTCAACTGAAAGTGGAGAAATTATTAGATGGTCCGGCCTCACCACGTGGCAATGGTGAATGGTGAGTCCGGCCAATAATATTTTGACACTTGGCATAATATTTGGCATAAAAAATTCAAAAAATTGTCAAATATATATTTAATATATAGAAATTCACTTGGCATATAATTAGAAAAAAATAGATTTTTTTACTTTCAAAAACATTAAAAAAAATTGACCTAAAAAATAAGAGAAATATAGTGATATAATGGATTATGCCAAGTGTTAAAATATTATTGGCCGGGCTCACCATTCACCATTGCCACGTGGTGAGGCCGGACCATCCAATAATTTCTCCTGAAAGTGATCCAAAATCCACAAGTCCCATTGTTTGGTAATGTATATTTGGGACTGGATTTGGAAAGGAAATCATTACATGCAGTTCCTGTCTTCTCCTTTGTCCCCCCAAAAACTAACTCCCCACATCCAATTTTTTCTTTAGGATGTGGGAGGAATTGGAAGGAATCTCTCACCGCAGCTCTGACCGCCACCGACGCCGACGCCCACAGTTTGACCGCCACCGACGCCGACGTCCACACCCTGACCGCCACCGACGCCCACAGCTTGACCGCCACCGACGCCGACGCCCACACCCTGACCGCCACCGACGCCCGACGTCCGACGCCCGACGACCTTTTCCGACGTCGTCCCCGCGGCTACCAATTGCTGTCAGGAGGCGATCGAAAGGGGATCGGAAGGCAACAGAGGGGATCGGGAGGCGGCGGAGGAGGGGATCCGAAGGCGGCGGTGGAGGAGATCGGGAGGCGGCGGAGGAGGGGATCCGAAGGCGGCGGTGGAGGGGATCGGACGGTGGCGGAGGAGGAGATCGAAAGGCGTGGAAGAGGGATTTTTTTTTTTTGGTCGGTGGAAGAGCTCTCGATGAGGGTTTTTTTGCGTAATGGATTTTTTGTCCACTGGTTTCTTTATGAAAGATGGCAGAAAATTTAGATAATTAATATAATTAATAATATGTATTAATGTAATTAATGATTGTGATCCTATAATTTTTGCTGGCTATAATTAAGACAGGAACCAAATTTAAAATAAGGACCAAATTTTAGATAATTATTTAATGACTGCAATTAATATATGGATCAAATTTATATAATTAATTAAAACTAATTATTATTGGATTGAGATCTGCTGTTTATCATAATTATTATTATTATTATTATGAGATTAACTACTGCTATTTTCTATTAAAATAATTATCATCCCACTTTCCACTTTCCACTTCCTTATCCTAACCAAACACATTTGTCTCCCACTTGGGGGACAAGAAAGTGCATGGATTCCAATTCATTTTCCATCCTTGAAAGTCCAAATCCATATATTTTTTCACTTACGGTTTACCAAACAGCCCCTAAGTTGCATTTGGTTTCATTGGGGCACAAAACCTTAATGGAACAATCTTAAGTTTCTTCACTTCATATTTTGGACCACCAGGTGTATAACTTATATCTTTAAATTATCTTGTTTATTTTGTCTGTGAGTTAAGAAATTAATTCCTTCATGATTACTTCATGTCAACAGCAAGAATTGCCCCAACTTCAAGAAGCTATTCCCGGAGTACGTAGAGAAGCATAACCAACAACGGCTTCCGGAGCAGTCAATATCGGAGCAAGCCGCAAGTAGGGAGCACCCCGTTCCCCAGCCAGCCACCACCCTCGAGCGAGCCCCGAGGCTCGAAGGTGCAGATGCGAAGATTGTAAGGAACGGTAGAAACAGGGGACAGACGAAGAGGGTTCCCTTCTGGTTGTTAATGTTGTTAGTGTCTGTTTTTGGCATTGTGATGGCTTTGCCTCTTCTCCACCTGTGACCATTGCTTGATAAGTTTGAGACTAAAGCGTATATGGCCAGTTGTGCAACTTTGGTTGTATGTATGATCGTAAAGATGGTGCGAGTCTTAAATTTGACTCTTTAACAGAATTTTTGTGTTGGTGTTGAATGGTTAGTTGGTGAAACATGACTCAAAAACTTGGTAATGAGAGTGTATATAACTCTGGACTTCAACAGCTTATATTAGCCAATTTCGTGCTATAGAATGTATTGCTGGGTTGTGGGAGCTTATTTGTAGAAATGTTTTGATGACCTCTTGTACAGGAAATATTTGCTCATGTGGGAAAGAGCTTTAGGCTTAGTTTCGTCCGCGGAAAGAAAATAAAATCAATTATTTGCTCTTTTTATGGGCATAAGAAAATGTAATCCCATTAAATCTTTTCCGGTGTTTGGAAAGCCAAAAATATAGGCAGAATGCATCTTTGAGTCTTAAATTTTTGTAATAAATGCAAAAAATTGGGAAGGAATGTGAATGCTTGGGTGGTGGATGGAGAACCATTATTCTTCATATTTTTCTTTCATTTGGAAACCATTTTCCTTGAATGAGTTTCTGATTTTTTTTTTTTCTTCCAGAGGTTCTGATTTTATAAACCAAACGTGACCTTGGTGTAATGGTTCCTTATGTATATAGGTAATGAATTTTTTTGGGGTGCTATTGCGATGGAATGCACTGGGTGACTTGAGAATTAATTTAGAATGCGGATCTTTTACTGAGAATTTTTGGTCTCGTTTGGTTTACTGTAATGTAATTGTAATCGCAATGTAATCAAATAAAAATTTTCTTCTTCATTTGATTACATTGCGAAATCAAATTCTTTCTCTATACTTGTTTTATCAGATCAAATATGCTCAACAGCCAATTAACAAAGAGAATGCAAATGTTGGTCATGCCGACGCAGATGGAAAATGACAGAACATATGACATTCTAATCTATAGAGGCACATTACATATAGAAGACATCCTCTTACAGTCTTACTTAGGAGAGATTATTGTTCTTCTCATTGTTGCTTTCAACTATACCTAATTGTGCATTTCTTTATAGGTTTGTATCCATTTATTTATGAAGTCTCCCTCAAGTCTTAAGTGATTCTTTTTTTTTTTTTAGCTCATCTTTAATAAAGTACATCTGCTATCTCCAAATTTTGTGTCTCAGCAATGTCTCAGCTCCTACAAAAATATAGATCCTATCGATTGCATAAAAAAATAATCTAAAATGAATTGGATCCATAATTTTATAGGAGAAAGAATATAGTTGGAACACAAAATTTGGAGACTACGTGATTCTTTTAGTCTGGCCTGACACGTGTCACGTGACGTTTGTTTACTTCTCTGTAACAAGGTCCACGTGATAAAGATGGAGTGAACTACTTGATCTCTCTCTCTCTCTCTCCCTGTGGCTTGTGTGCCTATCATTTCTATATAAGTCGTCCAGATGGCATATAGTGCGCTTATTTTGGACTCTTAGCTGATAAAGAGTTAGGACAGTGGGCCCCCAAATTGTAGATCCGAAGTTTTGGGATGGCAAAAGTTTCGTGCTCTACATGCTTTCTTGGTCCTCTCCTCCACGCAATAAGCACACATTTGTGCTTATCTAGAAAGTAGGGGATGTACAGTAAACAAACTTCTTCTTTTTAACGGAATTTTTCACCGAAAGCATTAAAAATTTATAAAATTTTAGTGGCAGCACAATGTTTGGCATAATTATACGGAGAGCACAAGAATGTCCTTAGAATTTTTCACCGAAAGCATTAAAAATTTATAAAATTTTAGTGGCAGCACAATGTTTGGCATAATTATACGGAGAGCACAAGAACGTTCTTACTAAGGACGTTCTTCATTAAAAGTGAATTATTTAATATCTACCGTTAGTCTCCGTTAAATCGGATATTGAGAAAAAAAAAAACGCCCCTTTCTATGGACGTTTCTCTCTAACGTGTCAGAAAAAACGCCCTTCGTAAGAGCGTTTTGTCAAACTTTTCTTACAAGTTTACATATATATTATTTTGACCCTTTAATGTACAAAGAGCAATCTAGCTCAAGTGGTAATGCCTCTTTGTACATTAAAGGGTCAAAATAATATATAGGGGCAAAATAATATATATGTAAATTTGTTAAAAAAAGTTGAGCCCGACAAAACGTCCTTACGAAGGGCGTTTCTCCTGACACGTCAGAGAGAAACGCCCATAGGAAGGGTGTTTTCCTTCTTCTTTTTTTCCTCAATGTCCGGTTTAACGGAGACTAACGACAGATATTAAATAATTCACTTTTAATGAAGAACGTCCTTACGCCCTTAGTAAGAGCATTCTTGTGCTCTCCGTATAATTATTCTAAACATTGTGCTCTCACTATAATTTTATAAATTTTTAATACTTTCAGTGAAAAAATTCGTTTTTTTAATTCATTCATTTTTTTTATTTGAATAAAAAAATGATCAATAAATCACATTTGTACTTATCTAGAAAGTAGGTGATGTACAATAAACAAAAATCTTCATATTTAATATGATACCATTTCATTCAATCCCAAATTATTTGACCAAAAAAAATACAAGAAAAAAAATAAAATAAAATGAGGAGTTAACACATGTAATAGGATTATACTAGTAAGTTTTGTTGATATCTAATATTTTGTAGTGTTGGAAATTCTTTCTACATTATAAAGCTAGTATCATTGCAAAATATCAAAACAATTATACACATCATGTATCTATACAACAAAATAGAATATATTTGTTTCCAACAAAAGATAAAAGAACGAAAAACGTCTAAAATTAAAAGAGAGATCTTTTTAACAAAATAAAAAGCGTCACAATAAATTAATTATAAAATTATTATTATTAAATAATATAAATTATAAATAATTTTGAAAACTTATTTTCCTCCGATACAAATAAAATGATTCGGGATGATTTTATCATGAAATAAATACATTAATACTTCCTATATTATTACATGGACCACTCATATTTCGAAAATAATTACATGGACGGTTCCTCTGTTTTATATTTTATTTTTAAAATAGAAATAGTTAGTTTTATAAATTTTTATATAAAATATAAAATATAGGAGTGATATGTATAATAAGTTTTTGAATAAGAATAGTTAATCTGAATTGTCCTTATATCATGGAATGCTGGAGGCAAGTGAGGGGGTGACACGCCGCTTTTTGACACGTCCGCGTCCGCTCCGTGACTGTTTCTGGCTCTCTCTAAAAAGTCTCCTCCTCTCTCTCTATAAATAGCCTCTACTATTCTTCCTCTGGTTCGGTACCACTGCCTCCAAATTCAGTAATAAATAAAACCCTAAAATTTTAGCACTCAATTTTGTAAATATCCATATCCCTCTTCTTGTTGCGGTTCTCAATCTTTTGAAAATTTCTATTTTTCGAAAATTTCTAATTTCTAATTTCTGTTTTTGCAGGGTCTCATTTGGGTTCTGAGTAAGTGCGAGATTAACATCATCTTCTACTTCTAGTCTGAATGTACATACATGAACAAGATGATCACTATTTTTTCTTGATGGAAACAGTCATAATTAGCAAGGGGCCAGTTCAAGTTTTTATGTTAACAAATAGTTTTTTTTATTATATTAGGCTGTGTGATCTTAACATTTACTGGGTTGGGGGTTGCTTTGGAACTAGTTTATTTGGTATTGAGTTTGTTTAATAGATCTAGATTTGTCACAGGAGCTACATCTCTGTGAATAGGGAGACTACTATTTATTCTAAGAAAGAGAGATTGAGAGCAGGGGTTGAGATTGGGACCTCTCGGGTGCTCGGCTGATTTATCTTGTCTGTTCCCTGGAATGGGGACTGTGTAAAGTTGTACTGGGTCTTGTAATCCTTATAAAACCTTATTTAGTAGCGATCTCGCTCTCCCAGTAGTTTTTTTTTTTTTTTTTCCGGTTTATCCATGCGTACGACGTGTGATCTCTATTTCTCTGCAACAGCCGGCCACAAGATTGTCGTGGTGGTCGTGGGTTAGTTGCTGGGGTGGGGGGGGGGGGGGGGGGGGCACGGCTCACGGACACATACGACACAACACGCTAAGGACATGATGACACGGACACGACACCTTTAAATTTGGTGTCTCCTAGTGTATTTTAGAGTGTCCGATACGTGCCCCGACACAACATTGCCCACATTTTTGGAGTGCATGGGCTTCCTAGGTTTCCACATTTATTCACGACAAAAAAGTATTGGGAGAATTCAATTATGTTTCACACGACCTGCATAAAAGAGAAAAGGGCGTCCTAGTGCCATGAGGGTCCCGCTTACGCATGGTCTTGGGAGGGCCAAGATGTATGCAACTTACCACTATACACGGAGAGAGATTGTTTCGGCGATTCGATCCTGCATCTCCCATGATGCAGGCAACAAGACTTACCGTCATACCAAGCAACACCCTATAATGACCTCTAATGACCGTGCCACGTTACTTTTAAATATGTTTTGGGTCCACTTGGAGAGTCAACATGGACAAGGCATATCTGACATGTGTTTAGGAAGTATTGCTGCCAATACATGGCATATATGGATATGGACACTTATATGGTCACCCTAAAGGGTATTCCTGCTACATGGGTTTTACTCATTAGTCACTGTTTTGAGTGTTTTCATGATCAGATTACAAGCAATTCCCTTCTGTTAATTTCTTGATGAAGATACTTTTGTCATGTTTATGGTTTATGTGATCTTCAGATCTATTGGAATTTAAAATATAGTAGAATTTTTTTCTGGTGAAATACCTAAAGCACGGACTCTCTGAGAAGTGGTGTCGTGTCCATGTTGTGTCATGCTGGACACACATCGGACACTGACACAGATACATCAAAACTATGTCATGTCTCCGTGTCCATATGTGTCGCATCCCTGTCTGTTCAACATTGTAAGATATTGCAGTTCTGAGCTAGAGAATGTTGTACCTTTATCATCTGTGGATGTATCTGTATTGCAATTAATTTGCATAATTTGTGTTTTAAGGTCACACCAACTGTTGCTTAATATCATATGTTTACGTATTGTTAGGAAAAATAGTTCTCGAGGAATTAGCTTCTGATTTTTCATGACTATTTTATTTCATCCATTTATGTTTTTTGGTTATGTTTAAAGTTTTAAACTTCCATATATGCGAGATCTTAGGAACAAGGTATTCATTTTTGATATCTGTGTAATCGCAGCACACTGGCATCATGCTGGGAAATGGGGTCGTCGGTATCCTGTACGAGTCTTCAAATGTGTGGGAAAGGAGAGTACCATTAACCCCTGCACACTGTGCACGCCTTCTTCTAAGTGGAAAGGGCAAAAGTGGAGTTGAGAGGATAATTGTGCAACCGAGCACGAAACGTATCTATCATGATGCTCAGTACGAGGATGTTGGCTGTGAAGTATCAGAAGATCTCTCTGAATGTGGTCTTATTTTAGGGATTAAACAACCAAAGGTAATAAGAATATTCAATATTAATCATAGTGTATTTACATCTCTCACATGCACACCCCACTGCCAGTGTAGTTTGGAGTGCTTGAATTAATATCTGGCCATTTTGTGCAGTTGGACATGATTCTGCCAGATAGAGCATATGCTTTCTTCTCGCACACTCACAAGGCTCAGAGCGAAAACATGCCATTGTTAGATAAGGTGACAATTTTATCATGTGCCTTTTTCCATTGTTATTTTCCACATTTTACCTTCTCGTATCCTCACAAACATGCCTCTGGATCCCTGTAGATTCTTGCTGAAAGGGTTTCTTTATATGATTATGAGCGAATTGTTGGAGATGATGGAAAAAGATTGCTTGCATTTGGAAAGTTTGCTGGTAGAGCTGGACTCATAGACTTCTTACATGGATTGGGACAGAGTAAGAGTCCTCAAACCATCATCTGAAATTATACATGTATTTTTTTCTTTTTTATTTTGTCGGTCCCCTGTGACAAAGGTTATTAACATTAACGAGAGTCTATGTTACTGTTTTTGTTGGTTTAATTAGAGCCATCCGTAGATGCCTATAAATACTTCTGTAACTCCTAGGGTCATATAGTACAGAAAACTTGAGCCTATACATTTTTGTTGGTTTATATGGACTTCAAAATTTAACCTTGTTACATGCTTATAATTCTTTTCTTAAGAAGTTTTATATGTATATAGTTACATTGATTTCTGATGAAATTTTGGCAATTGTTTTGTGTAAAGAATTTCTCTCTAGAAGTATATAGTTACTTATGATATGTTGCATAATTGACCTTCAGTTTTTCCTGATTTCAGGATATCTGCATCTTGGATACTCTACACCTTTTCTATCCCTTGGATCATCTTATATGTATTCTTCTTTGGCTGCTGCCAAGGCTGCGGTAATTGCTGTTGGTGAAGAAATAGCGACATTTGGACTTCCATCTGGAATTTCTCCTGTTGTCTTTGTATTCACTGGGACTGGAAATGGTATCACAATAAATAGTAATCTTTGTTTATTTATTTTTACATGGTTGAGACCAAAATCATGCATTTCACATATCAAGCAAGTTTTAGATCTATAAACATCACTTGCAACTCTATCAAATGAAGCATACATGTCATGCCCCGATTCCAATGAATCGATGAGTCGTCACGGGGCGTAATGTTGTACAAGTCTAAGATGCACTTCTACAAGGCATGAATGAAATCATTTAATAAACAGCTCAACTTTAAGGTTGATGCATCAGAAATAAGCAGAAGATTGAATGACAACATGTATATAAAAATAATCCTTTTATTGATCAACTTGCAACAGGAAACAAAAATTCTCCACAGCCAACTGAAATAGTAAAATCCAACTTACAACTTATGAAACCAAATTAAATAATAGCGTTCCATACATCATGTCCTTTATTAAAATAAATAACACTTTCGACATAAAAGCTTCAAATGAAGAATAGCTTCTAACGTCTCTGAAAGTCCAAGGTATTTTCCGCACCTGAAAGAGCGAGGGTCAGCATATTTGGAAATGTACCGGTGACAAATATCAACCAAACCAATCTAAACCTACATAGTAATAATGTGAAGTAAACAATAATCATTTAAGTGATCTTTTTGTTACTCTTAAGTTCTATTAATAGTTCATAAAGAACGTAAACATGTGAATACCACTTACTAGTGATTCTTACCCTCGACCAACTATCCTTCTCTATAAAACAAGGATTATAATGCACTGCACTGCAAAACCATCCTTAGCAATACAACCTGACTATATGACGGATTGACGGTCAATGGTGTAGCTCACCAATAAGGACTATCCAATGGTATTACAATGCCCCTTTTAATGCAGGTAGCTAGCCCCACTAAAGGTCTTGTAATATATATGCTCAAAAGATAGCACAAAACCACATATTCCTTCTAGACTGATACAGTTCCGATGCCTTAGACACTGTTCGAGGGATCTAACCTTACAAGTTGTCTATGACCATGCGTATACAACTATATATAAAACAATAATGCATGACAATGGAACAACTTATAAATGATTATACAACACATTCTACATCTATATTCCACAGTCCTCGAGCCACCGCTCGTATACAACATTCCCATTCCAGGGCTATCTTAATTGTCGATCCAACGGTCCCAAAGCAAATCCATAATAGTTTCTAACATAAAGGCTCAGAAACAGTAATACTTTAATCATACATTATAGAGTCTACATTTCCTTTCCATAAGTGAAGTATCGGTCTTTTAATTCTCTATAATTCTCTTTTACAATACAATTCATCGATCATCATAGCCTATTTACATACCAATATTCCGACATATTGAATTCCAAGTACCAATATAGCAGTTCATACCAGTTGTACTAATATAATAGAATTCTAGTATTCCAAAGTAACTAGAATATAAGCATACAAGTAATCTCTTTTATCTTGGTTCATTTTATTATGGTATCATTGATCATAGGGACATAACAAAGGGGATGAAAGATAATTTTTTTATTAAGAAGTGGAGAGGAAGGAAGAAAGGATTAAATCCACTCACGTGTTTAAAGAAATGTCGAGAGAAACGAGAAGAACAATTCCTTCGCAGATTCTAGCTTCGCCTTAGCTTTCTTTTGAATTCTACCGACAGAGCTTCCGCAACGACTATTTCTCTCTTCCTCTCAGAAGTGATTATGAATATAGCAAAGAGAAATGAAAGGGGAACTACTCTTATATATAGTCTTCAGAAGTTGTTACGAAGAGATAAGAGCCCTTATCTTAAGGTAACCAACTAGATTCTCCAAGATACTGTTTAATGTATATGGACTCAATTCCAATCAAAGCCAAGTCAAATAATGGAGGATGATCTCAACTGATTTGTTAGGAGGTTACCGAAGCTATTTCCAATAGATTTGTCCCGATCGCATAGAAACCTAACGATTCTCAAGAATATATGAGATCTAGACGATCTACCTGAGATGTTGAATATCTACAAAGATATTCAAAGATCTCAAAAGATACCAAAAGGATTTTCCAAGATATGATTTGATACAAAATCTTTTTAATGGGTATTCACCGTACGAGTGTGCCTTACCCAATAATCCATCCGATTCACCCATTAAGCAAGTTCCGAAACTAACATCAAAATCCTGCGGTTTCTTAGGATAATCCTAAATCCCGCACAAGCATAGAATCCGACTAAATTATCCAGCAAACCAACATGCAATATTCTTAAGTTAACACAAAGAGACAGATATGCCTCAAGCTCTAACTTGATAGTTTTGACTTGCACTCTGTCAAAGTTGAACTCCATTGTCAAGCCAAAAGATAGAAAAAAAAATCATGCATCAAAAATCACAGCAAGGAACGGGGCATTAAAATCAAGGTTCAAAGTATCGGTATCGGAATCGGTATCGGACTTTTCCTATGAGTATTGGTATCGGCGATATCGGTAGTATCGACAGTTTCGGATCGGAGTATCGGATTTTTTGGTATTGGAAAACAAATAATTATCGGTAGTATCGGATTCTTTTACATGCTTTTACAACCTTATTATGCTTTCAACCTAGGTTCACAATATCGGTATCGGAATCGGTATCGGACTATTCCTATGTTGTTTAATTTTCTTTGCCGAATTGACCGGAACAAAGACCCCCAATGTCGGCATCGGTCAATATTTGGTATCGGTCGGTATCGGATCGGAACATGCCAAACCGTATCGGTATCGGCCGTATCGGATCGGTATCGGCCGATACTTTAAACCATGAAATACATACATGAAATTCTTGACATTTAAATAACATTCTGCTTCTAAGTTGGATTAGTCTGTGTATGTCTATCATTTATCGACTTAGAGATATTAGTCTTATATGCAAATACTTCTGGTCAAAGTGGCAGAGAAGGGAAGATATATGACAAAAATCAGTTGTTTGATATGCCATATACTTACCACATTATGCGGTTTATATTTGCTGTACTTATCACATTCCTCACATTTTGTTTAAGACTTCCAAGTTCCTTTGGCATCACATATCATTTCAAATAATGCACCCCCTCTCTACGACTCATACAAGTTACCACATTATGCGGTTTATATTTGCTGTACTTATCACATTCCTCACATGTTGTTTAAGACTTCCAAGTTCCTTTGGCATCACATATCATTTCAAATAATGCACCCCCTCTCTACGTCTCATACAAGTTGCATGCAATTCTTCCTCATTGTGGCACTGATCATAAAGTACTTATACCTAAAAAAATCTTACCATTTGTCCATTTTCCTTTGATTACTACTGGACGTTTGTCTCCTTGGTTTCTCTTACCATTTTGCCTCTTTAGCTAGACTCTTTTATGAGACTTGGAAACTTTCTCCTTGGTCGCATGAGCTTAAATTTCATGATAAAAATGACCTAGTCACCTGCGAACAGGTTTCTGAGGTGTGGTAAGATCCTCTCTGGCTTATTAACTTCCATATTAGGAATTTGGTACCAAACTCATGGTAGGTTGATGTCAGTCAGGCAGTGATCCTTAAACTTGGCCTATTTTTCTCTAGAGATTTCACAATATTGATGTTATAGATTGAACACTTTAAAGATCTGAAGTAAGTTCATAGATCAAGGGGACGAATTCCACTTTTGTTCTCTGCTCCATAATTGGAGTTCACACTGGTGCATGCCAAAAATGAAATGGTTTGAAAAGAAAATGGTTGACCAGTTTTGGATAAAACTTGTTTGTATCAGCTAAGGCACTTCTGTGACTTGCTAATGGTAACCTTCCACGTGAAGGCCTCATTCTCTATGCAGTAGCAGATTTCCTGTACATATGTATTAGTGGTACTGACAATTGATTGTAAATATAAACATCAAATAGAACATACTTTCTGGTATCTGGATTCATGTCAGTTCATTCTCGTTTGGTGGTCATTATAGTTTTTCGTTAGACTTCTGTAGTGATGTTTCTATGTATACCTTATTCACATTGCATACTTTATTTTTTTGTAGTTTCTCTGGGCGCACAAGAGATATTTAAGCTCTTGCCTCATACATTTATAGATGCTTGTAAGCTTCCTGAGATTGTTGGACAGGTATGTTTTGCTCTTTTTCTCTTATTTTATTCTACTTGTAAAATTTTAGGATTGAATATATTGTGAACAGAATAATTTGGACTCATATTTGCAGCGGTATGGGGACATTCCTTGGCTGTTTCCTTTACTATCTTCATTATTTCCTTTTGACATCCATCTCATACATCGCACTCAGACCACTGGTCGTAGTGTAGGTATTAACCATCTGAACCACTAAGCTAACTTGGGTAAATATGATCTTGCATGTTGGTTCTGCCTGATCTAACCAGACCCAATAAGGAGTTAGTATGTCTATAACATATATGACTCAGCGTCACCTACACCTAAAACCCGCCCTTATTGATTTAACCTGATCCGATCCACATCTGAATGGTTAGTTGGTAATTTCATATCATAAATCTAATTTTCTGGCATAGAGATGTAGACATGTCATATCATAAATCTAATTTCATATCATAAACCTGAGACGATCCGCATCTGAATGGTTATGGGTATCACTCTATTACTTCCTTTTTTTCCACCGTTCTGTAGCCACTTCTGGCAGGACTATTTTGAGGTGGCTATATTATTAAAGGTTAAATTCCCTAGCATCATAATGAATTAAAGAAATAGTTCGATTGGAAACTGCTAGTTAACCATGTAGAGAACAAATAGAGTACCTCACCAAGAAACTGCTATGAATATAAGTTCCAAAAGTGCTAAAGCAAATATACACCTCCATAACAACAACAACAGTATGGTAACACTCACAAGAAAAAAAGGTTCTGTTGGAGATACAGAGAGAGGTACGAGGAAAAATGAAAATAGAATGTGATAATGCGCTTAAAGATCCCCAGGAATGAAAAAGAGGATTAATAACCTTATAGATTCAGGAACATATATTACTGAATATCACATGTTAGGTTAGTGTTGGAAAGGGTTGCTGTTCTAGAGTTCAACTTCAGATAAGCTTTATGTCATAGGTTACAAGGTCAGTTGAGGTATGTCAAATCACATTGTCAATGTGATATCTACCTTTTCACAACTTGTCTCATTGGAAGGATTCGTCATTGATACCCTCAACAGGTACCAATGAGTATCATTGTCGCATTGATACCCTCAACTCCATGCATATTAAAAACCATGATTATGTCTAATTCTGGTCGATGTAAATAATAGGTGAAATTTATATGTTCTTCGAATAAGGACTGTCCAAACCTAACATAGTCTTTTGATTAAATAACTCTTCATTTCCAGTTTTTCGTATAGGATGATGATTTCCTATATGTTTTGTCATGTAGAGGTGCACTGCTTCATATATTGGTTTTGTTCTCAGGTAATCAATAGTTACACAGAGTTATTCTATTGTAATATTAGTGGTTCACTTTTATTACACTGCTGGCATGCTTTGTTCTAATCGCCCCTTAGCTATTGTTTCATATTGTCTCTGCTCATTTGATTTATTTAGATACTTTGGAAGATCTTATCATGGAATTCTTGTTCATTTAGGCTGGGGATGCTTCTGAACAAACTCAAAGGAAGCGAAGAGTTTTTCAAGTATATGGTTGTGTTGTGACATGCCAAGATATGGTTGCACCGAAGGATTCTACAAGAATATTTGATAAAGTACATCTCTGTTTCTTTCATTAGCATGTATGCTGGTATTATGCTACATTTGTCTTAACAATGCATCATTTTCCTCTCTTACAAAGTGGAAGCGGATCTCTTATATTCCTAGATGTGTAATTGCCTGTAGGTTTCTATTGCAGCAAATGCCATAACTGTAAGTTCCTAGATGTGTATATTTGTAACTTTTATTACTGTAAATTCCTTAGAAATCTTCTTGTTAATAAACTATCAGTTACTTAAATTTTTGACAATGAAGCGAAGAATAATATTTCTAGTGCTCATCTTCTTGATTAGAGGGTGTCACTTGGTATGATGGTAACATAGTTTGCAGTATCGCCCGATACCGATCCGATATGGCCAATACCGATACGGTTTGACATGTTCCGGTCCGATACCGATACTGGCCGATACCAACATCATGGTTCTCTTTTTCAGTCAATTCGACACAGAAAATTGAACGAAAAAGACCAATCAACAATGGTGTAAAAGCAATAGTAAAGTTGTAAAAGCATATAAAAGAAAAAAAGTTATCAATCACAGGTAAACCAATAGGCATGGGTGACTACTATTTCATTTAATTCCAAAAATTACTAAGAAAAATCCGATACTCCGATCCGAAACATATAAAATATTAACAGAAAATACTTAAAATTATGCTTAAATATATAAAATACTTTTTTTTTTCTTCTAAAATTTTAATAATTAATTGTTTTCCGATACCAAAAAATTCGATACTCCGATCCGAAACCGCTGATACCATCGATCTCGATACTGATAGGAAGGGTCTGATACCGATACTGCGAACCTTGGATGGTAAGACTTGTGATTGCATCATGGAGGATGCAGGTACGAGTCACGGAAACAACCACTCTCTATATATATGGGGCTAAGGCTGCCTATATCTTGACCCTCCCCAGACCCTACTTAAGCAGGAGCCTAGGGGCAGCAGGACGCCCTTTTTTTTGCTTGTCCGTGACTACAAACTGCAATAGTATGGAATAATTGCATATGGCAACGTGACTTATGTTGCTCTGCAATCATTTGTATCATCAGTTTATCATAGGATTCTTCTTCATAATTAAACAATAAATGTGGTGTCAAAACTTCGCATCAAGTATATGAAAAAGTTCATGTTGAGCTCAATGTAGAGTGATTCACAAGAAGTAGACAGAAAGGTTGCTTACAAGGTTTTAAGTATTGGCCCAAACCAATATGTTTCAGCAGTTTTAGATTGGAACTGGACGGTCTCAAATTGCAAAAACTACCGAAACTGACTGATCCAAAGCCACCGAAGCCCAGAAACTGCCAAAAATGATACTCATTGGAAGGGTTCGTCATTGATACCGAAACTGACTTTTGAACCTTGCTTCCATGTTGTCAACAACAGAAAGCATGATAGTACATTTTTAAAGATAGAGTCGGTGGTAGTTATGCTATTTGAATCCCTAATCTAGAATACCCAAGGGTTCAAGGATTAACAGGATACAGTAGGCAAGAGAAATGTTGATTATCAAGTCAATTTTTGTATTTAGAGTTACTTGGCTAGTTTGGTACATAAATAAATGAAGGTTGGGAAGAATGTGAAGTGGAATGGGAAGGTCTCATCTCAGGAATAAGTGGAAGTGAAATGGGTTTTGGTTCAGAAATGATTAAAGAACAAAAGTAAACTGAGGTACTATGGTAACTGTGAGACAATGGTGGCCAGGTTCTTGGCCCATCTTTGCTAGCCTGTATAGGATATAGATCCAAATCGGACATTTAAATTTGTCAGGCTTGCAGGTGTAATCCTCTTTATGTCACCCTATGGCTAGGCTGATGTTATGTGTGATTATGCGTGCGACTTGGATTTCTAACTAATAGTGTATCTAATCTTTTCTGGGGGGTTTAGTTTCAGTTTGTTGGATATACAACCTTATTTACTGGGGCTTTAGGTCTTATTTGAGCTTATAACATAAAGTGAGTTTTATTTTGGACGCGGCCCTGGTATAACTCGCATTGTTTAAAGGTCACTCTTAATTATTTCTGCTACAGCTCTGATTCTGGAAATCCTGACCTTCAAACCTTCCGGAGGACATGAGCACTTGAAGATGGACCTGCAAAGGGTGAAAAACTGAGTCAGAACATTGGCCCACTAGCTACGATTGCAGCTCTTTAGTGCAACTAGGACCGCCTTGGATATAAATGGAGGTTTCTATTGTAGCTAGAGTATTATTGAACTTTGAAGACATACTCTAGGATATTCATGATGAGTTCAGGGTAGCTGTCTTGTGGAGGCTCAAACTCTGTCAGAATTTTGCACAAGTCCCTAGATGTCTTGAAGAAGGTAATATATGGTCCAAGTGATGCTTCTGCAAGATTATCTGATTGGAATAATTCTACCTCTCAATTTGGTGCTGTCCCCCGTAATCCTGGTCATTTCAGATTTCCTGTTTGTAGCAGTAATTGCCCTAAGCAGTGTTAGGCTTATTGGATTCAACAAAGGGATGCCATGACCTACATAAGTAGCATGAATGGTGATGGACCACATCATTCTCACAAATACATTGTCCAATTTCTTGCACCAATAGTATCACATAGTAGACTACACTAGCACCCATCGAGAGCAATCTGGGACCTTGAAAAGGAAAAGTTAAAAAGGATAAATTGAAGCCGTAAAGTCATGCAGTAATTTAAGCTAGAAACCTACGAATATAGACAGTCACAGATAAAAACAGAGATCCCCACAAGATAAAAAGTGAGATGGATGACCTTACATAAAATAGAAACGATAGAAATGGAGGCCAAAATACTGGAAGTAACTAATGGGAAAGGAAGGTGGAAGATGGAGGGTCTCGGACTTGTGGAAAGGTTACCTCTTTTAAATTTGTTCACTGGAAACATTTTTTTATTATTGTCTTTTAGATAAGGTTCCTTTTTGAAAAAAGAAAACAAATACGGTGATGTATTCATCTTGCCATCTATTGGATTTTACAATGTTGAACCATTATTGCGCAGGTTATGTGTTTGTATAGTGTATTGGTGATATTATCCTTGTTACCTTGGTTATGCACTTGCTTGCTATTGTATAATTGTCCCCTATTGTCTCTATTGCCATGTATCTCTCTTTAAGTAGCATGGCCATGAGCCTAATGAAATCAACACTTCACAACTTCGAACAATCTGGATTATGTACATTCTAACATCTGGCATTGCATTGCATTGTTCTGTCTGCAACTACGTGCATACTCTATAAATTATTTAGTTACTAGTAATCCTTCCTAAATAAATTATGCTGTGATATATTTATTTTTGTGACCACTTGGTGAATTTTACAATTTTGAACTACAATAAGATTGTGATTACTTGGATTATATACATTCTAACACCAGACATTGTATTTGCAACAAGATAAATTTCCTGTTACTTGTAAGGTTGCTAGTAATCCTTCCTATATAAAGTATGCATGCTGTGTCTCTATGTGGAATGATACATAAACAAGAACAAAATGTAATTGCAAGTTATCTTCCATAACTTAAGCAACAATATTTGCTTAATCTGCTTATCCGGATATCTTTCATTTGACATTTTGAGTTTCTGGATCATAGTTTCCTCCTTCGGTGGCACTAACCATGCTTTTACATCTCATGCACTGTACAGGCCGATTATTATGAACATCCAGAACACTATACCCCTGTTTTTCATGAAAGAATTGCTCCTTTCGCATCTGTCATTGGTGAGATACTGTCTATTCACATCCTTTCTGTTGGTTTCTGCATTTCTTATCTCAATTGACTATTGAAACCAATATCAGAACTAGGCGCTCCAAGTTGTGCTTGATTTCATAAGATAATTAAACTACCTGCTTTGTATAGGCTTAGCTCATGTCTTTGCAGATAAAAGTTTAAATATCAGTAGTACTTGTGACCTAGTCTGCTACTATAAAGTGTGCTTCTACAAATAGTACTCAATGAAGCAAGATGACCAAGTGCAACAATTTCAACAACAATGACAACAGGAACCCTTTGTTGCAGATCTCTTAAATCTTAATGATACGTAGGCTATACTCTTGAAATATCTATTGCATGAAGGAACAAAACGAGAGTAACATGCATTTTATCAAATTCTTCTCAATGATCTAGACATCTAGATTATTATATTGTACGTGCATTTTTTTCCCATATGCCTGTCATGCTGTTTACATTACCCACGGCAGTTTGCTTATTAGTTTGTAGTTTCCCAAGGATCATCTCTAATGAAATGGTGTTTCTGTATTTGCTTGATTTCGAATGTGCCATGGGATGTGAAATTTCGAGTACACTGTTTTCTAGCCTTTAGTGTATGGTTTATAACACAAGTTTTGGCGGACTTTCATTTTTAAAATAAAAGGTGGAATATATTCCACCCGCGTGCTTAGACAGGCTCCATAACAGAAAATAAAAATCTATATCTAAAATATTAGAGTTAGGAGTTAGATGGAGTCCGGAATATGAGATACATGGTCCAAAAGATGTGAACTATGAAGCATCAAAGTGATAAAAAGATGTGGATGCACTTTTGACAGGGTTATACTCCATCTAGACCAGTTTAATTAGGTAGACTGGTGAAAGCATAACTAGTGGCCGTGAAAATGATATCCAGCAAATGAAGTAACAAGATGAAAAATATTGGAGTTGTATCTCAGGAAGGAAAGTACTTCCACTTTGTTGAACAAATTTTGTAAGAGAGTTCACTAGCATGAATTTTTTAGCTGCTTGTACAATTTTTTTAGTCTGTAATGTCATCTAGAATCTTTTTGTTCATCTGCAGTACTTATTATATAGTTATATACCTCATGCTGTCTCTTTATGATTGTTCATTGACAAGTTACTACTACATGTTGAATTTTGGTTAGTTAATTGCATGTATTGGGACAAAAAATATCCCCGGTTGCTGACTACCAAGCAATTGCAACAATTAATGAAGAATGGAGGTCCACTTGTTGGAGTTTCAGATATAACTTGTGATATTGGTGGTTCAATAGAATTTGTTAACCGAACTACGTCAATCGAGAAACCTTTCTTCAGGTACTTTTGTAGTCTTTCTTAAATCACATGATATCTGGCTAATTTTTCTATGTTCAACATTGTCAGTATTCCTGTTTGTTGTCTGCCTGTTGGCATCTTAAGCTAGCCTCCGACCCACATCCTCCTGATTTAATGCACATTGTATGAAATGCTTGAAAGTGACCTAGAAGTAAAAACACTCCGAAATTCGGTGCCTTGTCTATGTCATGTTATGCCGGCCACAATACATATACTTCAAAATACACTAGGACATGCCAAAATCATGTTACGCTCATGGCACCTTGTCCTTATCATGTTATGATGCATATGTATCTGTGCTACATAAAATTTAACATCAAATATTTTGTGATATTTTAATTTTCTCTCTTTTGACAATAATTATATCTTCTGTTACATTATCCTGATCTCTGTACTTATTGGATGAAATGCATGTGTACATCAGATTCTGTCTGTTGCTAGTATTTACCAAGGAATACTTGTTTTTTTTTTTTAAGTATTGAGGATGGTTTTATCCAGGATGGACCTTAAATTCTCTTCAATCTCCAAATTTTCTTTGTTGGCCGTCAAAATTACATCAAGATCTTCTGTTGATGATTTGAAATGGGCTTCTAGGTTTCCAGCACTGCCCTCTTTTGCTCATAACTTCCTTGGTTAGTAATCTGGCACCATTGTAGAGGGTTGATTTTAGGTTGGCAGTAGTCATGGAACTTTTCAATTCCTTTGTGGAGCTTTCTTATGCTAAATAGTGATGTGGGCCCACCTATCATCATTTAGCCTATGTTCTATTTTAGTCATTTTCCTATTTTAGTAAGGAAGGATTATTTTGGTCTTTCACCAATAATAACCCTTCCTTAATAAGTCATTTTCCTATTTTAGTCAGGAAGGATTATTTTGGTCTTTCAGCTGACTCCATTTTGATGGGAATAGGATTGTACGATGATGGTGATCCTTGTTGAAGCCTATATTTAAGGAGAGTATTACATATGTATATTGTTAGGAATAAATAATGAATCTATTCCCCAAAGTCGTGCCTGCGACGAACCACGACAAGAACGAAGTACCTGTGGCCGATTTTTACAAAAAATAAAAGGACCAAAATAGAAGACTCAGAGAACAAAGATTACATGGAAAATTCTATCCGGTAAAAACTACCAGGAGAGTGAGATCACTACTAAAATAAAGTTACATGGGTTACAAGATTGTTACAACTTCGCAACCCCCGATATAAGAGAAAGTATACAAAGAGAATCCAAGAAATCCCCAAGGTTACAACCAAGAAGACCCGAGAAATCCAATCTCCCTCTTCTTCGACCTCTCTCTTTCTTTCTCTCAAACTATGTAGCTACCCAACACCTCTTTGTGCACAAGGATCTATGAAGCAAGGAACCATATATTCCATTATATAGCATGCCATGAGTCCACACATAGAAACCAATCATAAGTAATCAGGACATATGCTTTCTTATTTGAAACTCAATAACAATAAGGTTCGACTATGACTTCCCCCAAGTCCTATTATTATCAGAATTGGCAAATATGAGCCAAATCCTTACATATATAACTTAATAGTTCAGAAAATTTAAACAGCCAGAATTTGTTTATTGCTTAATGTTGTCAGAAAACAGTAGGTACATACCATTATCATGATTACCTTTGAAACAATACTTAAGGTAACTACTAGAGGGTCCTTGTCGATCAAATCATTTATTGTTGGATGTCATCAATCACTTTTCCAAGGGAGACTGTAGAATTTTCAAAGGATAACAAAATCATGGATTAAGTATTGTGTCTTTCTCTGATAAGTTTCGTCCCTTTCCAACATCGTCACCAAATTCACATGTTTACTAGGGTTCAAGAAATTACAACATTTTACCTGTATCAGGGAACTGTTCTGGTGGATGACAGTACAAAATTTCCTCAAGTCTCCACTTGATGTACAACGAACAAGGCCTCATGGAGAGCTTGTTTTGCATGTCCCTTTGCTGTTCACATTATCGACATTTTATTGCAACTAGTTTATGAGTCCGAAATGATGTGGTATAAATACTCTTTTTTTCCTTTTCTTTTTCTGACGATTCATTTTGCTTAATATTTCTTTTGGTTATTAGGTATGATCCCTTCTCTGATTCTTACCATGATGATATGGAGGGCGATGGTGTAATTTGTTTAGCTGTTGACATTCTTCCTACAGAATTTTCGAAGGAGGTACAATTTTGTATTTTTCTTTCATGGTTTTGATATGCCTTTTTCTTGTCATTTGATGCAGAATAGGCAGTAAAAGTAGCCGTTATACTACTTGTATTTGAAATCTGATTTAATACTCAATAATATAATTTTACAAAAATGTTTTGAAGGCTTCCCAACACTTTGGCGACATCCTATCTCGGTATATTGGTAGCTTGGTTTCTACTCGGGATTTAAGAGATTTGCCTTCCCACTTAAGATTAGCTTGCATAGCTCATGGAGGAGATCTTACTGCAAAGTATAAGTATATTACTCGAATAAGAAATTCTTCTTCAGTGTAGGCTTCTGAACTTTTCTCCCTTTCTTTTCTTTGATGCCTATACATATTAGGATTTTTTTTTAATTGTTTGACAATGTTTCTTGTTGTTATGCTATCTTTGTTTGTGACTGTGGTACCACAATATTCAAATGTTATACATGGATAAGAAGTCTCGGATCCAAAGGATAATAAAATGGAATATGTTAAAGAAGCACTCAGAAGGATTAGATTATGTACATTAGATTTTTTTTTTTTTCTGTAATAATATAGAGAGAAGATTTGCACCTGTATCTACCCTATAGAGAGGAAGATCTATAGTGATAGCAGAGTTGTAGATGTCAGCCAACATGGACGACATGTCTGAGGGGGAAATTGCCACATATCTGATTTTAATTTCTGTCCTTTGCAGTGACTCTTTGCCATATCCTGTGGATGGTGCATCTGGCAGGAAGAAGTGTAATACACTGGTATAGCTATTTCTTTCCTTCTATCAGGGTGTGTGTGTGTGCCCGTGATCGACAAAAACTCATATATTGTTTTTGTACTCACATACACACATAGATACACACATAGATGCACATAGATATGTTGTTCTTGTACTCACATTTGTAGTGAATGGTGTATTTCTTCCTAACAATATAGACAACACACAGAAAGATGCACAAAGCTCAGTAACACTGTTTTATCGATTTGATGTGCACACAAAATGATGGTTTAACAGTTGAATTGTGGATATAGTATCTCTATTATGATGTAAATTTGCACACATTTATGAATTAATATTAAAAAGGTTGAGATGGTTGCAGACCAAGCCATTTATTTCTTCAATACTATCTCTAATTGTTGGCAAGATTTTTTTTAGAGAGAAAAGGTGAGAGGGTAGTCCTCCCAGTGCCCCCCCCCCCCCCCCCCCCCCCCCCCCCCCCCCCCCAAACCCCCCAAAATGGGTCATTGAAGAGTGGTTTAATGAAACCTCAAAGTTGAAACATTAAAGTCCCATTTAAAAGTAAATAACACGTCCCAACAACAAAAGTAAGTAAGAAGATGCAACCACAACACAAAAGACTAGATGTAATGATGTAGTATTCTTGCTACATATCTCTCTGAATATCCCTTGTCTTGAATATCTGACTTACCCTTGTCTTGGAGCCATCATCGTTGCTTCTTGGGTCCTCTCCCGGATGCTCCCCCCCTGCCCAAAACTTATAGATAAAATCTTGGATGCAAATCATAGAGTAGTATCATGCTTTCTATTGAAAATCCGAGTGTTTTTTCGAGCCACATCCCAACATATGTCTGCCGCTATAAACATCCCAAAACAAAGTGGTTGTTGACTCTTTTCTCCCTCCAAGGCCCCCATAAAGACTTCACTGAGCCAGAATGCACGCTTATCCCCAATTGTATTTTGCAAGCTTCCCAAATTGGTTTGACTACTCCGCGATGGAGCAAGTTATCCGCAGAGCATTTATGTTTTTCTGCGTTTAGTTATATAACACAACACTGGTAAAGATTAGTAGTACATTTGATTTTAACTTGAGTGGACAATAATAAATCATTAAATTATTCACTAAAAGATTTGGCACCTCTATGTCTGTAGGTCTTAAGTGTTTTATCTGTACCCGGTAATTGCAATGAATGTTGTTGAACGCCAAAACTCAATATCTCAGGTGTCTATCAGTGGTCATTTATTTGACCAGTGTTTAATTAATGAAGCTTTGGACATTATTGAAGCTGCTGGTGGAACTTTCCGCTTAATTAAATGTGACGTTGGTCAGAGTGCAGAAGCCATGTCCTATTCTGAACTGGAGGCAAGTTATGCATATTCATTTTACTGCATTAACATGTATGTTTTTTTAATTGACATCAGAAAATTATTGTTGTTGGTAGTATAAATGATTGTATCTGTTAGTTTCTTGCAGTGCTTCAATTGGTTCTCAAATCTTATCAGCCACAGTGCATATTGTGTAATATACTGAAAGAAAAATCAAATTCTAGAGGTTATGTTTTCACGTAAAATACTTAAAACCTGTTATTGTTTTGAAGTGTTCTGTCATATGCATCAAGTGTCCTTAAAATGATGGTTTTTAATAACAAAGAAAATTAGATTTGTGGTCTAAAAGTAGCCACGGTAACATCTAGTAAGTATTTGTTCTTAAAAATCTATATCATAATCATAAGATGTCTTCTTGGTGTTGATGCCTTAACAGAGCCCAAAACAGCCACGCCACAAGCTGCAGGTTTAAGCCTCATTAATGTTATAGTTCGTAACTAGCAGTTGACTGAATTTTGATGTTCAGAAGTATAAGAGAGTAAACCGGTAAACCGGTTGATTGGGGTCCAAAGAAGATTTAGTACTTGGATACCAAGTTAGAGCTCAACCGAATATTAGATTTGGTAATTTTTAGTATTATTTTCTAAGGTTATTTTACTCTTTTATTGTAATTCTCTAGGTTATAAATATTTGTAATGCTTAATAGGAATAAGCTGTTTATTCTACAAGTTTTATTGCCTACTACATTATCTTAGGGTTTCCACCATCATTCTCATCTCTCTATCTCCATGTGTACAATTGTTGAGAACTAATAAGGGATTTAGTCCCACATTGGAAAATGTAGTATGAAGAGGAGCTAGACTCCCTATAAATAGTGGAGTAGCCCATCAATAAAAAATACAACAACAATTATTCTCTACATGGTATCAGAGCCATAACCACAAAAAATTTTTTTCCACCCCTTCCCCAACCCGGCAAACCCACTCCCCCTGTCGATCCCGCCCCCCTCATGCCGACCCCTCCTGCTGCCGCCCTGCTGCCGACCCCCCCCCCCCCTGCCGACCCCCCCCTGCCCCCTGCCCCTCCGACGCCCCCTGCTGCCGATTCCCCCCTGCCGATTCCCCCCCGCCGACCCCCCCTTGCCCCCCCTGCCGACCGCCCTGCCCCCCCCCCCCCCACGCCCCCCTCCCTCTTTCGACCCCACTACTGCCGAACCCCCCCCTTTTTTTCAAAAAAAAAAAAAACTAATTTGAGAGAGATTATGTGGACGGTTATTAGAAGACGGATGGCTGTCAAATGCTTTATTTGTACCTTCTGTTCCTAGATTACGTCCTCCGGAATTACAAATGCTTTATTTGTTTTCCGTTCTCGATCTGCAAATTAGGATCTACATGCGCGCGCCGGTGTTGGCCACGTTAAAAGCGCATTCGTAAGGTCTCTATTGAAGACTTTACATAAAGACGATGACGACGAAGCCGACGAAGACGACGACGACGATGAAGCCGACGAAGACGACGACGACGAATCACAGTTGAAGACGCCATGGATTCGATCAGTGGTAAACTGACAGCAGAAGAGATGAAGGCCTTGGTTGATGATATTTTATCCAAGAGATTAACCGAGGCAACCCCACATGTGATCCATACTGATGTGGATCCGTCACCCTACAAAATGGGGAAGCTGGACAAGCTGGAGACGAAGTTGGAAGGAACGTCCAACTACTTGAAGTGGTCACGGCAGGCCATGCGGACGCTGAAGGGACGTGGCTTGGTTGGCTACGTCAATGGCCAAACCAAGGCGCCAGATGATCCCTCCTCAAAGGAGTTTGCTATTTGGGAAATTGTCAACAATGTTGTGGCTGGATGGTTGACAGCCTCCTTGACCGACCAGGTGTCGGGCAATGTAGAGGCAATGGAGGCTGCTGCTGATATATGGCGAACTTTGAAGGATATGTACTCAGGCTCAGGCAATCCTATGCGGGTCTTCCAACTGCAGGATGAACTTGATAGGGTTGTCCAGGACGACCGCACCATCTCTGAGTATGCAGCACTGTTGAAGAAGTACTGGTCTGATCTGGATCACTATGATCCTCTTGGGATGGAAGATGCCCAAGTCGAACTAGCATTTGCGAAACATTTTCAAAAGTTCTTGGATTATGTTTCGCGCCAACGGATGATGAAGTTCTTGAAGGGTCTTAACCCTGTATTTGAGCATAGAAGGAATGTCCTCCTAGCACAACCCACGCTTCCAACCTTAGAAGAAGTCATAGCTGCCATGGCACAAGAAGAGGCTCGCTTGAAGTTGATGTCCAACAAGGGCTATTTCCAAGGGGAGCAAGCCGCTGTTGACAAGTCTGCCCTTGCTGCCTTCAATCAGCCTCCCTCTGTGGCCGGTGTTTGCCACAACTGTGGTGACTCAGGGCACTACATCAGATTTTGTCCAAAACTCCTGCAAAGTCAGTCGAGTGATCGTGGACGGGGCCGCGGAGGACGTCGAGGTGGTAGAGGCGGTTATGCTGGTAGAAGGAAAAATTATTCTGGAGGCCACGAGGCTAATCTGGCGGAGGAAGGGAGAGAAAATCACCTGGCTGAGTTAACCCCTCTTGAGAAGGAGTTTCTCGCGAGGTTACGCATCACGAAGCCGGGTTCGGACGGCAGTCATGGGGCATCATCTACCTCGGGGGACCACATCACTTGCTTTGCCCAAACCAGCACAGGTATTCCTGCGCGTGCTCTTGCAGCAGCTGTCCACCACCCAGGTTGGATTATGGACTCTGGGGCATCTCACCATGTCACAGGGTCCCGTGGTGAGTTCCAGGACTATACTCACCTACCGACGCCGGAGAGCATTCAGACTGCTGATGGTAACTCCAGCCCTGTCATGGGTAAAGGCACTGTCGCATGCACCCCTTCTCTCACTCTCACCAATGTCTTACATGCTCCGTCTTTTCCTGTCAATCTTCTTTCTATTAGTACCATTATTCTTGATCTTAACTGTACTGTTTCCTTTGACATTCCTACGGTAACTTTTCAGGAGAAGGGGACATGACGACGACTAGGGACTGGCACATGGCATAGGGGGCTGTGGTACTTGGACAGAACTGGACTGGACAAAGCATTGACATTTCTGGTAGCAGACACACCACTGGAAGATTCACGGCGCAGTGTAGAAGATGATTTGCTACTCCACCACCAGCGTGTCGGTCATTCTTCTTTTAAAATTATTAGTCGAATGTATTCGTCCTTATACCAAAGGGCTAATAAAGAGAAGTTATTTTGTCATGCTTGTGAGTTGGGTAAACATACCAGAAGCACGTATGTGAATTCAGGAAGCAGAAGTTCAGCTGCATTTGATATGATACATTCGGACGTATGGGACCCTTGTCCTACAACCGGTATTAACGGTTTTCGATGGTTCGTCACTTTTATTGATTGTTATACTCGCGTGACATGGGTCTACCTTATGAAGAATAAAAGTGACGTCTTTGAGGCGTTTCGAGACTTTCGTCGCCGGGTAGAAACTCAATATGGCACTAAAATTAAGTGCTTACGGTCTGACAATGAGACGAAGTATACAAATAAGAAGGTTGCTGAGTATTTATCCACTCATGGAATACTACACCAAACTTCCTGTACCTATACACGGGCACAAAATGGTGTGGCCGAACGGAAGAACAGACACCTGCTGGAGGTCGCACGGACGATGATGCTGGCTATGAATGTCCCGAAACACTTATAGGGGCAGGCGGTGTTAACGGCATCTTATCTCATCAACAGAATGCCATCTCAGGTATTGGACTGGAAGACACCGTTGGAGATGCTTACTGGTGCAACCACGTACACTGTTCCACCGAAAGTATTTGGGTGTGTATGTTTTATCCAAGATAATAGGCCAGGAGTTGGCAAACTGGATCCTAGAGCGGTTAAGTGTGTATTTGTCGGGTACACAGCGACTCAGAAGGGATACGCATGTTGGAGCCCAGTTGAGCGGAGGATGTTTGTAAGCATGGACGTTACATTCAGAGAACTGGAACCATATTACGGTTCGGATGATGGTTCCGCGTTTGGTGACACACTTAACACAGAGGGTGTTAGATGTGAGGGGGAGAAAATAAGTCCATCTGTGGTAGTCGGATCGGTCCCATGCCCGGTCGTGGAAAACTGGACGAAAGGGGGAGAAAGCAGTGACTCCGGTACAGAAGATGAAGAAGATACATATGTTAAACAGGGGGAGCAGCAGACAATGGAAAAAGAGCTCCAAGTCTACAGAAGGAGACAGCAGAAGTCCAGTACTGTGCCTATACCGTACCCTGTGCCTACTGTACCAAGTCTCTCGTCTACTCCTGCTCCAACTCTTGAAGATGTTGCTCCCGCTCTGAATCAATCTGATTCTGATGCGGATCTCTCTGACTCTGATGGTATGATCTCTCCACCACCTATTGCTCCCTTAAGGAGATCTTCTCGCATCAATGCGGATAAGGCTCCTAGTCGTTTTGATGATTATGAACATGATATTGCCAACTACCTGTCTTATTCTAACATTTTTTCGAATTATTGAGCCTTCATTGCATCATTAGACTCTACTTCGTTGCCAAAATGTTGGCAAGAAGCAAAGAAAGATCCAAGGTGGAAAGCTGCTATGATGGAAGAACTTAGAGTACCGGAGAAAAATAAGACGTGGGAGCTGGTTCCATTACCCAAAGGGAAGAAAACTGTGGGATGCAAATGGGTGTACACAGTAAAGGAGACGTCAGAAGGAAAAGTGGAACAATACAAGGCAAGGTTGGTTGTAAAAGGATACACACAATCATATGGCATCGACTATGATGAGACGTTTGCTCCAGTAGCGAAAATGAGCACCGTAAGAACTCTGGTCTCCATTACAGCAAACTATGGGTGGAAGCTATACCAGTTAGATGTGAAGAATGCCTTTCTCCATGGTGACCTACAAGAAGAAGTGTACATGGAACTCCCGCCAGGGTGCTACGCTACAGAATCAGACGGAGGAACGTCGCATGGAAAAGTGTGCAAACAAAAGAAGTCACTATATGGACTCAAGCAATCTCCTCGAGCCTGGTTTGACAGATTCAGAAAGGCTGTTACCGGCATGGGATACCATCAAGCAAATGCAGATCATACGGTCTTTCTTCAGCATGCAAGAGGCCACATCACTATACTTGCTGTATACGTGGATGATATAGTAATCACAGGTAATGATGAAGTCGAGATCGCTAAGCTGAAGTCAAAACTCGCGAAGGAGTTTGAGGTGAAGGATTTAGGAGCGATGAGGTACTTTCTAGGTATCGAGGTGTGTGAAGGCGAACAAGAAATTGTTCTCTCACAGAGAAAATATGCACTAGATCTGCTGAAGGAGACAGGGATGCTGGGATGCAAAGCAGCAGTCACTCCAATTGACCAGAAGTGCAAGTTGGGAGCAGAAGCAGGAGAGCCAGTTGATCGTGAAAGATATCAACGACTTGTAGGAAGATTGATTTATCTGGGACACACTCGCCCTGATATCTCATTTGCGGTGAGTGTAGTAAGTCGCTACATGCATGATCCAAGAACGGGTCATATGGATGCAGTGTTTCAGATCTTGAGATATCTGAAAGGGACGCCGGGGAAAGGGCTATGGTTCAAGAAAAATGGATGTATAGAAGTTGAGGGATACTGCGATGCAGACTGGGCGAGCTGCATAGACGATAGAAGGTCTACCACGGAATATTGTGTCTTTGTAGGAGGAAACTTGGTCTCATGGAGAAGCAAGAAACAGTCAGTGGTAGCACGGTCTACAGCTGAAGCAGAATACAGAGCAATGGCTTTAGGAGTGTCGGAGTTGCTGTGGGTGAAAGCGTTGCTGACAGAGTTGAAGCTGGACAAGGGAGCACCGTTATGTCTTCTGAGCGATAGTCAAGCTGCAATAAATATAGCTAACAATCCAGTTCAGCACGACAGAACGAAGCACATCGAGATCGATCGATTCTTCATCAAAGAAAAGCTGGAACAAGGGATACTGAAGATTGACCATGTTCGCTCAGAAGAACAAGTGGCAGACTGTCTGACTAAGGGTCTTAGTTCATTAAGTCTGTCGAAGCTATGTAATAAGATGGGAATGATTAATATCTATCGCCCATCTTGAGGGGGAGTGTTGAGAACTAATAAGGGATTTCATCCCACATTGGAAAATGTAGTATGAAGAGGAGCTAGACTCCCTATAAATAGTGGAGTAGCCCATCAATAAAAAATACAACAACAATTATTCTCTACAACAATATCATGAAACTCTTCATTGTATCATAGCAAACTCTGTAGGGATCTATAATTCTGGAAGGAAAGGTCCAACCGACATTCACTTTGTGTGTATCTTTGTTCGTTGAAATTGTTGTCATCGGACTACTCGGACATGTGCGTCAAGAGGTGGAGGATGAAAAACAAAAGAAAGAAAAATATTTCTTTGATGGAGTTGTAAGGGAAAAAAGAAGATATACTTACACCATCCTTTAGATCATCATCGCCGTCTATTGTCCAGGTCCATTGTCAATGACAAGAAGAAGAAAACGTTGAAATTTTCTTATAAGATATTAGTGGCGGACGTTCCGATGTAAACTGAGGTGAGACCTTCGCTTTCAATCTGGATTAGTTGTGTAGCATCTACAACGGTCTGTGCCGTAATTAAAGTCAAAGTCAATAGTCACTATTGTGTTAACTGCAAGAAGTAGGGGTGAGTATCGGTTAATTCTGTTCAAACCGAATCAAATAAATGAAAATCGAATTGGACCGAAAACCGAATAAGCAAAACCGAAATGGCCTATAACTGAATCAAACCGAACCGAACACAATTAGTTCGGTTTTCGGTTTATTTGCGTTTTTTTGTTAATATATATAGAAAGTAAATATACCTAAATATATTTAGTATATACCTATAGTATATATCTATATATATTAGTACCTCTATATATATATATATATATATATATATATATATATAGTAATTAAATTTTCTTATTCGGTTTTCAGTTTTGGACCGAAACCGAAATCCAAAACCGAATAAGAAAATTTAGTATTTTCAAAACCGAAACCGAATCGATTTTTTTTAAACCGAACCGAATCTCTTATTCGGTTCGGTTCGATTCGATTTTCGGTCCAAAACCGAATAATGCTCACCCCTAGCAAGAAGTGTTTTTTATAGGCAACCCGTTCAAATTTGCTACCGATAGCATTGAAACTTGCGAGTTAATGTTGTTGGACGGAGAATTAGTTGTAATTTGGTGGTAGTGTATATCCATTTGACAAGGAGAACCATTCATGTACCGATCATGGCCGCGTCTCCTTTGTTGACTCGTCCACATCGCAGTGACGGGATCTCCTTTATACCCTATTCCATATCCCAGCACCGGTGGCAAGCGACCGTATTGCCGCCGTGATTGATAGCGCACGGCGTAGGATAACGGACGTGTTCAAGGCAGTTTCGAGGAGATAGGTGCAGGGTGCGACACTGATGGGTACGAGCTCGATCAGCCCTCTCAACGTGCTTGTTGTCGGCAAGGGGGCCACCGACTGCGGCGTGGGGCTCAAATCCACAGCAAGGGGGCTCCGTATGGGGGTGGTGGAGCATGAGGACTTCTCGTCGAGGTTGTTACCTAGAAAAGGTTAAACCCAATCTAGATTATGGACAACTAGAACTTGTCTTTCATGCCCTGAAATGTAAACAAGTTATTGTAAATGCTCCACACTTGTTCGTGGCATTGCCATGCATGAGTCTATGCTTTAGTTGATGGATCTTAAACTATACCATCTCGTTGTTGGCCAAAGAATGCTACATCTACCAGATATTATTATCCAAATGGATCAACTGAAGGAGGATAAACATGTTATTGAAATAATGCTTGAACTTTTTTCAACTCTGGCCATGTTCAGAAGTCAGCTGCAGGCCACATGACCATCTAATCCAACTTCTGGCGGGTACTACATGACCAAAATCTGCTCCTAATCGGCCATCTGACTTACCACCTTCCATGGCCACCTACTATGTGTTGTTTTCATCATCCTTGCCTAACTGAGGCATACACAAGTAAGAAGATTGTTGATCGAGGAGCTGCTATTTTTGTCATAGCTGCAACTATCATCAGTCACTGTCTTTGCCGCATCATACAATATCAGCATCCTCGTTGTTACGTCTTCATTCTCCATCGTGCCGCCATCATCCTCCTTCACTGTCACCGGCCATTGTCTTTAGATACTGACCATTAGTTACAACAAGGGGGAGCATCCTTAGTCGCAGTGTGCAATCTCTCTTTGTAATCTACCAGTTGAAGACGCTTTGAGTTATCCAAAAAAGGTTGGATCCAAGATAGATTCAAATGAAGTAAATCAAATATGGGTCCCTTAGTTTCTGTTGATCCAAGATGGATTCAACATAAGATATTAGGCTTCTTCTTCAAATCTCCAGTTTGTGTGCTCAATCCATCATAATTTGAGGTGGAGATATAGAGGGAACAACCACAAGTATCATCAACAGCCCTCGTCAAGACTAGTTTTAGTTGTTGCAGCCATCAGTTGTAGTCATCAACCATCAGTCACCCCGGTCATCAATTGTAGTCTTCATTGTCGTCATCCGACATGAGCATTTTTAAGTATTTTGTGGAATTAGTTTGAGTTAGTTCAGACCTAGTTTAAGTCACTTCAACATGAGCATTTTTTCAGTATTTTGAGGACTTAGTTTGAGTTAGTTCAGACCTAGTTCAAGTCAGTTTGTATTTTTTTATTTAAACTGCAAGTTAATACATGTTTTCCATCGGTCAACATGTTCAGCTGGAGGAGAAGTGTAGAAGTATAAGAGGTCAGCCGGTAAACTGGTTGACCAGTTGGGTTCCAAGGTGGGGTCTAAGGAAGATTTAGTACTTGGACACCAAGTTAAAGATCAAACAAATATTAGATTTTGTTAGATTTTATTCTAGGGTTATATTATTAATATTTGTAAATCCCTAATAGGGGATATGTTGTTTATTCTACAAATATTAGATTTCTTGTTGTTGTTAAGTCATGAGATTTTCATGATGTGGTAGACATAGAGATAGAGAGATGAGAAGATGGTGGAAACCCTAAAATAATGTGGTAGGCAATACAGAATAAACAACATATCCCTTATTAGGGATTTACAAATATTTATAACCTAGAGAATTACAATAAAAAAGACTTAAATAATCCTATAAAATAATACTAAATTTAACCAAATCTAATATTTGGTTGATTTCTAACTTAGTGTCCAAGTACTAAATCTTCCTTGGACCCCAACCAGTCAACCGTTTATAAAGCCGGTTTACCGGTTGATCTCTTATAAAAGATGCTTCATGATGTACTTTTCCATTGGTCTATTTTCAGCTCAGGTTCTCCCTCGGAGCTCCGTGAGAAGCAAACAAACACATGGATTATGTAAAGTTATTTGAATATAAGTACATGCTTATCATCATCGTCACCGTCACTAATATGTTTCTTTACAATAATGGGAAGTATTACTGTTCCCCTGGGTTCCGACCCCAGGACTTCCCCTTCCCTTACCATCATCATTTTAGCTCAGACTTTTACATACTATTTTAATGTACTTGATCATTTATATGTTTCTGGTGCCAATAATATGGCATAGGACGTAATTAGAAATGCACGTTAATATACTAATATTGGACACTGTATCTAAATGCGCATTAACCATATAAAATATTCTCATTAACACAATACATATATGATGCTTTAGTATACATTAGTAAAATTGAGAATATTGCCTAAGAGGGCATCGGAAAATATATAGTTAATTCATAGATGATGCATTAAAAGTTGTTAGCGTTGATATATCTAGTATTGAATTATTTATATAGTTGATATACTTAAATACTTAATGCATCAAATGTAACTAACTATATGTATAAAAAAATGCATATATATGTCGCTGTCAAATACTTTCATACCATGATCCTGAAAATTTCTGTGGGTTGGCTGCACCATAACTATGAACTATTTGTGTGTCCTCAGTCACTTTGTTGTGGTTCTTTGATCTGTGTCGTCAAGATAAAATGTCTTAGCTCTAAAGAACCTCCATGTTGAAGTACATTCTCTTTTGCAGAAGATTATCTTATAACTGCATGCTATATCTAACATTACCGATATTTGCAAACAATATTTCTGCATAGCTAATAGATCGTTTTGGTCTGAGTTTTAAGTAAACATAGTATCTTCATATCTGTCGGCATGAATTTTACTAGTCACTGAAGGCTCTTTTTTATTATTTCTGCAGGTCGGTGCTGACAACACTACCATCCTAGATCAAATAATTGATTCCTTAACCACTCTTTCAACCCCGACAAACAAAGAGAAAGAGCTCTCTTTAAAAGTTGGCAAAATCAATGAATGTACAAAAGAGACTCAAGATGGCTCTAAGACAAGACCAGGTGTTTTAATCCTTGGTGCAGGCCGTGTTTGCCGGCCAGCTGCTGAGTTTTTAGCATCTGCAGGAAATATTTCTTCCAGTGATTTCTTAAAAAAATGCCCAGGCATCAACATTGAAGAAGTCAAAGAATTTCAAGTTATTGTTGCATCCCTTTACCTAAAGGATGCAGAAGAGGTATCGTTTGGAACTTCTTTTATTCAAAATGTTCCATTAATACCACATGAGATTATATCATTTCTAAGTTCTAACTACAAATGAGAAATAAATCTACTTAGTTTTTTCAGTTTTATATTCGTGCTATTTCCTTAAATTCTATCGAATTATATGACTGATAATGGAACGGAATGATGTCATTCTGCCCTATTTAATTTTGAAGAAACAAAGCGCCACCTATCAAGCCCACTCTATGCGTCACTTTCCATTACTCTCATATGTCACTCTAGCACTCTGTTGTATAGCAAAAGGACCAGATAGAACAAGTTCTACAATGATACTTGAAATGGGAGTGTAGAGAAAAATCAGAATACATATATTGTCTAAACTCTAAAGAAAACACAAGAACAGTCTCAAGATTTGTACTTTTCAAGATGCTGTGATAATGTCAAGATATAGATCAATGTTTTGTACTTTTGTATCCTGGTTTCAGTATCTGTATTATTCCTGATTAGAAAGTTATGTACAGACAGCTTCTTTGGGATTGATCTTTAGCTTTAGTTGTATTATTAGAAAGGCTGGCAAAACAAAATGCATTATAGAATGGTAGATGTATCTCACTCGTGGCACTATCCGTTCCTCTTTCCCACATCCTTTTCTCTATCCTCCTGGTACTCCTGCCTCTAACCTGCTACCTATATGATCAAATTATATATACCTAGTCAAACATGCAGTTCGATGTTAGTATCTGTCGCATGAGTTACACATGCAATTTTTTATTTGTTGATTCCTCAAAAATAGCTAGATACAGATTTAAATGTATCAATTCTTTAAAATAATGACATATAGATTTCAATTTTCTTTTGGAGTTTTGTACAACAAAAATTGTATAAAGGGGTCAAGATAGAGATCTTACTTTTAATTTAATTTTTTGAAGACTGATATGTAAAATGTTATTCGATACGGCCCCATTAGTATTGGTATCAAACTCCGACTGACAATTTCATCTTAGGTTAGAGTGCAGAGGTATCTATTTTGCCACTTGAGTGTAGGTGCATTATCTACTAAAGAAGAAGTTACATTGGTTGTTTGCAGAGATCCCAATAGTTGGGTGGACTGACTGCAAATTCAAAGCTAGATAATAGATGACAAAACCAAGCATTAGATGATGCAAAGTTGTGATGCTTGAGTTAGAGATACAATTCTATCACCTCTTCGGAAAGTGCTTATGAGATGAGGGAATATTGAGTGCGAAAGCACTTCTACCAGATCTTGTCTATCGTTCTTCGGCTGGTCTAATGTGTCTAAAAGAATCGTGCCACTCTATTTGAATTATGTTGATTATGAGCATAAATTAGCCCAGTAAGTTATATCCTATTAACGCTAAGAAACATGGTCGCTAATTTGATGTTGTGTCACTATCGAGGTGCTAGAGTGTATCATGTAGGTGTTTCTTAAAGATAGGAAGTTTGTACTGCTAACTACTTTAAGAATTATTAAAAAATATTTTCCACGGAGCTATTGGAATGTACTATTCTCCTTTGTGTTGCATTGCCTTTTTAAGCTACAAAATAGGAAAGTCATGCTTCATAGATTTACACATAACAGTATGTTGTTTTATTTTGTCAGCTCCAATGTCAAAGTCTTTCTATCTGATATCTCAAAGCTTCTGATGGTATTGGGTACTGATTGTCCATATAGATCCTTGCATCTTGTTTTCATGCACATGCCTTTCTCATGAGAATTCTAATCTAATTCCTTGACATATTTGCATATTATGGACAGTTAATTAATTGTCAACTTAGTTTTGCTTACATGAGAACTCTAGCCTGACTCTAACTTTTTGTATGTAGACCATCGAAGGTATTCCCAATGCAAAAGCTGTAGAACTTGATGTAAAAGATTATGAAAGCCTTTCTAAGTATATATCACAGGTACAGTTGCCCCCGTCCTTGGTCAGACAAATCTTCTTACCTCTTTCTGCTGATACTCACTAATATGTGATGCAAGTAATCCTTTCCTTCCACCAGTTTTCATAAAACAGTCATATATTTATTCTATTAAAACTTGACATTGTCAATTATTTAGTTAAAATTTAGAATGTTACATTTTTGCTTCTTGTATGTCAATTATGTGATGGAATTCTTTGTTTTTTGTTTTGATAGTGATGATTTTTAATCCAAAGCATCTTTATCCAATTGTTGTTTCGACATGTAAGGGCTAAAAGCCTAAAAGTATGCATCTATGAATTGTTAGTTACTAATCATATACGTTAACTTAGCTCTATGTCATGTTCAACATCAGCCAGAAATTTGGCAACATGTTTTGGAGTTTTTCTGTAGCACCCTAATAATCCGTATTGACTAGTACATTCGATTTCAAAACTGATCATGTAACTTAGATGATCATATAAGTACCCGTTTCCCCTACATAATGCTTCCAAACAATGAATATTACATCATCCTAATTGTACAGTGTTCCATGGATGATGTAGTAAGCCTTGGACATAAATAACTTGATTGAGTGAAGGAAAACCTTTGAGTGATGAATCATTAAGCAGAACTTTTAACACTTGCATTGTTTCTTCAACTATTCCATTATAAATGCATTTATGGGTTTATCTCCTAGAGAGACAACTTGGATTTTTATTTCCGCGTACTTGGTTGTTTTGTTTGTGTTAAGCTCGAGGACATGGGTATCGCTTTTTCCAGTTACACCTGTTATGTTTAACGTTTGCATTCTGGCATGTTGTTGTATTACTTGCAGGTTGAAGTTGTACTTAGCTTATTGCCGGCAAGTTTTCATGCTACTGTGGCAAACTCATGCATAGAGGTACTTTCTGGATGCTCATGTTCTGGTATATTATAGGTGTTGCGATTAGAAAATCTGAGCGAATGACGTCCTATATAATAACGTATGTGCAGCTTTCTTCTGTCAACTCACGCATGGAAGTACTGATGGTTTTCATGTTGTCAGAAAATCCATGCATATGAAACAAGTGGTCTTCTAGACAGTCTCCTACATGTTCTACCAAGATGAAACCCCCGGCATATATATATAAAAGAATAATAATATACTAAGAACTTTCTTAGTAATTAATCAAGTTTTTTAACTGGACCTTTTAAATTATAGAATAATCTGTTATACAATTACTTTTCGTGGTTGCTTTAGGATTTGGCATTGTCTTGCCTTGCCTTGCCTCTCTCCTAGTTATTAACTTTCATATAGGAGGGCATACTAATTCTTAAGAACTTGCTCTTACGTCCTTAATTGGAAATAAAAATCTCAATCTTTTCTAAAAAAAGGCCTACGCGGCCGTCTAGGTACTAGGCGTGTCCGTCCGATGTCCGTTCATGCCCCCGGCTTCCGACTATGCATGTTTTTTAGTTTTATGGACAATTGCTGCAATTTTCAGCAGGGTATTTTTTAACTGCCTAGAACTAGGCAGCTTAGGTGCCCAGTGCCCGCCCGAGCATCTAATGACTTTTACAACCTTGATCTTTGAATTATATTTATTGAAAATGGTGACTACATTGTGAATAGAATGACATCAATAACCATAGAAATAAAAAATACATAAAATAGTAAATGCAGAAAATAAATATACATTCTACTCTTTAACATGCCTCCGCAAGCTGGAATTTGGTGAAAGAAAGGTCGGTTTGGAGAGAACGAGAAAGAAATAAACTCGAAACATTTCAAAACGCCGGATGTGGCTTTGAGACCGAAGAAATCCTAGAAGGAATCATCCAATCGGGGCTTCGTGTATCGAAGAAATCCCGGAAGAAAATATCTTAAATATTTTGGGACTCTAAAAGACGAGAAATCCCGGATACCGAAGAAATCCTCGAATCGGACCAATAAAACAATGGGATTTCACATACAGGAGAAGTCCGGAAGAAAGTCAGGGCTCCAACTACCGAAGAAATCCAGACAAATTTGTATCCGAAGTAACAGTTGAAGATACGGTCGCGAACATCGTCAAAGAAGAAGTAGCCAGCAAGTCTGAAAAGTGCGACATATTTATATAACAGAGGAGGAGGAAGAGGAGAAGGGAGATACCATAGGAAGAGAACCTATGGCGTTGATACCAAGTTGAAAGTGAAAGCTACATTGTGAATAGATGTCACCATTAACCATAGAAATGTGAATAGATAGCTTCACTAACCATATAAATGAACAATACAGAAATAATACATATATAAAATCAATATACAATCCACACTTTAACACTATTATTGTGAATATCTAAACCTTCTAAAAGAGTGTGTCCAGTGCCGGACTTTAGATTTTGAGACCCTGAGGCAAACTATAAAAATGGTGCCCTCAAAGCCTAGTGTTCATACATTTTTTTTTCATGGACGATGATACACTAGTATTATCAACACAAAACTTAGGAAATAAAATAATAAATTTAATACAATATAATATCCAAATTAATATGTCATAATAAATTTCTAATGAAACTGAAGATGTTCCAAACCAAAAATAAAATTAATATACTATGCAAATAAATAAATAAAAAGCTAACAATTTTTGGGGTAGTTCATTGATAATAATAAAAAGGAAAATAAAAAATTGTAACATATTCACTTGTTAAGTTACCTCCCAGAGGACCAAAAAAATACACATAAAAAGAAATTGGCAACAACGAAATGGTAGAGGAGATTGAGAACATCAGACTGTTACAGCAAAAGAAGAAAAAATAATTTTGACACGACTGTACAATTTTCTTTTTCTTTATTCTGACTAACCGACTTGTCTTTTGGTATTCTAGTATATGACGTTTAGACGGGGCCAGCCCTGTCCCAGGTAGCCAGAGCGATGGCCCAGGCCCAAAGAGTATGAGGCTCCACAAAAGAAAATAAAAATAATATATATATATATATATATATATATATATATATATATATATAAGAAAAAAATATATATATATATATATATATAAAATCTTGTATTTAAAATAGAACTAGTATGTACCATGGTGGTTGTTATGCTAGACTTGCATATTAGAAGTCCTATGTTCAATTCTTGCTTGCAACATTTTTTTTTAAATTTACTTTTATTTCAGTTTTTAATATTTTTTTTACATTATACATGGGTCTCATTTTAAAATTTTGTCTCGGGCCCATGAACTCAGGGTCGGCCTTGCGTTTAGATATCCTATAAAAAAATTATACTATGATTAAAATGATTAGAATGAGTTTGATGGACCTTTGTTTAAAATTGGACTTACATACATTAAATAGTATATATATAAAAAAATTGGTGCCCTCTAAAATTTTGGGCCTGAGACGACCGCCTCATGTGCCTCATATAAAGTCCGGCCATGAGTGTGTCGCATGGCGTGACGGGTAAGGCTTGTTACGTGCATCATGGAGGATGCATGTTCTAGTCACGAAAACAGTATCTCCATATATGTATGGACAAGAATGCGTACATATTGACCCTCTCCTAAATCCTACGTGAGTGGGAGCCTCGTGGCACTGTGACGTCCTTTTTAACCTTCTAAAAGACAGAGGTATGGAAAGATGAAACAAAACAAAGAATTTTGTGTATTTCTTATTGGATATTGATGTTCTTATCTGAACTTGCATATTATTTGCCTGCGGCATTAGTTACTTTTATGAGTTCAAGTGTTCATTCGGTGAGGGAACGATTCACTTATGGGGAGATGGTTACTCATTTATGAGGGGTTGAGGCATCGAAGGGAACCAAAATGTTTGGCGATGGGCGAGTCATTTACGGTAAGTTGGATGCCCATTTGTTTGTTAGAGTATGAGCCTCTATGCAGTGGCAGAGTTCATTAACCTTGTGATTTCGGACAATGTGTTTATATATCTACAAAGTGATTGTTGCGATGAGGACAAGACGAAGATCAAGATAACAAGGACTCGTTAATAAAGCAATATATTCTAGGTATGGCAAGCTTCGACTAGCCAACAGATCATTCCGGTTTTGTTTGAGTTTGCTTCTTGTATTCCCCCCACCCCCCCCCCCCCCCCCCCCCCCCCCCCCCTTTTTCTTCCTCTTGTATGGGTCTTTGTTTCATTAACTATCGTTAATGAAAAAAGGGGGGGGGGGGGGGGGGTGGCGGCGGGGGGAGGGGGCACCGCTTATTATCAACAAAAATAAAATAAAATTTTATGGTTCAATGTGAAGATATGATATACTTTTAGTTTACAGATCGACTGACAAGGGGGGCGGTCCCACCGCTTATTCTCAACAAAAGAAAAGAAAATTTAATGGTTCAATGTGAAATACGAAGAATATGATATACCTTTAGCTTACAGATCGACTGACAATTTATATGGTATTATAGCTGCAACATGATATGACATCTCAAGGTCAAATATGTGAATTGAATTACTTTTTTCTATCTGCTATGTCATTAGTTAACTAAAATCTTCTGTTACCTTCTCAACTAGCATCAATCTAACCAGTACTTTACCCACTACAGCACAAGAAGCAACTTGTCACTGCAAGCTATGTTGATGATACGGTGGCAGGATTAGATGAAAAGGCTAAAGGTGCAGGCGTTACTATTCTTTCTGAAATGGGCTTGGATCCTGGCATAGGTACTGTTTTTTGAACTTTTGTATCCTTCTGTATCCTTCAATAAATCATTTTTAGCATCGATAGCTGGTGAATCTAGACATAAACATTACTTGTTTTAAGCTCTCACTCGTATGCATGTAAATTCCTGCAGTTATACCCGTAAATTATTTTCATGTCAGGGAGCGAATGTGGCTTTGTAAATGGACCACACTAGGGTAAAATTTGATAAAGATAAAAAAATAAATAAAGTCTAACTATAGAGAATCCTGCATGTTTTAACCATTCACCCCTATGTACACACCGAGCCTTAAAAGGTTAAATGTCACTGCACATCGAGCTACTTATAAAATAGCATTGATCATGTTTCTTATAGAGATTGATAACAACAATGTTCTTCATACATAATAGGCTTCAAAAGTTAAATGTTTTATTTAGAGATCGATAAATATGAAAACCAAAATTTAAATATACAGAATCCTGCATGTTTTAACCATTCAGCCATATCCACACCTAGTCTTCACAAGTTAAATATCACAACACGTCGAGTTAAATATAATATAGCATTGATTATATTACTTTTAGAGACTTGTAGCAACAATTTTCACATCCGAAGCCTAAGCTTTTTTTTTTCCCCTTTTTTTCCCCTTCATTTTTTCAATTTTTTGCATAATTAGATGCAATGCCTGATTCTTTTGAGTACTTAGACCCCAAATATAGATGTTTGAAAAAAGAACCTTCCATTGCTATTACACTAAAGGTTGACCCTGAAAAGGGGCGTCCCAGTACCACGAGGTTCCCGCTTATGCAAAGTGTGGGAAGACTCGAGATGTATGAAGCCTTACCCCCCCCCCCCCCCCCCCCTATATATATATATATATAAGGGAGGGAGGTTGTTTCAGAAAATTAAAGAAAAGTTTATTATAGTGAATTAAAGAAAATGGTTTAAAATTTTCCAAATTACAGAAGTGACATAATGGTGGAAGTGACAACTAAGGTAAGCAGGTAAGTACTGGTATGGTACCTACATTGACACATTGAAAACAATGTTTGTGTGAATTGTAGGGTTGTAGTACTGATATGGTAATGGACAGGTCAGACATGGGTGAAAATAACTGCAGTATGATTTGCTATAATATTGGGGTGGGCTCATGATAATAGTTACACAAGGTGGGACCGACATAATGGTGCAACAAAATGAGGCAGGATTAGAAATGGTACATGGTTATAGTATCAAATAGTAACTTTGACAATGTGTAAATGAGGACCTATCTAAAATGCTGTACCACTATGGTATACCACACACCAGGTGTTGATAGTCGTGTCACGAATTATGTTAACTTGGTTAGGCTGTTATGATATTTCTATCTCCAGTACACCTCCATTCCCTCCACCCCATCTCTAACTTGGGCTCAAGTAACGTTGTCAACCAATCTTTGTGCTATTGCACGTTAACCTTTCCCTTATACTGAATCGAAGATGCAAGGAAAACTTGAGAATGTCTGGATATCATTGACTGAAAGCTTTTATATATGATTATTTCAAACAGTACTAATTTAATGGCATCCAAGATGGTGAAATGATGATCATCTTTATGTCTAAAGTTTGTTATCAAGACTCGTGTTATGCATGTACAGATCACATGATGGCAATGAAGATGATAAATCAAGCACATGCCAGAAAAGGAAAAATAAGAGCATTCACTTCTTACTGTGGTGGTCTTCCATCTCCAGCTGCTGCGAACAACCCACTGGCCTACAAATTCAGGTATTGCTCAGATTTTTCACCAGCTAATAGGTAATACGAATATAAGGGCCTAAGGATACTTTATAAGTTCTTAATTCTATTTACCTGGCATATTTGTAATTTAGCTGCTTCATGGTGAAGAGGAAGTTAAGGTGTAAATTGTGATATTGATGCTGATATATACTGAATATAGAAAACCATAAAATTGTATCATTTGAACAGGGCTTCGAAACATATGACGACCTAATGATTATACTCCCTGTTGAAGGTACTTTCTGTAAAATGCAATACATGGAACAAAAACATAGAAACTAAGAAATGACATTTGTGGTGCAAGATGATTACTGATCACTTGAACAAAAGATATTTGTCTTCTTAAGTAACAAGTTAATCACAGCTCTCCGCTAATAGTTAATTTCCTTTTGGCATTCGCATCTTATATAGGTAATGTTTGTTCCTTGCATCCTGGAGGTTGCAGGTTCGAGTCATGGAAACAACCTCTATATATATGGGGGTTAGGCTGCCTGGATCTTACGTCTTCCCATTGTCACGTCCCGTTTCCGTAGGAGCGATCGTCCTCGCTAAGGCGTGATGCCGCGTGAGCCTAGATTGCGCTCACGTAAGGCATGTCCATAACGGTCGATTACAGGCTAAGCGACGGGGGTCGTCGCACAGAAGTCCCAAGCAGAAACATTGAATAATCAGCAGCAAAAATTTAAAGCAAAACACAAGTCATGCAAAATACTCTTTTATTGATATTGAACGAAGATTACAATTGTGGGCACGTGGCCAAATTACAAGTCTCTCGGGCTCACTTTTCTCTCATATTACAAGTCACTATGCTCTCTCTCATTTCTCAATACAAGCTTCAAGCGAGGAGTGACAGATTCTGCGGAATGATGATGTCCATATATTATGTCCCGTATAAGTTCTGACTCCATGCGGCCGCACGCCTCGAATCGCCAAGGAACTCCGTGCCTCGACGCATCCAAGCGAGCACCGTGCCATCGGGCTTCTACCTGTGCCTGCACATGAAAATTGTGTGGGTGTCAGTACTTAACTGTACTGGTGGAGTGAGCTCCTCGTCCACCCATACAAAACCGACACGTTCATTTATTTTGTGCAGCTTAATCCCTTTAGATTGTCTTTCTAGTCTTGCCTAAGGATCAATTTTAGAACAAAGACGCCTTGGCCTATACTTGGCAACACAATGACAGGGTCATGCTATACTCTATTCGTGGCTTCAATATATACATTCGAGGCAGTGCCTCGCCAAGTAGAAACTTATGTAAACTCGGTCGTGCCAAAACATTCACTTGTTCTATGTGCCTCTAGATCATTCTCGTGCCAAAGACGTCAAGGGGACGACTCGTGCTGGTCGTGCCACTAGACTTGATCGTGCCTTAAGACCGAGGTCGTGCCTCCCAAGGATCAACCCGACTTAACCAACTTGCTTTACGTCCCTTCCCGACTTAACTCGAGACGACTCGATGACGACGCCATTCATGCCGAAGCACGTGTCCTTGCTATAGCCAAATCTTAGGCTCCAGAATGGTGATGCAACCGTGCATACCGAACCCGCGCCGATTCAAGGTTAGCGCTTGCTGTACGTATACCTTGTTCACCCAATACGTAACTTGCTAGTACTCGACACAATCCAAAGGCATACACGCGGATAGCCGTTCTTATGTCGACACATCTATATGAGTGGTCACTAGCAATGTCAAGCTATCTCGGATCTTTGCATACGGTGACCATCCGCGTGCGAGGTACGAGCTCTCACCGAATGACCCGTAGCCTATATTGTAACGGTTCACTTCAATCGAGTCGTACCGTCGATGAAGGCCGTACAATATCTGCAATTCCTCCTAGGTCGACACGAACCCGGCGCCTCGGGATCGTTCGAGTAATTCACCTTGCGCGTAAGTTGTCCAATGACCATGCAAGACTCAACTCGATCTACCAAGTCCTTCCTTATTCTTGACCATGCTTTCCAACTTTCTATCGAGACTCCCAAGTAGCGGGACCGATCTCGGCGACAACCAGTCGCGTGGACTTCCTTATTGAGACTCCCAAGTAGCGGGACCGATCTCGTGTGCTTTCTTATCGAGACTTCCAAGTAGCGGGACCAATCTCGTGTACTTCCTTATCGAGACTCCCAAGTAGCGGAACCAATCTCGTGTACTTTCTTATCGAGACTCCCAAGTAGCGGGATCGATCTCGGCGACAACCAGTCGCGTGGACTTATATCCTTTGAAATCTAGGAAACGACTACTAAGTAGTCTTCCATCTTTTAACTTGAACATAACGTGTTCCTTTGTCCATGTCATGCTTTTCCCTAAATCAACCGTGGTTCGTACCTTAGACTGACTTGTTCTCTAGGCGACACTATCGCTCAAGTCACATACTTTGTATGACGAGTCTTGTTCTCGTGGGACCATGTGACTTGACAACCGCAAACAACAGGGGACAGTGCTTATTATGACTTCGATAGCCCAACCAAATTCTTGTCTAACTTATTCGTGCAACGACTTGACTAGCAAAGGCTATGCCAAGCCTTGCATCGAGGGAACGTGCTATGCATGCGGTCGACTTGAACAACCAAGCTCTTTGGTGCCTAGACTTAAGCCACAAGCCGTGCAATACGACTTAAACCACGGGACAGGCGAAGGCTATGCCAAGCCTTGGACGACGGGACCGTGCATGCTTTATCAAGCATTCATGCGGGCAACGTCTATGACTTAGGCTAATCCCAGCTTTGTGGCGAGTACCAACTATCCTTCTCCCAAGCCACGGGACGAAGGACCGAGTGTCATTTTGAAAGCACGTTGAACAAACTTCTAAGCCGACAGTGGAACATTTTTTCATGTTCTAACACATTCCGACCCGTCGGAATTATTCCCTTAGCTATGTGGATGCGTCTCTTTTATTATCAAGCCTAACTTGTGCAAGTTGAAAACATGCGATTTATTATGTGAAGGCTAAGATGAGGCAAGTTCACCGAAACTATCCCACCTGAGCGAGTAGTCGCCTCGATCGAGCGGATCTTCGAGCAGCCGTTGCAAGGCTAAGTTCGAACGCCGTCGGCGTTTCGATTCCTCCGATTGACTGAGCGGGACGGGGCACTACTCTCATACCTTGCATAAGCATGAGCCTCGTGGCACCATGACACCCTTTTTATTCACATCCTAAAGGTACTTCTTCAAATTCATGGAAGAGAACTATCAACGTTCACGTGACTTCTTCTGCTATTGAATTCTCTAGGTTTTTAGTGTAGTTTTCATGAAAAACGATGTAAAAGAGTGATGCCCTACTGCCACGGTCGCCAAACAGTGCACCTGGCTACTTGGTTCTTCGGGGGACATCCTGCATTAGGCATGGGAAGCACAGTTGAAGCACCCAGTTCCCAACGCCTACAAAATGGCAGCATGGTCACAGCCACGCCACATTCATCCGTGTTGGCCCATTGGTCATAGTCGAATCGGCTTTTAATAATTGATCTAACCATGTCTCGATATAAGGGCTACTTGGACGAACTGCTACAGCTTGTGTCTGCTATCGTTCAAGGCTTGGAGCAGTGTTTGTCATTGCATCTGCATTTTCAATTATCAATGTATTTTTCATATTTTATTGAGTCTAGGAATACAATGTAAACCAAGTCGTACTGGTAAATAGGCTACCTAGAACTGTTTTAAAAAAAACCCATTTGTTTTGAAAACTAGCCCAAAACCAAAAGTCCAAAACTACTTCCTAACTGCTTGAACATTCGAAAGCCCAAAACCTGAGTTACAAATCCAAAATTCATCCATTCTGAACCAACAGAATTCGGCCCGAGTTCGGTTGGTGGAACGTTGCTTTTTAAACGCAGTCTTTCCGCAGTTACGGATGCAACGGCTATCTGCCGAGATCCTCTCATAGAATTTTGTCCGAATTCAGTCTGAATTCTGTCCGAATTCTATGAGAGGATCTCGGCAGATATCCGTTGCATCCGTAACTGCGGGAAGACTGAGTTTAAAAAGCAATGTACCACCAACCGAACTCGGGCCGGATTCGGGACGAATTCTTCCAGAGTATGTCTGAATTCTGTCTGAATTCTTCCTTTGGAAATCCTATAAATAGAGAAGAATTTCTACCATTTCAACACACCAATTCACTTTCTCATCTGTTCTCTCTAAGCTTACTACGTTCTTCCAAAGCCTTCTAAACTTTCATTTTCAAATTCCAAGCCAGTTACAATCCTTTAGTCAATTTGCCAGTGCGGTACAGTCTAGAAGTTTAGAGTGATTGTAATCAAAAGGCTTGATATGAAGTAAGACACTTCACAACTGAAGTTGGTCGAGTGCTTCGGATCAAAGCTCGCGTCTGTAGAAGTTGCAAGAACTTCGTATGAAAATTTATGATTTTTTATAGTGGATTTCAACTGGGAGCTAGAGTTCTCTCGACTGGATTAGTCCTCACAAGAGGGAGACCAGTATACATCGTCGTATTTGCGTTTGCTCTCTGCAATTTACTTTTACATTTTCATATCTGTGATATATTTATGTGATCTTGCTACTAACATTTTTTAGTAGCTAATATTTCGCTGCCTACTCTATTCACCCCCCTCTAGAGTATATCGCTTTACATTTCGATCCTACAATCTGTAGCTGTTGCACCTAAGAAAGTTGTATTTTCCCTACCCTCTCTTTGCCTTTAGCCTAATGGCTTGTTTTCATACCATTTCTCAGCTCATTCATGATTATCGTTCAATGCATGAACCGTCTAATATCATTGAGGACCATTAGAACATCCCTAAACAGTTGTAATATTTTAATTATGCAATCAATACTAAATAAGAGTGTGCCCAAGTGTTTTGATGCTTGTTATATTTCATCTTTCCCTTCTACCATTGTAATTGGGTGACAGATGCAATCAGGAATTGTATTAGGCAATAGGACATGTAGCCTTACTGTAGCCGAAATGAGAATGATAAGATGGAATAGTGACAATACATTAAAATATATGATAAAAACAAGCTTGTTTGTGGGTAGCCAGAGGTGGTGCCAATTGAAGACAAGATGAGAGAAATTTCGTCTTAGGTGGTTTGAACATGTGCAACGCAAACCAATAGATGCTTCAGTTATGAGCGATAAGATACTAGTTAAAGGAGCCGCTAGGAGTAGAGGTGAGCCTAAACGAACACGGATTGAAGTTTTAAAGAAGGTTATGGTTTTTGTTAGTGTTACAGAGGACATAGCTCATAATAGAGCATGGTTAGTGGATTGAAGCTGACAATAGTTCTGAGACTTAGATGATAACCGAGGAGGTTGCTGAACAAGGAAGAGATATTGCATCTTTTAGCATCTCTAACTACTCTCAATGCATTTGGGTTGTTTCTTATAAGATACTAGGTCATAGGAAATGTTTAGAAGAAACAACAGGGTCACTGATTGTTACAGTGTGAGAGCTGATTGAACAATCCATGCAAATATAGACTTTAACATTGTCACCACTTCATCTCCTATCATGCACTTTTCCAGTTGTCTCTTGGCCAATAGTTTTACAGAGCGAAAATGAAGAAAATGATTCGAATAACCGAGTCCAAATTTTGGGATAAATAAAGGCTTGTTGTAGTGTTGTACTGGTTGACCTTGCCAGTATGTATGACGCCTGAAAAATGTTTTCCAATATCTTTGTGCAATCAAACAAATAACACTGCTACTGTCACAAGTTCCTTTATCAACTTACCCGTATAACCAATGCTGGAACTCTTTTCTTCCTCATGATTTAGACTTTCTTTTCCTCCAGTTTGTTGCAACTAAATAAAACATTCTCTATTTACTAATGTTTCATGTTCTAGTTGGAACCCAGCTGGAGCAATTCGGGCAGGACGAAATCCAGCCACTTACAAGTCTTCTGGAGAGATCATAAACGTGGATGGTAAGTTGTGACTTGTGAAATTTTCAACGTAGTTTGACCTTCAGGTGTGGTATGGGTTGTTACTTGGCCATCTCCTAATAAAATTGGTTCCATATTTCCTTATAAGGATCTCTTAAAGATTAAGATTATAAATCTAAGATTCTAAGCCCCCATGCATATTATTTGCTAATACCTTCCAGAGAAGATCTTGTGTAGAAAATTACCAATTGCTACATTCCTTCAGTTCAGCATCTTTTGCTGTGATAGTCACTTTTTTCAATTTCTCAGAATAGCCATAGAGTGCTTTCTTCTCATTTTGGTGGAAAATGCTACGAATAACATTTCATTGACATACCAGAACTCGATTTCCACCTTTCTAATGAATTTCATCCTGCATAAACAATTGGCAGCTTAGATACTAAATAATTGTTGGACTTTATTTTGCTCACTAGAGAAGCCATCTCCATACATTGTTCTTATATTTGTTCATAGATAAATTGGAAGTATTTTTTTCTCTCAGATGGATCTTAACCTTTAGGAAGAGACCCTAAAGTAAATAACTTGCTCAAGCCCAAACCATCGAGTAAAACAGGTTGAGACACCGATGATAACTAGACCAGTTAGTTCAGTGGTCCAGAAATTTTAATTATACTTTTAAACACATGGTAGCCCTTCAGTTATCATGAAATGGCTTGTTCCTAATCTTAAAATATGATAAGTTTATATTCTCTAAGTGAAGGTAGCATTAGCCCAGTCCGCAAGGATAAGGATATTAAGGACTATACAAACAAATGATATATATGCCGGATTAACCTATAGACAAGCGGACCTATGCTGATATAAATTCAAGATGCTTTCTAGTACAAGAGTATTCCAATACCTATTTGCTTCACAGGTAGTCAGTAGCTCTTTTAATGTCAAGATAATAACTTATTTAGTTAACTTCTTGCAGGGACGGAACTCTATGACTCTGCAGTGGGATTTAGCATACCAGATCTTCCAGCCTTTGCTTTGGAGTGTCTCCCAAATCGAAATTCCTTAGTGTATGGGGATTTGTATGGGATCAGTGAGGAAGCATCAACCATCTTTAGAGCCACACTCCGCTATCAAGGTACTCTTTGTGTGTGTTTGTAACTTTGTTATGTTTGTGTGTAGAGAAAGAGACTTGAGAGACACATGCCCTAGTTGAACGCTACTGTAACATGTGTGCGGGAATTGATTCATTCTTTGGGAGATGGTCAGTACATGATTTCAGTATCATAACCATTTTTTGTTTTGACTCTCATCTTCTCATACCACTTGTTTCTTCAGAAGGTCCTTTTATATGGGAAGTAGGGAAGATACCTTATAGAAAATATGTTTGAAGTGTAAATAAAAAGGTTTAATTATAATTTCATCTTTCATCCAAACTTATAATTGCAGATTTAAAAGGTTTAGTTAAGCCAGGTGATGCAGTTTCCTAACCATCTGAATCAGAAAAGTCTTATTCAGTCACAAAGAAGTGAAATTATTGTCTGTTTGGGATTTATGTAAAGAAGTGAAATTATTCTGTTTGGGATTTATGTTTGCTGACCCTTGGAGGAGGGAATAATAGTAAACAAGTACACATATTTCAACAAGTGGTTGAATCATCCGGCAATGGCAGTTAAAACTAAATAGTAGTATAACATGAGTAAGTTGGGCCATGATTGCAGCTAGAGAAGGGAGGTGTGTTCTTTGTTGAATGAGAACTAGAAAAGGGGGGGAGTTTGGGGAGCAAGTGCATGTAAGTGCAAGGGTGAAATAAGTTGGTAAATTGCTTTATTGTAGGTTGGCAATGATTGTTTAGTATGATGTCGTGCATTAGCTTTTTTATGCAACCTTTCTAAGATAATGCACCAAACCTGTTTCTGGACCATAATCAGGCTACTGTGTCGAGTTTACTTTGAAGTGTAGATTTTATAACATTGTTGAAATCAACTTGGAGGGGAGCATGCGGTGACTATTATATGAGGCGGCTGGCTTGGACGACTAAGATCTAGTTCTCTTTGTTTTTTCGTATTTTTAGATGTTTCATAAATTGACTTAGTTTTCTGATGCAGGCTTCAGTCAAGTAATGTCTTGTCTGGCAAAAATTGGTTTCTTTGACACTAAGGTTCACCCTTCGCTGAAAGGAGGCCAAAGACCAACATTCAAGGCCTTCATGAGTGATCTTCTGAAGAGCAAAACCTCAAATTCAGTGAACAATGGGAACCTGGAAGCCATAGTCGGTAATGAAAAAGAAATGGTTAGGATGGTGATTACACTTGGTCTTTGCAAAGAAACAGCAGCACTGAAGACAATCAAAACTATCAAGTTAGTTACTGCTACCTTTTTTGTCACTGTAACTTATTCGAAGTTGTTTCCATTGCCGCTAACACATCTACCATTAACTGCAATCTTATTGTTGATATTTCAACAGCATTCTCATATTGCCGCCTAACAGTAGCCATTTTTCTTAGCAAACCATTTATAGGCTCTTGTCATTCTCTCACTTTTAACAAATTGCCTAGAAGAGAATCTTTAGGTTATGAAACATTTTAGGAGTAACAAACTTCTGTTGGAAAATATTTGGATTAAACTAGCATCTTTATTATCTGTCTCCTTTATCTACCATCGGAAAATGTTTTACTAATCATGACTTCTTTGGCAATTATTTGAAAGAATTTTTTTACTATATTCAGTATTACTGGTTGGCTTCAAGATACAACTATAAACGATCTTGACAGCAGATGTTGAAAGCAATACCCAAATACACATTGAAATGCATAGTGATCGGAAGCTATTTTGATTTGCATGTCAACAGTTTTCTTTGAGCTCTTCTCTCCGTTTAGTCATGAGGGTATTTGCATGAACCATGCCTTCATTCTTGGAGGTTAAGAATATTAGTCGATCTGCTGCAACTGTTTTGTCAGTCATGTTGAAGTATGTCAATATATATCTACATTTAGCTCAAAGTAGTGTTGTCTATTTTGAACCAGGTTTTTGGGACTAAATGAGAATGTAGAAATTCCAGCAACTTGCTCTAGTGCATTCGATGTAGTGTGTTTACGCATGGAAGAGAGACTATCCTACTCCGCCAATGAGCAGGTACTTCTGTTTTTGGTACAAATAAGCATTTTTTATAAATCTTTGGTGCTCTTTATTGCACGCTAGTAGAGTAGCAGTTTGTCGGATAGGATAAAGTGTACAAAGAGTTTCTGCTGCAACCAAGAATTGGGGAACACACAAACCAACCACGATAAGAGAAGTCCTTTTTTGCTTCTTTTTGTTATTGTATTTGCTACAAATACAACAGTTAGTGGGTTATGGATAATCAAATGTAATTTCAAAATTAGAAAACTACACTAAGTCGGATTCCAAATTGGGCACCATTTCACTTAACCTGGAACCAAGTTTTCTGTGAACTTGATCAGAGAGATTGTATAGAAATTTGTCATTCTGCTAATAATCACCTCTTCATCTACTGTAAAACGTAAATCCGGTCTCACAAAATTGTAAGCTTTTCTAAATTGATTGTATTGAAGATGTAAATGCAATCTCTATAATATTTCCTTTGTTTCCTTTCACGGAACCTTACTTGTTAGGATTTTTTATTAATCATAGATATCAAATTATATTTTATCAATGTGGGGATTATGATTCAACAACCAACTCTGGAATTCTATTTGGGGGGGTGGGGGGGCATATTATTAGCATTTTATTAATCCTAATCAATTGGAGTCTATTAATGTGAGGATCATGATTCAAATATGAACTCTAAAATTGTTTCCCTATTACAAATCATTACAAGTTTCTGCGTCCGCAATTAATCTTGCAATTTCACTTTCTCACTAAACTTACGTCTTACAGGACATGGTGCTCCTGCATCATGAAGTGGAAGTGGAATTTCCTGATGGAAGGCCTGCGGAGAACCACCGAGCCACACTATTGGAGTTCGGTAGGACAGAAAATGGGAAGACAACCACTGCAATGGCCCTCACTGTCGGCATTCCAGCAGCAATTGGTGTTCTGGTGATCCTCTATTTTATGTCTCTTATAGTTCCAGGCCTAATAAAACCCAAAAATAGTTGACCAATTTTATTTGTAATTCTACAGCTCTTACTTCAGAACAAGGTTCAAAGTAGAGGTGTCGTTAGACCCCTGGACCCTGAAGTCTACATGCCTGGTAAATCTGATACTTATGGACTACAAAAAAACTAATTTCACTGCACTTGATACTGATTATACCTTCATAATTATGCATGCAGCACTGGAAATTTTAGAAGCATACGGAATCAAGCTTCCAGAGAAAGTCGACATTTTGTGATGAACAAGATTTTGCGGCATTAGTGGCTTCATTGTAAATGTTGTCCTAAGGAATAGTTCTCAAGTGTTAATACATGTTTAAATGATTCTGCAGGTAAGTAGCTTTGGCAGGCTTCTATAGATGTATGCATCAAAACCTACTCGTAAGATGTAAGAAAGTTCTTTCAAATTAAATAAATGCTCAGTATTGGAGGTTGAAAAGTATGTAAATCCTTTGTAAGCGCTGTTAAGAACAGAACTTTCTTGAATAAACGATGGTTTATATCTTATTTCTGGAGAAATGACGGTGTCTTGTATCTTTGGAAGTGTATTTGAGCTGCCAGGATCACATCTTTTTTCTCGGCCAGGTATTGTTGTGTTTGGATAATTCAGTGATTATTTTCCCAAAAATGCTATTTGTCTTCCAAAAATTTTGGGTGATATTATTTTCCATTGTGTGGCTGCTGACATCGCAATTAACATGACAAAATTTAACATAAAATTAATACATATTAACATTAACATTTAATTAACGTTAACATTAAATTAACATTAATATTTACATTTACATTAATATTAACTTTAATATTAACATTAATATTAAAATTAGCATTAACATTAATATTAATAAAATTGGGTAATTAATTTTTTGGGTTAAAATTTGTCATGTCAGATGCTATGTCAGATGCCACATAATAGGTGATGGCAATTTTTCTGGGAGAAGAATAGCATAATTGTTATTTTTCATCTAATTTGCTTATCTAGTATAAATATAATGATTTTATTTCATCTACAGTTCACACTTGTATCCTTCCTGATCTCAAATTTCCTCTTAATTCTTCGTTTCACTCTTACAACTTGCCTTCTTAATTTATCACTTGTCGTATGTTTTTAATAATTTCGCATGATGGATTAAAACTTTATTGAGCCTTGTGATGATGAAAAGGTATTAAAAGTGTTTCAGGCCTTGTTATGCTTTAAAATGTTTTCGGTCAATGATAATGATCGTTAATGTTCTTTAGTTAGGTGTGTTAATCATTAGGTATGTTAATCATTATTTTTGGCACTAACAATTTTCAGGTATTTAATTTAATATAGAACTTACTCTCTAAATATAGTAGAGACATATATATTTTTTATTTTACTTACAATGGGATGGTTTGGATGACAATATATAGCCAATACATTTGTAACATCTCTATGTATGCAATGTGACACGAAATTTATGAGTTTCTATCCTACTTGGCATTGTACTTTGAGGAAATTTATATCCTAGTTGGTAGAGTTTTTATATAGAAATTACACACACACAAAAGTATTCTCCAATGATTCTCCATTTCTATTCTATGGCAAAAAAAATACAATATCATTTTAATTATGTAGGTCTCAATATTAATTGCTATGAGAGATGGGAAATTTTTATGAGAGTTTCTACATGTAAAAATTTTCATGGAAATTCTTTATCCTACATCACCGCCATATAGGATAGAAAATCTTATATAAATCTCCATTGGAAGGTATTTTTCTTAAAGAATATTTCTACCATAGAGATAGAAACCCTATTTGGGGATTACTAAAATTGGATTTCTATCCTACTTGACATTGTACTTTAGGCCTCGTTTGGTTCGCGGAATCGTGGTATTGGGAAAGAAAAAGCATTCTTTTCTTGTGTTTGAATTGGATGCCAAAGGAAAGGAAATGAGCCGAAAATAAAATTGATTCCCAAGTAAAAGGAAAATAGGGGTGAAATAGTTTTTCCACTCACGCTATTGATTCACTTTTCCACCCTCAATTATTCACTTTTTCTTCCAATTTCTCCAAACACCGAAAAAAAAAATTAATGAAAATTGTAATTTCCCAAAGGAAAGAAATGAGCAAGTAATTGATTTTCTTTCCTTTCCTTTCCGCAAACAAAACGAGACCTAAGGAAATTTCTTTGAGTTTTTACATAGAAATTGCACAAAAAATACTCTCTAATGATTCTCAATTTCTATCATACGTGATCAATTTAATGATTTAGTTTAAAAGTAGGGTCCAATATTAATTTCTATGAAAGATAAAAAAAAAACTTATGAGAGTTTCTTGATTTATTTCCTAAGTGGCAGAAAATATAAGTGATCTAAACAAGATTTATACAAAATTATTTTGTTGACAATTCTCAATTGGTTGGACTTTGCCAACATCAATAGTCTCTATAGGAGTCTCTATATAGGACTGCCTGCCCAAAATAGCATTAGCAACAGCAAGATCAGGAAAAGTGATGTATAGCCTCTCCATGAAGTTCCAAAATTTAAGATGGCTTCCCTTTTCCACATGTGGTTGTCTCACTTTGAAACACCTCCAAGTCCAGTAACCAGTAGGTATATAGCCCCCTTCATAAAGAGCCATAAATTGAGGCCAATACCTTGCTCTCTACTCTACAACTGACCCAAGAACAAATATCAATGCCTCCATAATAACAGGTATTTAATACTCATTACTAGATTTCCATAATTTAATCCCTTTCCAAACACCCACCCAATGAAGATGATGATAGCTGTCTTTCCTTTGTCCAAGGAAAGTTGATGCTCTTAATATAGTAACTGATATGTACATATTACCACCATCCCTTACCATTGTGAGGGAGCTCTCCATCTTCTTCTTCTTACTCCTTTGGTGTTCCTTAACAGGTGAGCAGTATCTACATCTTTTCTGAAAATTCATATTGTATGGTTTTATGAAGTGCACCAAAAATTTAGACTTTTATCATGGTGTAGTACTGTTGTCCAATGGGAAGGCAGATGAAGAGATCTCCCATCTTTCAGAAGGATGACAGTAGTAGAACCTATAGTGAGTTTTGTTATGATCCACAATCTGAGTTCTCCAAGGTGCCATTCTTCACAGTTCATGACTCCTTTATTCTCTTTGTTTGTTGTTATTATTTTTTTCCATTTGATTACATTGCAATTACGATTACGTTACAGCGTACCAAACGGGGACATTAAGCATAGTCGTTTCAGTATTTTGTTTTTGTGTATATCTCACTTGAGGTTAACCAATTATGTGTACAGATTATGGAAGAGGCAAGAAAGCATGCAGACGACGAGAAACTCGGGCCGAAACCGCAATCGTTCAGGGAGCAGAATGCACACCACAAGAGCAAGAGGTCATGGAAGAATTCCTTCTTCTTCTGGAGGAAACCTGAGAAGAAAGAAGTGAACAGCGATGATAAAAGAAGGACGAATCCAAGAAAGTACACCGTCTCTAGTCCAATGCCGAGGAGCAAGGACTTTGGTATCGAGCAGCGGAACACGCAACGGGTGTCTGGACCTCTCGGCAGCTGGTTCACTCCTACAAGAGCTGAAGATACTCGGCTCCCATATTGGCCCTTGGATCAGCAGAGCAACCATTCTGGTGTTCACGCTTTTGGGCCAATTTACAGTGTAACTTGAGATATATGGTTGAATCTTGATTCTTGATTCTTGTATTCATGATGCACTCTAACTGGTGAAGCATATGCACTACAAAGTCATAAAATGTACTCATGAAAATTAGACACCGAGGAATTTGAATCAGGATGATTGCTAGTGAGAAATCGTCACAATGGAGCTGATCATAGAGAATGTGTGATATAAATCAGGACTGCACAGAATATAATTGCTTGCCAGTTTCTTGACCTCATGGATCAAAACCAATAAAAGGCTAAGAGTCTCACATATGCTGATCACCTGGTTTCAGTATTCTGTCATCAACACACTCTTTTTATTGATATGCTTTGGTCCAAAGAACTAAAGAGTCTCACATATGCTGAAGTTCTTAGTTGCGGTGGATCCTTTAAATATGAGAATCCACATGTACGTGTACAGAGTTTATGTAACCATTTTATCCTGGTTAATACCTTTCCTTGGTAGAACTTTACCTGATTATATTTCCTACATTATCCTGAAGCTCCTAAACCCCTTTGTTCACATGGTACTGGCACCATCAAACTTTGGCACTCATTTTTCATCTGACTTTGTCTAAAGTTGTGTCCATACTACATAACTGACCATTCTAACAGGTTCTTCACCGCAGCCTGGTTTGAAAATAGGAGCACTCTAAGGCACCGCCGATGAGATAAGATGATGCTTTACTTCTTCCCAGTTGTGAACCTTGGTCACGAGAGGGTGTGAAACTGCAGAGTCGTCCTTGGACCAAGGATACGAGTTATGATAGTCGAAAAGAAGAACCCTGATTCCGACTTCAGCGCATTCCAAAGCATATCGAGGGTTGTCATCGATCAGAACTTGGGCTCCCAGGGATCTGCACGAGGGAATCAGTAGAATCAAGGAAAGGAACAGTTCAACTCATGATTCTTCATTGTAAAAATCACCTTTCACGGGAACTTATGTAATCAGAAAGCTAATACAAGGTCAAGTGTGTTGCATGCTTTATTTCTTCTAATAATTCACATATTAATAGCAACTCCTCTTAGTAATGAAATTTACATATTAATGTACAGCGTGTGCATCCCTGCTGACTTGTTTAGATGAATGGATCCATCTTATCATTTCCAATTCAGACCAGACTTGTCCATGCTTAGATTGAATGATCATAGGCATGATATAGTTCTGAATAAACAGATACTTATGTCATTAAATATCCCATGCTTACTTGAAACAAGATGAAACATCGCGTTAAGATTGTTTTTTGTTCTTCAGTTAAATTCCAACATGGCTTGCATGAAAAGTAACTAGGCCTAATCCAATGGGTATTCCACCAACTATAGCATCAGAAAACCCAAGCTACCTGCAAATCTCAGACTTTGGCCTTGACTGACCATCCAAAGCAAAATGGTTGCCAAAGTGAATCTCTTGAAACAAGCCAGGGTAATGCTTCTCAATCCATTCGAGAGTGTGATCTTTGATAACGTTTTGCCGAGATCTTTTGCAAAAATTAAAATAAAACAATTTAAATCACACAGAATAAGTTAACTATTTTTAACTAAGAAATAATAAACTAAGGAGACTTACGTCACCACCGAAAGATGGCAAAATGTAGACAACTTGTGAAGAGCATTACAAGCTCCTGGAATGGGATGAATTCCATTTGTGAAATAAGGAGTTTTAAAGAACTCATGAACCCGGATGTCAGCTGCTACAACATAAGAATTTGAGTTGCATATAGTTCGTAACACATGACAAAATGAGGATGGCAAGACAAAAGGTAAACCCAGAAGTACCTTCAGCTCGAGAACAATTCCATATCTGCTTTTTGAGATTCAAAAAAAAACAGCATATAAGTTAGATGGTAAATTCAGAAAACCTGGAAATCAAATCCTTCAAGGCAAGATGAGACGGAGCTGTACAATAAATGATGAGGTTTAGTAAATTACCCTGAAAAACTCGTAAACATAGTACTCCGATACAGAGTGCTTCAACGAGTAGCGGTCAGCAATGAATTTGTTCAGAGCTGCGAGAAAGCTTCCAAGGACTAGAAAGCATAGGCAACACAAGTTAGAAATTCACAATGATAACACAATAATCTATAATTAATTATACAGTCCATACTATCAGTTCCTTAAGACACAATACAACATATCATAAGGCACTTGAAAATCATATTCATGATGTTCAAAAATAACCAGTGTTCTAAAAGTCGGCCTATGCGGCCACCTAGACGCTAGGTGCCCGTCTAGGCGCCCACCCACCCACCCACCCAACCCCCTACTATCTATGTTTTTGGGTTTTATGCACTTTTTTTTTGCAAATTTCAGTATAAAAAAATTGTTTTTTTTTTGGTTTTGCCTAGGCATGCTAGGCACCCGGTGCCCACCTGATTAGCGCCTAGCGCCTTTTACAACCTTGAAAATAATACATGTCTTACAGGATTTGATGATATATTGGGAGTTGGAGAAATTGGACATTTATGACTTTACAGATAAAGGGATCTCTAATGATCGCATGGATCACTGTGGATCGAGGTCCAAGGATCTAAGATTCATGTGTTTTTAATAAACTGTATACTAGTCTGTAGGATGAAGATCACCTCCCTATATTGGGGTCCAAGGCAAAAGGCAACCTCGTCTTAGTTGCTAACAATATCAGCTGAGCTAGCTCAGGGGTTGGATATGGAGCTACGCAAGGAAGCTCTACAAAAACATTTACAAAGTTCTTAGTGAGTGATTGTCAAACTGACATCAACCTTCTATGTTGGTGCCAAATTCGAACCAAAGGTAGCTATGACTGAGAGGATCTTTTCATAGAACCTAGAATGCTAGTTCGCGGGTTGGTAGAAACATTTTTGGTCATGCGATTTAAGCTCATTCAACGAAGGACTACCTTCCAAGCTCATCTAATACTAAGGGCCTGTTTTGGTTTAGCTATAGAAAAAACATGAATGTTAAAGCAAAAAAAAGTTCCTTTATAGAGATTGTTTTATTTGGTTTCTTTTTCCTTTTCAAAATGACTATTTTGGAAAAGCTTAGGCCAAATGGGTGACTGTTTAAAGAACCCAGAAATCTGATTTACTTTTTTAAACTGCATGAAGCATATCGGTCTTCTCTTTCTCATTTCCTCCCCTCTTCCTCGTGTATACCTTTCACCTTTGCTCCTCTTCCTCTCCCATTCCCTCATTAACTCTCTGATCTCCTCCAACTCCGATCTCAGCCTCCTCACATCCACCACACTACCTAGCTCTCGTCTGCAAGAAGTGCCCTCCCGTGCCTCCTTCCTCTGCAGGCCCCCACCACCAGACTGACTGCTGGTTCATCCTCTAAGTTGAGAAGATCCTCTCTGGTTGTTACCTCCTTGTCACCTCCATCAAGTCCTTTTCCTCCATCGGTCTTCATCATTTCATTGTCGTCAATCTTGCGTATTGTGGAAAAGGAGTAGCAAAAAAGTTAGGAAGTTAAGATCGCCGGTGATGTGGATCAAGGCTGAGATATTGCTCCAATGATGAGGAGGTCAATTTCATAGATGGTATCGATTAGGGATGAAATTTTCGGTGGTAGGTCTTGGGTGTGGATTCGATGAGGTTGGTTGTGTTCACAAGGTTATAGTGGACATAAGAAGGAGACGAGGGAGGCCATGGAACCGAGGGCAGATTTCACTAGGGTAAAATGGCATTCTAATGTCAGTATCATCGGCACTTAGTTTTGTAATGTCCCGCTCCTAGTCGTGACATAGTAATAACTTAGAATGATGGTTTGTTGGCCCGAATAGCCTAATCGGATTTGGGTTTGCGCAGAAATCGCAAGATTTGAGTGGAGATGTGGACTTGCTTAATTGAGTTGGATTGGATGGTTATTGAGTGAGACCCACTTATATGGCTATACCCATTAAGAAGATGTCGTATCGCATCAAATAATATCTAAAGATCGTTCGGTATCTATGATCGAAATAATCTGTTAGAGTTAACTTCGATAACCTCCTAACAAATCGGTTGAGGTCCCTCCTATTATTTTTGTTTTGTTGCATTCATATCGACTCTTGAGAGAGAGAGAGAGAGAGGAAGATAGAAAGAAGTATGCTGAAACATCGTCGGTGCAATTACAGGAGGAAGCTAAGGCAAGGCTCGACCTTTGCAAAATAATTCCTCTCTCAGTATTTCTTCAATTAGTGAGTGACTTTAACCTTTCCTTCCTTCTCATTCCTTGATAAAGAACTCTCTTTCATTCCTTTGGTATGTCCCTATGATCGATGATATCATAATAAAAAAAAAAATGGGAAATAAAATAGATTATTTGTATGCTTTAATTCTTGTTGGTTGGAATACTATAATTATTGATTGTTGGTACAACAGGTATGAACTGTTACACTGGTATTTGGAATTCGATTTGCTTGAAATGTTGGGTTATTACCAAAGTTGTGATGATCAATGAACTTATTGTTAAAAAAGAAAATTAAGAGTAGAAATGAACCGATACTTCACTTGATAATTGTATGGAAAGAATGGTACTCTGTAATGTTACGATTATAGTAGTATTGTTTTCTAAGCCCTTATGTTGGAAATGATTTGTGGAGTTTGTTTTTTCACCGTTGGGTCGCAGTTGAATTGTTTGGGTTGGGTCGCCAGTTGAGTTGTTTGGGACCGTTGGGTCGTCAGTTGATTTGTTTGGGACCTTTGGATTGCCAATTGATTTGTTTGGGACCGTAGGATCGCCAATTGAGATAACCCCGAGGGGATGTAGTATACGAGCGGTGTCTTGAGAAATATGAAATATGGATATATATTTGTTGCATTCCTTACAAGTTTTCATTATCATACACATTATGTTTTATAGCTAGTTGCATACACATTTGATTCATAGACAAGTTGCGGGGCCACAGAACCGTGTCGGCCTAGGAAGAAATAAGAATGTGGTGATTTTTTCGGGAGGAAAGAATGGCACGCGAATTAGAGACCTTCAGTGTGGCTAGCTATCCGCACTAGAATGGGCGTTGTAATACCAGGAATAGTCCAAATTGGTGGTGCTCTCACCTGTGACCGTCATGTAGTCAGGTTGTATTGCTAACGATGGGTTTGCAAGGACAATATATTCTAATCATTGTTTTGCAGGAAAGAAAAGTTGTCATTGGGTAAGAATCGATGATAAGTGATACTCATATGTTTATGCTTTTTTTGTGAATTGTTAATATAATCTCCAGTCATAGAAAGGTCACATAATTAACTTGCATGCTTCACATGATTACTATATTGATTATGTGAGTTGGCTGATTTACATGTTTCACATGATTACTATGTTGATTAGGTGAGTTGGGTTGTTCCACGAACCAGTACATTCCCATATGAGTTGATCCTAGTCCTTGTAGGTGCGGATAATACTTTGGATGCGCAAAGGCGTTCGGAGCTCGTTCGACGTTTTGAAGCTGTTCTTTTGAAGGTGTTATTATTTGTAATAAAAAGACGTGATGTATGGAACAATATTATTCTTTCGATTTCATAAGTAGTAAATCAAGTTTGGCATATTCCAGTTGGCTATTGAGAGCCTATGTATTCCGTTACAAGTTACTGATAAAAGAATCGTTTTCATATATTTGTTGTCTATCAATTTTCTGCTTATTTTGCTGCAGCAACCTTATTTTGAATGGTGCATATTTCTGTCTTGTAGAAGTGCAACTTAGACTTTGTACGACATCGCGCCCAATAGTGACTTAGCAATTCGGTGGAATCGGGATGTGACAGATTTTATGAGGAGATGGAATAAAAATAGCTTTCCTAACTTATATTTTGGAAACAACTAAACTTAATAAAATGAACTCTTTACATGAGTGCTTTTTCAAAATTGTTTTCCTTAAAGCACTTTGATGAGCACAAGAAACATCGTAACATTAACTAAATCTGAAGTAAACTCAAGTCGTAGGGATACACTTTAGGAGAATTGCGGGATATGATGCATGTATATTTCAAAATGATGAAAATATTAATCTCTAACCTGATTAGGAATGATCGTTCACCTAAATATGAAGTTACGAACTCTAAGGACGTAGTTACATGTAACTTGTATTTGCTCTTGAGCATCATTTTTGTTCATTTTAACATGATATACCTATTCGAGATGTTTTATGTAACATTTTGAGTTGCATGCAACCAAAAGGAGAGCAACCCAAAATAGGTATATCATATTAAGATGAGTCAACCAACGTAATGCTCAAGATCAAATACAAGTTAGAGGCATCTAAGTCCATAATTATTCACATTTATGTGAGATATCATTCCTAACCAGGTTAGACGCCAAATACATTCATCAATCATCATTATTGAAATATAAAACATTATATCTCACAATTCTCATAAAAAGGTACCATCTACAACTTGTGCTAGACACATAGGTTCGTCGTGATCACAATCAAGCATTGATATAAACATTTTCTAAGAACTTATTGTAGCCTATGTTCCCCGAGACCTGTCACGCAATAAAAACTAAAATTTGAAAGGATTGTGCAATACTGCTAACAAATGTCACGAACATTAAAAAAAAATCCTACAAAAGGATAGTCGTTCCAGTCCAAAGAAAAACAAAAAAAACGGTTTTTAACGCGTTTGACATTCTGTGAGACCCATCTAAAAATGCAATAAACCCCAATACATACAGTACTACCAAATAATCACAACAACAAGATAAAGTGGCTGATATAGAAAGAAGACTGAAATGGTTAGAACATATACCTTCATCCACGTCAACCGCGACGACCATTTTCTCGGGAATGGAGCGGTCGGGAAATCCAAGAGGCCTTCCAGGTTTGAATGACCCACTTCCATTCACCAACCCCTCCCCAAGAACTACATTGGGTTCGCGGACAAATTGGCTATGCAGCTTCAATGCACGAGCGCTCGCAGTCCTATCGTCGGCCCTCCAAGAAACGCCATCATGGCGATCCAGACAACCTCTCAAGCTCAATCTCCGATTAGCGCTGCTCACGTCGTTAGGCTCGCTCAAACAGTTATACGCACGGAAACTAATGGGGGACAGGAGCCTATTCAAAGCCATCAGCCCAGAATTGATCCCAAATGACTCAAAACTACGAGAAATCAACCGGAACCCCTCCTTCCTTAGAACAACCATGTGAGCATTCCCAAAGTCGTGATCTTTAAGCTAGGATTGCGAAAAGAACCCTAAAAACTAAAAAGGTCGACCTTTTATACCTGAAACCGATCAAAATCCGAAGAAAAAGTGGGTTTCCAAGGAAAATCTCGACATGGGTTCGATCAAATCCCTTCCTTCTTTAACTCAGAAAGTTCTGATCTTTAACCCAAAAAACAAAACAAAAAATAAATAAAAATCGAATCTTTATTGCTAAAATCGACTGAAATCGGAAGAAATGGGTGGTTTCAAGGAAAATCAAGAGATGGGGTTTGCTCCAACGAACACCAAGAAGCCAATTCCGAGATCAAAAGAAGGAAAGAAGAAGAAGGGAAGCCCACATTGTACGCAAAAGCAAAGCAAGAAAATCCTCCTTTATTAGTTATATAGGGCTCAAAATGAATGCAAAATGTAAAAAAAAAAAAAAAAAGGAAAAAAATCGGAATTAAGATGTTACGACAGCAGAGCAAAGGAAGCCGTAGTCGGTCGTCTCTCTCTCTCTCTCCTTTTCTTTTCTTTTTTTTTTTCCTATAATTTTTCTTCTTCTTTTTTGATCTCGGAATTAGGGTTTGGGCGTTGGGAATGGGGAAATTGAGGGAAATTCTCCACTAATTTTGGTGTTCTGATTCTGTTTGGGGAAAAATAAATGTGCTTTGTGGCCCCGCCGTACGTATGATTGGATCTCGACCGTCTATTTGGTAGATTCATTAGTGGTTGCTAAATTTTCTACTTATTTTTGTATGGAGAAAGAATAGATATGTCGTCAATGGAAATCTAACTTTGTGGTCAATTTCACTTCATTTGAAGAATCTTAGACTTTGTTTGGTTTTAAAAAAAATGGAGGAAAGTTGATCGAAATGAAATGGAACAAGGAATCTTATACAAATGGAAAATAGTTTTATTTTTATCCAGTTTCAATTATTTTCCGCAAAGTCTCGCTTGGTTTCCAAAAACAAAAAAAAAAAAAAAAAAAAAAACCAATTCTTCATTTTTTTTTTCTCGAAAAAATTATCATTTATATTAAAAAATCCGTTGTTTGGAAAGATCCAAAAAAGGAGGAAAAGTGAATAATTCGGGGTGAATCGATGGGGGTGAGTAAGAGAACCATTTTTTTTCCTTTTTTTTTCTTGAAAATTATTTTTTTGTTCATTTTCTTTATCATCCAAACACGTAAAAGGATTGATCTTTCTTTTTCAATGTCCTAATTCTGCAAACCAAACGTGGCTCAAGGGTAAATGAATGGGGACTTATGACTATTATTGTTAAACAATAATGAAAATTATTTAGTAACAAATGTTTCAAGTTATTCTTTTGACATATAACTTCTAAAAATATTGCTTTGAAGAGTTATTTTTTGTTTTTTTTAAAGCACCGAGAATAAAAACCAAGCCCATAAAGTTATATACCAAAAAATATATTTGACTCAAGTACAATTGCAACAATATGTATTATTTGTAAATGTTATATTTGGTGCGTGCATAAACGAGAGTTAGTTGTAATCTCCCTCTATTTTTTTCATATTAATCTATATATATATATATATATATATATATATATATATATATATATATATATATATATATATATTTTTTTTTTTTTTTTGAAGAAACAGCATTTCATTAGAGAAGATGGGTGGCTCAAACCGAGCTATACAGAATCCATGGTCCCCAACACAATGGGCCAGGAATGGAAAGAGGAAAAAACAAAAGGGATGAAAATTCAAATACGAAATTTCGAAAAATTCGAAATTCAAACATTTGAAGGGCACTCAGCCCAATGGCGCGCAGGGGCGCTGGGCCCAAGGGGGGCCACGGGAAACGAGAGGGCGTGCAGCCCGAGAAGCCCGAAGACCAATGCCGGGCGCGTGGCCCGAGGAATAGCACGGCCCGAGGAGACCTCGGCCATCTGTCCCCCCACGCGCAGCGCGCAGCCCGAGAGGGTGGTCCGACGCCGGAGGGGAACCCAGGGGGCGGGGAAGCCGAGAGGGGGGGGCAGGGGCGGATCTAGCATAGGGGTGGGGTGGGCTGGAGCCCACCCAAAAAAAAAAATTTAACTTTTTTTTCTTATATTTTTCATTTTTGATTTTTTTTTTTATGTATGTTAGTCACCTCTAGCCCACCCGAATTTTTTGTAGCCCACCCCAGTTTTAGTTTCTGGATCCGCCCCTGGGGGGGGGGGAACTCAAGGGTCGGGGTTAGCCGCCGGCGATCTGGCCGGCCCAGAGCGGAGAGGGGGAAGGGAGCCGCCTACCGGCCAGGAGGGAGAGAGAGCGGGCCGCCGGCAGGGAAAGGAGGGGTCTCCCGCGCGAACAAGGGGGGGGGGGGGGGGGGGGGGGGGGCTCGAGCCAGAGAACGCCGATCAACGGCCAGGAGGGGGGGACGCGAGCGTGAGCCTAAGCGATCGCCGGAGCGATCGCCTGAGCCCGGAGGGAGGCTGGGAGGCGGCCAGGGGAGGGAGCGGCGGGGCCGGAGAGCCAACCGGCCAGGAGAAGGGAGGGGGGGAGCGCTCCACTGGGGGCCGCGGGGCCACGAGCGTCCAGAGGTCTGCCGCCGGCGGAGGCGAGGAGGGAGAGAGGGGTTTAAGGATAATATGTAGTATGTATATAGATGTACATAAGAATTATTGAGTGTATATATATACATTTAGCCCTCTATCAAAATCCATACCCAAAAGCCCAAAACCAGCATTATTATTTAAACTCTAATTTTTTTTTTTCCTTTTAAAGCCATTCCCTAAACCCATTTTTCTAATACCGAAGCCACAGCCCTTTCTCTTAATCCTAAAGCCCATCGCTAAGGGGCTGTTTGGATAGATGTAACTCTTTGAAAGTGTGAAAGTGGCACTTACGTCATGATGAGTTACAGTTGAAAGTGTGAAAGTGGCACTTACCAAAATGTGTTTGGATGTAGTAATTTTTGTCTCCTGCAAGTGGAAGAAAAATGGGTTTGGTGTTTGGATGGTTGTTGAAAGTGAAGAAAAATGAGTTTGGTTGTTTGGATTGTTGAAAATGAAAGTTTGTTGGAGATGTGGTAAACCTAGGTATGGTTACCCCCACCTTTTTTTGGGTGTAAAGATTAAAATTAGTATTGTTATCATAAATAAATGAAATATAATATATATATATATATATATATATATATATATATATATATATATATATATATATATATATATATATATATATATATATATATAATCAAAATTAGACAAATAAAATTAAGTATGATAATTAAATTAAAAGAAATTAGTTTATTAATTGAATTAAAAAGTCAAAGAACTTTTTAAACCCAATATTAAATTAATTATCTTTTTTGTCTAATTAAATTAATTATCAAACTAAAGCTATTAAATTAATATTGTTATCATAAATTAAAAATTAGTATTGTTATCTTTTTAATTATCTTTTTAAATTAATTATTTAATTATCTTTTGAAACCCAATATTAAATTAATTATCAAACCCAAGTTTAATTATCTTTTTAAAAATTAGTATTGTTATCATAATTTTTTTTATCACAGTATTGTTATCATAAATTAATTATCTTTTTATCTGAATAAAATATTTAGTTATTTTCTAAAGAGAGACATTTCTCTCTCTCTCCAGAGTCTTCATCATTCCTGAGAGGTTTTCTACAGAGAATCCCTCTTTCTCCTCGGCTCCTTCCTCCCAGCAGCAAGTAGAGCAACACTCCTCTCCTCCTCGGCTCCTTCCTCCTCGACGTCGCCCTCCAGAACCTGATCTCCTCCTCGGCTCCTTCCTCCTCGGCGTCGCCCTCCTAGATCTCCTCCACGCCGGGTGGAAGAGACGACGAGGTCGAGGAAGCCCTCGAGGATGACGATCTCGTCGTCGTCGGTCTAGAAACGGTCGTTGGTCCGGAGGTGCTGGAAGAGTCCGCCGGGGTTGCGACGGAGGGGGGAGGAGGTGGGGGACGAAAGCATGCACTCTCTTCAACCACTTTTCCTCTTCTCCGAGCAGTTCCAAGAAGTTCCCTCAGAAAAAATGGGGATGTCAAAAGTAAAAAAAACATGGGAGACAAGAACTGCATCATGTCTAATCAAAGCCAAGTTACATTTTTTTCATCACCGAACCAAACAGCTGAACTCTTGTGAGTTCAGCTCAAAAGTGAAAAAATCCACCAGTTTCATCACACTTCAATGTATCCAAACAGCCCCTAACACTGTGTTTGGGAACATTTGGAGGGAGGGAGAGGAAAATTTGAGGGGAAGGAAAATGGAGGGGAAGGAAAATGGAAGAAAGTTAATTTTCTCTTCCTTTGTTTAGATGGACAAAAAGTAGGGGAAGGAAAAGTTTAAAAATAATTTTTTATTTGTTTATGGATATAGGTATAATTACTATTTCCTCCTTGGTATTCTCAAATGATGATTTAATTTTAACTTTTTGAGGGGTGGTGGGGTAAATTCACTCAAATTTCTCTCATCTCTCTCCATTTTCCTCCCACATTTGGGAGGAAAAATTTTTGGTGGGACCCACCTACTTTTTCCTCTCAAATTTTCCTCACCCATGTTCTCTCCCCCTTTCCAAACACCATCATTTAAAATTTTCCTCTCACTTTTCCCTCAACTTTTTCCTTCCTCCCATTTTCCACCCTTCCCAAACGGTACCTAAGTGATACTAATTCCCTAAGTAACTAAAACCATCCCAAAATTCTCTAAGCCCACCAGTTAAATCCCCCTAAACACTAAGAAAATTCTATAAATTAAACCCCACACCCTCAAACCCGCTTAACCATACTCATTTCCCCCACGCCCGTGGCCGTACCGTGCACCGAGCACCAGCGCCCCCCCCCCCCCCCCAAGCGGCGTATCTCCTAGGCCATTCGGTCTCGAGCCCAATTCTGAGTTGAAATCCGATTTGAAGTTCAAATTCATCGTAACGTGCATGGATTTTTGAAGTCAGAATTACGTTTCGTCACAGCGAGTTTGTGCGTGTTTTCTGGACGATCAACTAATGGATCGTTAATACCATCTCCAATTCGGTATATTCCTCCCTCTCTTTGTGTGTGTGTGTGTGTCTGTGTGTGTGTGTGTGTTGTGTGTGTGTGTGTGTCAAATTTCAGCCATTGATTCGATCATTTGATATATCAAAATTGGTCGCCAAGTTGTACGCTTAAAGTGTATTTATTTTTTGACAGTTTCCACATTTAAACTTCGCGTATTTATTCCTCCCTCGTTGTAGCTCTGTTCAACGAGTCGTTACAACAGGTATAACCAAATTTATGTCTGTAAAATTTTATTTTATTACTCTGTCGTTTGATCGGTTAAATTTGATGTCAATGTTGGTCGTTCAAAATCTTATTTTTGTAAAAATTGATTAAAACGAAATTCTATTTTTTTGCCCAAAATAACATATTATTTGCTATTTTTGACACTTTTATTCTGGCACGCTTTTCGGTGCAACGTAGGCTCGCTTGCGAATCTTGTTTCGACTCGAAACCGTAATATTTTGTCCTATGACCAAATTGAACTTATGGGTAGACTTTTCTGACTATCTCACATATTTCAGACGCATTGTGATATTTATTTTACCATCCGGTGACGTTAATGCATCTTCCATTTTTCGTTATTTCTGATCTAACGAGTTCACAACTGGAACGTCGTCCATATCATTTCAGAACTCCAGAAAAATATATCTTGCTGTTATTTACTGTTTTATATATATATTTCTTTATGATATGATTGTGTTCTTTATTGTTGTCCCTATTTCATGAAATATATCATTTGATTTTTAGCTAACTTGGGTACGGTTGACGGTGTTTGTCAATCTACTTGGTTTCTACTTATTCTATGCATAATGACTTAGCTATTGGTCGACTATCATATATTTGTAAAATATTATCATATCTCCATGATCTTGACACACATATGACACGGTATATGATATTCATGATATGAAACAGACCATTGTATCCGACTAATCATCAATACGTTTGAGACGTGTGATGGATAGAGCATAACTGTTACGATTAGTGTTTTAAAGACTCAAGTAGTTACCAACTTTACACGTTGTGTATACTGTATGAACGTCGGCTAACATATACGACTTAGTCAGTATATTAGAGATGGGGGAGGACAGTTATTAGGTGATGGACTACCAAAATCGATAAAACATAGTTTCCTATGGAATTATGAGAGTGATGACCTTATTTGCAGATGGCCTCTGATGTTCGTCGAATGTTATGCACGTTTACAAATTATTGGTTGACAGTGTATGTATACCATTAGTCTCGAGCTGCGTGAATTTTCTATTTTAGCCTATACATGTTCATGCGTGCAAAAGTTGTCCTCCAATTATACACTTAGGTCATCCATTTTAGTTTGTATAGCATGTTGTTTATATCTTGCTACATCCATCTTGGACTTGGTTTCTTTCCAGATTGGTTTAGTTGGTTTGCAGAGTTCTCCTGATGGATTCTTGATGCTTATCTTTCCGTTACAGGTATTTGTTCTTTCGTAGTATATATTTTATTCTGCTATTTGTAGCTTGATAGCCTAGCATTTATAAGCTCATATTGTTTCTTTCGAACCTAATCGAACAAGTATGTTTATTGGACTGCATATTAGTATTCATATTGTCCATTATTTATACTTTTGTTATATTGATTGAGTTTTAGAAATGCTATGATATCGAGATAGTTATACAAATTTTGGACAACATATACATATTCGAGTTGGGTTGGTCACGTTTTCTAGTCCTACGTGTTCTAGAATTGGAACTTGACATTATTTTATGCCAACATTCCATAATAAGATTACAAACACCAAACTATAAGATGGTTGGAGATTTGGAGATCAATGGGGAGGCAGATTAGTCACCAGTACACAACTACCGACCGGTCAAGCACACCCTATACTCACTTCCGGTGGGGACAGGGATTGGTTACGGAGACAGTCACAGGTAGGCTCCTCTGTATATTCTCTTATTGGCCTTATTCTTGTCAACTTTGGGTTCGAATCTAACCACTAAGGAGAATGTCTCCCACACCTACTTGAACTGTCCGAGCTCTCTAGCCTAGTTGTATTAGAGAGGACATCGGAGGAGGCCGACAAGGTTCACGTTTCCAATTGTATGTGCTCGTGGGATTTAAAAAAAAAAGAATTAAACACCTACTTGAACTCGAGTTGATTAGGTCTCTACCTCCACGGTCTCGTTAAAGATTAGCCAGTGTAGTATGGAAACAATTTCGCAAATCTACAGAACCACATCTTGATAAAAATGGCTATGTAAAGTTTTAAGCATACATAACGATGTCAAATTGTAACCATAACTAAAGCATAAATTTCTTGCTAACAGAATAAAAGCACCAGATAAACAAGTTCTGATAGCGTTGTACCAAAACAATTTATATCACGATTCTACACAAGTCTACATCTTGATGCGATCGAACCATAGTTTGTAGTATCGGATGGTACAAAATCTATACGACCGATACTGATACGATTTGGCACATTCCGATTCTATACTGAACGATATCTGATATTAACGAACATCGACATTTAAAAAGCATAATAAGGCTGCAAAATCATGTTAAAAAAAAAACTTATCTTTCGCAGGTAAATCAGTCTCTACGGGTGTCCACAATTTCATTCGATTTCAAAACTATTAAAAAATAACACTAAAAATATTTAAAATTATGCTGGGACGTATAAAATATTTCTCCTAAAATATCAATAATGTATTACGACAATGATCACAAACTACTGCCCTCCCCTACTGCACACCCCACCACCGCCGCTCCCTGCTCGATATCGCCTCCGATTGGACTACAAGAAGATCCGACCGTCCACTTCCCCCCGGTCAGCAGCCTCCTGAAGGACCTCAACCTCCCCGACCTCGGCGTGGGCGGCCTCGTCTTCGCCTCCGGCAAAACCACGTCCTCCCCGGAGAACCTGCTCGTCGGCAGCGACGACGTCGGCGAGGGGAGGAACCCCTCCATCGCCCTCCTCGGTGGTATATCGATCGCCAGCACCCTCGGGTTCCCTTCGCCGCTGCCGCCGACGGCGGCGGCGGTCGGCATTTCCACGAGGGAGCGGCAGAGGGGGCAGGTGGAGTGGGAGTGGAACCACATGTCGATGCAGCCGACGTGGAAGCCGTGGCCGCACCCCGGGAGCAGCCGGACCCCCTCGCCGTCGGAGACCTCCGAGAGGCACACCGAGCACTCCAGCCCGCCTCCTTCGAAATCCGAACCTCTGTAGGCGGCGATCGGGAGGGAGCTGAGGATGTCGACGTCGAGGCCGCGGCGGGGGACGGCGACGGGGTCGTCGGGGGAGGGGAAGAGGAAGCGGCCGGAGCTGCCGCGGCGGAGGGAGGGGTACTGGGCTCCGCTAATGTAGTACTTGGTGTATAGGTAGAGGAAGAGGACGAAGACCACCACCACGAAGAGGAAGACGACGGCGACGATCATCAGCCGGGTGCTGAAGATGTCGGCGGCGGCGGAAGGAGCGGAGAACTGCTGCTGGCGGCCGTCGTCCGACATTGTGCTGTCGGCAAGAGAGGAACTTTTTTTTTGGGATTTTTACTTCCAAATTGGTGGAAAGTGTGGATTTTGATTTGGTATTTAAATAAAAAGAGCGGGGGATGGTGACGACACTGACGAGTGATTATTTTGGGGAAGCGGTGGAGACTTGAGACTTGATATTCAAATTCAAGGGCTGGCTGCTAAAAATTAGTGGAAACGTTGCTTCTAGTGACCAGACTTTTGCTTCTAATGACCAGACTTTTTATAGTTATGTCAAAGCATTAGAACCGAATTCTTGTATTATGAAGTTGGGTTGTCCCAAATCTTTAGCTATTTCAACATAAAATTTTCAAATATTATTTGAAAGGACGTCCATTAGATGTGTTATTACATAAATTCTAAGATTAGTCGAGAACATTTAAGGTGTTTTGGAAGGGAGAAAATGGAATGAATGAAAAAAAGTTTGAATAACATAAAAATTTAGATTTTTTCTAAGGGCACTACCAAGTTTACTGGAGGACAACCCAAATTTTTTTGCAAATATTACAAGTTTGCCATCAAATTTTTTTTTTTACTTGGGGGCAGCCCAACAATAGGTATAAAAGATAACTTTTCTATTTTTTTCTCTTTTCCTCCCTCTACTCTTTTCCTCACTCCCTCAACTCTTTTCTTCTCTCCCTCTACTTTTTTCTTCTCTCCCAACATTTCTAGGTCATAGAATTAAGCCATAGTCCAAAAAAAATTTCCAAAATTTTCTGCCTTTTCTTTCCGAGAATTATCCCCAAAAAAATTCTCCTATCTCAATCATGTTTGGCACAAATTTTTTTCCCAAATTTCAATCAGCCACCAAAAAAATTTTCACTCATACTCAAAATCAGAAAACATAAATATTAGGTTTAGAATCATTATAGGGTTCATGAATAAATTTTTCGAACATGATAATTCTCACATATTTCTTGAGACCCTAACCCTAGAACACGACAAATCGTTGTGGTCGTTCGGCTGCTACAGTTTCAAATAGGGCTGCAAGGAGCCTGGCAGTCCTACATTAGTGTAGGACTGCCAAGATGCTGGCAGTCCTAATTGAAATTCTCTGTTAGGAGAGTTTTAAATACAAACTCTCCTCACAGAGAGTTTAAATTAGGACTGCCACACCTCTGGCAGTCCTACACTAGAGTAGGACTGCCACACCCCTGACAGTCCTACACTAAAGGAGGACTGTCAGGGTGGTGGCAGTCCTAATTGAAACTTGCCATTCTCCATGTAATTTAGCACGGAGAATGGCTATCTGATCCAGTATTAGGACTGTCACCCCCTGGCAGTCCTACTGTCACGACCCGCACCCTTATGAGGGGCACGAGCACGTGGGTACGTCCAGCCTACGCCACAGAATCGGCGGTAGAACGCTGTATATAACGTCTGTAAATACTACGACTAACAGTTTAAATGCACCTGTACAGTATATACTCTCCGAATGGAGGTGACATAACAATACAGTCTCAATCACAGAATAAAACTAAGGTAGATAGCTCAGAAGAAAAGACATATGATAGATGAAGAGTAAATAAGTGCAGAGTCCAATACAAGCCCAGATATATACAACATCACAGGGTATCAAAATATAATATAGAAACTACAGTCTGATAAAGCTAGCTGGATCGCAGTCCAGTCAAACCTAGCTAACCTACACTACTCTGGAAGTACAAAATCTAGTGGCTCTACTATAAGGCCACGATCCTGGACTACTCCATCTAACTCGAGCCCATAATAGGTCGAGCAGTCCGCCTCAGAGTCATCTGTAATATATCATAACGGTATCCTGTCAGGAAAATGAGCAAGTACAAACACTAACAGCAGTTCCATGTGAATTGACAAATTCTATAAGAGACAGTATAATGAACTACAAGACAAAGATATATGAAGACTTGGTGTAACACCCAGTTTTCCAAATGAGGATAATTTTGAAATTTTGTAATTATAATTATTATTTATTGATTATTATTTCATATTATGATTTTTTGTGATTTTTAATCATTTTTAAACTATTTAAAATTATGACTTGTGATTTTGACATTTTACTATTGTTTGGTTTTAATTTCGAGGAATTTGTCATCCCCAGTTTTCAGGAACATAGATATTTTTGTCATTTTGTATTTTTGAAATATTTTTAAAATTTATTTTATTTTTTATGATATTGTTTTGGGATTATTTGTGTCGGGTTCAAATTTCAGCTCAATCCGACTTGAAACGGGGACCCGGGGGTAGTTTTACTCTAGTGGGACCCACACACTAGTTAGGCATGGTCCACATGATATTAATTTTAGTCCACATGACAGAAATATTTTAGTTAGAGGTTAGACTAATTATTATGGATAAGGTTAGTGTGATTAGAGACTTTAGAATGACTAATTTAGCCCCAACCAATTAGCCCTTTCCTAATACTCATATAATAGGTTAGTGGGGGCATTTTGGATCTTACCATAATAGGACAAATAGCCCCATATGGCCAGCCACTTTGGGAGAGGATAGGCTCAAGTTCATTTCATTATTCTCATCTACACTCTCTCTCTTGTTCTTCCCCAAATTTCTAGAGAGCAATCCCTAGCAATTTCTCCACAAAATCCTTCCATTTCGCTACCAAATCTTATTCTTTCCTTCTCCATTCTAGCCAAGGAGGAAGCTACCCAAGTTTGGGAGGATTCGGAGCTCGTTCGTGTCCTTTTGGAATCTCTACGTGTCGGTATCGCTCCGGGAAGGCTTTTCTTCGATTCGATCTACCGGGAGGTATAAATCCCTTCTCCTTTTCATTTCCTCATGCATATAGGTCTATTTTGAACCCATAGGAATGACCCCCATGGTTGTATCTCCATTTGTGTCCATTTCGTGTCCATTTGAAGGTAATAGGAGTGTCCTTTGTGTTGTGGTTATGTGGAAAAATCCCAAATTTGGACACACTATGTATTGTTGTTATGTATGAATGAATTATTACATGTTTAATCTCATATTTTTGTATTGGAGATGTGTTCTATAGTGTCTCATATATATATATATATATATATATATATATATATATATATATATTAGTGTAGAGAGTGAGTTCTTGATATATTATGTTATATACTTGTGTTCTTTTGTCTCAAACTACCCAAATTCGTCATGATTTTTATCCACGTTTTTAATTTCAGCCCTAACTTAGAAATGTCATAACTTCTAGCTCAAAGCTCGGTTTAATCTCCTGTTTTTTTTAAAAGAAGTGTATTGAAGTTATCTTTCCAAAAACATGTATTAATAGGCCTAATTCTTTCTGTAACTTTCTGGAGAATTATTTGAGTGTCAGCTGTATGAAAGACAAACGCGTTCTCGGTGTTTTCGCGATTTCGGGAGTTTCCGGAAACGAAAATGCGATCCGTTTGAAGTTTCGGAAAGCTAACACATAGATCTATAACATACTTTAATCCTAGATTTTAATTCATGCTGAGATGGTACAGTATTGATTATTAGTAGGAGTTACTATTCGGCATATGCATTTTGTGCACCCTTGTGTGTAATATAATGTTCTATTGGATTTTAACCCATGTTAATGTATATACATTATGTAATTAAATAGAGAATGCAAGCATGAGTAAATGTTTAAATAAATGATGTATGAGGTATAAGTATCCTATTTAATGTAAGCATGTATAAGTATGGCTTGTAATGAATATGTAGGTTCCATAGTATGTATTGTATGGTGCATATAGTAGTGCAAGAGAATAAATGAATGATGAATGAATGCAAGCATAAATGTAATGTAATAATAGATGTAATGTATGTAATATACAAGTTAATGAGATGTAATGTTCTATGTTAACATAAATCCTATATTACCTCATGTACCCCCTTACACTATGTTGACACTATCACACTTGACACATTGTTCACTTACACTTTGACACTCTTTCATATGTATACACTATGTATGCCCATTTAACCCTCATTTGCCCCTTTGCCATGTTCACATACACACACATAGCCTCTTAAATAAGTATTTATGAATATAGTTAACTTAGCTATGTATGTATATTATATATATGTTAGCATATTGTGTTGTAATATATAAGTTTATATAACCATTTGAAATGCCATGATTATAGACCTAATGTTAATACCAATATATGCATGTGTATATATGTGTAGACATATATAGCTTAAAGTAATAGATTACCTAGTGTATATCCAATGTGAATTCTTGCCTAGTTGAGTATTGAATAATTGCATGCTATATAGAGTTGGGTGTATGTTGGCTTGTATAGCCTTGTATTGATGTGTGCTTGCTAGGATAGTCTTGGTTAGGCCTAGTAAGACTTGCTGGGTTAGGACATGACCTAGTTTGACCTAATTTGACTAGTGCAGTTGACCAGAGTTGACCAAGGGTTGACTTTGGCCTAGTTTGACCTAGATTCATGTAGAATACATTGTAGTGCTTTATATTACCCTTCTGGACATGTTGTGACTTGTGCTGTTCTAATTAGGAGCCAGACACCTCTAATCGGACAGTATATTTACTTTGGACATTCAGACATCAGGCGAGTACATTCTCTGATAGTTCTTTCATTTACTTGTCAATTACTGTACTTCAGTTCTAGATAGTTTTATGTGATTCTTACAACACGTATGGATATTTCTGGATTCATGTATGCGACACACATACTATTTGTCTGGCCTCTATTTCTGGAACCACTACTGGCATCACCTTCTGGAACCACTACTGGCATCACCTACTGGAATCACTACTGGAACCACCTACTGGAATCACTCTGGAATCTTTTGCTGGTATCATTATGTTTTGCTGGACTCATCTCGATTCTTGTGTCGTTTTCTGGATTCACTTGTACTTGTGGGCGGAGAAATATTGGAATAGGCATGTGAACATACCCAAATACTGGAACCACTCCCTTGGAATTATACTGGAACGATAGCCATCCCACACTTGGCCGAGTGTGCGGTGTGCCGTATTACCTACAGCCGTTCACATGTCGATTCCGATATTTTAAAACACACTGTTAGAGTATAGGCTGGACTCACCCTGGAACCTTTGATCACCAACTGGACTCACCTTATACTGGACTCATCTTGTACTGGAACCACCTGGTATCAGATTCATGTTGTCTGGATTTACTTGGGTTTTGCACTTGTTTACATTTACATTCTGGACTTATTATGTTACTTTAGTTCAGCTAGATTTATTTTACAGTCTTCATTGCCATCATTCTTCTCTTGTTTTAGTTACTTACTTTTTTTGTATCTTATCTGTTCTCCATACCATCACCTGTATATAAACTGCCATATTCATCAATAAAACTGTCTATAACTGCTTTATAGTTCTCTGTCATTTAATTGGAATTTCTTGATGAGTTGTACTCGTTCCTATCCTGACTGGACCTGTTGATAAATTTTACAGATAGTCTGGAGGTTGCCTGCTAGCCTAGAGGAGACACAGTAGAGGTTGTATAGTTAGTTATTTCAGTTGTATTGAGTTGTATTTATTCTATGGATTACTGTATTGAGCTTTGAGATGTATTTCTGGGTTTATGTATCTTAGACACTTAGACTTCTATCTCCTGTATCTCTTTTGGATTTCATGTTTTATCTATCCTCATCATGCTCTACCCTAGATGTGATTGAGTCTGTATCTGCTATGTCACCCCCATTCGGAGAGTATAAACTGTTTAGTCTTATACTGTTAGATGCATTGAGACCTAGGACAGCGTTCTACCGTCGACACTGCGGCGTAGGCTGGGCGTTGTTACGTTCTCGTGCCCTAACTCTAGGGTGCGGGTCGTGACACTTGGGAACCGTTCGGAAGCCGAGTTACAACCCTTAAACCAAACAAGGACCGGGGTTGTAACTCTTCTCCTGAGCAGAACTTAGTCTCCAATCAAGGTACAATGTAAAGGCAAGTAGAGCATGTGAGTAACTGTATATCATGGCATGGTGAGAAAATACTGAATGTAGAACAGAGCAGGACATACGATAAGATAAAATAAATATAAAATATGATTTGAATTATTAGAGCGATATGTGATCGGCTTGGGATAAGTGACAAGACATGCTATCCACTTGGTCCGGCAATCTGCGGTGACCTCAACGGAAAGTCATACCGGCCAACCTGGATAACGAGCACAAGGCAAAGGATCTCGCTACACCCTTCGTGAGGGAAGAGTGGCGCGAGCACATAAATAGTGACAGGGTGGCTTGGATCACATAGCCCCTAATAATTCCCCATCCCCGAATAGTACAATGGATCTGGACATGACACGTTATGGCACGTGATTTCGTAAGAGGGTAGCAAATCCTCTTAGAAATCGGTGTCTATACAAGTACAGGGAACAAGACAAGAAGTGTACCCATATACCCAGAAATCTAGGAACAACATCTCATGTCATGATCCAATTTGTACTAGTCCGTGAACTATCGTGACTAAGAATCAAGTAAGACACTACGACTGAATCGGATATAGCAGATATCAAGACAATGAAAACTATCAGTGAATGTACTCGCCTGCTGTCCTGAGCTGTATGGTATATCAATGCTCAGAGCGGTAATCAGGAACCTAAATACGAGATACTGTAAGTTAATTTAGGTTTAAACAAGTTTATGAATGATTTACAATGAATGATATACAATCTAGGTCAAACTAGGTCTCACTGAGTCACACTAAGTCCTGTCAAGTCAATCTAGGTCAAATCAAGTTATATCAAGTCAATCTAAGCCAAACCAAGTCAATCCTAGGTCATACCAGTCATCACAGGTCAAAACAAGTCGAAGAAAGTCAAACGGGGTCAAGAGTTGGCCTACAGTTGACTTTTGGTCAACTGGTCAACCCTGGTCAACTCTGGTCAACTCTAGGTCAACCCTGGTCAACCCTAGGTCAATGGTGACTAATAGTTGACTTTTGGTCAACTACACAAGTCTAATGGAAATTGGGACTAATTTGGGTAAAGCGTTGACCCATAGTTGACTTTTGGTCCAAAAAGTCAACCGTGTTCAACCGGGGTCAAGACTAGGTCTAGGCAACTATTTCTAACTATTACCAACCTCTACAACCCATATCCAAGTCCATCTTGGACTTCGAAACTCATATCTTGGCCGTAGGCCAATATCCTATTTTACCCTTAAAAAGGGTAAAATTCTAGCTTAGGCAACTATCAAGTTAGCCTACCTACGCTTGGTATTTTGATCCGAGCTCCCTAGGGTAGTAAGGTACTAGCCTATACATATATTACCTACCAAGATACCTAAGATGGACATCTAGTCCATGTTACGGCCCATTGCCGGTATTTTGAATATTTCAAGATACGCAATGGTACGGCGCGATACCGGCGCCCTACAACCCCGATTTCCACTCGGGAGCCTACCCGCAAAATCTAAATCACGTATTCTTGCCCCACGCCAAGTTTCAACTCATTCCGATACTCCGAGCTCCGTTTCGCCCTCTAACTCGATTTTCTCTAATTTCTATTCTAGCCTTCTTCCTATTCTTCTAACTTCTTCCAATCTTTCCTTCTAACTTCTAATTCTTTTCTAACTTCTAATTCCTTAAACTTCTTCTACTCTTCTCTACGTATCTATCCATATATAATACATATATATATCTATATATATACATATATACATATACTAAAAGGGGGGGGGGGGGGGGGGGGGGGGGGGGTGGTTAATAAGCTAAAACACCAAAGGGGGGGGGGGTGTTTCTTGCCTGGCAGCTGCTGCTGCCAGGTTGCTGCTGCTGCTGCTGCAGCAATCACTACACCAAAAAGGGGACTTCCTAACATATTTATTTTTCAATTACTAACAATTTTTCACTGTTACTGATTACCAACAGTAAAAAATTGTTATAAACGTAAAAAACTGTTAGCATAAATAACAAAAAATAAAATTTTATATTAGTAGCACATACTAATTAATTTTGCAACACTTAAAAGCGTTAGGAAATTTAATAAATTTGAAAATAATAATAAAAATCTGGTAGCATGTGTCGCACACGTAAGAAATAAGTGTTATGAGGGCTTACACATTTCCAAACCCCAAATCCGGTCCTTCTCTCATCCCGATCCGTAGAGAGGTTCCCTTCCTTTGCTCCTCTCTTCTCCCCTTCTTTCACAAACGGCGTCAGGCGAACGCAATTGCCTCCTCCAGAGCCTTAGATAGGTAATATCTCTCCTCCCCTCTCCTTTTTGTTCTCTCCTCCTCTCCTCACGGTTTTAGGGCAGATAAAACTTTAAGGAAAATTTTAGGGCGTCCAGGGAACGCAACTGCCGACGGTCATCTCCTCACAGCTTTCACGTTGGCGACGCCTTCTTGTGCTCCTCGACGACTTCGTCAAGAATTCGACGAATTATGCATCCTCTCTAGATCTTTCACTGGACTTGTGTACTATGATTTAAGTTTAGTCACAATTTTTTTTCTCAGTTTCCCAACCTGGAAGTTCCTTGAGACTATACTTTGGTATCGATATTATCATTCTTAGTTAGGAGTTTAAGTTGTTGAATAGTTTTGCTAAATTCCTATTTAAGTTGTGCAAATTTCCCTATTTTTCTCTCAAAGAAATGGCTTCGATAAAGTTATTAAATAGTTTGCTAAGTTTCTAACTAAGTCAAGTGTAAATTTCGCTACTATTCTCTCAAAGAAAGGACTCTTTGGGGCCATTTATATGTGGACTTTGAAGTCTTCGCTCAACATGATCTTTCGAATAAATATTCTAGCGAAAAATCTGCTTCAGGTATCTTGTCTATTTAATTTTAATTTTTTATAGGCATTCTCATATACAACCATTTATTTGTTCTGAAGGTGTATGTTAATTTTTTCCTTTAAAGTGTACAATACCAAATAGAGAAGAAGAAGAAAATAAAAATGTGTTTGTAGAATGTGAGTGCTGGCATGGGACAATACAAGACAGTAATAAAACCTCATTCTGGTGGGCACCGGAAGTAAACTCCAATATGTGCTTGTGTTTAATCTGTTACATTCTCATCATTGGTCCTGACCCTAGATAAAGTAGGAGGGTTTCGTTAGGTAGCCGATAGCGAATGTAAAACATTATCATCTCTCTACGAAATGAACTCTTACAAGATTTTCATCGTTGTAGTACAATTACGATGCTTCTATGCAGGATAAGTCATGTCTATAAGCTTTTGGGTTGTTTATGGATTTTAATTGAGTTTAACTTTACCATAGGTGATGTGTTTTCATTTGATCTTTTAGTTATTATGTGAAGCCATGCATAAGAAATGAATTTTGTTGGTATTAAACTATCAAATTCTGATGCATTGCATGACTTATGCTTGTTTATCTTGTTAATTACATTTCATAGGCAAGTCACCTGTACTACATGACTTGTTCTTATCTTGTTTGTTTAGTTTTAGGCTTTTAGCTTGTCCATGTTTGGATTTTTGTGAATCGCACTTCCAGGAGTTAGGACTGGACCTAATTTTTCTTGGTATCTCTTCAAAATATAATGTCAATAAATACAAACAGATTTTATGTATTTACAAATGTTTTCCCAAACTGTCATCGGTTGTTGTATATGTGCAATCTGACTTGTTGATAATCACAACTGATTTTGAAAGTTACAATTGGTGTTGCAGGCCAGTCTCATAATATATATTATTGGCATCTATTTTTTTCAATTCATAAATGTACGGTTATAATGGATGGGGCAAGAGCTTGACCATGACCATATGACGTAAGATTTTATGAGGCACTAGAATAAATAAGAAGTTGAAAGAAAGAAACATTAGATGATGCAATACTTGTAGGAATAAAGATGGAAACGAGAAGAAGAATCTGATAGAGCAAATGTGCAATGTGTCTATTTGCATTGAAGTAACAAAAAGTTGATTATTTAGATAACTTCATAACTTGATCACTTAGATAACTCTTGTTCCAACTTCTAAGCATCAAGTTTTTAATTTTTATCATTTTTACAAGGTGTGTATATGGTGTTTTGTAGGTGTGTGGTCAGAGTGCTTTAAGGATGAGGGAATGGGGCCAATCCATGCAAAGTAAAAAAGGAAACTTCCTGAATGACTCAGAAAAGCATTTTCTTGCAACAGGTAGTCTAATTTGTTAGTTTTGGTTTTCGTGTTTTAACTTCAGCAATAAGTTAATTTTGATGTTTGGTTTGACATTACCAATTTTGGTTGGTATGGTTTATTATAGCTTGGCTGCAATTTCTATCATATAATAGTTGTAACAATCTCTTTGTTGAAGGTGATGGGGGCAATTTTTCTTCCACTTGGCTGTGTGTGTGTGTTTTTTCCCCACCAATTTGGGTTGGTATGGTTGGTTCTTACTGCTAAGTTTTGCTACCTTTGGTTTGCTAATGGGTTTACTTGGTTGTAGCTACTCAATTTGTTGTGTTCTCCAGCATTACTGTAGAAGTTTTCTTTTCCATTTGGGGCTATGATGAGAAATAATATGAGTTATGGGTGAGTACAGGTGTGCTATTTGAACAAGCTTCATAATTTCAAATATATGATTACTTGTGATAAACATTTTCAAGGATATTACAAGCTGTACACAACCATGACAGTGGTAATTCTTAGTTTTCATAATTTCAAATTTGATATAAACTTATTATAATTAAGTCCTATGGGAGGCAAAGAGTTGCAAAAAATTAAGAAAGGAAACTTACAACAAAGAATTCTAATGTGGATTCTTTCCGTATTTGGAGGATATTGATGTCTCTTACGCATGCTTTTACATCATCTTAAGTTGCGGTATCTCAAGCTACATATTAACTGCCTTAGAGTGACCTTGCTATCTGAAATCAAATCATAAGTATATTTTCCTATGGAAAGAAATTAGCATGATAAACATCATACATAGGAAAGAGGTAAAAGAACTATATGTAGGTCTAGTAAGTTCCCTATAGGTCCAAAATGTTCTACTGAAGCCCAAGCAATCCAAAGCTGATACATTTCTCATGTCCATGGCTAACTTGTGAACATGTATGACACACATAACACAGGGCGTCCAGTGCCATGTGGCTCCCACTTACAGAGTTGACAAGTTGACAAGACGTACAAGATATAGGCATCTCAATTTAGACTTGCCTGTATCAGACATGATACAGACAATTCTAAAATTGTTAAGCATGAACTTTGGTTCGTAGGGTGTCGTATACTTATTTGTGCTTCCTAGATAATAACTAATGGTTCCTATGTTATATTCATTTTCTCAATTACTTGACAAAAGTTGTAATTGGAACTTAGAAATAAATGATTTTTTAACTAACATCAGCAGAGAATTGGCATCACCATTGTTTTGAAAGCATATGAGGCAAAACACTTATCTTATTTTTTGTCCTTACTCTTGAAGGTTATGAGATTTATTCCTACCTACCATGGTTTAAGGAGATACTGAGTTTGCACACATCAGAACTTCACAGTAAGATGAATAATGGTGAGAATGGAACAGAGCAATTTGGTAACTTGGGACATAACTATCGAGAAGGAACAAATAACTCACAAACAAAATCTGCAGTAGATAATGGAACTGGGAACTGGTATTTAATTCTAGAACCAAATCTTTCATGTTGGAGGAATTAGTTTCCTTAGAGATGCTTACATCATATTTAGTTGTAGTATCTTAACCTATACAATGGGTACGCTCCAGCGACCATGTTGAAGGAAATCTTAGAGTTAGCAGCCTATTCATGTGAATAGGGATAATTGTAGCAGAAAAGTTAAATAAACTGCATGTAGGTTCATCCTACCTTGTAGAAACTAGAAAGGTTGCTACTCTATATTTGGTTCTGTTTTCTTTTTACACCACCAGTTTATGCACTTGCATTCTTCTTTTTACCTTTTCTTCTTCTGTTTGACATTTACTAATCCATAACTACATAACATGTCATTGTATAGCCATCTTTATTTATCAGCTTTTATGATTTCTTCAGGTGGACACAGGCCTAAGGAAGTGGCTACAAACAAATGTGGGTGCTGAAATTGCTGCCTCAACAAGGATCATATATGGAGGTACATCTCCCTTAATAGCTAACCAATCAAAATTCTAGAAACATGAATCTATTGACACCTTTGTATTATCTTTACTATAATTATTTATTCTTGATCTATTTATTTTAATGGATCTTGTTGAACTTGTATAATAACTTAAGTTTTAATCCAAAATATTCCCATCTTCTTATACTTCTACAGTGTTCATGTTCCTCTATTTCTGCACCAAATTGTACCCAACATTGTATGATGTGGCTGGCGTGGATGAAGCAAAGGAGGATTTCATGGAAGTAGTTGAGTTCGTAAAGAAACCAGATAGCTAGGTTGACTGCAGTTGGTGCTCGAATTCCCAAGGGAGTGGATGAAGCAAAGGAGGATTTCATGGAAGAAGTTGAGTTCGTGAAGAAACCAGACAACTAGGTTGACTGCTGGTGCTCGAATTCCCAAGGGAGTGGATGAAGCAAAGGAGGATTTCATGGAAGTAGTTGAGTTCGTGAAGGAACCAGAGAGCTAGGTTGACTGTAGTTGGTGCTCGAATTCCCAAGGGTGTTCTTCTCATTCGTTGGTCCTCCAGGGCCCGAAAAAACTTTTTTCGCCGGGGCATTGTTTATTTTTGTACTCTAGAGGTGAATACTGGTTGATAATGAATATTGTATTCTCATAATTATGGTGTAGGGATAATATTAAGAATAATTGTAACTGTGAATATGTTTTTGTAACTAATGATATTGTATATTAATTTTGAATGTGCATGCACAAATTGTCTTGTGTAAATTATATTCTAATAATAAATATTGTTTGTAATCAAGAGATGAAATCTCAGGCTTAATAGGCTACCAATTTTTTTAAATTTCTTCATTTGAAACGTTAAATAGCGTTGGGAATTCCTTCGATTATGTTTGATTTTCTAACATTTTTTATCATTACAAATTCAAGATTACCAACGGTTTTTTATCGTTATAAAAGTTAATTTGCGAACGGTTTTTTTACTGTTAGAAAATAAAATTTACTAACGGTTTTTCACCGTTAGAAAATTTATTTTCCTAACGGTTTTTTACCGTTAGGATAGTTTCCAACGCCATATCACCAACGGTAAAAAAGTGTTAGGAAATTTTTTCCTAACTCTTATAGTCGTTAGGAAACAACTATTTTGGTGTAGTGAATGCTGCTGCCACTGCTGTGCATCTTCTTCTCCTCCTTCTATCTTCTTATATATATATATATATATATATATATATATATATATATACTTCATATATATATATATATATATATATATATATATATATATATATATATATATATATATATATATATATATATATTTTTTTTTTTTTTACATATATATTTATATATATATATATATATATATATATATATATATATATATATATATATATATATATATTTTATATATATATATATATATATATATATATATATATATATATATTTATATATATATATTTATTTATATATATATATATATATATACCATTCAAAAAGGATTAAACCCTAATAAATCCTTAACCTATTTTTCTAGGAAAAACCTACAAATTTGTGGGCAAATGGTGGATAATCTTCTCCTCTCCATTTATTGTGTGGGACATGAATGCAAATGAGAAATAAATGAAGAAATAAAGGCATACCTAACAATGGGTTGGTTGGAGGAAGAAGAGCTTGAGAAGAAATTGAATTTGAGAGAGAGAGAGAGAGAGAGTTGCTTAGTGGAGAAGAAAGAAGGGGGGCTCTCTCTTGGCCGGCCAAAGGGTGTGGGTGAGGGGCACTTGTAATTACAAGTTTGCCCCTCCCTAAGCCTAATGCTAAATAAAATCCAAATTAGGTTTAGGAAGTTGCTAAAAATAAATAAAAATCATAACTAAACTAAATTACTCATGGGGGACTAGTCCAAACTCTTAAACCCTAAAGTTTAGTGTGGTGGGCCATTGTTAGCTAACATGCTAATTACAGCTCAAGTCGAAATTCACCGGGGTCTCGAATTAACTCGGAATGCGATAAAATTCGAACCCGACTCCTATAATAATTAAATAATAATATTCATGAAATAAAATTCCCAAAAATATTATAAAATGAAATTTTATCATTTTACCCCTAACTGGAAAAAGTGAGGGTGACAAGTCTATCCACCTTAAAAAAATTTCGTCCTCGAAATTGAAGACAACAAGCACAGGAAATCACAAACAAAATTAAAGGAAATAAATTTATACCTCAGGGCGCGAAAAGATAAGGGAAACGGTCCCGCATGTCGTCCTCCCTCTCCCAGGTAGACTCACCTGGAGAGTGATGTCTCCATGCAACCCGAACCAAGGGTATGACCTGGTTCCGGAGCACCTTCTTCCTGCGATCCAGAATCTCCACCGGCTGTTCTGGATAGCTGAGAGTAGGTCCCACCTGTATCGCTGAATGGTCCAATACATGGCTAGGATCCGCCATGTACCGCCTCAGCTGAGATACATGAAACACGTTGTGCACTCCCTCGAGCCTAGTAGACAAGTCCAGTCGGTAGGCTACTGCACCGATCCTCTCTAAGATGGTGAAAGGTCCGATGTAGCGCGGACTGACTTCCCACCGCCACCAAAGCGAATAGTGCCACGTGTCGGGGATATCCTCAGAAATACCATGTCACCAACCTAGACATAAGATAAAAACTCAACACACAACTAACAAACAATCACAACAAACACGACAAGAACTGAAACTAACCTCGAACTCTAACGGTCTCCGGTGACTATCGGTCCAATGCCGCTGCCTATCCTGAGCCACCCGAAGTCTGTCTCTAATCAATCTGACCTTCTCGGCCGCATCCACAACCATCTCCGGCCCAAGAAGCGCCCGCTCGCCAGCATCATCCCAAGATAAGGGAGTATGGCATCTCCATCCATATAGAGCCTCAAATGGTGACATCTCTATACTGGCCTGGTAGCTGTTGTTGTAAGCAAACTCTACCAGGTGAAGATGGTCCTCCCAAGAACCCCTGAGATCTAGCACACATGTGCGAAGCATATCCTCCAAAGTCTGGATGGTCCTCTCCGACTGCCCGTTGTTTTCCATAAATAAATTCACTTTATTTATTGTGTTTCTGGGAAAATACAACTTTAGGAATCCGATCTAGAAGACGATCGCTTTATCCCTTGGACGATGCGAAGAAGAAAAGCTCTCAAGAATTCGACAGCAATTTAGATATTATGTATATCTGTACAATGAATGAGAAAAGAACTCTATTTATAGAGTCAAAAATAACTAAAAAGATAACTGTTTTCACAACCTATGCATAGTTGATAATCACGCAGGACTCAATCATACGCAAGGTTGATGAGCAGTTACTGCACGTGGCCCATAACTGTTGGACACCTGGCAATCATGTATGAGTCGTGTGCAAGTTACTGGGACACGCATACGAGAGATCCGTGGCATGGCTGCCACGTACTCCAATCTGATAATTTGAGATGAAATCCACGCCAACTGGTTGAGGATGAAATCCACGCAGACTTGGGGCAGAAGGCTTCAGAATACACGTAAACTTGAGGCAGAAAGCTCAAAATTCACGCAAACTTGAGGAAGGAACATAGAAGTTCAAAATACACGTAGACTTGAGTCAGAACAGCCAGCTGTCTTGATTCGACGTGCCTCAACTGGCACAAAATCTCTGACATTGATTTGCTTTGTCAGTCATATTAAATGATGATAAGTCATTTTGGCACGCCAACTTGATGAGGACTGAATCTTGTTGAAGAAGATTTCGAAAGTCACGCAATAGTCGGCTGAGATCTCTCGAGTCCCGTGCATACGTGGCATATGAGGAGACATTCTTTGACTGTCGTGCTGTCAGTCATAATGACACTCTGACAAATGATGAGCTGTCTCTATGTACCATTTAAACTCTGCGTATATTTGAGGAAATAGTCTGATAGAACTCAGCGTGTATTTTAGACATTGTTTTGATAGGCTGTATTAACTCAGCGTGACTTCATTTTTGAGGCCTACAAAACCTCCTTCAAAGTTTTCGAAAAATAATAAATCATTTCGAAATACTTTGAAATCGAGATGAGAAAATGAATTTAGTCACGCTGATATGATTCAGAGAAAGATTTCTTCCGAAATGATTGGGCTGTTGGGATTCTGTGCGGTTTAGGATCCCGTGCAAAACTCCTATATCGAAGCAAATGATGACTTTGTCATTTGAAATTCTTCGTGTGCCTATAAAAAGGCCATAAATCACTTCATTCTTTCTTTACTTGCTTTAGAGAGAGAAAATCCCACACAGAAAAGAAACTTCGTCTTCTCCGACTTCCCCTTCTCCTTCTCCTTCTCAACAATGGCTCCTAAGATCAACGCTCAGGCTAAGGACAAGGCCCCTGCGACGTCTTCGCGTGCCACCACCGACAGACTTCCTCGCCGCGAAGTTACTCATCCCCCTATGCAACGTAAGTGATAGATGGGGATGCAAACTGATGAAGACGAACTGATGAAGATGAACTCCACATAGAAATCTTAGGATTCTTAAAACAATCAATAATAAACTTTCGAAATATAACCCCCTTCTTAGGGCAAAGGATATCAATAAAGTATGCCCCCTCTTTAGGGTTAGCCATACTTCACATCTTCGTGTTTACGAAGCTCTGTGTTTTATGCAAGTGAGCATGGCTCTCATGACTCTGCGTGATTTTTCATATATTGGCAGAGATATCGATGTTGAATTATTCATGCAGACTTCTGAGAGTCATCTTCTGGATAGATTAGTCTTTGATCTGTCAGCGTATTTTTTGTCATTTTCACTTCAATGTGATTTTGGCAATGATGCGTGACTTTTTATTCTAATCTGTCTAGACTTTGCGTGAATTAATCACATGCGTGAATAAATCATTCAGCGTGTCTGATCTTTGCGTAATTCTGGCAGCGTATCTGTCTGAAGTCTGCGTGATTTATGATATTTTCTTTAAACTCTGTTAAGCACGCATAAGGCATATAGACATAGATTTTTCTGAAGTCTTCGTGACAAGACATATCTGATGTTTTTTCTTTTCTTTTCTGTAGTGGACATCCGAAGTGAAGAAGCTGATTATGAAGGACATTTGAGCTTCTCTTTCAAACATGATTTATCTCATGTACAGTTTCCTCAGTTTGACACTCCGGAAGCCAGACTATCTTTGTTGAAGAATCAAGATCATACCACTCTGCTCTGTCTGATGAATGGTAAACCATTTCAGAGTATTGACCGGGTGATCCATAAGAAACCAGCTTTTCTGTTTGGGGATGCCATAGCACATAAGTCACAACCAAAGGGCATCAGGGAGAAGGTCTGCTTTTATTTTGAAGGTGATGCAAGGAAGCCCATGTACTGGCCGAAGGTATCTAGGGGTTTGTCTGTCATGCGATTCATGCATGCCAATTACCCCAGAAAGATGACATGGCACTTAACAGAAAATCAAGAAGCTAAGGCGAGCACAATCATTTACAAGAAAGACGGATTCTACAGTGCTCCGGAGAATCACGTATCCTTGTTTCGAGGTTTGAAGCCGGGATGTGTGCCACCCGAAGACTCGTTTATATTGAAGCCATTCAGGATGCCTATTTTCATAAATGAATTCATGGCAAATGAGAGGGCATTCTATCCTACTGATTCGACGCCGAGGATGATAGGCTTAATGAATCAGGAGAATATGAGGTGGAGGACTCTGGTCCATTGGGTTCTGGAGAAGTTTGAGAATGAGCTGAAGCAGATAAATCTCTATGACGCGATCGTCAATTCCTCCTACGGCTTCAAACCCAACCCATTTCTATTCCTGGTCTTGGTTGAAAGATATAACCACCGGAGGAAACATTTATGACTCCCAAAGGGGAGATGGGTTTTGCCCTTCATGAGATAGAATACATCTCTCATCTGCCTTCAGGCACACTGCCATATGAAGAATATGTGCCTACAACCGAGGAGCTAAATTTTCTGTCGGAGAAGAACCCGGAGATGGTACATCTGTTTGAAGAGATGATGTGCCATTTCGGCACATGCACTCTGTATTATAAAAGTGCTAAAGAGGAAGCCGGCTGCCACATCCAGAAGTGGATGTCTTATCTTTTCATGAATCATGAGAAAGATGAGAAGAAGATAAATGAGAAGAGAAAGTATCAAATTAACTCCTTCAAGCCCCTCTCTGAGAGTGAAATCACCAATCTACTAGAGAAGTATGACTGTAAAGATTTCACAATCAATGAAGACTGGTATGAGTTTAAAGCCGGAACCACCTTCAGATAATATGTGAGACAGAGTGGAAAACCCTTGTCAAAGAACGGTCATTTAGCCGGATTCCTCTCTCTCTGGCTAAGGAGATTTGTTGTTCCTGGCTCCAGCTCTCTGGATAGAATACATAGAGGCGTTGTTTTTGCAGCAGCGTGCCTTATATACGGCTATAAGACAGACTTATTATCAGCGATGACTTGCAGGCTGAACGCAGGTCTTCGAAATTTTGTAACCACTATGTTGTCTAATCAAAGGAGGATGACCAATGAATTCCCAAGAATAGAGATGCCCTATACTTATTTGTATGGTTGGCTTCTTCTCCATCACGACGGTCTGATACCTCCGGGAGCAGGAGGGAGCGGCAGCCTCTTTTTAGAGAAGTACACCGGAGAAACTTTCTGGAAGGTTCACACTCTTCCAGAATGCAGAAATGTTTTGAACCGATCATCACATTGGTCGATTCAATGTGCTCCTCCGCCACTGGGTTATGAGAGCATGCCTCTAAACATGATAGACGGAGAAAAAGGGCACAGGCTAGATGACGTAGCTTTTCAATGGCTGCAGCGGATTCGGCCATCTCACCTGGTATATCATCATGAAGAAATGACGTACTTAGAACCATATCTACCGAGCCGATTTGCTAGACAATTCGGATATGACCAACTTCATGTTTGAAATGCCACCACCTGCCTTTCTGCTCGTGGATGACTAATTGATGGAGCTCGGGCATGGAGATACTTTGCGGCTAGAGATACAAAAGTTGAATTCTCTATGCCGAATCCTCTATCCAGGGCGGGGACGAAAATGCTCTATACATACGCCCGCTTCTATGTTTCATCGAGCACTTTCATGCCGAGTTTTCATTTGAAGACTTTTGTTGCAGAAGACGACCCAGCTCCATCAAAGAGGTCGAAGAAGAAGATTGTTATTCAACAATTTACTCTGGAACCTGAAGATGAGACTGCGGAAGTTGAACCTTTATATGAATTATCTCTGGAGCCAAACTTTCCTGATGAAGTTCTTCCTCCAATATTCGTGTCCATCTTTAAGAGGAGACGAAGTGATGAATCTGAGACAGTCTCTAAAAAGAGTACTAAGTCTCAGACTTCCAAGAAGAAAGGAGTTTCAATAACTGCCACCTCATCACTAGGTGGCATCCCAGTTGATGAAGACGATGCTGCCGACAAAGATGAAGATGAAGACGATGCTCCTTTGATAAAAAGGAGATCGAGAGGCAGATACGTCAAGAAGACTGTCGGAAAGATGAAGGGCAATGAACTCCTAGAAACTATTATGAGTGGAGGGATCTTGCCAGAGATCGATGGAGCGGTTTCCACGGAGAGAACAGAATCTGATCATGTTCATCTTCCAGCAATTTCAGCTGAACCGACTGAGGTAGAGTCGACTGTCCCGACAACAAGTGGAGTAGCTGCTGAACCTTCAGAGATGAGGATTATCCCTTTTGAGCACGGGAAAGAGGGTGTCATCCAGGTATTAGATGATCAAATTGAATATTCAGAAGAAGACCCAGCTCCCGGGGCAGAAGTTAGGGAACAACCGGAAGTTCCATCTCTTCAACCTAATCAAATTGAAGAAACTCAGGTTGAAGAAAACATTTCTTCGGCCAGAGGCGATGAAGACGTGCCAACGTCTGAGCTATCAGCTGCTGATGAGTTATTGAAGAATGTTTGTAAAGACATCATTCTTCAAACTAACATTCCAGAAGAGACTGAACCTGCAGTCAATACCGAGTCCATGGAAATTGAAACTCAAGAACCTGAGCTCGCTATTGTTACTATTCCTGAGATTCATCCATCTCAAGAAATGGATGTTGATGTGAATATCATGGATTCTGGATCAGAGACCCATCCTGAAGCTGGGGATCCAAGAGAGTCTGAGAAAGAGGAAAAGACTGAAGAGGAAGAGGATTGGCATCCTGAGACTTCCACTCATTATGATGAAGATAAAAACAGAGGAAATAGAATGAAGCTCAGTCCTGAACCTGCTCAATCTCCTGATAATGCTCCAGCACTCAGTACTTCTGGAGCTGGTAGTAGTCACATAAAGCAGGTATCAGACACTATTATGGATCGACTGCGAGAGGATGTGAGACTTCCTCAACATATAGAATATGAACCTCAGCCTGGTAGAATTTTATTTCAAATTCTGTTTCTATTGTTTTTTTTTTCTTTATATGCTGATTATTTTTCCTTTGACTAGTAGGAACTGCTGCAGCAATGAGCTCGACTCATGCTCCACTTATCCAGACTAATGTTGATGAAGGGAGCTCGTATTTGCCAACTTCTCCAGCGGCACATACGTCCATTCCCAGGACAGAGAACGTACAAGCTTCTTCTTCAATAATGACAACAACTCCTGGGTTTGAGACGGGATTGGCAAGGACTCTGGGGATGTATTCAGATATCATTTATTCATATCTGGATATGTACTCCAGGCGTTCCTTGAAAGACGAAACTATGCCCTTCTCTGAGCTCCGAACGGTGGTGAAATTCCCGCTCCTAGCACTGCGACACGCTGGCTGTAAAACTCAGTGTATTTTCTTTGAACATCTTCTGGATGAATTAGAGACAACCATCCGAAAATACTGGGAGATGAAGAAGGAAGATATTAAATCTTTGACTGTGGCTGAGATCGCTCGATTGGAACATGAAGCCCAAGCTCAACAAACTGCTTTAGAAGAATTTCTTGCTTCTTCATCGGAGAAGTTAATAGAAAAGGGTGAAGAAATACTAGCTACTCGTCAGAGAGTAGAACTTCTGGAGAAGGATGAAATATCAAAAGCTGAAGAGCTCAAGAAGTTAAAAGAGGAGCTAGCTCGTCTTCAGGAGTGAATTGCCTTCATGGAAAAGGAGCAGGCTGAGGTCGTCACTGCTCGTATATCTGAAGCTGAACGCTGTCAAGCTCTTCAACAAGAGCGAGAATAGATACAGGCAGAGCAAATTGAAGAAGTTAATCGTCGCCAATCTGCTATTATCACTTTTGATGAACAAAATGTCGCAGTCGAAGCAGCAGAAAGAATTTGCAAAGCTCATGATGAGAAAATAAGTACTGTACTTGATCGTATCAAGGAGCTAATAACTCCTAATAAATAGATCTTTTATATTTTCACTTGTAATCAATATTTTGATTTTGAATGAAGACAAATGAGAACTTTGATCTGATTTTTTGACTTTGTTGTTTTGATAATGATGTATTCATAGAAAATATGTTCAGAGGTAAATAATACATGACACATTTCAATAGAATAGAATATACAAATGAACTTTGTAATTCTATCAGATGATATTAAACCAGAGATGATCTTAGTTTAATACTGATTAGAAAAAAATAGAATTCAGATATAAAAATATCTTTGAACTCAATTTTTCATGATCTTTGGACTCGAGAATCAAAAGACTAGATATCATTTTCATAAATATGATACTAAGATAGAAAATTCAGAGGTAATATGGACGTGATTTTCTAGATATCAAATTTGCTAAGAAAATGATACAAAATAGAATATCTATTTCCATTGGGGATAAAAGATATCGAAACGATTCTTGTAAAGAAAAATGACTTTGGTATTTTTACTATCTAGGGAATGATAGGAGAACAATCTTGACAGGTAAAAATATTACATATAATATTTCTTCAAGAATTTGCCATTAATGGACATCATAGTGACTTTACCATCCATGGGGGTAAGCTGATATGCCCCATTAGAAAAGGCTTTATTCACAATAAATGGACCTTTCTATTTTGCATCGAACTTGCCTTTACTCATGTGCGTCATAGTCATCGGACGTCTAACTGCAAGAACAAGCTCTCCTTTTTGATATGCTCGAACTTTGACTTTCTTGTTAAAAGCTCTTGAGATTCTCGCTTAATAGAATTCGATATTCTGTTGAGCATATAACCGCTTTTCATCCAGAGCTTCTAATTCCTGAAGTCGAAGACGATCATTATTCTCGGTGGTAAGTTCATTAGCGATTGCTATCCTTAAAGAAGGAATTTGAATCTCTAATGGAAGAACAGCTTCGCATCCATACACCAAAGAGAAAGGTGTAAATTTGGTGGCATTACGAACTGTAGTGCGGTAAGCCCACAAACATTCACCAAGTTTTTTACTCCAATTACGTTTGTTAGTAGAAACAAACTTCTTTAAGAGTTTGATGATGGTCTTGTTGAAAGCTTCTGCTAATCCGTTAGCTGCCGAATTATATGCGGTAGAAGCCATATTGTTGATCCGATGATCGTCACAGAATCGAGTAAACTTCTGGCTGACAAACTGTGGTCCATTATCATGAATAATGCGTCGAGGAACACCAAATCTGTTGATGACATGATGCTTGATAAAGCTGATGGCATTAGAAGTTTTGACTTCAGACAAAGGAATAGCTTCAGCCCATTTGGAGAAATAATCGGTTATTGCGAGAATAAATCGATGACCTTTTGATGATGGCGGATTGATTGGGCCAATAATGTCCATGCCCCAAGCTTCGAAGGACCATGATGCTGCCGTTGGATGTAGAAATTCTGAGGGTTGATGAATAAAATCTGCATGGATTTGACAAGCTTTACACTTCCTTGCATATTTGATGGCATCTGATACCATAGTAGGCCAATACTAACCCATGCGTCGAATACGGTCTTGAAGTTTTGGTCCAGGCTGATGTGCTCCACAAATTCCATCATGTGCTTCACGGATAATTTGTTGGGCTTCATCACCGGCAATACATCGAAGAAGTAAACCATCATAAGCTCGACGATATAAGATTTTTGTAGTATGATTGTAATAGAATCTGAGTGATCGTCGTCTGATAGACGCTGCCTCACTCGGATTATCTGGAAGGATATCATACAATACAAAATCTAAGAAAGAAAGTCTCCAATCTTTATCCGTATTCTGAGTCTCAGCTAAATTACTGAAGATGAATTTCATACTAGAATCAGATGAAGATGATAATGATTTACGACTTAATCCAAATCCTCTTGTTGTATTGACATCGTGAGATGTTGATTCTTCAATATCAATTGGAAGTCCCAGAGTTAGATTGTTTTCGAGATGAAATAATTCTCGATTGCAAACAACAATCATTTGCTGACGTCTAATCGGAATAGCTAACACCGCCGCAAGATTAGCAAGAGCATCAGCTTCTGTGTTACATGCTCGCCTAACATGCTCGATAAAGAATCCTTCAAATGACGAAGCCATAGATATAGCCGATCTATGATAAGGAATCAGATCTTGATGGCGAACTTCATAAGTACCCCTTATCTGATTGACAATGAGTTTAGAATCTCCATACACTTCCAAATGTTGAATATTCAGATGTTTAGCGAGTTGAAGACCAATAAGCAGTGCATTATACTCAGCTACGTTGTTTGAACATGGTTGATCGAGAGAATAAGCTCTTTGGATAGCAAGACCTTCTGGCGATACAAGAACAATTCTAACCCCAGCGACACTGTCACCATTAGGACCTATTCTTGAAGCTCCGTCAAAGAATAGACGCCAAGTAGGATCTTCTTCAGCAATTTGGTTTGAATCTAAGACTTCATCTAGAATTTCATCGTAGAGTTTTGAATTTTCTGGAATTGAATGAGCAGCCAGAAAATCAGCTAAAGCTTGTCCTTTGACCGATTTCTGAGGGATATAGTGCATATCATACTGAGCAAGTAAAATTCCCCAGTTAGCCAATCGAGAATTCAAAACACTTGGTTTCTTCATCATGACTCGTATAGGGTTGATCCTGGAAATGACATGAATGGTCTGGCCAATGATATAATATCGTATCTTTTAGACAGCGAACATAAGGGCTAGACATTCTTTTTCGATCGGTGAATATCGAGGTTCAGCTCCGGTCATGGTATGACTGAGATAGTAAATGGCTTGTTCATAACCATTTTTATTCTTTTGAGCGAGCAGCGCACCCAATGAATGACTCGTTGCTCGGATATATAGAAGGAACGGTATTCCTGAAATAGGAGGTACCAATACTGGGGGGTTCATCAGATATTGTTTTATGTCATCAAATGCTTTCTGACATACGTCAGTCCAGACGAAAGAAGCACCTTTCTTCATAAGTTTGTTGAATGGTCTGCAGTGTCCTGAAAGGTTAGAGATGAATCTCCTGATATAAGCGATCCTTCCTTGAAATCCTCGTAGCTCTTTTAAGGTGCATGGAGGACGCATCTCTTGGATGGCTTTGATCTTCTCGGGATCTACGTGTATACCTTTCGAGGTAATGACGAAGCCGAGAAATTTGCCACTAGAGGCGCCTAAGAAGGACTTAGTAGGGTTCATCCTTAATTGATGCCGACGCATTAGATCAAATATAGTTTTCAAATCTTGGATGTGATCCTCTTTTTGTCGACTTTTGACTGCAATATCATCAACGTAGCATTCGACTGTTTTTCGCAAATGTTCACGGAATATAGTGCTCATAGCTCGTTGATAAGTTGCTCCTGCATTCTTGAGACCGAATGACATCACTGTATAACAGTATGTACCGATCGGCGTTCTGAAGGAAGTGTGTTTCTCGTCATCTGGAAACATTTTAATTTGATTGTATCCAGAATACCCGTCCATGAACGACATCCGTTCAAAACCACAGGTGTTATCGATCATAACATCAGTAATTGGTAGGGGGAACTCGTCTTTAGGACATGCCGTATTAAGATCACGATAGTCTATGCATACCCTGGTCTTGCCAGTCTTTTTAAGGACAGGAACTATATTAGCCACCCAATCAGGGTGTTGTTCCTCTCTAATAAACCCAGAAGCCATGAGTTTGTTAACTTCGGCTTCAATTGCATCCATAATGTCTGGACGGAATCGTCGCTGTTGTTGCTTGACCGGTTTAGCATTTGGAATGATATTGAGTTTGTGAGTTGCGATCTGTGGATCAAGTCCTGGTATATCTTCATAGCTCCAAGCGAAGACATCGATGTATTCTCGAATAAGTTTGATCATGTCTTGCTTATCATTTTCTGAAAGACTTTTACTAATGAATATTGGTTTGGGGGATCCCTCTTCACCAACATCTATTTGAACGAGTTTATCTTCAGTTGGAGGTTCTCTTTGCTCGAATCTAAACTCCTATTGATTATCTAACCTTTGGGCCCATTGTTCTGATTCGGATGAGATTTCAAATTCGTCTTCGTCATCTTCTTCAGGACCATCAACGGAAACCATGTTGGAAGACAAAATGTTACGGTGGAAGTCACCAATACTTGTATCAGAATCCCAAGAGGAAGTACTAGAAGAATCAGATCTTTTATCTTCGTCAGATTCGGGATCTTCATGGATGATATTGATAAAGGGAGTAGGATCAATATAACCTAATCCGCATTTCATCCTTCCATATTTTAAAGAAGGAATCCGAACAGGCATTTTTCTTCCTTTCCCATTACTGAGGCCAGTTCTGAAGTCATAGCCCATATTTTTGATAATATCTTTAGATTGCTGGCTGTAACGACGCAACTGTAATCTTCCAGAATCATCATTTCTATCATCATCTTCAAGGTTGATAGGGTTTTTTGGTCCTTTGTAGAAGAATATTGGAATATCTCCTGGTTTTCTGCTAGGTACTAGAAAGCATGAACCTTGTACTGATTCTAAGGATACTTCTGTATGAAAAGTCTGTACAACTCCTATGGTTATTGTTTTCAAGTCATCTAACAATTACAAGTAATTATGAACATGATTACAAACATCAATATACTGCAAAGATGGAGACTTTTCATTAATTTTAAAAGTAGTAGTATTTACATCAGAAGGAGGTTGAACCTTAGAAATCTTAGCCAAATCAATGACTAAAGGGGGAGAAGAAGAACTAGAAGGAGTTTTGTTTCGATTAAGATCGATCACAAATGGCTCAGAAGAGGTGAGCTCCCTTGAAGCTTGGGATGAAAAAGTAGTTCGCCCACTAACAGGGATTACTAGAGTGTCCTATTTTGTAGAGGAAGATGCCGGAAATGTAGTACGTCCACTGACAGGAATGATCAGTGTGTCTTGGGTAGATGATGGAGGTAATAGAGAGATACGTCCGCTCACTGGAATAATGAAGGGGGCTTCTCTAGAGGGCTCAGGAGACTGTTGCTGAGTAGTTCGACCTTTAACAGGAATTATCAAGGTCTCACTTTGCGGATCTTCTTTTTCCATAGCTTGTACTATTTTTGTATACTCCTCTTTGTACATCCGGGAATCACCGAAATAAGCTTCAACACCACGGAAAGGATTTATATCAGCAACTTCCTTTTGTACTTTTCCATCGCTGTCAATGTATTTGAAGCACTGATGAAGAGTAGAAGGCACCACATTATTCTCATGAAGGAAGGGTCTTCCCAGGAGAAGATTATAAGATCCCACGATCTCGATCACATAGAAAGTGACTTTAGATCTGAAATCACCTATTTGAAGTTTCAGATGAATCTTTCCCAACGGCTCGCTTCGGCTTTGATTGAATCCCAATATAGTAGTAACCGTCTTGGAAAGTTTGTGAAGAGGGATTTTTAATTCATCTACCAGACTCCTTGGCATTATGCTTAAAGCAGACCCTGGATCAATAAGAATACGATCTACCTTCATCGTATCGATATAACCGGTGTAGTAGAGAGGCCGATCATGTCGATTATCCTCCAATAACATGTCATCTTGTGTAAAGGTGATATTCGGGATGATCTCCAATACACTATTGTAATGTAAGCAAGTAACAGATTCTTTATCTGGCTTCTTTAGCTGTGCAAGGCAAGAGTCAGCCTGAAGAAGTGACTCACTTAATGTCTCCCGAGTCTCTTTAGAAAGACGTAGAAGTTCGAAGAGGGACATTCTAGCTGGAGTATTAGCGAGTTGAGCTAAAATGTCAAAGTTATAAGGCTTCTGAAGTCCAAGGGGAGGAGACTTCCTGATTGGTTTGTCGAAGCGAACTTGTTGTTTGCCTTTCTTAAGTGCTGTGGGCTTGGAAGGAATAGGTACAACTGGTGTAGTTGAAGGAACAGGTACAGTGGATGATTCTTCCTCTCGAGGAACATCAGGAATATCTTTGTCAGCTGGAGAGATATCAGGAGTATCTTCAGGACTATCGGGAGTATCTTCAGGGCTCTTGGAATAATCTTTTAGATAATGTTTCCCTGTTCTAGTAGCACCAGCAAGCGCTTCTTCCTTATCTTTTGGCTCTGTGTCGGAAGTAGATCCGAAAGAAGTCATATGACATGACTTAGTTTTTTCAGCCTTCCTAGATTTTAAGGAAGTAGTCTTTTGAAGGGGAGGAGATTCAAAATCTGCCACTAGATCAGGATGAATCCATATGATTTCTCCTGTTTTAATAGTGATCGGTACTAATCCTTCAGACTGTGGAGGTAGAATATTCATGATTTCAAGAGTTGCCTTGGGAATAGGAACAATTCCGCTTTCGAGGAGTTGAAGAGGGAAATCTTCGAATTGCATAGAGACAACGTTGGAGGTGACGGTCTTTTCTTTCAGAGTGAGAGTGACAGCTCCAGATTTGATCATTTCCTGGATTTTTCCTTTCAGTACAAAATATGTACGAGCTGTGTGACCCAACATTCTATGGTACGGACAGTATTTAGGATGATCTGTCTTACCAGCTTCATCGGGTTTCTTGATTTCAGGTAATTGTATTTTATTACCTTTAAGTAGACACTCAAAGATACCAAGGACATTATCGTCGTCAAAAGAGTATTCTTCTTTGGGGCGAGGTGCTCTTGGTTGTTGATTTGTTGGAGCTGGGGTAGCTTGGGTAGATATTACTTCTTGATTTTTGCTCTGGAGATTGACTTCAAGAGTCTCTTTTCCTTTACGATTGTTAGGTCGCGTACTATTGCTAGTATTTTGACCTGATTCAGTGGGATTCATGTGTACCCCTAGACCTTTGAAAGTCTCGGCACTGACTTCGGCAGCTTTGGCACTGACGATGAAGGAAGGCCAATCTTGGAATTGAGTGGATCCTGTCCACATGCTGATGATTGGTAAAAGATTTGATTTGCAAGTGTCGATAGTGACAGCATCAGGAGTTCCAAGAGGCATTTTTAAAGCTTCTCTTCTAAATCTTTCAATGAAGCTTTCAGTGCTCTCATTATTTCTCTGTTTGATTCTTATAAGAGCAGACATAGTCATGTCATTGAGCCCTTCATAGAACCATTCAAGAAACATTTGTTTGAAACCGGCAAATGAGGTAATAGACCCATCAGGGAGACTTCTATACCACTCATAAGCCGTTTCTTTGAGACATCCGACAAACACCCGAGTAAGGAGGGCGTCGCTTGGTTGTAGCTGGTCAGTCATCACTTCAAAATGATTGATAAACTGACTAGGAAAAGTGGTTCCATCAAAGAATGAGATAGTAGAAGGCTTGTATTTAGGAGGATATGATACTTGCTTCCATTCTATTGGATAAGGTTGCTTGATACCTAACCTTTGTAAACCATCTTTCTGTTTGAATGCCTCAAATTGGGTTCGGATATTCCTCAATTCTTCAGTAACGACTCCGGAAGATTGTGGAGTTGTAGCTTGTAGAGAATAGTTAGGAGGAGGGACACCATTATAAGCACTACCCCCAGCTTCCGAATGGCTAGGAATTGGTTGAGCTTGTCCAGGGATATTGGATTGTACTGCTGGAGGAACTTGTACTAGACCTATACCAGTGTCAATCGGTATGGCGTCAGGTACAGTCCGTAGATTTTGCAGCTGGGTTGCCATAAGTTCATACATTGATTTCATAGTATCAGCCATAGACTTCATTTGTTGTTCCAAAGAAGCAATTTTTTGTTCTTGAGGAGTCATCGAAGAAAAGGGTTCATTGTTTAAATCAGTATTCCCATCCACCATATAGGTTGTGACTGTACGAGGGATTATTGATGAATTAGTGGATGTTGTATGTTCTGAATCATTACTTTGTGTATCAAAGTCATTTGTAGGAGAACTACTCCCAATAGAAAGAGGTGGGAAGTTGGATTCTCCAAGAAATTCAGAATAGTCTTCAGAAACCAAAGTTCTTTGATTAGAAGCCAGGACTCTTGCTCTGGTGCCTCTGTATACCCCATCTGGACTATCAGTTCTATCCCCAGTATCCCGAGAGGTCATATTGATAGAAGCGAAAGGTGGTTCATCTTCATCAGGCATGGGTTCACACTGAATCCGATTGAAGACAGATTGTCGTTTAGTTTGACATCTGCATTGAATTATGACCCTTGGCTGGAAGTCACATTCATGATCAGCATGGTCATGATCCATTGACACGGAATTATTCCTCCTTTTTTGTTAAAGATGTTCCCGTAAATCCGTATGTGAAGATTGAGGTATATTTGAGAACAATCTTTGGTTATTAGGAATGTATTTCTTGTCCTTGGATCTTGACGGCTCTTGATTATATAAGGAGTGATTAATCTGAGCCACATAATTTCTGGCATACTCTGCATCCGGATCTCTTACTTTCATTTCCGATTGGTGTGATTTCTTAACACCAGAAGTGTTTCCCAATCGGGATTGATTAAGTTTCATTCTTAGATCTGTTGGAGGTAAAACATTGGTTTTTGACACTTGAAGTTTTCCTTCCATCAATCTGGATATTTGCAGAGAAGGAAGAGTTGAACCATCCCCTTAAGTAGGAGTTGGTAACAAACCTTTTTGCAGAGACAAATTCTGTGCCCAATTTGAAAAGTCGTAGAAGAAGACATTAAGAAATGTTTCTTTTTAGACTTGTTCAAGTTTTGGGACATAGAATGTCCAGAAGGAAGAGTAGTCAAAAGACTATTTTCTTTTCTTTGACTAACAAAATTGTTAGCCAAAGCTGTTCCTGAAGTAAATACTACAGGAGCAGAAGCAACAACTAAAGTGTTGTTCCTATTCGAAGGGACTTTGTGAGCCATTTGTGGAGGAGCCATAGCAAGACTACCCCCAGTTCTAGCAGAACGTGGCAAGGAGGAAGAAATAGCTAAAGAGCTATTCTTCTTAGAATATGCTGGTGACAATTTGGCTAAGGAGCCAGTATCGTCAGCATATGAAGTCTTGGCTAAAAAGCCAGATTTTGGTACGCATGCTGAGTCAGGGAGAGCTGACTTGGTGGATGATGCGTACGGAATACACGCTGAGACAGGCTTGGTTAAAGAACCAGTACTGTTAGCGTGACTTTTGGGTTTGGAAATGCACGCTGGAACAGGCTTGGCTAAAGAGCCAATGCTGTCAGCGTGACTTTTGGACTGCGTGACTACGGAAGCAGGTTTGGCTAAGGAGCCATCACTGTTAGCGTATCTTTTGGATGCTGTCGTCTTTGAGCACACAGGAGTGTGCGTGCCTGCAGTGGAGTTCTTGCCAGTGTTAGTAATGGACACTGTGGCAGAAACTTCACCATCTTTGGTTGCCAACAGATTCTTAGGGACGTAGACAGATCGTCCCTTTGATTTAGCAGTGGTGATGGAGGCAGAAGTGTGCTTGCCACCCTTAGCCTGCTGTATTTCTTCATAGGCGAGTTGATTGAACTGAATCGATATTACCTTCTTCGTCGATCCGACCGACGAAGCGTCGCATTGAGTTGTTGCCATCTCAAAAGAGGAGATGGGTTTCCCCAGCAGAGTCGCCAATTTGTTTTCCATAAATAAATTCACTTTATTTATTGTGTTTCTGGGAAAATACAACTTTAGGAATCCGATCTAGAAGACGATCGCTTTATCCCTTGGACGATGCGAAGAAGAAAAGCTCTCAAGAATTCGACAGCAATTTAGATATTCTGTATATCTGTACAATGAATGAGAAGAGAACTCTATTTATAGAGTCAAAAATAACTAAAAAGATAACTGTTTTCATAACCTATGCATAGTTGATAATCATGCAGGACTCAATCATACGCAAGGTTGATGAGCAGTTACTGGACGTGGCCCATAACTGTTGGACACCTGGCAATCATGCATGAGTCGTGTGCAAGTTACTGGGACACGCATACGAGAGATCCGTGGCATGGCTGCCACATACTCCAATCTGATAATTTGAGATAAAATCCACGCCAACTGGCTGAGGATGAAATCTACGCAGACTTAGGGCAGAAGGCTTCAGAATACACGCAAACTTGAGGCAGAAAGCTCAAAATTCATACAAACTTGAGGAAGGAACATAGAAGTTCAAAATACACGCAGACTTGAGTCAGAACAGCCAGCTGCCTTGATTCGACGTGCCTCGACTGGCACAAAATCTCTGACATTGATTTGCTTTGTCAGTCATATTAAATGATGATAAGTTCTTTTGGCACGCCAACTTGATGAGGACTGAATCTTGTTGAAGAAGATTTCGAAAGTCAAGGAATAGTTGGCTGAGATCTCTCGAGTCCCGTGCATACGTGGCATACGAGGAGACATTCTTTGACTGTCATGCTGTCAGTCATAATGACACTCTGACAAATGATGAGCTGTCTCTATGTACCATTTAAACTCTGCGTATATTTGAGGAAATGGTCTGATAGAACTCAGCGTGTATTTTAGACATTGTTCTGATAGGCTGTATTAACTCAGCGTGACTTCATTTTTGAGGCCTACACCCGTCTGTCTGAGGATGATAAGTAGTACTAAACTTGAGCGAGGTGTCCAAGCTAGCCTGCAAACTCCTCCAGAAGTGGGAAGTGAATCGGCTATCCCGATCTGAAACTATGCTCACCGGAACTCCGTACAATCTCACGATCTGACGAACATACATCTCAGCCAGCCTCTCCGTAGATAAACCTACTTTGAAAGGCAAAAAGTGGGCCGATTTGGTCAATCTATCAACTATGACCCAAACCGCGTCCTTTCCTCCTGGCGACCGTGGAAGTCCAGATACAAAGTCCATGGTGATGTGCTCCCACTTCCACTCGGGAATGGGTAGCGGCTGCAGCAATCCACCTGGTCTCTGCCTCTCGGCCTTCACCTGCTGACACACAAGACAACGAGATACAAACTGAGCTACCTCGCGCTTCATGCCATACCACCAAACGTGCTCTCTCAGGTCCCTATACATCTTGTTGGCTCCAGGATGCATAGAATACTGAAAGCGATGCGCCTCCTGAAGAACCTCCTCCCGAAGCTCTCCACGCGGAACGCACAGCCTAGTACCGTGCCGCAACGACCCGTCTTCGGCTACAGAGAAATCGTCAAGCAAGCCCGTCCTCACCTGCTCCCTGATGCTCCTCATGGCAACATCATCATAATGCACTGACCTGACTCTATCCATCAGCTCAGACTGAATCTGTAAACCCCATATCTGGGTCTCTTTGCCCGGAATGATTACCTCGATACCCAAACTATCCAGGTCGGCCAACAAGTAACGATCTGTCATCAAGAACATAGTAGCTGGATACCTGCTCAAGGCATCTGCAACTACGTTGGCCTTCCCCGGATGGTACTGCAAGGATATATCGAAGTCCTTCATCAGCTCTAACCACCGCCTCTGTCGCATGTTCAACTCCTTCTGAGTGAACACGTACTTCAAGCTCTTGTGATCTGTGAAGATCTCAACTCGCTCTCCGTACAGGTAATGCTTCCATAACTTCAAAGCAAATATAACCGCGGCCAACTCCAGATCATGAGTATGATAGTTCTTCTCATGAGGACGTAACTGCCTGGATGCATAGGCAATCACCTTCCCGTGCTGCTGAAGAACACACCCTAAACCCTTCCCGGAAGTATCGCTGAAGATCGAGAACCCTCCTGACACAGATGGCAAAGTCAGGATCAGAGCTGAAGTCAACCTCCTCTTCAGCTCATCGAATGCAGCCTGACACTCATCAGTCCAGACGAACTCCACATCCTTCCTGGTGAGTCTAGTCATCGGCTCTGCAATCCGAAAGAAGTCCTGGACGAACTTTCGGTAATAGCCAGCCAAACCCAGAAAGCTCTGAACCTCGACAACTGAACTGGGCGTAGACCAAGACTCCACTGTCGAAATCTTCCTCTGGTCTACTGAAATCCCGTGCTCGGTCATAACATGACCTAGGAACTCCACCTGGTCTAAGAAGAACTCACACTTCGAAAGCTTCCCGTAGAGTTGCTTCCTACTCAGAGTCTCTAACACAACTCTCAAGTGCTCCTCATGCTCCTCCTGCGTCTTCGAATAGATCAAGATATCGTCTATGAAGACCACCACGAACTTGTCAAGGTACTGATGGAATACCTTGTTTATCAAGTTCATGAACACCGCGGGAGCATTGGTCAACCCAAATGGCATCACTGTAAACTCGTACTGGCCGTACCGAGTCCGAAATGCTGTCTTGGGAATGTCATCTCGCCTCACCTTCAGCTGGTGATACCCGGACCTCAAATCTATCTTCGAAAAGACCTTTGCCCCACTCAGCTGATCGAATAAGTCGTCGATCCTCGGCAAAGGGTACCTATTCTTGATAGTGAGGTTGTTGAGCGCCCGGTAATCAATGCACATGCGGGACGTACCGTCCTTCTTCGGTACGAACAGGACTGGCGCTCCCCAGGACGAAGAACTGGATCTGATGAACCCCTTGTCCTGCAGCTCGTCGACTTTCTTCTTCAGCTCTATCAACTCGCTGTTGTTCACCCTATAGACATGATACGAGATGGGCTCGGCACCCGGCACCAAGTCTATGGAGAACTCAATGTCTCCGTCTGGCGGCATCCCCGACAACTCCTCGGGAAAGACATTCGAGAACTCAACAATCAACGGATGCGGCAAATCCTGCCCCACCAACAAAGCTCCACAAGCCTCCGGCTCCGCTGCTCCTCGAGCAAACTCGATCTCTGGCTCACCCGGCATCCTAAAAAGAACTCTGCCTCCTCTACAATCAATGCTAGCATGGTGCATGCTCAACCAATCCATACCGAGTACCATATCGTACCTCGGTAGAGGCATTACGAGCAGACACGCACTTAAGTCCCGGCCTCTCAGAGTGACTCTCCGTCCCTTGTAAATATTATTAACCAGGATAATACCTCCCCCGGTCATAATCTTGCAAGTCCTACCCATATATTCAGTAATAATATTGTGTCTCAGAGCAAAAGAAACAGACACAAAACTATTGGTCGCCCCAGAATCAAATAAGGCAAAATTAGGGAAAGAATCTAGGAGAACATGACCTGTTACAACATCTCCCACGGGCTCTGCCTCCTTCTCTGCTGCCAAAGCGAACACCCTGTCCACGGGTGCTCCCCTCTGGTGCTGAACAAAATGCTACTGCTGGGTATGGAGTGGAGGACCCCTCTGCTGAACTGCTGGCCCTCTAGCCGGCTGCACTTTGTCCTGGCCTCCTCTGACTCCGCAAAAAACGGCAATTCCTCAGCTGGTGATCGGGCGCCCCACAGTAGAGACAGATGTCCAACCTTTTCTTGTAAGCCTTCCTGGTGTGTCCCGGCTTCCCGCAGAAGCCGTATGGTGTAGCCGGTCTCTGGCCCTGTCCCTGGTGCTGTTGGGCATGCGTCGGTGCCTACTGAATCTGCAACAGAGGCTGCTGCCGAAATGGCCTCTGCTGATGCTGAAAGTAGGGACGCTTGGCCGGTCCCGTACTGGAACTCGCCCCCATTGTATCTTCGCTCCTCTTTGGCTTGAGGCCGAAGTCCTCCTCTGCGATCTGCGCGTCCATCAATATCTGATCGAACGTCGCGTCACGGTGACCCGAGGTGCGGGTGCGCACTGCATGAATAAGTCCCCTGCGGAACTTACGAGCCTTTTGCCCCTCATCCTGGATCATATCAGGAGCGAACCTGCTAAGTGGAAGAACTCAGCTGCATACTCGTCCACCGACGAGTTCCCCTGCACTAGACCCACGAACTGGCCCTCCAATGCTGTAAGAGCCACGTCCGGGAAGAACTTCTCCTTGAAGAGCCTCCGAAAGTTCTCCCAAGTCAGCCCTCTCACCGACGCATGAGGATCCGTGCGGTACTATGTCAGCGCAATGTCGAAGAATCGGCTGGCTGTGGCCGAAACCCAAAGTGCTCTAGGAAGCTCTGCCAGCTCCATGCTCCGTTGTACATCCTCTAGCCAGTCGTCTGCATAAAGGATGCCCTCCGTGCCTGTGAAGTCCCTGGAGCTCATCTTCCTAAAGTCTAACACTGTCTCCGGCCTGGACTGCTGCTGGCACGGCTGCTGGCCAGTAGGGCCCTACACCGTACCCGGTGCCACTCTCTCTACTGCTGCCAGTGTAAGCTGATGCGAGTTCTCCATACTCTGCCTCAGCATCTCGATCTGACGGTGTGACGCCTCCGACTGGCGCTGCGATACCTCTGCCTGGGCCCGCTGTGTCTCTATCATCTGCTGAAGGAGAAGGAACATGTGATGTGTATCCGTCGGTATCGGTGGTGGTGGCGGCAGTATCTCTGGAACAACGACCGTAACCCTCTGGGGTGGAGGTGGTAGACCTCCCTGTGCAACTGCCTGGGTCTCCGGAATAGTAGAATCACTGGGGACAGTCTCGTGAACCTCCTCCTCGGTCGGGTCAGATCTCTTAGGCAAGCTACTCGATCCAGAGGCCTGCGGGTGCGTCATCGTCATCCTGGAGACGAATTAAAACAAAGAGATCAATATGGCACATGAGTAGATTATCAAAGAAGGACAGTTAATTTAATACAAGGTGAATAATCATGATAATCAAAAGATCAGAAATTTTCTAGGTGTGATTGAGAAACTCCTATCATGTCCTAGGTCCTACGTCCTAATTGCAGACTCGTAATTAGTACTCTAAGTCGAGCACCATTACGAGATCGTACTAATTGCGACACTGGACCCGCATGGGCCACCACAAAAACGTGTCACGACCCGCACCCTTATGAGAGGCACGAGCACGTAGGTACGTCCAGCCTATGCCGCAGAATCGGCGGTAGAACGCTGTATATAACGTCTGTAAATACTACGACTAACAGTTTAAATGTACCTGTACAGTATATACTCTCCGAATGGAGGTGACATAACAATACAATCTCAATCACAGAATAAAACTAAGGTAGATAGCTCAGAAGAAAAGACATATGATAGATGAAGAGTAAATAAGTGCAGAGTCCAATACAAGCCCATATATATACAACATCACAGGGTATCAAAATATAATATAGAAACTACAGTCTGATAAAGCTAGCTGGATCGCAGTCCAGTCAAACCTAGCTAACCTACACTACTCTGGAAGTACAAAATCTAGTGGCTCTACTATAAGGCCATGATCCTGGACTACTCCATCTAACTCGAGCCCATAATAGGTCGAGCAGTCCGCCTCAGAGTTATCTGTAATATATCATAACGGTATCCTGTCAGGAAAATGAGCAAGTACAAACACTAACAGCAGTTCCATATGAATTGACAAATTCTATAAGAGACAGTATAATGAACTACAAGACAAAGATATATGAAGACTTGGGAACCGTTCGGAAGTCGAGTTACAACCCTTAAACCAAACAAGGACCGGGGTTGTAACTCTTCTCCCGAGCAGAACTTAGTCTCCAATCAAGGTACAATGTAAAGGCAAGTAGAGCATGTGAGTAACTGTATATCATGGCATGGTGAGAAAATACTGACTGTAGAACAGAGCAGGATATACGATAAGATAAAATAAATATAAAATATGATTTGAATTATTAGAGCGATATGTGATCGGCTTGGGATAAGTGACAGGACAGGCTATCCACTTGGCCCGACAATCCGCGGTGACCTCAACGGAAAGTCATGCCGGCCAACCTGGATAACGAGCACAAGGCAAAGGATCTCGCTACACCCTTCGTGAGGGAAGAGTGGCACGAGCACATGAATAGTGACAGGATGGCTTGGATCACATAGCCCCTAATAATTCTCCATCTCCGAATAGTACAATAGATCTGGACATGACACGTCATGGCACGTGATTTCGTAAGATGGTAGCAAATCCCCTTAGAAATCGGTGGCTATACAAGTACAGAAAATAAGACAGGAAGTGTATCCATATACCCAGAAATCTAGGAACAATATCTCATGTCATGATCCAATGTGTACTAGTCCGTGAACTATCGTGACTAAGAATCAAGTAAGACACTACGACTAAATCGGATATAGCAGATATCAAGACAATGAAAACTATCAGTGAATGTACTCGCCTGGTGTCCTGAGCTGTATGGTATATCAATGCTCAGAGAGGTAATCAGGAACCTAAATACGAGATACTGTAAGTTAATTTAGGTTTAAACAAGTTTAGGAATGATTTACAATGAATGAAATGCAATCTAGGTCAAACTAGGTCTCACTGAGTCACACTAAGTCCTGTCAAGTCAATCTAGGTCAAATCAAGTTATATCAAGTCAATCTAAGCCAAACCAAGTCAATCCTAGGTCATACCAGTCATCACAGGTCAAAATAAGTCGAAGAAAGTCAAATGGGGTCAAGAGTTGGACTACAGTTGACTTTTGGCCAATTGGTCAACCCTGGTCAACTCTGGTCAACTCTAGGTAAACCCTGGTCAACCCTAGGTCAATGATGACTAATAGTTGACTTTTGGTCAACTACACAAGTCTAATGGAAATTGGGACTAATTTGGGTAAAGCGTTGACCCATAGTTGACTTTTGGTCCAAAAAGTCAACCGTGGTCAATCGGGGTCAAGACTAGGTCTAGACGACTATTTCTAACTATTACCAACCTCTACAACCCATATCCAAGTCCATCTTGGACTTCGAAACTCATATCTTGGTCGTAGGCCAATATCCTATTTTATCCTTAAAAAGGGTAAAATTTTAGCTTAGGCAACTATCAAGTTAGCCTACCTACGCTTGGTATTTTGACCCGAGCTCCCTAGGTAGTAAGGTACTAGCCTATACATATATTACCTACCAAGATACCTAAGTAAAGTGGACATCTAGTCCATGTTACGGCCCATTGCCGGTATCTTGAATATTTCAAGATACGCAATGGTACGGCGCGATACCGGCGCCCTGCAATCCCGATTTCCACTCGGGAGCCTACCCGCAAAATCTAAATCACGTATTCTTGTCCCACGCCAAGTTTTAACTCATTCCGATACTCCGAGCTCCGTTTCGCCCTCTAACTCGATTTTCTCTAATTTCTATTCTAGCCTTCTTCCTATTCTTCTAACTTCTTCCAATCTTTCCTTCTAACTTCTAATTCTTTTCTAACTTCTAATTCCTTAAACTTCTTCTACTCTTCTCTACGTATCTATCCATATATAATACATATATATATATATATATATATATATATATATATATATATATATATATATAATATATATATATATATATACAAAATATATATATATATATATATATATATATATATATATATATATATATATATATATATATATATATACTAAAAGGGGGGGGGGGGGGGGGGGGGGTTAATAAGCTAAAACACCAAAGGGGGGGGGGAGGGGTTCTTGCCTGGCAGCTGCTGCTGCCAGGTTGCTGCTGCTGCTGCTGCAGCAATGCTGCTGCTGCAGCAATGCTGCTGCCACTGCTGTGCATCTTCTTCTTCTCCTTCTATCTTCTTATATATATATATATATATATATATATATATATATATATATATATATATATATATATATATATATATATATATATAATTAGATATCTATCTATATATCTATCTAGATATCTATCTATCCATCTAAATATATATATAACACACACATCCATATACACACATCCATATATATATATATATATATATATATATATATATATATATATATATATATATATATATATATATATATATATATATATATAGACACACTCACACACATATGTATCTAGATATATATGGACACTCACACACACACACACATGGACACACTCTCATGACACAACTATCACTCTCCTCTACACACACCCAAATACATATATAAATACACACACACAAATATATAGATATATATATATATATATATATATATATATATATATATATATATATATATATATATACCATTCAAAAGGATTAAACCCTAATAAATCCTTAACCTATTTTCTAGGAAAAACCTACAAATTTGTGGCAAATGGTGGAGAATATTCTCCTCTCCATTTATTGTGTGGGACATGAATGCAAATAAGAAATAAATGAAGAAATAAAGGCATACCTAACAATGGGTTGGTTGGAGGAAGAAGAGCTTGAGAAGAAATTGAATTTGAGAGAGAGAGAGAGAGAGAGAGAGAGAGAGAGAGAGAGAGTTGCTTAGTGGAGAAGAAAGAGGGGGGGGGGGGGGGGGGGCTCTCTCTTGGCCGACCAACGGGGTGTGGGTGAGGGGCACTTGTAATTACAAGTTTGCCCCTCCCTAAGCCTAATGCTAAATAAAATCCAAATTAGATTTAGGAAGTTGCTAAAAATAAATAAAAATTATAATTAAACTAAATTACTCATGGGGGACTAGTCCAAACTCTTAAACCCTAAAGTTTAATGTGGTGGGCCATGGTTAGCTAACATGTTAATTACAGCTCAAGTCGAAATTCACCGGGGTCCCGAATTAACTCGGAATACGATAAAATTCGAACCCGACTCCTATAATACTTAAATAATAATATTCATGAAATAAAATTCCCAAAAATATTATAAAAAGGAAAATTACCATTTTACCCCTAACTGGGAAAAGTGAGGGTGACACCTACATTGTAAGTCATTGAATTAATATTTGTTTGCGATTCTAAAATTTCGACAAAAAGTGCTAAAACGGAGGTCCAAACATCATTTTTTTTACGATTCCAAAATTTCGAAAGGCCGTCAAACGATAAAATCGTTAATCTTAGGCTCCTCAAAGATACCCTCATTTTGCGATAAACTGGGCCTCGTTTTGACCTCCCAGTCAAAAGTTATGGCCCTCCAAAGTTTCAACTGACCATAAAATGCACCGGAATGAACATTCTCCATCTTAATTTACACGGAGAATGGCCATTCCCAATATTAAAACGTAGGTGAATGACCATTCTTCGTTTACACGTGGAGAATGACCATTCTTCGTGCTAAATTACAGAGACTTACAAATAGGACTGCCACCCCCTGGCAGTCCTACATTAAATTAGGACTGCCAGGGTGCTGGCAGTCCTACATTAAATTAGGACTGCCAGGGTGCTGGCAGTCCTAATTCAATGTAGGACTGCTAGAGGGGTGGCAGTTCTGATACTGGATTAGATATCCATTCTCCGTGCTAAATTACACGGAGAATGGCCATTCTCCGTGCTAAATTACACGAAGAATGGCCATTCTTCGTGCTAAATTATACGAAGAATGGCCATTCTCCGTACTAAATTAAGAGTTTTCAGTTGAGGTGCTCCTCACAGAGTTTGATAAGTAGGACTGCCACCCCCCAGGCAGTCCTATACTGAAGTAGGACTGCCAGGGTGCTGGCAGTCCTAACTCAAACTTGCTGTTGCAGCAAGTTTCAGTCAGGACTGCCAGCACCCTGGTAGTCCTACTTTAGTGTAGGACTGCCATAGGGCTGGCAGTCCTACTTATCATACTCTGTGAAAGAGTTTTCAGTTGAGGAGCTCCTCACAGAGTTTGATAAGTAGGACTGCCACCCCCCAGGCAGTCCTATACTGAAGTAGGACTGCCAGGGTGCTGGCAATCCTAACTCAAACTTGCTATTGCAGCAAGTTTCAGTCAGGACTGCCAGCACCCTGGCAGTCCTACTTTAGTGTAGGACTGCCAAGTGGGTGGCAGTCCTGATACTGATACTCTGTACATAAAAAATAATTCATCACAAGTACATAAACAACAATAATTCATCACAACTACATAAATATTCCACATCCAACTTAAGATTCATCACAATAATTCATCACAATAATCCAACTACAATAATTCATCCCAATAATTCATCACAACTACAATAATTCATCACAACTACTTAAGTTTCAAATATTCCACATCCAAATTAAGTTTCAAACAAGTACATAACTATTCTACATCCAACTTAAGTTTGAAACAAGAAAAATATCCAGATCCAACTATATATCATGCCGGGCCTTTGAACGAGACTCCCTATTGTTCATGAAGGGGAAGTCGACCACGTCGTCGATACGATCAAGCTTGTTGGCGACCGCGACACTAGTGTCACTTTGGCAACCTCTCCGAGCTTCGGGCACCGGTTCAAAAATTGTTATCGGACGCTCGAGAGTACGTCCCGCACGTTCCTTCTGCTTTGACGTGGTGGGCCGTATTCTTTTGTTAGCGGTCAGTGGACTGCATGACAACATACAGTTATTAAATAATAGAAACAGAAATAGGACATGCAGTTACCCCCCGCATATGAGCATCATGCAGTTACCCACCCCCATATGTCATTACAGTAGGACTGCCAGGTATGTGGCAGTCCTAATGTAAATTAGGACTGCCACAGTCCTGGCAGTCCTCTTTCACAAGAGGACTGCCACAGTCCTCTTTCACAAGAGGACTTCCAGGACTGTGGCAGTCCTGATTTATATTAGGACTGCCACATGCCTGGCAGTCCTACTGTTATGAGACCCGAACTGCCAAAACGAGATGCTAGTTTGTCGTGTTCTAGGGTTAGGGTTTCAATATAAAATGTGGGTTTCTTGTGTTCGAAAATTAGGGAAGAGAAGCATAAAGAGATTCTAAACCTATTTTATCAAAACTTTTTCAAGAATTAAAAATATTCTAGGGTTTTGAATAGAATGTACAAAATTCTCGAAGAAATTAGGGAAGAACGTACCTAGATTCCGGTTGCTTTGACTTGCGTGTCATCTCTTCGAATCTACGAAGGTTGTGGAAGAAATCTTGGTGGAGGAATTGGGAGTGGAGTGGTGGAGAAGAAGAAATTAGGGTTTTAGGAGAGGGAGAGGAAGAGAGCTCTTTTTTCTTCTTGAGGAGAGAGAGTGTAGAATGACAAATGAAATAAAATGAAGGGTTTGGGGGGTTGGGCTGCCCCCTAGCAAATTTTGGGTGCCCCTAGCAAATTCTCGACCTTCTTGGGCTGCCCCCAAGTAAGTGATGCCCCCAAGCAATTTTGGTATTGCCCTTAGAAAAAACCAAAATTTATCTGAAAATTGCTGAGAAATCCAATTTCGGGGTTGGTTTTTATGAAAAATACACCCGTAGGATGGCTTTTATGAAATGTCCAGAATTATATATTTTCACGTTAAGTATTACAAGATTCCCTTTACATGCTCTGTATTTACAAAACTAATACCATAACTACCCCTCCGCACAAACTCAGATTTGGATTGCGATTCTCGTCGTCTTTTTCTTCTTTTTCTTCACGAGAGATCTGAATTTTATTGCTCTCATCTTCAGCAGAGATCGCAAAGATCGTTCGTAGTTCACCGTGCTTTTTTTTCAGTCGAACTCCGATCATCGCTCATTATCTTCTTCTTCTTCTTTTTCGACAATTAGGTCAATTATGGAGAGAAGATCTTCTTCTTCTTTTCCATAAGAGTTAGCATCGTTTGAAAGAAGAACGAAAACTCTTGAATCTTTATTCATGTCAAATTTCTTTTCACAAAAACAAAAAAATAAAAAATTAGGTTTCTGTCAACTGTTCTCCGTCGATATCACACGAAGAATAGTCATTCTCCTGCATTTTAACAAGGAAAATGCCATTTTCCGTGTAAATTAATACGAAAAATGCTATTCTCCTTGTTGAATGCCATTCTCCGTGTTTCTAACACGAAGAATGGTCATTCTCCGTGTTTCTAACACGAAGAATGGTCATTCTCCTGTGTTTTAACATTTGAATGACCATTCTACATGTAATTTAACACGAAGAATACCATTCTCCGTGTCACTATACGGAGAATGGTCATTCTCCGTGTTAGAAATACAAAGAATGTCATTCTATGTGTTAAATAAAACAGAGAATGCCATTCTTCGTGTAAATTAACACGGAGAATGGTCATTCTTCGTATAAATTAATACGGAGAATGGTCATTCTCCATTTTATTTAACTCGGAGAATACCATTCTCCATTTTATTTAACATGGAGAATGACATTCTCCGTATTACTAACACGGAAAATGGCCATTCTCCTACGTTTTAACACTGGAATGACCATTCTCTGTGCTAAATTACATAAAGAATGGCCATTCTCCGTTTTATTTAACACGAAGAATGTCATTCTCCATTTTATTCAACACGGAGAATGGCATTCTCCGTGTTTCTAACACGGAGAATGGTCATTCTCCTGCGTTTTAACACTGGAATGACCATTCTTCGTGCTAAATTACACGGAGAATGGCCATTTTCCGTGTAAATTAAGACGGAGAATGGCCATTCTCCGTGCTAAATTATACGGAGAATTGCCTTTTTTGTGTAAATTAAGACGGAGAATGGCCATTCTCCGTGTAAATTAAGACAAAGAATGGCCATTCTCCGTGTTACTAACACAGAGAATGACCATTCTCCGTGTAACTTAAGACAGAGAATGTCATTCTCCGTGTTACTAACACGGAGAATGTTATTCTCCGTGTTACTAATACGGAGAATGACCACCCTCATGCGAAATTAACATTCTTCGTGTTCTAACACGGAGAATGGTCATTCTCCTGCATTTTATGATTAGTTGAAACTTTGGAGGGCCATAACTTTTGGCTGGGGGTCGAAACGAGGTCCAGTTTGTCGCAAAATGAGCGTATCTTCGAGGAGCCTGAGATTAACAGCTTCTTCGTTAGACGGCCTTTCAAAATTTTAGAATTGCAAAAAATGATGTTTGGACCTCCGTTTTAGCACTTTTGTCGTTTGTCTCGGTCTTTCCGAAATTTTTCGACGAGTTTTTGAAGATTTTTGAGGAGAAAACCTAGATTCGAAAGTGAGCAGCGTATGAAAGAAGATGAAGTATCGAAACATTTTTTAAGAGTAGTTTTGTGGGTGTTTTCAATAAATTAGAAGGAAGGGCAAAACGGTCATTCGGAACCCTCTTTATATATTTTTTTCTAATTCTGGGCACGCGATGAAATGTTATTGCGCGGTGGGTTTTTCATATAACTTTTTCATTTTTTGGGCATTTCATAAATTGTGTTTGAAAAGGGGAGGAAAAAATGGAAAATGGGAGTTTGAGGAGAAAATTTATGTGGGTACCAGAAAAAAAAATTCTTCAAAAACTGGGAAAAAAAATGGAGAGAGGTGAGGGAATTTTGAAAATTTTACGCAACTACCTCCCAAAAAGATAAGTATAAATTATGATTTGAGAATACCAATGACTAAATAGTAATTATATTTTTTATACACAAAAAAGACTTTACCTTCTCCTACTTTTTGTTCATCCAAACAAGAAAAATAAATAACTTTACCTTCATTTTACTTTCTTCTATTTTTTTTTCTTCTCCCAAATTTTTCTTTTCCTCCCTAACAAAGTTCCCTAAGACAAACCAACAAGGAGATGAGACTCTATTAGAATTTTTTTAAAAATTAAATTATTCAAATTTTAAGCAATTTAACCGATTGTGTACGATTCTACCAACAGATTTTGTCCGTAGGGTTGTACCCCGTTGGATACACCAAGGGGTCCCATGTGTATGAATATGGTTCGAATTTCCTCGTAGACGTTGTTCGCCGGCTCGAAAAAAAGGACACTTAAAAAAACAATGAATTTTAAATAATTTTAAAATACTTTGATGGATTTATATAATGATTTCAATGAATTATATTGGATTTAATGAATTGGACATTGTTGTTTGTTCGATCGAATCAGTTACATTTACCCCACAACTGTGTGGTCACCGACTGCAAAATTAACATAGTCAGTCAATTTGTCAAATACTATTACTAAACACTATTGCTTTCTATCGTAGCCCACTCTATATTTAATTTTAATTTTTCCGTAGCACCAAAAGTTTGAAGCTAAAGTTTTATAGAAAATGCTAAGTTTACTATAAAAAATTTACAACTTTCTTACGACCAACACCCACCCCTGAGTCCATTTTTGTTCACCCCTCAAAACTATGGTATTTGTTCGCCACCCAATCACATGGTGACATGCTAACATGGTGTCACGACCCGCTCCCGAATAACCGGATACGAGTCGGACACGCCCAGCCTTTGTTGTTAGACACAACAAAGTAAGCTGTACCAATCTAGGGAAACTAACCAGATAAATATGAACATGTATGAAATCACAGCATCTATAAATGTGTCCCAACCAGAGTAAAGTACAACTCAGAATTTATTACATTCCAGCAAATGAAAGTAAGTCTACTAGTCTCAATACAGAAAAATATAGAAAGCTAAAGGTAAACTCTAGGCTTCTGCAGCCTCTAAGTCACAAGCAGCTCCAGCTGGCTCAACAAGGAAAGCAGTATCCTGACCATAGTAAGTGTCGCACAGGGCCTCCAACTCATCTGCAACATATCCTATTCAGGAGCAGAGCAAGTACAATTCTAAGTAATGAACAAGACATCATGATATGAAAGTACGAGGAACATGGAAAGTACAGGAAAGAACATGTGAATAAGTACATGAAAGAACAGGGTGTGTAAAGTACATGAAAGAACATGGTATGTAAGAACATGAAAGTACATGATATGTAAGCACATGAAAGAACATGGTATTATGGAATCACAGGAAATAAGTACAAGGTATATCTCCTGCATGTGTGTACTATATTTGAAATATAACTAATTATGTGACCGGCTAGGGGTAAGCACATGAAAGCCAATGAATGGTACGGCTTAGGACCCGCGTGCACGATGCGGGGTCTAAGCTAAACACACCTGAGTTGTTTCTTGGGTTTGGTCACATAAATAGTATATTCCCCACCCCAGGTACAAGTAGTAAGAACAAGGAACATGAGCACCAGAAAATACATGACGTGTTGCAATGTGTCAATCAAGAAAGCACAGGATATAATAAAATGCACAAGACCGTAGAGTGTACTTGCCTGGCTCCAGGAAAGTACGAGTGAAGATCGGGGCTAGGTGTTCTCCTGTATTTAAATGATTTATAATATGATAAATCAACAACTTGATATAGTACTTCTTAATCTAGGAAAAATCACTTAACAATAACGTTAATTCTAAATTGCTAAACACTACAGATATAGTTATTACAAAGTTGTTATCAAAAGTAGTTACAGTCCTAATTAACATAGGACTGTTTAGTCCATCCAGTCCCTTAACTTCAATTTAAACCATATAAAAATCTTCAATTAGGATTTCAACTAAAATAGGAAACACTCTATTCCTGACCCTGAAATTTCCATCAATTCTCAGCCATTTGAAGTTTGGCAGTAACATGAAACTTCAGTAAGCAATTTCCTACAGAAACATGCACTTAACTCTAAAAATAAGGCTGCTATAAATCCAGTCTATGAAGTTCTGAACAAAGACAGGTCCTGAACATTCATACAGAAATCGCAATTGTTTGAACCAAAAACAGTCTAACCTATCAATCTAAGTCGAGTTTGAACTTGGTTCCTAGCCTATATCAATTCAAACCGACACACATTAGTCCTGCTTCTAAATCTCAGTTCACAACTATTACAGTTCTTAAGTAAAGACAGTCCAGAGGGAAAACACAAGTTCAGTATAATTCCTGGCCATCCCCAACTTAAAACAAAAGCTAAACAAAACCCCAACTCAAATCTCAGGTACAGGATTCAATTGGATTGAACCATCGAGATGTGACTCTCAAGTTCCTGAGATACCCAATTAGAAATTTTTGTTTAGTCTTACATGTTCATTGACAGTTTAACAATCAGAGTTCAAAATTCAGTAAGCTTCTTCACATTAGTTAACCCCTGCCATATAATCCTTCCCAGGCTAACTAAGATCCATCCCAGGTTTCAAAACTCAGTACCTGAGTTATTACTCAGTTCACACTGATTTGGTTACACTCAGGTAAACCTGAAATTCACTGAGATGGATCCTCAATTAAAATCTAAAAGTTCAGGCTAACTACTGGACACCAATACAAGGGTTTAAGGAGGAGTACAACTGAGACTACCATCTATTTATCAACCAGTTAACTGCCTAAAATAGAGAAAACAATCTAATATCTCATAAATAGTCTCCTGGACATGGGGACTGATTTATACAGTCAAATAATCTAACTGAAAAGTAAAAACATCACTGTTACTATCTAAGCCCTGCTACTAGGATTAGTCTTAAGGCTGGAAGTTGGCCATCCAAGCAGTACATTTCGCTTACACTACTACCTCACTAAACTTAACCTGGTTCAGTAATCACAGGACCAATATGCATAGAGAAATTCTTCATTGCATGGAAAGGCCCAACCCTGAATGCCTCTGCTACACACATTCATGCCCAAAATGATGTCCAGCTATTCATTGAGCCAATCGATTTAATCATAGAAAACACATTTTAGTCAGGACTGATATGGCTTCAATTGATAAACATAGGATATATATTCCTAGTTCCAGAGTGAATCACTGGGATGAGTTCTCAGTGAAAATCAGTTAGCCAACTCTTGGTTCCAGGTATATACAGCCTAGGTTCAGCATGAGTTTCAATACTAAAATATGAAATCAATTCATCAAGTTGGCTCAAGTATAAAGATGCAAATCAGAACAACCAAGCTATGATACGATCTCAGGTTCACCTGATAACACTGTTGTGTAATCCAAATACTGAGGTTAATTTCCCAACTCCAACAACAAGTTATTCATTTAACAGATCATCCTACATTAACCCCCTTCATAGACAAATGTCCTGGAATTATGACTATTAATCTACTCTAAAGATATCTAAATTCGATCCTAAAATAATTATCATTAATTCACACATGCCAAAACTGAGATTATCAATTAGTACCACAACAAGTTCACCCCATGTTATCAAGATTAGTTCATGAAGAAAGAACCAAGGACTACATCAGAGTATCATGACACAATTGAATACATGATTTCTCCCCCCGACTCAAACTATTTACAACCATTTCATAAATATCATCTACAATTAGATAGGAAATCACCTGAACTTAGTCAAATAAATTCCAGGTTTCAAATCTCACTGATATCAGGAATACGCTTACTGATCTGAAAGTTGAACACAAATACTCGATAATAAAGGTTCTTAATCAATTGAATAAACCAAAATCAAATCTCAGAACGAATTGGTTTAGAACAGAGGGATCAAGGACTCACCATGTTTCATTCCTCTGTCCAAGGAAACAATCAAATGTTGATCCAACTTCACAACAAGTTATTACTTGAATGACTGCAAGGAAGCACAGATCTCTGTGTTTCAAAAATAACCAAGACAAAATCTAAAGAAAATCCCAGATCTAGTTCGATTATAGGTTGATCGATCCAATATCAGATCTAGAAATCTGACTCTCCATGTTCATTGATCAGAACGAAGAGTCAAGTTCCTTAAGAGGATTGATCATCCAACTCTAGATGATCGATACAAAAGAAATGAAATCGAATGTGTTCGATCCAAGAAGAGGGATTGAACCAATCTCACCTTGACTGATTTCTCAAGGATGGAGACGTTGATCCGATGAACTTCGTCCAGTCTTCACCCCTGGTTCATCCGAGCCTTCATCTCCACCATCATTCTTGGATGAAGCCGAGCTTGGAAAATAGGAAGAATTTTACAGAGGATGAACTTTGGAATGGGGAAGAAGAAGTAAGGAATTAAATCCTTAAATAGGCAGTTGGAAGGAAATGGAATGGAAGGTTGTTGGCACATGCTAGTGTCAGAAATCAGTTAGAGGAATTTGAATTCCTCTCCATTGCCAGAAGGAGAGGTCGGCTGGGGTACTTAGGTTAGAAAGAATGGTTTAAATTAAAAATGGTTGATCAATGGGCTGGTCCTCTTAACTGATTTATTTGCACATGGTTTAGGAATAGATGGGCTGGAAGAAAAGATTTGGGCTGAAATAAAGTATATTAATATGATGTAATTTTTAAGACTTCACTATTATATACAAATTAATTAGCTACATTATTTAGGAGAAAAAATATGAATTTTTGGAAAGCAGGCTTACACATGGTCCCACCCGGTACCCCTCTTCCCAATCAAAAGATGCCACGTAGGCGGTTGTAAATCTTACAACCAAAATAGGTTGTAAGCATAGCATTTTCCAAGCTTTATACCATATGATTAAGGTGTGAATTGGGCCGGGCGGCCCCGGTTACCGGCTCAGGCACGGTCCGATCAAAATCGTTTGGGTCAGCCCGAGCCTGGTCAATGATCCGGACCGGCCCGGCCCTCATTTACAATAGGTCTGGGTTGGGTTCCAGCTCCGAACCCGCAAGTTCTTTAACTGCTTTAATATATATGTAGAGTAGGTGGAGGAGGCAGTGACGTCGGTAGAGTCGACACCACCGCGACGAAGGGATAATAACAACTCATACTCCTCAAGTAAAATCGACACCGATGGAGGAGACAGTGACGTCGGTAGAGTCGGTGTCGAAGAAGAAGACGGTGGAGGCGGCGGAGTCGACGACGATGAAGGCGCACTCGAAGGACTAGCATGATCCAACGCTGTAAGTTGCTGGTGGTATGAACCCATGATAGATAACATTCTATCATTGCTCTGGACCATCGACTCCTGCGCCAATCTCATCCTCTCGGCCATGGTCACCTGTCCTGTCTGCAGCTCCGTCACCGTGCACTTTAACCCTCCAACGGTGCGCTCTGTCCTCTCAGTCGTCTCCCTGAGGTCCATAATGCTGCGGTCGAGTACATCCAATCGTACTAGCAGCGCAGGATCCTCCGTAGGGTGCTGAGACTGCTCCTCGATCCATCGTAGCAGGTCGTCACGGAGAGACTCCATCATCTGGTGGACTCGGGCAGACTCCTGGGACGGCTGTGGACCATGCACACTAGCAGAAGATGTCCTAGAGGACTGGATCGCAACTAGGGTGCCATAGGATCCCGTACCATAGTACGTACCCCTACGGAGTCCACCAGCGGCGGCTATCCACAGCTCGTCCATCGACGGAGCTTGAGTGGGCTACGAGGAAGTACTGGCCTCTCCTGCATCAGGTGCACTAGCAGCCGCCCGTTTCTGTAGCCTCTGATACTCGGCCTAGAAAGTACGTATTATTACTAACTTCATTATGTCGGTTGTTGTTCTTTTACTTCAAGTTCTTTTAACTGCTTTAATATATATGTATTTTCTGATGTGCTGGTTTTAGTTCTTAAGCGAAGCCTCCTTTGTGGCACTTGTTCTTTCTGGGATCTGACCCAGCTGGTTTTGTGTGGCCAGATTTCGGAGCTACCTCAGAGGATCTACCGACCTTCCAGCCCGATGGTGACCATCAGGCGTGACCAGGGCAACGAGTGGGTTTATTTTTGCTCTCCCACTCTATTATAAAATTTTTTATTTTGAGACATTTAGCCGACGAGCACCTGTTAGCTCGTATTGCATACCTTATTATTGTCTGCCTACGGGCTATAACATGATTGACAGATCCTAGGGTTGATCATGTATGACCAAACTCTTGCTAGTCCTCACATTTTGTAACGACTAGCTTCATGATCAGCTGGATATGTAATGTTTGGGACGCCTTATTATTATATATGTGGTGATCTTACATCTTGTAACTTTACTTGCTTGTTTGAGATTGAGACAATTAGGCTTGTTATTGACCATAGGAGACTGATGGATTGTAGTTAAACCCTCATGTATCTAGACAGCCGTGACCGTATAGTGGGGTGGATTCTATTTCATTATACGTAGCTGGCTATGTATGCCCCCACTCTCCAGTATTCTGGTTCTGGGGCATTACATGGTTTAAGTGGTGGCCCTTGCAGGTCTTATAAATCAAGATATGTGAGGGTTTACTAAATAGATGTCTCAATCAGCACTCGCCCTCGATCTCTGCCCGACTCCTCTAATCCCTGAGATTCTCGACCTGATCACATGCTTGTATCGTTGATCTGTCTTGGTCCTTCCTTATTGTTCCCTATGTCGTCTTCTTCAGCGACATTGTTCCTGGACCGGCCGATCAGCAAGGCAAAGCGCTTCCCATGGACGAGCAGCAACAAGAAGACCAGGCCCAGTACTCAGGAGCAGCCTCCCGGGCATGCCTTCCGGAGATCCAGAACCCAGTGCAGTCAGCCCAGCCCGCGAGGCAGGATGATGGAGCCTTGGTTAGACTTATCAGGGAGTTGCTTGCATCGCAGGATCGTCGAGGAGATGCCTTGCATCAGGCAGTGGCAGATGCTCTAGACAGAGGTGACATCATGGGAACAGTGCAGCGAATAGTTTCAAGCGCATGATCCCTCCATTCTTCGATGGCAGCGAAGACGCTATCGCTGCGGATACGTGGCTTCAGGACACGTAGATGATATTAGAAGCAACGAAGACCCCAGAAGATGAGAAGGTGGCCGTGGTGCGCCTGTAGTTATTGGATCTAGCCCGCAGCTGGTGGACGGCTCAGGCCGCTGGACTAGCGGCCTATTGCTTGGGCAGTATTCTGTGAGAGGTTTCGGACCAAGTACTTCGATGCGGTGGCTCGGTACGATTACAGACCAAGTTTACCAATTTGAAGCAGATGGGCAGGACGTCGATGGGTATGCGACCGAGTTTTCTAGGCTTAGTCGGTTTGCTCCACCTTGGTGGCGACCGAGTTCGATAGAGCCCAGCGATTTCAACAGGGACTCCACCCGGAGATTTTGCTGGCAGTGGAGCAGTTCGAGCATCAGACTTTTGATGCGGTATTGAGGACAGCTATGAGGCATGAGTATACCTCCCAGAGGATTGTGGACAGGACCGGAGGTCGAAAGCGATCTCACGGCCAGATGAATCAGTCGTCAGCCCCAGCCCGGCAGCTAGAGCTTTAACCATTGGAGCTCCGAGAAGGGCAGCTTCGGTTACGTCGGTTCAGCATTCAATCCCGACGCACCCTCAGCAGCAGAAGCAGAAGCAGTCTTCCCCCATGGGCTGCTCTTATTGTGGGAAGCCTGGGCATGCTGTTTCAGAGTGTCGCAAGGCACGAGGATTGTGTTTGCTTTGTGAGGCCAGACCATAAGGTAGGGTCCTGCCCGTTCAGGACTGACTCATCACCAGCCAGGACTAGTTCATCAGTGAGGGGACCAGCCCCAGTACCAGTCCAGCAACAGTTTCCATCCCCGAGGCCATTGCCGATGCAGACCCAGACTTTTTATCAGCAAAGGCCTCAGCAGTTTGCCCAGACGCAGGCCCAGAATAGGCAGCGAGATTCCAGCAGAGAGGGCGACACCCAGAGGACATGGTCAAGTATTGCTTTGACCATGAGAAGAAGAAGGAGTGGCACCAGGTGAGGTAGTGGCAGGTACTATTCTCGTCAACACATTTCCCGCTTCAGTGTTATTTGATTCTGGTACATCGCATTTTTATGTCTGCACGATTTACGATACGATATGACTGGAGCCTGAGTCGTTATCAGTAAGGCTCAATATACTTACTGGTAATGGTCTTGTGGGAGTAGATAGAGTGTTTTTCTCGTGTCGGATCGTGGTTAGCGGTAGAGAGTTTTCGTTAAGCTGATAGAATTCCCGATGGCCGATTATGATGTGGTCTTAGGGATGGATTGGTTGAGAGACCAATATGCTAGGATAGACTGCCATATTGGCATAGTTGTTTTTAGCATTCCAGGCGAGTCGAAGTTTTTCTTCTCTCGAGGCGAAGTGGAACCTTCTCCTCCATTATTGCGGATGGACGTAGCAGTAGTGCAGTTACCCCGGATAGTCGAGAAATTTTTAGATGTTTTCCCTGAAGAGCTTCCAGGAATGCCGCCAGAGCGGAAGATCGAGTTTACTATCGACTTGATCCCCGGGACAACACCAGTGTCAGAAAGAGTCTATAGGATGGCGCCGTCAGAATTGGAGGTATTGTACAAGATGATTGAAGAACTCTGAACCAGGAGATTTATTCGTGCTAGTGGATCGCCTTGGGGAGCCCCGATGCTTCTTGTGAAAAAAAGGATGGTACGTCCAGATTATGTGTTGACTATCGTACCTTGAACTCAGTGACAATCAAGAACAGATATCCTCTCCCCAGGATAGATGACTTGTTTGATCAACTCAGAGGAGCAACAATATTCTCGAAGATTGATTTGCGGTCAGGGTACCACCAGATCAGAGTCAGAGAGCAGGACATCCCGAAGACAGCTTTCCGATCTAGATATGGGCATTGGGAGTTCCTTGTTATGCCCTTTGGAGCGACCAATGCGTCGGCCGTATTCATGGACCTCATGAATCGTATCTTCATGCCTTATTTGGATCAGTTCGTGATCGTGTTTATAGACGATATCCTGGTCTACAGAAGAGTGAAGCGAAGCATGAGCAGCATCTCAGAGTTGTCCTCCAGATTCTCCGAGAGCACCAGTTGTATGCCAAGTTTAGTAAATGCGAGTTTTGGCTCGATCGCATTTCATACTTGGGTCATATCATCACCAAGGTGGAGTGGAAGTGGATCCCCAGAAGATAGTGGCTATCGAAACATGGCCAGTGCCCCGTACAGTTGCAAAGTTGCAGTTTTCTTGGATTAGCCGGCTATTACCGGAGATTTATTTCGGACTTTGCTCGGATTTCAGCACCACTGACGCAGTTGACCCGCAGGGATGTGCAGTTTGCTTGGACAACAGAATGTCAGAAATCTTTTGAGAAGCTAAAGCGAGGCTTGATGACGGCACCCGTTCTCACACTTCCAGATGGGACCGAAGGATTTTCAGTGTACTATGACGCTTCAGCAAGGGTTTAGGATGTGTTTTGATGCATGTGTTTTGATGCAGCATGAGAAGGTAATAGCTTATGCATCACGTCAACTTCGTGATCATGAGAAGAATTACCCAACCCATGACTTGGAACTAGCAGCAGTAGTGTTTGTACTCAAGCTTTGGAGACACTACTTGTATGGAGATATGGTAGAGATTTTACCGATCACAAGAGTCTGAAGTATGTTTTCACCCAGAAGGACCTTAACATGCGTCAGAGAAGATGGCTAGAGCTACTTGTGGATTATGATGTCAACCTGTAGTATCACCCTGGGAAGGCCAACGTTGTGGCAGATGCATTAAGCAGAAAAGCCGAGTTTACCTTCTGACAGCGCAACCAGAGTTGTTAGCAGATCTTCAGAAGATGGTATAAAGTTGTCCTTCCTACCAATGTGGCATTGATGGCCAGCATCCAAGTGCAGTCCAGTATAGTTGAGAGGATCAAGATAGCTCAGTCCTCCGATTCTAAGCTTCAGTAGCTTAGAGCAGAATGTGAAGCAGGACGACGACCAAAATTATGCATTCATGGAGACGGTACATTTCGACATGGTAAGCGTCTTTGTGTACCCAGGGGAGGTATTAGACAGAAGGTGATGGCGGAAGCTCACAGTTCTCAGTATTCGATTCATTCCGGTGGCACAAAGATGTACCGAGATATCGTCAGCACTTTTGGTAGAATGGCATGAAGAGGGAGATAGCTCGGTTTGTCTCTCGGTTTGGTTTGCCAACAAGTCAAGGCTGAACACCAGAGGCCAGATGGACTTCTTCAGTCATTGCCGATTCAGAATGGAAGTGGGAACATGTAACCATAGATTTTGTGACTGGATTACCTAGATCCCCAGCCAGCAGAGATGCTATTTGGGTTATAGTTGACAGGCTCACGAAGGTGGCTCACTTTCTCCCGTTCAGAGTGGGTCAGTCGACGGCCCAGCTAGCAGACATGTATCTTCGGCAGATTGTCCGATTCCACGGTGTACCAATCAGTATCACCTCGGACCGAGATTCAAGATTTACGTCACTTTTGGCGTAGCTTGCAAGAAATTTTGGGAACTCACCTCCAGTTTAGCTCAGCTTATCACCCGCAGACAGATGGTCAGTCGGAACGTACTACAGACTCAGAGGATATGCTGAGATCTTGTACACTCGACTTTGGTGGTTCGTGGGAAGATCACCTGCACCTGGTGGAGTTCTCGTACAATAACAGTTTCCAAGCTAGTATCCAGATGGCTCCATTCGAGGCACTGTATGGTAGGAAGTGCAGATCCCCACTAGCATGGGACGATGTGGGAGAGAGGCAGATGCTTGGTCCAGAGATGATCGCTCAGACCATTGAAGTGGTCAGAAGAGTCAGAGATTATCTTCGAGTTGCCCAAGATCGCCAGCGTCATTGGGCCGATTCTCATCGGCGTCCTTTGAGTTTTCTGTCGGCGGCCATGTATTCCTGAGGATTTCGCCTAATCGCGGTGTCATTCGTTTCGGCGTACGAAAAGCTTAGTCCTAGGTATATAGGGCCGTTCGATATTCTGGAGCGAGTAGGTGATGTGTCCTATCGTCTCGCTCTTTCGCCGTTGCTACGTGAGGTGCATGACGTGTTCCATGTATCCCAACTATGACGGTATATCCCGGACCCGAGCCACATCCTGGATTATTTGGAATTGGTTGTTAGTACCAACCTTTCGTATGAGGAGAGGCCCGTATCCATATTGGACCAAAGAGAGAAGATACTCAAGAACAAGACAATCAAGTTAGTCCGTGTTGCTTGGGGTCATCACTCTTTGGGAGAGTCAACGTGGGAGCGTGAGGATGATATTCGTTCGCAATATCCCGACCTGTTTGACTCGTGAGGTATAATATCCTTCTTATGCCTCATGTCTTCGATTTCTTGCTTGCATGAATGATTGTTTGATTGCTTAACTAGTATAGCTTGCCTGTGAGTAGTATAGCTTGTCCTTGTATCTCTAGCCACTTGATTAAATTTCGAGGAAATTCTTTTAAGGTGGGTAGAGTTGTAGTGACCATTGTTCGTATCACGTATCTCGGTATACGTGTACGTATTTAGACCCATATTGCTTGTTTCCTTGGTTGGTTCGGCCCAACTTGACTTGGTTCGGCTTGGTTTACATGGTTCGGTTTTATGTGAACCACTCCCACCTACCATCACTTTCATTAAATATCCCACCTACCACCACCCTCTTCATTAAATATCCTACTAACATTCTCTCTCTTTATTACTTCTTCTCCACCATTACTTCTTCAACCACCAGAGAGAGAAAGAGAGAGGGAGAGCTTAGGCAAGTGCATCTTGCTTCGTGGAGGAAGTCCATTTTTATTGTTCCATTGTCTTCCTCATGAGTTTTTAACCCACTTTAGTACTTGGTATTTTTATTTCCATGGTTAAATTTTTGTAGATCTAGCTTGTGGTATTTTCGGTTTCCAGGATTTTGATCCATCAAACTTGCATATTTTGCTAAGTTGATGATCCCATGATTGCAGAGAAGTTTGTTAGGTCCAATTTGACCCATGGGATTTTGAGTAGCCGCATGGGTTATTCCATGGCCGCATATAATTTTCCCCCTCTCTCTATTGTAGCCGCATGCAATGCATGTACTGAACTGTGGCCGCATATGGATAGGATTAATGCATTAATGTATTAGGAAAAAGCATCAGCAAGCATTATTATTCAAAAAGCATTAAGCAAGCATTATTATACAAAAATGCATTAGGATTATGCATTCATTATTAACACATTAGCCCACGTGCACCAGCACATGGATTATTAAACAAATGCCTTAGCATTGTTGTATTGCTTATGTGCTTATTTCCTTTTGCATGGCACCAGCAAGTAGCCGCATGGGATGAAGCTAGCCGCATGGGATGAAGCTAGCCGCATGGGTTTTTTTTGTATGGCCGCATTAAAATATGCATTAATGCAAGCTTTTGCTGGCACTTGCTAAATACTTGGCCGCATGGGCCATTTGACCCTTGCATTATTTTATGCATGCTTCCCTACAAATTTTAATGCATTAGTTACATTTGACTGGGCACATGTAAAAAATAGCATCAGCCGCATGTCTAATATTTTATGCGTGCTTGCATGAATATTTTAATACGTTAGTTGTATGTATGCATTAAAATTGGCCCTGTAACCTTATTTTATTATATTGTTAATATTCATGGCCGCAATCTGTCAGCCGCATATGCATGCCCACTTGGCCGCATGAGCAAATTTGCTGGCCACATACAAAAGCCAATAGTGAGCCGCATGAGGGAACGAGGTCAGCCGCATGTGAATTAATGCATGTTAGCATAACATTTAATATATATGTATATTACTATAATGTATATTAATATATTAATATAATGCATATATATTTAATATTATTGCATTATTTAAAGCATTATATTAACGTATTAGAGGCGTTTGCATGCGTCAGCCGCATTAGCAAGTGACTGCGGGCTGCATGGAAAATTTTTGAGCCGCATGAGTCCCCCACAGTCCTTGCCCTTCTAGTATTTAATTATTAAATTGTACTTTTGCTAATTAATTGTTACCTGACACGATGGTAACCGTTGTGGTGCACTTTTGACGTGCATGATAGTGGCCCGACGCAGCACACTCTTGACAGTAAACATGACATGCAAGATTGGATGGCCTGGACACCGTGGGTGGTTGTGTTTGTACAATTAAACCAGTAATGTTTGCATCATGTCTAGGACAGGATCCCTGAGTACCACGGTCAGGGGTACCTACTGTAAATGGCTAAGGCTAATAACTAGAATAATTCAGTAGTCATGAGAGATTTTCCCAGCTACAGGCGATCCCATTATCTCGGCCACTATTGTGGGACTTACAGCCTGCCGACGAGTAAGGCACAAGTCTAGATTCACTGGTATATGGAAAGAACGATACACTGCTTAAATGAAACCAAGTCGCCTGGATAACCTGGATTAGCTGCAGGGCTTGTGGCTGGAGGAACATCTCATTGCATGTTGTGATAACCCCAGTTAGCTAACGTAGAAAGCCGTAGTCACTGATTGGCCGGGTGCGATTGTATGGTATAGTTTCAGTGCTCGATTATTGCAGGCTTGATCGCATGATTGTCACTCTTAACAATAAAGTTCACAGGCTAAGTTCGGTTCAGACGAAGGGTTACAACCCCGGTCCTTGTTTGGTTTAAGGGTTGTAACCTGGCTTCCAGAGCAGTTCTAAGTCCTCTTTTCGTTTATTGTCTTATTGCACCCCACGTCATGCTTGTAATGTTTTACGTCACCAACAGAGATTGGAGACGGAGTTCAATTCAGGTGAAGGGTTGTAACCCCGTCCTTATTTGGTTTAAGGGTTGTGACCTAGCTACTTGAATGGTTCCCTCGTACTCCATTATGACGGTTGTTGTTCTTTTACTTCAAGTTCTTTTAACTGCTTTAATATATATGTATTTTCTGATGTGCTGGTTTTAGTTCTTAAGTGAAGCCTCCTTTGTGGCACTTGCTCTTTCTGAGATCTGACCCAGCTGGTTTTGTGTGGCCAGATTTCGGAGCTACCTCAGAGGATCTACCGACCTTCCAGCCCGATGGTGACCATCAGACGTGACCAGGGCAACGAGTGGGTTTATTTTTGCTCTCCCACTCTATTGTAAAAAAATTTATTTTGAGGCGTTTAGCCGGCGAGCACCTGTTAGCTCGTATTACATACCTGATTATTGTCTGCCTACGGGCTGTAACATGATTGACAGATCCTAGGGTTGATCATGTATGACTCTTGCTAGTCTCACATTTTATAACGACTAGCTTCATGATCAGCTGGATATGTAATGTTTGGGACGCCTTATTATTGTATATGTGGTGATCTTACATCTTGTAACTTTACTTGCTTGTTTGAGATTGAGACAATTAGGCTTGTTATTGACCATAGGAGACTGATGGATTGTAGTTAAACCCTCATGTATCTAGACAGCCGTGACCGTATAGTGGGGTGGATTCTATTTCATTATACGTAGCTGGCTATGTATGCCCCCGCTCTCCAGTATTCTGGTTCTGGGGCGTTATAATTAGGGAGTGTGTACTGAACTAAATAGGATGAGATAAGTACCTGAGCTATGGACTACTTGCATAGTATGATGACTTGTTCCTATAGCTAGTACATGATTTTTCTCTCAGACTATTAGTACTGATACCCTCTGATAAATGTCATGTAGATTCAATCCAAGAGGATTTAGAAATAATTTACACTAGCCTTGTATCCTTTCACTTTTCTCAGGGAGAGGCTCACTGATCCTGGCATCAGGGAATGGAGTCAGTAAACCTGAGAACTCAGAGAGGTTGTACCCCTAAGCTGAGACTTCATGTCAGTGTTGTATCAGTCGTGAACCCAAAGGTTCACATGAGTTGTCTTAGTTAGTGATTTAGCGATTTCTTGAATTAGTAAGTTAGAATTTATCCTGAAAACACAGTGAGGTATGTTTTAACTGATGTTAGTTAAGATTTTAGGCCTAGCTTTGCATATCAGTAATGGATAATTGGGTATGCAGTAGAGTGCTTTGTACTACAGATTCATGATTTCAATTGGTGAATCTGATTTGCTATACAGTGACCATTTACCCTGTTTTCTTTAAACCAGTTGCTTCTCGATTTTAGTATGGGTTTAGGATTGTATTCGAGTGTGGCCAGTTAGATTTTTTGAATATTTCTGCTCCTGGTAGTGTGGTGTATTATTCTCGAACTGGGCTTCATATTATTGCCTTGTTTCAGTGTGAACCTAGGAAGTGTCTCAATGTAATCTGAACAGTGAATCCAGTGTGAACCTGAGAGTGAAACTCAGTTAAATTGAAAGACAATCTCAGTGTGAACCGAGAGCTTATCAATCAATAACCTAGACTTTATATCAATATATGGTCATAAGCTTTATACAGTGTCCTGGCATGTTTAACTGAGACCTGGGTTTTAGAACCTGAAATGCCTGTGCATATTAGTTTACTTCTATTTCAGTATTGTAACACTAGGAAGGAGACCATGTTTAAGGATAGACAGTGGTAGAGGTTATTCTTTTTCAATCCTAGAACTTGTTATAACTGGTGTTATTTGCACTCCTTTACTCTAGGTTAAACTTAAGATGTGTTTAATAGACCAATAGTAGCATGGAAGTAACAAATAAGTTCTATCATGATTAGCCTTGTCAAGTTGTGGAGTATTTCTAAATTAGTTAATGAATAGTTAACTTCTCTGTGATTCTAAACTTGAGAAATAGCTAGGCTAATCTTTGAGCTAGATTAGCAAGTTAGTTTTAATCCTAATCAACTTGTACTCATAAACCAGGAGGATATCTAGCTCTATTGCCTACTTGTACTTTCCCGAAGCCAGGCAAGTACACTCTACGGTCTTGTGCATTTCATTATATCTGTGCTTTCTTGATTGACACTGCAACACGACATGTTTTTGGTACTCATGTTCCTTGTTCTTATTACTTGTACCTGGGGTGGGGAAATATACTATTTATTTGACCAAATCCAAGAAACAACTCAGGTGTGTTTAGCTTAGACCCCGCATCGTACACGCGGGTCCTAAGCCGTACCATTCATGTGCTTTCATGTGCTTACCCCTAGCCGATCATATACTTAGTTATATTTCAAACATTGTACACATATGTTCAGGAGATATACCTTGTACTTATTTCCTGTGATTCCTGAGATACCATGTTCTTTTCTGTGCTTACATATCATGTTCTTTCATGTTCTTACACACTATGTTCTTTCACGTACTTTACACACCATGTTCTTTCATGTACTTATTCACCATGTTTTTTCCTATACTTTTCATGTTCCCTTGTACTTTCATATCATGATGTCTTGTTCATTACCTAGAACTGTACTTGCTCCGCTCCTGAATAGGATATATTGCAGGTGAGTTGGAGGCCCTGTGCGACACCTATTATGGACATGATATTGCTTTTCTTGCTGAGCCAGCTGGAGCTGCTTGTGACTTAGAGGCTGCAGAAGCCTAGAGCTTACCTTTAGCATTTTATATTTTCCTGTATTGAGACTAGTAGACTTACTTTCATTTGCTGGAATATAATAAATTATGAGTTTGTACTTTACTCTGGTTGGGACACATTTATAGATGCTGTGTTTTTATACTTGTCTTGATATCTGGTTAGTTTTCCTAGATTGGTACAACTTACTTTGTTGTGTCTAACGACAAAGGCTGGGCGTGTCCGACTCGTGTCCGATTATTCGAGAGCGGGTCGTGACATATTTTTAGTGGTGGCCCATGCATGTCTATCCTAATGGTACCTAGGTCTTAGCGTACTATTGGAGGACTTGATAAACTAGGGAAACTTAATCACAGCATAGGAAAATCGGGAAATAAGGGTATATCAGGTTTATCAGGTACTTTAATATTATAAAAATATTGTTTATTAGGTTTTAGGGTTTGTCAATCAACGAAGTTTTTTCTATTACATGATGGTCACTACGAGGAAGACCGCAGATCAGCCCGGAGTTGCAGGCAGTTCCGGAGTTGCAGGGAGTTCGGATCAGACCGCACCGGACGTTCCGGCAGATCAGCTTCCACCACCGCCTCCGATCTTTTCGCCGCTACCCTCGACGATGTTGTTTGACGGTGCCCAGGTGATGGTGATGTTTTAGCAGTTTATGGAGGCCCAGAATCACCAGGCTGCACAGTTCAGGGAGGCTCAGAGCCAGCAGGCCGCACAGTTCAGAGCGACCGTTATCGACGCACTTAGGACTCGAGAGACGGCAGCACCGGCACCAGCAGCACCTCCAGCACCACGAGCACCGAGACCAGGGACGGCCAAGGAGTACCAGAACCTCTACCCGATGGACTTCTGGGGCAACGAGGGGATCGTCTATGCAACGAATGGCTGGAGAATGCGGAGAGGACCTTGAAGATGGCACAGATCCCGGATGACTTGAAGGTAGAGGTGGCGAGCATGCGACTGTTCGACCTTGCCAGAGCCTGGTACCGCGAGGAGCCTCAGTTGGTAGCACAGCAGGTGTCTTGGACATATTTCAAAACTCTGTTCAAGGAGAAGTTTTCCCCGATGTGGAGCGGGATGAGTTGAGGATGCAGTTCGAGACGCTGCAGCAGGGGACGATGACGGTTGTACAGTACACTTCAGAGTTTAATAGGCTCAGCAGGTTCGCAGAGAACCTAGTCAGAGCGCCGGAGGACAGAGCATGGAGATTCAAGAAGGGTCTCACCAGGGAGCTGCGACACGGTGGCGATTAGTTAGGCGATGACGTATGCGAGCATCCTCAAAATTGCTCAGGCTGTAGAGAAGGAGGCAGACCCAAGGCTGAAGAGGGACCGGGACGTGGGCAGCAGCAGTTTCCAGGCACCAGCGAAGAGGGTTCATACTCAGATCCAGGCGAGGCCACAGCAGCAGCAGCATCACCGTCCGGCCAGAGCTCCTGCACATCAGCATCAGAGAGCATTTGGCGACCAGTTGTGCCTTTTGTCATCGCCTCGGACACCATATCGACGAGTGCCACAAGAGGCTGGGACTTTGCCTCTTTTGCGGATCAGATGCACATCAGATGAGGGACTGCGCTCAGGCTACAGCTCGACTAGCAGGAGGACCCCGAGGAGCTGGAGGACCACCACCTGTACCACCCAGAGCATTACCAGCTGCACCACAGAGGGGACCAGCTTTACCCACTCAGTAGCAGCAGTTTGTACAGCGTCAGCAGAGGGGAGGACCACAGCAGGGACGTGCTTACGTCATGGCGGTAGTTGAGGAGGATGAGGCAGTTCCAGATGTGATCACAGGTTCTATACTTTTACATTCTTTTCCTGCCATTGCATTATTTGATTCTGGAGCCACCCATAGCTTCGTATCATATGAGTTTCTGCATCGACACGGCTTCACACCCAAGCCCACTAGGAGGAACTGTCGAATTATGATAGGAGGAGGGGTAGTGCCAGTCAGTGAGATGGTGGATTGCCCTATCACTATTGCTGGAAGAGAGATTAGAGCTCGACTTCTAGTGATGCCACTGCCCAGATTTGATATAGTCCTTGGCATCGACTAGATGAGCGAGCAGTTTGTCGTAATAGACTGCCATGAGGAGAAGGTGATCTTCAGCCCGCCCGGAGTTCCATGTTCGAGATCAGCAGACGAGTTACAGAGAGACAAGAGGGAGTCTACTTCGGAGCAGTTGCCGAAGACCAGGAGTTGTCGCATCCGCTGATTGCAGAGTATCTTGACGTCTTCCCCGAGGAGTTGCCAAGATTGCCGCCAGATCGAGATGTGGAGTCCAGCATCGACTATTGCCCGGATCAGGACCGAAGTCCCAGCATTGCTACAAGATCAACCCGAAGGAAGCTGCAGAGTTGAAGGCCCAGATTGATGAGCTGGAGGACAAGGGTTTTATTCGGTCCAGTGCTTCACCCTGGAGAGCACCGGTACTCTTCGTGCCCAAGAAGGATGGGACGGTAAGAATGTGCATCGATTACCATGCACTCAACAACATCACCATCAAGAATAGATACCCGTTGTCGCGGATTGATGAGCTGTTTGATGAGCTTAGTGGAGCGAAGGTCTTTTCCAAGATTGATCTTCGGTCGAGATATCCCCAGATGAAGGTTCGGGAGCAGGATATTCTGAAGACAGCTTTCAACACCCGATACGGCTAGTATGAGTTCCTGGTGATGCCGTTCGAACTCACCAATGCCCTCGTAGTGTTATGAACTTGATGAATAAAGTTTTTCACAAGTATCTGGACAAGTTTGTCGTAGTCTTCATTGACGATATTCTGATCTATTCCAAGATCGAGGAGGAGCATGTAGAGCACCTGCAAATTGTGTTGGAGATTCTGCGAATGGAGAAGCTGTACGAAAAACTCTCGAAATATGAGTTTTTCTTAGACAGAGTGGAGTTCCTAGGGCATGTAGTGACTAGAGAGGAGATTTCTGTGGATCCCAAGAAGATTGAAGTAGTTGAAGCATGGGCACCTCCTAAGTCAGTAGCAGAGATTCGTAGTTTCCTGGGTCTAGCAGGATACTACAGGAAGTTTGTGAAAGATTTTGACAGAATAGCGGAGCCTATGACGAAGCTTACACGGAAGGACGAGGAGTTCATCTGGAGCGACGCCTACCAGTCAGCATTTAAAGAATTGAAGAGAAGACTCACGACAGCCAGTTCTAGCTTTGCCATCAGGATCGGGAGGATTCGTCATCTACAGCGATGCTTCAGGGAAAGGCTTGGGATGTGTGCTTGAGAAGAACAAGAGGGTCATTGCTTATGCTTCTAGACAGTTGAGGCCCATGAGAAAAATTATCCCACACATGACTTGGAGCTTGCAGCAGTCATTTTTCTTGAAACTGTGGAAGCACTATTTGTATGGGGAGAGAGTGGACATCTTCACGGACCACAAAAGCCTGAAGTATGTTTTCACTCAGAAGGAGCTGAATATGAAACAGCGCAGGTGGCTGGAACTCATGAAGGATTTAACATCAATCTGCAGTACCATACTGGGAAGGCGAATGTGGTAGCAGATGCTCTTAGTCGATATCCTGTTGCTATGTTTCTCACTATGGATCGGCATTTACTGGAGGATCTTGAGAGCCTTGGGATTGAGATTGTTCTACCTGGAGTAGGAGGACAGCTGATGCACATGCAGATACAGTCAGGACTGTTAGAGAAGATCAAGGAGACCCAGTTTCTTGATGAGGAATTCTGATGTCTTAGAGCTCAGGTGGAGACATGATTGCTTGACGACTTCACTATTGCGGAGGACGGATCTTTGAGGCACAGGAACCAGTTGTGTGTGCCCAAGGATTTGTGGGAGGAAGTGATGCAGGAGGCCCACCAGTCGCAGTATTCTATTCATCCTGGGTCTACCAAGATGTACAAGGATCTGCGGGAGTATGTTTGGTGGTATGGGATGAAAAGAGGGTTGCCAGATTTATTTCCAGATGCCTTGTGTGCCAGCAAGTCAAGGCGGAGCGCCAGAGACCAGCAGGACTACTCCAGCCTTTACCTATTCCGGAATGGAAGTGGGAGCATATCACCATCGACTTCGTCTCTGGATTGTCGCGTACTCCCAGTGGCAAGGACGCTATTTGGGTGATCGTGGACAGACTGACAAAGTCTGCTCATTTTATTCCGTTTAAGGTTGGGCTGTCGACCGAGAAGCTTGCAGACCTCTACATGCGTCAGATCGTGAGGATTCATGGAGTGCCAGTTAGCATCATTTCAGACAGAGACAGTCGCTTCACATCATATTTCTGGAGGAGTCTAACTGAGCTTGGGTTCACAGTTGAAGTTCAACACCGCCTATCATCCACAGACGGACGGACAGTCCGAGAGAACCATTCAGACACTGGAGGACATGCTACGAGTTTGCACACTCGACTTCAACGGTTTGTGGGAGGATCATTTGCATCTATTGGAGTTTGCCTATAACAACAGTTATCAGGCTAGCATCGAGATGACTCCGTTCGAGGCGCTATATGGGCGGAGATGCCGCACGCTTTATCTTGGGATGACGTGGGCGAGAGAGCTTTACTTGGACCAGAGATGGTGTAGACTCAGCTGAGAAAGTCAGATTGATCAGAGAGCGTCTCAGGGTTACGCAGGATCGACAAAGCATTGGACGGACAGCAGCAGATGACCACTTGAGTTTGCGGTTGGAGATAGAGTGTTCCTGAAGATCTCGCCGACTAAGGGCGTCATCAGATTTGGCAGAGGCGGGAAGCTCAGTCCGCGATTTATCGGACCCTTCGACGTGACAGCACGGATTGGCGAGGTGGCATACCAACTAGCTCTTCCAGCTAGCTTGGAGGGAGTGCATGATATTTTCCATGTGTGTCAGCTCCGACGCTACATTCCAGACCCGAGCCATGTGGTGGACTTTTCAGAGCTAGAGGTGGGTCCGAGTTTGACATACGAGGAGTTGCCGGTGGAGATCCTTGACAGGAGGGAGAAGTGCCTGCGGAACCAGACTATTTACTTGTCCGCATCATGTGGAGACATCACTATCCGGGAGGGTCCACGTGGGAGCACGAGGACGAGATGGGAACGATATCCCAATTTATTTGCTTGATTGTATTACTTGGGTTGAGATTTTTCTTAATTCAATAAATGATTGCGTTTAAATATTTTATCATGATTTTGTTTTGAGAACTCATTCTTCCTTGAATTTCAAGGACGAATTTTTTTTGGGGGGGGGGTTTTGTAAGCTTACCTTCTCATTTTTTTTTCTAATTCTATAAATATTTTTCTTGATACTTCAATCAATGTTTATAGCAACTAATTTATGTTGTATTTGGATCAACCTTGTTCGGCCTCTCAGGCCAGCCCATCATAGGAATTGGTAAACCATTAAATTTCCATATTCATTTCAGGGAAAGGGGTTTTCTAACAAAATTCAAATTCTCTCTTTAACGGTTCCTTCCTTTTCTCTAACCGACTGTCAGAAGGAGGACAGTGGGTTTTCCCGCCAAATCGATGGCCAAAATCCTACGTAACACAGCCTATATAAGTCTCCTATTCCTTCTTTTCCTTCTTACCATTAGCAATTTTCCATTTCTCCCAACTCTGTTCTTTTCTTCTTCTATTTTCCAATCTCCGTTCAATTTTGGGTCAGCCATGGCAACCACCAAGTTTCTCATAGAGCCCTGAGTTGAATCGAAGTAGGAAGGCAACTGATCATTGGAGACGCGAAGAATTTTCCTGGATGCTCACCAATTCGACATCTTCTTTTACTGATAGTCAATTTCATCAGATCAGCTGAATTTTGGTATAATCGTTCGATCCCTGTCTAAATTGTTCTAATTACAATTTTATTGATTTAATTGAATCTAATTTGTTCTTCTTATTGTAACCAACTCAAGAACATCAGATCTCTGATCGATCGAAGCCATTTGTTCATCTTCGATCAATCAATCAATTGAGGTGAGTAGAGTCTCTGATACTATTCTTTTTTGCATTGAAGTTTCAATCTCGTCCCTATTTAGATCTGAGTCAGCAATGTCTTGATCTGTTCTATTTTAGAGTTGGATCTCCATCGATTCTGAAGGTCTCACTCAGATCGATTCATCATCAGAATCCATTATTCTGTTGCATTGATTCGAAAGGTAGGAGCAATATCCATGACTGTGATAATTGATTTTACTATAGTAGATTATTATTCAAATTCTGAATATTCTTTTCTTGTTTAGATCTGACCTTGAAATTTGATTTCGTGTCAAATTGAAACCTGAATTTAACCTAGGTCAGATTAGGAGATCGTGTCCTGTGCAACTTACATCACCAGTGTGTTGCAGAACAAATTCTAGGTAACTCCTGAACCTCTCGAGAAATGATAAGATTATATGACTTCTAGGTAATATCATGTTTTCTTGTATCCATAACTGACTGTTAATAGGATTGGTTGGTTATTTTGACATTATCTCATTTAGTTATACAATTTTACTGTATGCTTTGTGAGTTAGGATTAAGGATGAAATTCATGAGTTGAGATTCCTAAATTTAGACATTTATGTTAACATGATAGACTGGAAATTTCTTTTATCACTTGGAGAAGTTGTAAATGTCCTATTCTGAGTTAACCATGACAAGAGGGAGATCTGACAATAAGTTGGAAGGGTTGAAATACATGAGGACCTTGTGTTTGCAGGTTTGTATATTTCTTGTATATAGTCATTTCCTGTTATAAACCAACTGTTATGATTTGAGCTAGAACAGGAATCATATAGCAGTGTTCCTGAATAACCTGTGTAGTCCAATTTGGACTCAACCTCTCAGTCCTATTACTGCAAACCTGGACCTTATTAGGGAGTGTGTACTGAACTAAATAGGATGAGATAAGTACCTGAGCTATGGACTACTTGCATAGCATGATGACTTGGTTCCTATAGCTAGTACATGATTTTTCTCTCAGACTATTGGAACTGATACCCTCTGATAAATGTCATGTAGATTCAATCTAAGAGGATTTATGAATAATTTACTCTAGCCTTGTATCCTTTCATTTTTCTCAGGGAGAGGCTCACTGATCATGGTATCAGGGAATGGAGTCAGTAAACCTGAGAACTCAGAGAGGTTGTACCCCTAAGCTGAGACTTCATGTCAGTGTTGTATCAGTCGGGAACCCAAAGGTCCACATGAGTTATCTTAGTTAGTGATTTAAGATTTCTTGAATTAGTAAGTTAGAATTTATCCTAAAAACACAGTGAGGTATGTTTTAACTGCTGTTAGTTAAGATTTTAGGCCTAGCTTTGTATATCAGTAATGGATATATTGGGTATGCAGTAGACTGCTTTGTACTATAGATTCATGATTTCAATTGGTGAATCTGATTTACATATGTAGTGACCATTTACCCTGTTTTCTTCAAACCAGTTGCTTCTCGATTTTAGTATGGGTTTAGGATTGTATTCGAGTGTGGCCAGTTAGATTTTTCTGAATATTTCTGCTCCTAGTAGTGTGTGGTGTATTATTCTCAAACTGGGCTTCATATCATTGCCTTGTTTCAGTGTGAACCTAGGAAGAGTCTCAATGTAATCTGAACAGAATCCAGTGTGAACCTGAGAGTGAAACTCAGTCAAATTGAGAGACAATCTCAGTGTGAACCAAGAGCTTATCAATCAATAACCTAGACTTTATATCAATATGTGGTCATAAGCTTTATATAGTGTCCTGGCATGTTTAACTGAGACCTGGGTTTTAGAACCTGAAATGCCTGTGCATGTTAGTTTATTTCTATTTCAGTATTATAACACTATGAAGGAGACCATGTTTAAGGATAGACAGTGGTAGAGGTTATTCTTTTTCAATCCTAGAACTTGTTATAACTGGTGTTATTTGCACTCCTTTACTCTAGGTTAAACTTAAGATGTGTTTAATAGACCAATAGTAGCATGGAAGTACAAATAAGTTCTATCATGATTAGCCTTGTCAAGTTGTGGAGCATTTCTAAATCAGTTAATGAATAGTTAACTTCTCTGTGATTCTAAACTTGAGATATAGATAGGCTAATCTTTGAGCTAGATTAACAAGTTAGTTTTAATCCTAATCAACTTGTACTCAATAAACCAGGAGGATATCTAGCTCTATTGCCTACCTGTACTTTCCCGGAGCCAGGCAAGTACACTCTACGGTCTTGTGCATTTCATTATATTCCGTGCTTTCTTGATTGACATACTGCAACACGACATGTATTTTTGGTACTCATGTTCCTTGTTCTTATTACTTGTACCTGGGGTGGAGAAATATACTATTTATGTGACCAAACCCAAGAAACAACTCAGTGTGTTTAGCTTAGACCCCGCATCGTGCACGCGGGTCCTAAGCCGTACCATTCATGTGCTTTCATTTGCTTACCCTAGCCGGTCATATACTTAGTTATATTTCAAACATTGTACACATATGTTCAGGAGATATACCTTGTACTTATTTCCTGTGATTCCTGAGATACCATGTTCTTTCCTGTGCTTACATATCATGTTCTTTCATGTTCTTACATACCATGTTCTTTCATGTACTTTACACACCATGTTCTTTCATGTACTTATTACCATGTTCTTTCCTATACTTTTCATGTTCTTTTGTACTTTCATATCATGATGTCTTGTTCATTACCTAGAACTGTACTTGCTCGCTCCTGAATAGGATATGTTGCAGGTGAGTTGGAGGTCTGTGCGACACCTATTATGGACAGGATATTGCTTTTCTTGCTAAGCCAGCTGGAGCTGCTTGTGACTTAGAGGCTGCAGAAGCCTAGAGCTTACCTTTAGCATTTTATATTTCCTGTATTGAGACTAGTAGACTTACTTTCATTTGCTGGAATGTAATAAATTCTGAGTTGTACTTTACTCTAGTTTGAACACATTTATAGATGCTGTGTTTTCATACTTGTCTTGATATCTTGTTAGTTTCTCTAGATTGGTACAGCTTACTTTGTTGTGTCTAACGACAAAGGCTGGACGTGTCCGACTCGTGTCCGACTCGTGTCCGATTATTCGGAAGCGGGTCGTGACATGTTTTAAGGGTTTTGTTTATTTTGCTTAACATGACAAAAAATATCCTTATAACAACTATTTTTTTAGAGTAAAATAAGTCATTTTACACACAAAAAACAATAAATAGACAAAATTCACGAAAATTATACACAACCATTTCTTTTCTCTCTTACAAAATGTACAAGCTAAGCAATTCTCTGAAGATTGACCTCTGGGTTTTGAAGTGCAACTTTCTGGAGGCCAAAGTGCAATGTTCTTGAGGCTTCAACTTCTGTAAAAATTCTTGCAGTTCAACATCTCTTTCCTCAAGTTGACGTTCTAAGTAACTTTAATTTTAGAGAATATATTTTTTGATTTTTGATTTCTCTCTCTATATCTATCTATCTATCTATTTATCTATTTTTGGTAGATAATATTATTCTTCCTTCTTCTACTAAAAAAAATTAATTTTCAAAATATAGATGCTAGTAGTTTTAACTACCCTTACGGAGGTGTTTCAGAACAAAATTTTGCTTATTGCACTGATTTATTTAAAAACAATCATATTCCTGATTTTGTGCCACCGACACAAATGTCACCTCCTGAAGTTAGGAGTATGGTCATAAATCTTGTAAATAGGAAGAATTCAGTTGTATGGCAATATTTTAAAAATATATGTTACTGATAGTGAGGACGCACCGATTTTAGATCCCAAAAATCAAAAACCAATTGCTATAAATGTGCACACTGTAAGAAATATAAGAAAATATTTAAATGAAAAATGAATGAGGATACGGGCACATTGAAAAGACACTATACACTTGTTATGGTAAGGACGCACTGCAAGCTAGATAGTCACAGATAAGTATCATTTTCCAATGACCTTTTATAGTTAATTTTACTTATTCTGATGCTCGTAACAAAACTGAGTTAACCAAATTTTTTATTTGTGATGAACAACTTTTCACATTCGGTGAGAGTGATCGGTATTACAAGTATGCAGTACTACTCTTAACCCATGTTTTACTAAAATTTCTAGATCGACTACTAGATCGGAGGCTATCAATATCTTTCAAAAGGAAAGAACAGATTTGAAGCAAAGCTTCGTAAATGTTAGTAAGTTGGCTCTAACTTTTGATATATGGACTATGAAACAAAATTATGCTTTTTTTTATCATGACACATTATAAAGATCCAAAGTGGATGTTACAAAAATGTATTATTTGTCTACGTCCTTTGGAATTTTCACATAACAGTTATGTAATCGGTGGCACTATTATGCAATTTTTACATAAATATGATATTCACAATAAATTTTTTTCTATTTTTTTATAATGCTAGTAATACACTTCTTGTATTAGTATTTTAATTTCATAATTTTTGCCTATAGTAGAAGAACGACTTTTTCATGTTAGATGTGCTTGTCATATTATTAATTTAGTTGTAGAAGAATGTCTTCAATTTTTTCATGTAATTTAGAAATTCTTAGATTATGTCTATAAAGTTTGAACACTTCTGCAAGTAGAGAATAAATTTTTAAATGTGGACTTTTAGGAGATTTGTTAAGGATGCACCACATAAATGAAATTCTACGTATTTAATGTTGAAATCTTGCATTAGATTTAAAGATGCCATTACTCATTGTTGTAATGTTAAACCCGGTTTTGATTATCAAACTACTGAGAATGATTGGTTAAATCTTATCTCTATCTATGAATTTTTAGAATTATTTTACAATGCTACTTGTATTTTATCTAGAGCTTATTATTAAACTTCTCCTATAGCGCTCACAGAAATTATTAACATATCTTATTTATTTTATAAATATAGAACTGTTCCTAGTTTTAGTTATGTTGTTTCAAAATGAAAACAAAATTTCAAAAATATTGGGATAAAATACCTCTTTTATATTGTTTGGCTTATTTTTGATCCGAAGATTAAATTAGATGGCGTATTCATGTTATTAGATGATTTTCATGAAAATATGAATGTTGATGTAAGTAACTTAAAAGTAGAGATTATAGATGTTTTAGAGTCTTTAATTATTTTGTATGAAGAACGAGTTGTATCGGCCGACCCGATATAACAGTTCAAGTTGGTAGTAGTAGTTATGGTCTTATGTCCAAATTATCACATGCTGCCAGCGTACTTGAAAGTAAGAAAAAAATATTTTCTACCAGCTCTGGAACTGACGTTATATTTAAATTCTTATAAAGAAGATGATCGTCACTCCCGTTTTTCGTTATACGTATTTCCAGTGTACGTATGCGGATTTTGACCCGTATTTTATTTATTGTATTTCCGTATTTCTTTATTGCTTGCCTTGATGTATCTTGACTAAGGTTGACCTTGGGTTGGGTTAGTCCAACTTGACTTGCTTTGGATGGCTTGATTTGGTTTATTTTGATGGTTGGTTCAACATGTTGAACCATCCCCTCTCTTTAAAACCCAACCACCCCTTTCTCTCTCTTCATTACTTCCATTTATTTCTTCTCCTTCTTCTCCATTACTCTTCCACCAACCTAGAGAGCTTAGGTACATGCAACTTGCTTCATGATGGATCTTCCATTTTATTGTTCTATCTTCTTCTCTACATGATTCTAAGCATCTTTAGAACTTGGAGTTTTCGGTTTGGACGGATGGATTTTTTAGATCTAAGTTTGTAGCTTTTTCAGTTTTCTTGGATTTTGATCTACCAAACTTTATTATTTTCAACTTTTGATTGTTCCATGTTGTAGAGAATTCGATTTTACCCAAATTGGACCTTTGAAAAGTTAGATTTTGACTTGTTTTGAGAAAGTTATGGCCAAATAAGATTTGGACATCTTCTATGTTCATCTGTCCTGGTTCTGGCAGGGACGATGAATAGTACTGGCCGCATAGATGCATAGTGCTGGCCGTATGGCTACATAGTGCATAGTGCCAGTCCGCATGGCTTTATAGTGCCGCAAGTGCCAGTCCGCATGGCTGCATAGTGCTGCATAGTGCCAGTTCGTATGGCTGTATAGTGCGCATAGTATCAGTCTGCATGGCTGCATAGTGCCGTATAGTACCAGTCCGTATGGCCGCATAGTGCCAGTCCGCATGGCTGTATATTACCGCATAGTGCCAGTCCGCATGGCTGTATAGTATCACATAGTGCCAGTCTGCATGGATGCATAGTACATGGCCACATAGTGCCTATTTTGACTGTTTTATGCCCCATTTGGCTGATTTGTGACCATAATTTCTCCCAAATCCCAACATGAAAGTTGTAGATCTTTTTCTTAGCTTGAAGAATATGTTACTAGCTATTTTATACAAGTTTCTCTCATTCATGATAATATAAGGATAGAACATGATAGTGACCTGTTAAGGCGCACTCTTAACAAGTAACAAGTAACATGACACATGATGGTGGCCCGTTGTGGCGCACTCTTAACAAGTGACCTTGACATGATAATGACATGATTGTGGCCCGTCGTGGCGCACTCTTGACAAGTAAACATGACCTGTAATCTTGAATGCTGTTGCGACGGCTATCTTGACATGCTGAATAATAACTCGTCTTGACACCGTGGGTGATTGTTCTTGAATGTGCTTGTATGTACCAGTCTCGTCTCGTATCATGTCTAGGACTTGCATCCCTGGTTACCACGGTCAGGGATTCATGCTGAATCTGACTAGGTTAATTACTAGATTGATTAAATTAGCTCATATAGAGAGATGTTTCCAGTTACAGGCGATCCCGTTATCCCGGCCACACCTGATGGACTTTTAGCCTGCCGACGAGTAGGGAACATTTCCAGCCCACTGTCATGTGGGGCACTTCTTGAAACAAGTAATATGCACACTGTCATGTGTCGCACTCAAAGGCACCTAATAATTCTTAATAACTCTTACATGAACCTCGCCTGGATAACCTGGATAGCTGCAGGGATTGTGACTGCCGGAACATCTAATTGCATCTTGCTAGTAACTAGGCTTGTGATAACCCTAGTTAGTTAAAGTGTAGCTTCCCTTCCCGGAAGATTTTTTGAAATATTTTTATTATTTAATTGATTTAAATAATGATTTTAGAATTTTATAAATAATTATTTAGTTAATTATTACGGTAGATGACTTTAGCCATGGTTGAGTGTTGAAGTATCAGACGACTGGAAATCGTGGCACGGACAGTGCGGTGGCGTGCTTTGACTAGTGTGTAGCTATGGTAGGGAAATGTTGAGCCATATGTGTGTTATAATTAGGAAAACCAGGCCAAGTTACGACCTAACCCTTACGAAGATTTATTTATTATAATTATTTATTATTAAGGTTTATTGACTTGTGGAAGACCCGGTTGTACCAAAACAGTATGGACTGGACCCAAACTAAGCCCCTAACCCAAACCCGCGCAATCAGCAGCTTTCAACCAGAGAGCAGCCCGATCCTTTAACTCCTGGAAACCGAACATATATAAGATCAGAGAGGGATTCACAAAACCCTAACTCGCGCGCCACCCTCGAGGCTGGACGACCCACCCTGACGACCTTGCGCTACCCTGGCCGTCGCCGTACGCTGGAGCCGGCGGCCGAGCGCTGGAACGCGCGCACATGCACGGGAAAGGACAGCCGCACTTGCAGTGAAGCACAGACTTCACGAGTAGTTTTCCGCCACCACGATCGATCATTTTGCATGCCGATTTCTCTGGTTTGTCGACAACATAACCCACTCAGATTCCCTTCAAATACTTAGATTTGTTTTGCGTCATGTGCATCGAAAAACGAGCCCGAAGATCGACAAAAACCTGACAAAACAGAATTGTTATTCAGTCCCAAATCCTCGATTTGGAAGGCCGATTTCTATCAGATCCTCGAACAATTTCGAGAACCATTTAAATAGAATCGAAGACAATATAACCAAGATGTAAACCCCATTATTAGTTTAATTTGTAGTCTTATATCCAGTAAATTAAATCAGTTTAAAAACCAAGGAAAAACTGTGAAAACAGTTTCCAAAAATCTAGAAAACCTTCGATACGACGTACGTCCCGCCAATCCGGGCAACGTGGTCACGAACTGAAGTCATCGAAAGGTGCGTAACGGCTTCATGGTCGTGGGCTTTGACGAAATTCAAATTGGTCGCGTGTGCGCGACGAATTTGATGCGTATCCGTCGAAATTCACCGAATCGGCCTCTGTGCAAATTTCCCAATTACTTTGTACATGTTCGTCAGATCGAGACGAAACTTGCGCCAACAGTACCGTATCATTTTTCTGGTCCTGTATTCCAAGTTTGGTCCAATTCTGAGACAGTTGATCGGATCACCGTTTTGCGGGCCCCACGGTCCGATTCAACGGACAATTTCGTGCACGGCCCGCCGGAATCCAACTTTAGACATATGGTTGGATTCGTATCAGAAAACTGGACTTGTTGACATGTAGTTGACGACTTTAGAGACCATTGACTCTGGCACAATTTTCGGTGCAAAATGGGTCCAAAGGCAGAAACCATTTTTCTTGAAATTACCGTTTTGCCCCTGTGTCCAGTTGGACTTAAGGACAGGCAATCTTAGCTAATTTGACTATTCTGAGAATGTTGGCGATGTCTGCTTCAGCTTTCGGAGACATTTGTAGATTTTGGACTTTATGGCGTACCAGTTGACGATATCTTATTGGTTCTTCGTGCTACCACCAAGCAAGTATACCTTGCCTCCCTCTACAGTTTATTTTTATGCTTATATTACACCTGTTTTAGTATGTTATCTTTAGTTACCTTAGTTGTTATAGATTTATATGATACCGCGTTTACCAGTTTATTGTCTTGCTATTTCAGTATTTCATGATTTGATAGTGTAGTTATACCAGGCTTGTTTACGTCATGGATCATGCTAGAGTTGTCCTTACCTGTGTCATGACTAATTTGTACCGTATCTTCACCTATATCTTGACTGAGTCGTGTCTGCAAGTATGTGTGAGTGAACTGCTATTCCTTTGTCTTTTCCACAACCTGCGAGTCCATACACGGGACGAGGGTTGTCTGTACGTACCTGCGAGTCCACACATGGGGCGAGGTGACTTATCTTGAAACTGACCTGCAAGACCACATTCGGGGCGAGGGTTGGTATTCCATTGATCTTCCAGCAGTTCACTTATGCATACTTATCCTGTTCGTGTTCATAGCTACCTGTCAGTAGCCACCTGTCAGTCTCATGTCTAGTTCCTGTTTATATCCTGGTTATATTATTGCATAATTAAACTGTTAGATAGGCATGTTTTATATCTTGCTAGTCCTCTGAGGACCTGATGATCTCTTCAGGTTTAGCGACTGTATGGAGTTAGTTAGCAGAGCGGGATGGTAGAGGATTGCGATGCATGATACAGGTATTTGCTTATGATATTTCTTTATTATCTTCTCGTACTTTATATTTCATACCATGATATACTCTGCTTATTTATAGACTCATATCATTCTTGGAGTCTAATCGAACAATATGCTAATGGGCTGCAGACCATGACCCATACTTGTTCATTCTTGTTTATATGATTCCAGTGGATTGAGATATGGTATAGATTAGACATGATACCCTACTCTGGACAGCTTGTACGTACTCGAGTCGGGCTGGAGTCCGCTCGGTACGTAGCTAGCTTGCTCACGAGCTCGCGTCCGAAAACCGGGTGCGGATCATGACATATCAAGCCGTACTCTTTGCTAGGCCGTGAATGTTGGATGCAGTCCAATCCTGTCTAGTCCTGTCTAGATCCAGTACATGGCTATCTCAGGACATGCTTGCTTACGCTTTACTCTTAGCAATAAATGTCTAGAGACCCGGTTCTGTTCAGGCGAAGGGTTACAACCCCGGTCCTTGTTTGGTTTAAGGATTGTAACCTGGCTTCCGGAATAGTTTCTCGTCCTCTCGTCATTTGTTGCCTTATTTACATTTTATGTCTTCTTGTTATTATTCTTGTTTATGTTCTGACATGTTAGTTTTAGTTTTAAGTGAATCCCTTGTGGCACTTGCTCTTTTTGGGGTCTGACCCAGCTGGTTTGTATGGCCAAATTTCGGAGCAGCACCCGAGGATCTTCCAGCCTTCCTGCCAGATGGTGAACACTAGAAGAGATCATGGCAACGAGTGGGTTTATTTTGTTCTCCGACTTTAATTGTAAAATTATTCTTTTGAGGCGTTTAGTCGCGAGCAAGTGTTAGCTCGTGTTGAATACTTATATTTCTTGTCTGCCTAAGGGCTGTAACATGATTGACAAATCCTAGGATTGATCATGTATGACTGAAACTCTTGCTAGTCCTTGCATTTTGTATGACTAGCTTCATGATCATCTGTCTATGAAATGTATGGGACGCCTTGTTATTGAATATCTGATGGTCTAACATCTTGTAACTATTATTACTTGCTTGAGATTGAGACACTAGACTTGTTCTTGAATAAGAGACTGATGGCTTGTAGATAAACCCTCATACATCTAGACAACCGTGACCGTATATTGAGGTGGATTACACTTCTATATACGTAGTTGGCTATGTTGTCCCTCGCTCTCTAGTATTCTGGTTCTGGGGCGTGACACTGTTTAAGTGGTAGCCCATGCAGGTCTTGTAAATCAAGATGTGTGAGGGTCTTACCGGATAGATGTCTCAATCAGCACTCGTCTTTGATCTCTACTCGGTCTTCTAATCTTCCTGAAATCTTGGCCTGATCACATGCTTATATCCTTGATCTATCTTGGTTCTTCCTTAATGTTCCCCATGTCATTTTTTTCAGTGGCATTGCTCCTGGTCCTGCCGATCAGTCGGAAGGAGAACCACCAGTGAACCAGCTTCAACAAGAAGACCAAGCCCAACATTCAGGAGCAGCCTCCCGAGTTATGCCTTCCGGGGATCCAGAGCCACCAGTTCAGCCAGTTCAGCCTACATAGCCTGACAATGGAGTCTTGGTAGGACTCATCCGGGAATTGCTCGCCTTTCAAGATCGTCGGGATGATTCCCTGCACCAGACAATAGAGTTATCCATGGGCAGAGTGGGTTGCCAAGGTAACAGTGCAGCCAATAATTTCAAGCGCCTGAACCCTCCCTTCTTTGACGGTAGTGAGGACGCGGTTGTAACTGATGCCTGGCTCCAGGATATCGAGATTGTCTTGGAAGCAGCCAAGACTCCAGAGGAAGAGAAGGTAGCTGTAGTGCGCCTACAGTTATTGGACTTAGCCAGCACCTGGTGGACGATGTTAGTAGTTGGTTTGGCGGCGCCTGTCCCATGGGCGACATTCAGTGACAAGTTTCAGATCAAGTACTTTGATGCAGTGGCTCGATATGATCTGCAGACGAGATTCACCAATTTGAAGTATATGAGCAGGACAATTGATGGATATGCGGCCGAGTTTTCAAGACTGAGTCGGTTTGCTCCCGCCTTGGTGGCAACCGAGTTGGATCGAGCGCAGCGGTTTCAGCAGGGACTCCATCTAAAAATTATTCTAGCTGTGGAGCAGTTCGAGTATCAGACTTTTGACGCTGTCTTGAGGGCAGCTAGGAGGCACGAGTATACCTCGCAGAGGATCATGGACCGAATTGGAGGCAGAAAGAGGTCCCATGGGAAGATGAGTCTGTCCTCAGCACCATCCCCGACAGCTAGAGCTTTGTCAATTGGAGTTCCCCGAAGGGCGAATTCAGTTACGTCGGTTCAGCATTCAACACCGACGTACCCTCAGCAACAGAAGCGGAGGCAGTCTTCCGCAATGGGCTGCACTCATTGTAGAAAGCCAGGACACGTTGTTTCGGAGTATCGCAGAGCACAGAGATTGTGCTTGGCTTGTGGGCCACCGGACCACATGATAGGGTCCTATAACGCCCCGCTCCCGTAGGAGCGATCGTCCTCGCTAAGGCATGATGCCGCACGAACCTAGATTGCGCTCGTACAAGATAGGTTCCATAACGGCCATTACAGTGGCTGCGACGGGGTCGTCGCACAGAAGTCCGAAGTAGAGACATTGAATAATAGCAGCGGAAATTTAGAATAAAACACAAGTCATTCAAAAGATGTATTTTATTGATATTGAAATAAGGATTACAATAGGGCACAAGGCCAAGATTATAATCACTCAAGCTCACTCTTCTCAAATCACAAGTCAATCAGCTCTCTCTCTCTAATCTCTCAATACATGTCTTGATTAGGCCGACGAAAGCTTTAGATAGGCGATGTCCATACATTATGTCCCGTATAAGTCCAGACTCCACGACCGCACGCCTCGAATTGCCAAGGAACTCCGTACCTCGACGCATCCAAGCGAGCTCCGCGCCACGAGCTTCTACCTGTTCCTGTATATAAAACTGTGTGGGTGTCAATACTCAACTGTACTGGTGGAATGAGCTCCTCGCCCACCCATACAAAACTGACACGTTCATTTACTTTTGTGTAACATAGTCCCTTTATGATTGTCTTTCTACTCTTGCCTTAGGATCAATTTTAGGACAGACGTATTGGCCTATTTCGTGTCTCTAGACCATCCCGTGCTTGCAACAACAACGCCAACACATACTTTAAATTTAGACCCTTCTCGTACCAACAACGTTATAACCTATCAAGTCGTGTTTGTCTTTCGGCCCATAATCAGAGACGCAACTACACGATAAGACTCCATTCCCATGTGACCATGCTACAAGTCCTTATTGAGGCCGTGCCTCGCAACTCAGTAAGACTTAACCATATCGCCGCCGCGTGGCCCTTGCTAATTTGATCACCAACTGACCCAATCGAGACTTGTGAACTTAGTGTCACTTAACCAACTTTGCATTGGGACGATTCCTGACTTAAACTCGAACGACTCAAACCCAACTTATGCAACTCTATCCAACAACTTAAGACTCGACGTCACATCTCGTGCCGAAGCACGGTGTCTACGTTACGGCCAAATCATAGGCCCAAACATTGTCTTCTTATCGTACACGTATTCAATCGACTCAGTCCAAAGGCACACCTGAGAATTGTCGCCCGTGCCGACCCATCTATATGAAAGGTCACTAGTACCACAAGCTATCCTGGACGTATAGTTTTGTTAGTCGGGTCCTTTCAACGAACGTAGCTAGCTCCGTTGCAAGTCCTCGCTTAACCTGTGCAAAAACCTTTTGCACGACTATACCCCATATCCTCCTAGGCCGAGTCGGTCCCATGGCCCTGGGTTGCCGCTCGAGGAACCATCACCCTTGTCGACAAGTTGTCCATGACCATGCAAGACTTGAATCGAACTGACGTCTCACACAGTCATTCCTCTTCCAATGTTACCATCCTTTCAGGACCAAGTTCAAGACTTCTAACATTTGAGACCGCCTCGACGACCCATGGTCGCGAGCATTCTTCCTTGTTGCCCTATCATTCTTACTCAACACAGGAAGCCTATTTAACAGCCCTTTTTCCAAAATCCATTTGAATCAACCGTGGCTTGTGTAAAAAATACTAAGTCCGTGACATAGTACCTTAAGCCAACTTATGTTCTATGTGACACTACCGCCCCACTCATGCTCCATATGACTAGCTTTGAGACTGTAGGACTTCGTGGCTATACCCAGCCGTAGGACTCGTGGACCGTGCTTAGAACTCCCTCAATCGCCTAGCATAACTTAGCCTAACTCAATCGAGCCTACAACTTAACCCGTGGGCCGAGCAAAGGCTATGCCAAGCCTTGCATCGTGGAAACGTGCATGTTTATCAAGCGTTATACGGGCGATGCCTATGACTTAGGCTAACTCTTAGCTTTGTGGGGAAGACCAAATTTCTTCTCCCAAGCCATGGGATGAAGGACCGAGTATTTTTAAAGTACGCCATGTACCAACTCTAAGCCGACCGTTGGACCTTTTCATATTCTAACTCAATCCGACTCGACTTGGGATTATTCCCTAAGCTATGTGGATTCGTTTCTTTTATTATGAAGCCTACTTGTGCATTTGAAAGCTTTTGTTCTATTAGTGCGAAGGCTAAGCTGAGGCAAGTTCACCGAAGCCACCCACCTAAGCGAGGGGTCGCCTGACCGAGCGGGCCTTCGAGTCGCCGTTGCAAGGCTATGTCCGAACGTCGTCGGCATTTCAATTCCTCCGATTGACTGAGCAGGACGGGACACTACAGGTCCTGTCCGAATAGAGCCAGTTCATCATCGTCGAACCTAACTAGTCCATCAGTTTAGGGACCAGCCCCAGCACCAGTACAACAGCAGCACCAGCCTCTGAGGCCATTGCCGCCTCAGGCATAAGCCTTCCACAGCAGAGATCCCAGCAGTATGCCCAGACCCAAGCTCAGATGCAGAACCAACAGAGAGATTTCTAGCAGAGGGGACCAGCACCCAGAGGACAAGGTCAGGCTATGGTTCTGATCGTGGAGGAAGAGTTAGCTTCAGGTGAGGTGGTGGCAGGTACCATTCTCGTCAACTCTTTTTAACATCAGTATTATTTGATTCGGGTGCATCGCATTCATTTATGTCTGCACGATTCACTACACGGATAGGATTGGAACCCGAGTCATTATCAGTAAGGCTTAATATATTTACTGGTAAGGGTCTTGTGGGAGTAGATAGAGTATTTTTTTCGTGTCGAATCGTAGTTAGCGGTAGAGAGTTTCCCGTTAGGTTGATAGAATTTCCGATGGTCGACTATGATGTGGTCCTAGGAATGGATTGGTTGAAGGATCAATACGCAAGAATAGACTGCCATATTGGCAGGATTATTTTTGGTATTCCAGGCAAACCAGAGTTTTCATTTTCCAGAGGCGAAGTAGACCTTCTCCACCAGTCTTGCAGATGGCAGTAGCAGTAGAAGTTCGGTTTCCCAGAGTAGTAGAAAAGTTTCCTGATGTATTTTCCAAAGTGCTTCCAGGCATGCCCCCAGAGAGAGAGATAGTTCACCATTGATTTGCTTCCAGGGACGACATCGGTATCAGAGGGAGTCTACATGATGGCACTTTCAGAATTGGATATTTTGTACAAGATGATTGAAGAACTCAGAACCAAGGGATTCATTCGTGCTAGCGGATCGCCTTGGGGAGCCCCGATGCTTCTTGTGAAAAAGAAGGATAGTACGTCAAGATTATGTATTGATTATCGTACCTTGAACTCTGTAACAATTAAGAACATATATCCTCTACCAAGGATAAATGACTTATTTGATCAGCTCAGGGAAGCGGCAGTATTCTCGAAGATTGACTTACGATCAGGGTACCATCAGATCAGAGTTAGAGATCAAGACATTCCAAGACAACGTTCAGATCAAGATATGGACATTGGGAGTTCCTTGTTATGCCATTTGGAGCGACCAATGCACCAGCCGTATTCATGGACCTCATGAATCGTATCTTCATGCGTTATTTGGATCAATTTGTGATAGTGTTTATAAACGACATCTTGGTCTATAACAAGAGTGAAGCGGAGCATGAGCAGCATCTCAGAGTAGTCCTTCAGATTCTCAGAGAGCACCAGTTGTACGAGAAGTTCAGTAAGTGCAAGTTTTAGCTTGACCGCATATCGTACTTGGGTCACATCATCACCAGAGGTGGAGTGGAAGTGGACCCCCAGAAGATAGTATCTATAGAGTGATGGCCAGTACCCAGTACAGTCGTCGAGGTTCGCAGTTTCCTTGGATTAGCCGGCTATTACCGGTGATTTGTTTCAGACTTTGCTCGAATTTCAGCGCCCATGACGCGGTTGACCCGTAAGGATGTGCAGTTTGCTTGAACATCAGAGTGCCAAAGTTATTTGAGAAATTAAAGCAGAGATTGATGACGGCCCCCATTCCCACTCTTCTAGATGGGACTGGAGGATTTTCAATTTATTGTGACACTTTCGGCAGAGGATTAGGATGCGTCTTGATGCAGCATGGTAAGGTATTCGCTTATACGTCACGTCAGCTTCGTGATCATGAGAGAAATTATCCTACTCATGACTTGGAGTTAGCAGTAGTAGTTTTTTTATTGAAGCTTTGGATGCATTATTTATATAGAGATCGGGTGGAAATTTTTACCGACCACAAGAGTTTTAAGTATGTGTTTACTCAGAAGGATCTTAATATACGTCAACAAAGATGGCTTGAGCTACTGGTGGATTATGACATCAACCTGCAGTATCATCCGGGAAGGCCAACGTAGTAGCGGATGCATTGAGCAGAAGAGCTGGAGTTTACTTCATAACAGCAGAACCAGAGTTATTAGCAGACCTTCAGCGGATGGGGATAGAGATAGTTCTCCCTACCAATATGGCATTGATGGCCAGCATGCAAGTTCAGTCCAGTATAGTTGAGAGGTCAAGATGGCACAATCAGCGGATTCTAAGCTTCAGCGGCTTAGAACAGAATATGTAGCAGGATGGAGAGCAGAGTTATGCATTCATGAGGATGGTACACTCCAACATGGAAGGCGTCTTTGTGTACCCAGTGGTGATATCAGACCGGAGATCATGGCAGAAGCTCACAGTTCTCAGTATTCAATTCATCCCAGTGGCACGAAGATGTATCGAGACATCCGTCAGCATTTCTGGTAGAATGGCATAAAGAGGGAGATAGCCCGATTTGTCTTCCGATATTTAGTTTGCCAACAAGTTAAGGCTGAACATCAGAGACCAGCCGACTTCATTAACCTTTACCGATCCCAGAATGGAAATGGGAGCACATTACCATAGATTTTATAACTAGGTTACCTAAATCTCCAGCTGGGAGAGATGCTATCTGGGTTATAGTTGATCGTCTCACGAAGATAGCTCATTTTCCCCCTCATAATTGGTCAGTCGACGGATCAGCTAGCAGAGATGTACCTCAGGTAGATTGTCAGATTGCATGGAGTGCCAGTTAGTATCATATCAGACAGAGATTCCAGATTTATATCTCATTTTTGGCGGAGTCTTCAGAGGAGTTTGGGGGCTCGTCTTAAGTTCAGTTCAGCATATCATCCGCAGACAGATGGTCAGTCAGAATGCACGATTCAGACTCTTGAAGATATTGCGATCTTGTACGTTAGACTTCAGTGATTCGTAGGAAGATCACCTGTACCTAGTGGAGTTCTCCTATAACAACAGTTTCCAGGCCAGTATCCAGATGGCACCCTTTGAAGTACTGTATGGCAGGAAGTGCAGATCCCCGTTAGCCTAGGATGATACGGTGGGAGGCAGATACTTGGTCCAGAGATGATTATGCAGACAATCGAGGTGGTCAGACAAGTCAGAGATCATCTTCGAGTTGTCCAAGATCGCCAGCGCCATTGGGCCGATTTATCAGCGTCCCCTTGAGTTTTCAGTCGTCGACCACGTGTTCCTTAGGATCTCGCCTACCCGTGGCGTCATTCGATTCGACGTAAATAAAGCTTAGTCCTAGGTATATAGGGCCGTTTGACATTCTCGAGCGAGTAGGTGATGTGTCATATCTCGCTCTTTCGCCGTCGTTACGTAAGGTACATAACGTGTTCCATGTATCCCAATTATGATGGTATATCCCAGATCCGAGCAATGTCCTTGATCATTCGGAATTGGTTGTTGGAACCAACCTTTCGTAGGAAAGACCCGTATCCATATTGGACCGAAGAGATAAGGTACTCAAGAACAAGACTATTAGTTTAGTCCGTGTTGCTTCGGGTCACCACTCTTTAGGTGAGTCAACGTAGGAGCGTGAGGATGATGTCCGCTCGCGATATCCACACCTGTTTGACTCATAAGGTATAATATCTTCCTTATGTCTTATGCTTTTAAATTCCTTGCTTGTATGAATGATTGCTTGATTGGTTGCTAATCGTAGATGGCTTGTGCTTTAGTATAGCTTGCCCCGACATCTCTAACTTCTTGATTAAATTTCGAGGACGAAATTCTTTTAAGGTGGGTAGAGTTGTCACTTTTTCGTTATACGTATTTCCAGTGTATGTTTGCGGATTTTGACCCGTATTTTATTTACTGTATTTCTATATTTCTTTATTGCTTGCCTTGATGTATCTTGACTAAGGTTGACCTTGGGTTGGGTTAGTCCAACTTGACTTACTTTGGATGGCTTAGTTTGGTTTATTTTGATGGTTGGTTCAACATGTTGAACTATCCCCTCTCTTTATAAAATCCAACCACCCCTTTCTCTCTCTTTATTACTTCCATTTATTTTTCTCCTTCTTCTCCATTACTCTCCCACCAACCTAGAGAGCTTAGGCAAGTAAACTTTCTTTATGATGGATCTTCCATTTTATTGTTCTTCTTTTCTACATGATTCTAAGCATCTTTAGAACTTGGATTTTCGGTTTGGACGGATGGATTTTTGTAGATCTAAGTTTGTAGCATTTTTGGTTTTCTTGAGTTTTGATCTATCAAACTTCATTATTTTTAAGTTTTGATTGTTCCATGTTGTAGAGAATTTGATTTTACCCAAATTGGACCTTTAAAAAGTTAGATTTCGACTTGTTTTGAGAAAGTTATGGCCAAATAAGATTTGGACATCTTCTATGTTCATCTGTCCTGGTTCTGGCAGGGACGATGAATAATGTTGGCCGTATAGTACTGGCGCATAGCTGCATAGTGCTGGCCGTATGGCTGCATAGTGCCGCATAGTGCCAGTCCGCATGGCTGTATAGTGTCGCATAGTGCCAGTCCGCATGGCTGCATAGTATCGAATAGTGTCAGTCCGTATGGCTGCATAGTATCGAATAGTGTCAGTCCGTATGGCTGCATAGTGCCATATAGTGCCAGTCCGTATGGCTACATAGTACCGCATAATGCCAGTCTGCATGGCTAATAGTGCTGCATAGTGCCAGTCCGTATTGATACATAGTGCCTGGCCGCATAGTGCCTATTTTGGCTATTTTTGGCTGTTTTATGCTCCATTTGGCTGATTAATTGCCAGAATTTCTCCCAACTCCCAAAATGAAAGTTGTAGATCTTTTTCTTAGCTTCAAAATATGTTACTAGCTATTTTATGCAAGTTTTCTCATTTATGATGATGTAAGGATAGAACATGCAATAGTGGCCTGTTAAGGCGCACTCTTAACAAGTAACAAGTAACATGACAAGATGGTGGCCCATTGTGGCGCACTCTTAACAAGTGACCTTGACATGACAATGACATGATTGTGGCCCGTCGTGGCGCACTCTTGACAAGTAAACCTGACCTATAATCTTGAATGATGTTGCGACGGCTATCTTGACATGCTGAGTAATAACTCATCTTGACACCGTGGGTGATTGTTCTTGAATGTGCTTGTATAAGCTACCAGTCTCGTCTCGCATCATGTCTAGGACTTGCATCCTTGGTTACCATGGTCAGGAATTCATGTTGAATCTGACTAGGTTAATTACTAGATTGGTCAAAGTAGCTATAGAGAGATGTTTCTAGTTATAGGTGATCTCGATATCCCGGTCACACCTAATGGACTTGTAGTCTCGACGAGTAGGGCACATTTCCAGCCCACTGTCATGTGGGGCACTTCTTGAAACAAGTAATATGCACACTGTCATGTGTTGCACTCAAAGTCACCTAATAATTCTTGATAACTCTTACATGAACCTCGCCTTGATAACTTGGATATCTGTAGGGCTTGTGACTGCCGAAATATCTCATTGCATCTTGCTAGTAACTAGGCTTGTGATAACCCTAGTTAGTTAAAGTATCAAGCCGTACTCTTTGCTTGGCCATGAATGTTGGATGAAGTCCAATCCTGTCTAGTACTGTCTAGATCCAGTACATGGCTATCTCAGGACATTCTTGCTTACGCTTTACTCTTAGCAATAAATGGCTAGGGATCCGGTTCTGTTCAAGCGAAGGGTTACAACCCGGTCTTGTTTGGTTTAAGGATTGTAACCTGGATTCCGGAATAGTTCATCGTCCTCTCGTCATTTTTTGCCTTATTTATATTTATGTCTCTTGTTATTATTCTTGTTTATATTCTGACATGCTAGTTTTAGTTCTTAAGTGAAGCCCCTTGTGGCACTTGCTCTTTC